>BROO01000003.1:0-1200000 GCA_024345325.1 Cystobasidium tubakii
CCCTAAAAACCAAAAACCCTAAAAACCCTAAAACCCTAAAACCCTAAAACCCTAAAAACCCTAAAACCCTAAAACCCTAAAAACCCTAAAACCCTAAAAACCCTAAAAAACCCTAAAACCCTAAACCCTAGGGCCTGTCAGGAGTGTACGTCTCGACGACCACAAACACAGGTTTGACTTGGTGTTTTGGGGAAGATACAACGCCTTACCTGGACGTGAGCATAGGCCAATGGCAATTGATGCAGATTGCCGAGGATAGGGACAGTTTTCGGCTAGACGCGGGGAAGAATCCTCGACAAGTCAGCCGAGTGACGCTTGTGGAAGTAGAGGGCCACTCACTCCAGGAGGAAGGTGTGCTTCCCTTGAGCCAGACCGTAAAATCTTCGTGAAGACATAGAGGATTACGACGGCAGCAGCGGCATAGATGATGCGCAGCGTGTCGGCAGGGAGCGCGGTTACCATCATGGAAGTATAACCTTGTGGTGGCAAAGCTGAGCGGATTGGTGTAGGCAGGAAGCAGAGGAAACGAGATATGAAAAAGAACAGGGATGGACAGAGGTGAGGAGGGAGATTGGGTAGCCGGAGCAAGTGTGCTCCACGCCAGCAGGCACCCCGGTTGCGCCTCCGGTGTGAACCTTTCGCCTAGCAGTGGAGCCCGCAACCCGGTTGGGAAACTGATCGTGTCGTGTCGGAAGGCCATCCGGAGCACAATAGTGTCGGGTTCGGGTGCGTCGCCGTACAGTAGTAGTAGAAGATCCTGGAGAGTTATAGCTTCCGTGGAGTGAGAACTCATCATCATTAGCGGGAGTCAGAGCATTCAGGGGAGTAACAGTACCGTAGTGGGTATTCTGGGAAAAGCAGGATTGATGCCGTCGAAAGGTGATCGAGCTTGTTGAAGAACAAGCATGCGAGCAAAGGTGCAGTGAATGCTGTCGAATGATGCTCTGCTCTGCTCTGCTCGTTTCCAGTAGCTTTTCCACCCTCCATCAGTGCAATGCAAGATCTATCGCCAACGTTACAACGGGCAGATCCCCGAGACCAACTTCCTCTTACATCCGCATTCGTATCAGTCCATATCGCATTCTCGACAGTCTCATGCAACAGTTACACAACTGTTCAGTATGCACATTGAGTCGCTAGGGCATACAACTAACAGGGTAGAAAGGAGAAGTGGCGGGAGAACCCAAAGTCGTAGGGATCGGGCGATGTTTAACCCATGTACGGGTAAGAGAGGCGCATCCATATATTCGTGGCATATCGTTAGTAATGTATTGCCCTGCAGGTTTATGGATACAGTGAGATAAAGGCTTGCCCATGCTGAGTTCAAATGCCCAGAGAAGGCACCATCAGGCATTCCAAGCGGTCCGGTGGTTAGTCCTGCTGTTTCTGACAGATCTTAGTATTAGTCGATTGTCGAGCAGGTATGCCAACTGCTTTGACCTCTGAACCTAATGAACTGACCTTGCGATGCACGGCATGCCGACTCATCCCTGCCGACTAGAAAGCTATGATACATCCGATGAACGATCCGCCCAAAGATAACCCGCAAAATTGAAGACCGAGAAGTAAGTAGGTGAAAGGAGTAAGACGGTGCGGTAGGAGAAGATGTCATGAGGGCGGCTTAAAGTAAATGTCTTCTTCGCCTTACCGATGTTGTTGCGCATGACCGTGCGCGGAGAAGTGAAATCCGCAAGCCTTGGTCCGTATTGGATTATGCGCTCGTTTGTGATTTTGATGTGGTGTAACAGACGGTTTTATCTTGTCCATCAATATCAAGGAACATCTTACCATACGCTGTAGGATAGAATGAGCGTAAGCTATGACGCGTCGGTCTGGCTGTCACCTAACTCACTAAGTAAAAAATGGGTTCTGTTTGTCGGTCTGATCATTTGTTTCTTCACCACCGGTCTCGTGTGCTTCCTCGTTGTCCTGGAATTTCACATTCATTGAAGTATCGATGATCTTCTCGGGATAACCCAGGCGAACTCTGGCTTTCTCCTTTCGCTTCTGCGCCCAGATAAGGTTGAAAGTCTGGAGGACGATGCAACCTGCAAGGATGCAAAACAGGGCAAGGATCCCCTCAAGGGCCGGATGATAGTTGGGTGCATCCTTGGCCCTGAATAAGTAGGGAGCGACGATGTTGCCAACCTGAAATGTTCCGAAGAAGATTAGCGTCTGGGAAAAGCCAAAGGTAGGGGAATCGACTCGCAGCTGAAGCAGCGTTGAACGCAGTGCTGGTGAAGAACGCTCTGAACATCAGCGGCACGCACATCGACGCAACAATGCGGCCACTCACTAGCAGGTTGCCTTTTTTGTCTGTCCGCCAAGGTTGGCCCCCATCCATGACAGGATTAAAGGATTAAACGCAAAGAGGAAACCGAACATGTAATAGCCGGCCAGAAGGGCGCCTTGGTACTGGTTAGTCTTGGGGAGAGCGTAAAGCATGGCGAGACCAGCAATGACTGGCAAACAGAGGAGGAAAGAAACCGGACCCTTGTGTTTGAAGCGAACGGCAGCCCATGAGGTAAGAAGAATGGCGGCGCTTTGGAAGAAGCCGAAGGGGATATTTAGCAAGACTGCCCGATCGGCGGAGAACTGGAAGCTGAGCAAGATCAGCTTCATGCAGAAAGCCTCATCAAGCGGCCAAATATACCCCAATGAGTTTTTGCAAAATACTGCAGCGCAAAGCGAGATCGTCAGATCACACGTACGACGAGCAACAACGCCACGTCACCTACATGGGGCCGAAGACATTGCTTGCAGAGGCTCCTGTGTTAACGCAGAAAGTCATGATCTGTGCGATCATTGAAAGGTGAGCAACGATCTTTGACCAGGACCTCCGGTTTAGCTCTGAGGGTAACAGAGTAACTCACGAGGAAAAGCCAGAGCTTCAGGTCTGCGAAGGCTTCGATGACATGCTTGGAATTGAATTTGTGGGCTACGATTCCTTGGCGATTAGCCCTGAGACGTTCGACTGCTTTCAAGCGATCCTCGGGAGAAAGGAAACGAGCAGTCCCGGGACTATCAGATAGCCACCAGTACGAGGAGACGCCCTGTATTTAGATCACGCAATAAGATACGCCGATGGGCATGTTTAGGCAAAGGCAATGATGCTCGACGACGAGACTTACGACAATGAATGACCAAAGGCCGAACAAAACTGTATTGTGACATCAGTCGACCACAGACGACGGCGATTGGGGATTCGGCGGCTTACCATAGACGATCTGATACGTGTAGAGGCTTGCGGGTTGCGCGCGTGCGCATGCGTACACGATGGGAGACGAAACCAAGTTCGCAAGACCATTGGTACCTGCATTTGATGTAGCGTGAGTGCAACGTCGACATTAAAGAGGAAGACAACTGTTTCTAACGCACCATACCAGGCTGCGACCCTGAGCGGTTGTTCACTTCGTCGATAGAAAGAAATGGTGACAACTGAGTACACAGGAATCGCAGCGGCTTCCCACCATCCAAGAAGGAAGCGACAAGCCATAAGACCTCCGTAGCTCGTGGATCCAGACATACCCAACAGGGCAATAGCCCATAAGGTCACGATGGCAGGTACGAAGATCCTGTAGCGTAGACGAACGATGAGGTAAGCAGCGATGGGCTGAGCTCCGAGCTGAGCATAGTAACCGATAGCGCCAAGGTTGCTGTACTGATTGCCGACGAGGTGCGCGTCTTGCCTCAACCCGTAGACGGCAGAGAGACCAACGATGGTTTTATCCGCAATTTCTGCAGCGTTCCAATGCCCAGTCAGTTTAGCCGGACAGGGATCCGTGTCGCGATTTCGGCTTACGCAGGAAGTAGGTCATTGTAAGGCAAGTCAGGATGTGAAGGTCGGTCTTGCGCCTAATGCGCTTGTTCTGGGCGGGTAGAACACAGCATCAGCCGCAAGCAGTGCCGCGCTCCCCTGCATACAATCGCTCACATCTTCCTCTGTGACGACGACCGGAGCAGCAGTCACATCGCGGTCGTCGCCGCTTTCCACCTGCCTCGCTTTGAGTGAGTTGTCCTTGATGTTGTCTACGATCGCCATGGCCTTCGGTTGGCTTGCCGTTGTATATGGAAAGCTGGCAAGTCCTCAGAAAGTCAACAGAATAGATGGAATGTTGCAAACAAGCAAGGTGAGCGTGTGGTTGAAACTTGAGGGCCGTAGGATACGGCTCCAGCGGTAATCGGTAGATGGAACCCAGAACGGTATCGGTATTTACCGTCGGTCACCTGGACAACGGCTCCAGCGGTAATCGTAGGCCACAAACCTTGCCGTCGCTTGCAGATCACACCCGATATGAGAGAGTAGATTGGAACCCAGAACAGTATCGGTATTTACCGTCGGTCACCTGGACAACGGCTCCAGCGGTAATCATAGGCCACAAACCTTGCCGTCGCTTGCAGATCACATCCGATGTGAGAGAGTAGATTGGAACCCAGAACAGTATCGGTATTTACCGTCGGTCACCTGGACAACGGCTCCAGCGGTAATCGTAGGCCACAAACCTTGCCGTCGCTTGCAGATCACACCCGATATGAGAGAGTAGATTGGAACCCAGAACAGTATCGGTATTTACCGTCGGTCACCTGGGCAACGGCTCCAGCGGTAATCGTAGGCCACAAACCTTGCCGTCGCTTGCAGATCACACCCGATGTGAGGGAGAATTCGTCTGTCACTCGGTAGTAGGCGCGCAGATCAGCCAGCACCTGACGCGGGACCTCGAGAAGCAATACAGAACCGCTTTACAGGCAGATGATTCAAACTACAATATACCAAACCTGTATCCAGACACGACAGAGAGTCTTTCTTCTTTTCCGAGCCTAGTATACCTTTTACTACCTATGCTTCCTATGTTCGATCATCTTGTGCTCAGAAGACCGGATATGAAACTTCCAGATGATGCGCCGAGCTTGGCATTCGGCTCAAATCACTGGTCATTGTAGCCTCTTTCTGCTCCGCAAATGCCTTGCGCTGATCGGATGCAAGTGAGCCATCTCCGCTCTCGAAACTGGCGCAGCAGACTTTGATTATCTACTGGATTTCTAGTCTCGAACATCTGTGTTTGACGCATATCAACGACATCACAATGCGGTGATGCCGCCCAAGTTCCACTCCCCGTCCTTCACAAACCGAACTACCTCGGAATTGTCTGTCCCCGGGCAGAGGAGAGCAAGATACTGTATGACATTCGTACGGTGCAAACCTGTCGGGCCATATCAACAGGCTGCTTCCCGCATATCCTCACCTTGCCGAACTCCGATGCCAATGCCGGTTACACTACCATACTCAGTAAAGCCAGTTTACGAGAACTCTTATTTACAATCGAAAATCTGGAACAACTGGGAAAATTACTGGGGAACACTTCCAACAAGCGACTGAAGGTTCGTTACCATCGCTTTGCACCCGTTGCGGAGGCTAGGGATCAAGATCTGGCCTTAGACAGACGCTGGACGGCATTGGGCATGGACGTCAAGCGGCACCTTTAGACAACCCTATCCAATGCGCAGCCCTGGACGTTGAGATGGGTCTTCCCACAGCGATTGGCAACTTCTATTGAGCAGAAGAATAGTGCGAACTCGCGGTGCTGGTGGGATCAATCCTTGGGATCTGGCAACTCGACTGGGATCGAACCAGTCGCAGATGCTGACCTGCGGTCCGTCTTTCGGTGATCTGTCTTCGTGCCACAGACTCACTACCCGCGAAAGCCTCGGGAGATTGTTGGGCGCAAATTCACCTGTGTCCTCGATGTCGACATTGGAGACACGCACCTCGAATGCGATGGACGGAAGGTTCAAGGCCTGTGCTCTCGTCTGATCACGTTAAACGCATCCAGCGCAACGCCTGCTGCATAGCGTCGCGACCTTGACTACGGCAGAGCAGCTTCAGTTCTTTGAGTAGCATGTATCCGACTTCTTTCAGCCTAGGTTGTCTTCAGCATCACAATCTGCATCAACAGAACAGCCGGTTATGACAGCAGAAGCAGTTTCAGCATTGAGATCTTGCATGTCTTGGGACCTTCCGGAAATCTTCGGAAACTTTGGATTGAAGCCCAGTCAAGCCGTGCTTGAACGGAGCTTTCAAGGTTACCACGACGCAACAGGTAGTGTGTCCGTACAAGAATATCACACGAAAATTACCCCGATTTCCTGCAACATCAAGAAACCACCTTTGCTAACAAACCAAACGGGATACTCCACAAGTCCTGCATCGAAAGCAGCACAAAGCAGCTACCGCACGGCTACGCCACGTTTGCCGTTGGAACGGCAACAACGTAGCGCGAAGTCGCGCCCATGATTGTCAGGTCGGAGTAGAGTGTCGTCTCAAGGCCTGTGCCAGGTTCGGTGAGAATCTGTAATTGCACAGTTTTTCGAACGAGTTAGCTTTAGCCTTGGAGAGAGGATCTGATGACCAACTTACCACATCGCAGGCACCAATGTTGCCTTGGGTTTCGCAGTCGACAACGTGGATTTCGTCGCCTTCTATGACTGGCATGCCGCCGGCTGCGATTGAATATTGCGGTTCGGCAGCAAGCATGATCACCTCGTCCTGTGCTAGCAGGACATCCTCTGGTGTGGCAGGAACGGCACGAATACGTCAATCAGATGAGGTCGACGCGAACCGTCAAGCTACACCTGCATACGGCGGCATTCTTACCATCAAAGCCGGTTCAGTCGGGGGACCAGAGGTGCATGCATGCTCGGAACGAGGTCAAGCGCAATTATCACATTGCTGGTTTCCCCAAGTCTGTTGATACTCCGGTCGGCAACAACGTTTTCAGCATCGCCCCATCGACCGATGGAGACACATGTCGTCTATCTTTGTCTTCTATGGCTCCGGACGGAGTTTTGTTGCATGACTCGCAAGAGACCGACCCAATTAATCGAGTAGCGCTCCGGTTGTATTGTTTGGAACAGCTGAAGAGACAGGCCGACAAGCTCAGCTTATACACCAACAGTGCTTATCATGCTGTCGGTCAGGCATACAGTGATGCAATGGAGGTACATTGCCTATTACAATCGTTTGGACGGCCTGAGCGTTAACCACCTTTACCACATATGGCTTGCACAAGTCGAATACAAGTCGAGGCAAACAGCAGAACATCGTGCGCCAGCTAGGGAAATATGAGGGACCAGGACATATTGCCTCTTCAAAGGGATGTGCAGCCCGGTCCAGGCGCATGCAGCGAGCCCACAAATTCTGCTTGCTTGTGGAAATTTTCGGGATAAAGATACTGCAGGCTGTTCCTGCAGTGTCTGTTTCGAATAGAGAAAAGCTTGTGGAAGTGAGAAATGGGTACCTAGGAACCGATACAGAGCTCGTCAACCATGGCCTGTCGAATTCCCTTTCCGGCTGCATTGGCTCCATTACGAATTACCTCGTCTACACCAATTCCGTCCTTTTCTACCGTGTGGGCGCTACTACACGTCTATCGAGCTTCGTGCTCGCTCTCGCTACCCTCGCTGTATTCCTGGTTGGGCCTTGGGTCATTGGCTATCTGCCTGTAATGATTGTTGGAACAGTGAGCGATCCCTGGACATTTTCGTAGAGGATGCCAGCTCTAATCCGTGCTAATCCTCTGCTCTCAGCTTATCTACATACTTGGATATGATCTTGTCATTCTGTATCAGCATCCATTTTTGGTCCCGCAGAATCTGGAAAAATAGTCGAGCTGCCATGACAACCAGGACATGGCTCATTTATTACCCAACTGTGATACTCGGCATTTCGTGGGCGCATGCAGCATCTGTACTTGGCGTTGGTTGTACATACAACATGGCTGTATACTCATACGGTGCGTTCCTTTATTTTCAGGTGGGGGGAGCTACGTAGAGTGCAGGTGGCGGCTCCGGGGCGCCGTTTAAGCTGCTTCCTCATTACACTACCTATCATTTGTTGCATCAAGCTGATACTTTGATCGCGCTTGGCTCTCCAAGTTTGCATAGCTTTTCTAAATTATATCTTGTGAGTACCGAATTCTGACTCTATTGGTTCTACTTCTTCTCCAGAAGCATACGCATAGCACTGTTTTTCTCTCAACACTGCGACTGCAGCTGGCTTCCATACTGTAATATTCCTGTCCGAAAGGATCTCGAAATTTGCTGGGATTGAGTTTGACATGACTGGGGATTTGACTGGTGTTCTAGCTGCACTGACTTTGTGCAAATGGCAAGGCTATCAGGGTCTCAATAACCTGTTGTTTTTGGTGAGCTCAAGTGTTTTCTTTAATTGGTGCAGATCTAAGCCTAATTTACAATCTGCAGAAGTCCGATCATTCTGGAGAAAGCTAGAACTACAACAGATTCTGAGCCCTACGCCTTACTCACGCTCGTGCGCAGAAGCTGCCGCCCGCTGGGTGCGTCTGAAGCAAGGAGACGCCTTCGCAGATTGCTCACCCATTGCCCACGACGAAGAGGACAAGGGCAAGGAAGCAGGAGTCAGACTCCACAAGCAGCCAACTCGCAAGACAAACCATTCTTAAAAAGGACACCACTAGAGCTTTGGCAAAACTCAGGACGGCAGCTGGCTCCTCCGAAGCGAACAACCACATTGGATGCGACCATCGAACGTCAAACTCCATTCTATGTATGCTTACAGACCTAACCTTGACACGAATGCACATTACAAAAGCTTAGCTCTCTAGTTTTCAATCCAATTTGGGAAAGTATTGGAACGGGGAGAAGAAAAAAAGAAAAATAAAAAACCCAAAAAACCTCAAATCCGCAGGCCTTATCGTTCGAATGAGTCAGAGGTCGATAGAGGATCAAGGACCGGTAACCGGGTCTTAGAAGTTCGCAAGCATCACAATATGGACTCATCCAGAGGAACAGCCGAATTCGACATCCGCACTCTAGGAAACAGATTGCCGACTACAGCAAGAGTGTAAGTTGGAGCTTCTTCAGCCCCACTAGACTCCAGAACTACCGCTTTTTTACTTACACGAGGCGAGAGGCTTAGACATCAAAGTTTGCTATTAGGCGACGAGCAAACTTGCCGGTTTTTGTTGCCATACGGTAGGCACGGAGCAAGGCTATTCGAAACATTTTCTTTCCTGCGGTCGCAAGTGTGCGTGAAACTTCTTTGTCCGTAACTGATCCCACTCGTCGTCGTATTGGAGAAAATGGTGCGGCGATAACGGCCCTCACTTAACCAGAAGGGGGCGAGCGCGGCGATTTCTCTCCTTCGACAAATTTGCCGTAGGCAGGAAAGGTATTGGCCTCGAGAGCTGCTGCGCCTCCTCTAACTCGCCCAGACCAAACGGCCGAACTACCTTGCGGAGCTTTAGCGCGAACCGCAGGGTGATTCTGCTACGTATTGCCGCTGCCATTTCGTCTGGAAGCGGTACCGGTACTAAGCCCTCTCCCGTTGACAACCGTTGACAGGCGGACTTCGACAAATATATCTGTCGTCCGAGCACTCTTCAGTACGGTGGGGATGGTGTGTCTCGGCGGATTGTACGGTGGGGATGGGTGTGCTTCGGCGGATTGTGCCTGAGTGGCGGAGCCCCGAAGCCGACATTCGGCATCGTCGAGCTTTGCGGCTGCGGCAAGTCATTTGTGGAGACCCCGATCTTCTTGTATGGCTTGAAATGACGTCTGAGGTTTACGAGAAGGATATACAAGCTTCTGAAGCTGCCATAGGCGCATTCCCTGCAAGATGCGGACTTGCTGGCACCGTCCAGACGAAATGTATGTTGTGGCGGAGCCCCGCCAAGGCTGACTGACAGAAAAACTTCTATTTTTATTACTTACTTATAATCTGCGCTAGGACTACACCGCTTCAGTTTTTGCGGGCTGCAAGCATCACATGTGCCCGTGTTTTTCGATCCTGTTCCTCGATCCTCTCACTTCAAGTTGCCGTTCGACAACGTCGAAAAGGCGGACTTCAACGTATTTTATCCTTAAACGTCTCCGCAAAGGGCTTCCTCTCTTTTTTCCCTTCTCTCTTCCCAATTTCGTCGTCGTCATCTACAATGCTCGCCTACAATTCTTGCTCGTTCGACCGCCCTCGGTGTAATCGGCTCTGCCATTCCTCGCAATAACGGAGGTGGCGGCAGCGACTGGAGCGACGCCTCTCTCATTGTGACATTCGGAGACTCCTATACTGATGACTGTAATGCCTGGCGGAACCAAGGCAGTCCAAAGAACCAGAGCCAATACCCGTTCCCGAAGTGCCCGCGTAAGTCGGTCGGCTCTTGTCCTTCTTTGGAGGTTCTGACAGTGCATTTGCTTTCAATGACGCAGCACCTCTCACTGGCAGAGCAGACGGAGGATACGCATGGCCCGAATTCTTGCGAAATGGTACCGGTCTTCCTGTCTACAATTTTGCGTCAAGCGGGGCCACCTGCACGAATGATATCTTCAACCGTCAGCTCAGTCTGTGGAACGGAAGTGTCATTCCCAATCCCGATGTCATCTCCCAGGTTCAGAGATATCAGTACAATGTCAAGGAGAAGTTCGATGCTAGCAAAACTATTGCCATGATTTTCATCGGTGTAAGTGCCGATACTTGTGCGTTCGTTAAGGTGCGAACTGAAAGTCCCTCCGCAGACCAACGATGTGACCGACGGTACGACGAGACTTCTTCGGGACGATTCCAAGCTTGAGGAGTATGTCAAGGCCGAAGCTTCCTGCGTCTCCGACAGAATCGAACAACTTGCCAATCTTGGCGTCAAGCGGGTCGTGGTTTTGAATAACTCGTGTGTTGCGCAAGGCTTTGTGCAGAGAGCGTCTGAGAAACTAATCGCGTTTCTTTCCTCACAGGCCGCTTCAGCGCTTCCCGTACTACGCCACTCGTGGAAGTCTCGTCGGTAAATGGATTCAGTCCAACAACGACCTCCAAGCCAGTCTCCTACCCAAAACTGCGTCTGATGTTGGCGTCAATCTCAAGATTTTTGATGTGTACTCACTCTACAATAACATCATCGATAATCCCGTGGGCTACCTCGGCAAGAACGCAGTGGGCGCCAATGCCTTTTGCTCGATGAGCAGCGGGACTTGCGATAATCCGGCTCAGCATTTCCTCTGGAACGCGCTCCACCCCTCCCAAGCGACTGATCAGATTTTAGCCGCTAAGGTAGCACATTTTATTGGAAGCAGCCATAGTGCTTGATAAAGATGACCAGATCCAGGTCTTGCCGACTCCAACACAACAGCATGAAAATTTAGCTTATAGCTCTTATATGTGTAGCTTGTCTAAAGCTTGAACGGACTCATCTTCGCTAATTGAAAAGCAATACACTCCACGACTTTGCTATTGGTCGTAATTCAAGGGTATAGTGTGCCCCGCGAACGCACTATCTAGGATGCCACCTTACCGCTGACAGACCTATTAAAGTCTGCAATAGCGTTCCTGGCACAAATCGTCCACGCCATCACCGATCTTATCCTCGACCATTTCGAGCTTCTGCACGAACTGCGAGATGGTTGTAGGCTTGTTCAACCTTGGACACGTATTAGGGTCGATGCGGAGCAGCCTAAAGAGTTGTGCTCGGACCTACGGGACAGTCGGCGACGGAATATACAGCCGACGGCAGCCGGACGGTAGCTCTGGTGCAGGCTCAGGACATTGGCATGCGCAGAACCAGGGCTCTTGCTGCCCCGTCATCGTCTCGGCGTCCGTCGCGCTCGCAAGTGTCAAGGTCTCGCGGGAGGACGGGGATTGCCACGGGTCCGCTGGCAGGGAAGCTCTCTACTGCGGATAAAGAGGGCAAGTGGGTGCCACCGTCTGCAGCAATCGAGTCCGCTGTGCAGTGCATCATGCAACTTCTACCCCTGCAGGATCGCAAGACTGTGTCTGCAAGGGCACGACTTCGACATTTGGCTAAAGCAACAGCACCTCCTGGTGGGTGTCATCGATTCTATTACACAAACTAGTCGTTGTTGTCTACTAGTGGATACGTCTCCTCCTGGCTCCTTCTCCCTGTGCGCCACCGACTTTGGCGGAGGATGCCTTCTACCCTCTATGGCGGGACGACAACAGCGATGGCAGGAATAATGAGCATATACACTGGTACGTGAGGACTTCGCCTACATACTTATGCACGACACATGCTGACTGTGCATACTGTCGCACTTCTGTAGCCTGTCCTGGTTCCCGGACGTGATCGCCACCAATTTGGTGGTGAAACTTCACTAAACGATAGCATTGCGAGACTGGAAGCTGGGGAGATGAGCGTCAGACCATCTGATAGATATGTGCTGGTCAAATGTCGCACTCCCACGCCCGTATATGTATAGGGAGCAGTGCGAGCAGTTCGTCCGTTGTCTTTCCGAAGAATATGTCTTTGACCAACTTGTGCATTTCAGGGATGGCTCGCTCGTGGATGGTACGGCGGACGTCGGCCCAATCGTAAGGCATGCCGTTGAAGGTGTACTGATAGCCAGTGCTTGAGGTTTGGGAGTGGTACAGCAGACCTGCAGCAATGGCAGATAAGAAAGAAGGAAAGTCAGCACGTAAGCACTCGACTCATCCAGCTACATTCGTTGTGCATCACTCACTCCAAGGTGGAATTCAACTTTTCCCTTCTGGCAGTCTTCAAGGCGTGATTGTACACGATCATCCGAATCATGAACTTGAGGGGAGAGATGAGTTGAGGCAAGTGTCGTGGAGGAGCAAGTGTTGCTGGTATTTTTGAAAGATCTGGTGCCTCCCTCTTGGATTTTGAGTATGGAGGGTGAGGTGAGATGATGACCAGGATCAGATAAGAGTAGACGATACACTTTGATGTTCCAAAAGCATGAAGGAGGGGATTAGGTCTCATGAACAATTCTTCGAGAATGGCGATCATGAGGTTGTGAACAATCTCTTCCGGGTCTAGAGGTGCTGTGGGATCCCCATCAGGCGCAGGGTCATCGGTGAGTGGTTGGCGCCTTGAGGCGACAAAGCGCTGAGCACTAGCTGTGATTGCAGCAGTTGCTAGTATATTCAAAGCCCCTTGATCCATATCTTCTGCGACGGTAACGTCAAAAGTGGGAACTCTGGTAGCGGATGACTGTTGATTTGGTGTATTTGCATTATCATCATCTTCATCGTCGTCGTGGTCGGCTTTCGATACTGTGCTCGACTTTTGTCTCACTCTTACCAGCGCGTCTAGCGCATTTCGTAATTCCACACCCAATCGTTTGATTGATGGGCTCAAATAGATATCCCACAGCCCGTCAAACGTCTGATCCGGCTTGGAGAGTTCCAAAACGAGGTACAGCGAGCGTGAGATGACGACGGCATACTTGACGGTGCTGCTTGGATCTTGGAGACGTATAAAGGTGCGCTTGCCGTGAGAGAGTTTTTCGTGGGTATGTTCGTCCCCGATGAGGGCGATCCTGAACGCCAGCGCGTGCCGTCAGGTCTTGCAGTTTGAGAAATAACGAGTGTGTGGACCTTTGGAGGAGGTTCTCGAACGATCCAGGTTGCTTGGTGCTAGGTGCATGAGGGGTAACAAATGATCTGATGCCAGCAGATCGACCGATGAGGAGCGTTGTCCATTCCAGCCCAGAGTAAAGAGGGTGTTCGATATGTGGGCCCGTTTGAGAAGCCAGAGCACTGCAACCGCCTCTTCCGAAAATCCAGAAAGAGCATTGTAGAGAGTGTTAGTCGGGGGTAGAGAGTGTTAGTCGGGGGTAGAGAGGAGACAGCGTTCGGACATGCTGCAGTCAGGGCGACTAGAACTTGTGGATCGACCTGAAAATGGCATCTTTCATATGTCTGATAGACAGAAACCTGAGAGGTAGAAGCGTCTGGCAGTATTCTACATTGCTTACAAGCCAGATTAGACTGGTAGGAGTGAAGGGTCTTGTATATTGTCAAGCAATTGTTGCTCTGGACGCCGCGGAATGATAAAAGAGCGCCTTCTATAGGTTGGTGCACCTTGTTTTTCAATTGGAGCTCTGTGGTGAGTGCGGTCTGTGACAGATGCAGAGCTGGACAGCTGCATGTGGCATCGTGGGATGGCGCACGTGTTGCACCGGCCACATCCGACGTCTCACTCCTTGCATATATCGTCTCCCCGACCACATTCATCGTCTGTTGCTGCAGCTGTGAGCACTTCTTGGAGCGCTGGAGGTAGCTGGCGATGATTCGCTGGACTACCGGCCTTTTCGCGGTCATTACCCGATATTGGTGATGCTCTCCTTCTGTATCCGTAGCGTGAGAAGCAGCGTGAGCAGGGCTGACAATCTGCTTGCAGTCAGTGCATATCAGTAATCCGCCATGCATAGTGTTTATTGCTAGTGACAGGTCGGCCAAGTCCAGCGGATAAGCCATTGTGGAAACTGGTCCAGGAAACGGTGGACAGGCAACGTTCGAGCGTTCCAGAATTGGTAAACAGGATTCCTGGTCGGCGGCAGGTCTAGGAGTATCATCTTCTTGGATGGTGATCTGCTGAGGGGAGCTGACAGAAGGTCCATCTTCTTGCACTGTATTTCGGAGAGGAGAGCGGACTCGCGGTGAAGGGCGCTGAGGAGGCTGAAGAGAGACAGCGGTTGAAGGTACGGTAATGCGAGGTATACTGCGAGGGGTTCGATCTGGTGAAGAGGAAGAGGGAATGGCATCTACGAGGGATCTATAGCGGTTCGGTGTATCCCGTCGAGGCTGTTGCTGCTGGGTACGGAGAAGCGAGAGCAAGAAGTCAGGCGCTGCCCATAGTCACACGAGGCAACCACACCGCGACTTACTTCTGGTACTGTATGTGGGGTGGAGGAGACAACTCATTTGCACGAATGACTTGTACTAGAGCTGGAGGAGGTGGAAGATCCGAGGCATCCGTACTACCGACCAAACCAACGCATAACGCGTATTCGGATGGCGCTTCTTCCCGGGTTCCAAAGCGGGGGCATGTGTGCGGCCGCCTAGCATCGCGAGCTTGTTGTCGAGTACGGGGACAATACGGACAGCCATACCCATTGGGTCTTACGGTGGAAGGAGCTCGATACAATGTGCTGTCCGAGTGCTCCCAAGCTTGAAACTGGACGTATTGCTTAGAGGCCGGTGTCCCGGACATGGCGGAAATGTCGTAGGGAGGGCAGGATAATGTGACGACACAAACACTGGAAAGATGCAGGTGGGACAGAATGTGAAACTGTTGTGGGCGACTTGCCTACAGTCGAAATCAAGCCAGCGTAAGCCTCAGGTCATGGAACGGGTGGTCCGTGAAGAAGGCATATCCGGTACCGGCAAGTGGTTATGGGACAGCTCAGATGAATGTCAATGAAAACAGTGTTGCGACATATATGTGTAGTATATCCCAGACGGCAATCTTGACGAGATAAGAAGGCGGTCCTTCCGCGCACAGAGCGTCACAGCTTCAGCGCTAAACACCCTCGACGGGCAAAGAGTAGCGGTGCTGGTGATCGTCTAGGTATATGGACAGGAGCGAAGGAATGATATTGATGGAAGTAGAATCTGGATGTGGTATAACGGACAGGCGGAGCGGAAACGTGCGTGATCGGCGTAGGAAGGGTAGTGGGCGACTGCGACGATGAACCCAATGGGAGTGCGAGGATTGGGTATATGGTTACAAGGATAGCTTCTTAACAGCATTGCCTATACTATACGCGCTAACCGCTTGTTCTCCTACCTCCACTTCTTTGCATGTGACCTGCAGGCGCAATTCTTCTTGTTATGCGCCACCAACTTTGGCGGAAGATACCTGCTGACCGCCATAGCGGAATAACAACAGCAGTAGTTGGGGGAGTAGATATGCAGGCTGGTAGATGTGGAATGGAATCACATGGCCATACAACATACATCTTGACTGCTCACCTTGTCACACTTCTACAGGCTATCCTGGGTTTGACCCATGATCGGCGCTCAGTCTGGCCGGTGGAACGCAACTAATGGATTGCAAAGCGAGTTTGATAGCTATCGCAATGGTAGCTGAACCATCCGGTGGGTATGTACCTGAGCTACATGCTCGGGTAGAGGACTTGGTGCTGACATCAAACGTCGCACTTGACGGTGTGTTTCCACTTCCTCCAGCCAATGCCACTAATTTTGGCGGAAGAATGTGGAAGGAGACGCCGGACTGCGAGGTTTATAGATGAGGATAAGTGAGTGACTCAATTCGATAGCTGCCAATTAGATCTATCTGAAGGTGTCACTCTCCTGTCTCTGCCATCAAACGTCGCACCCCTATGACCAGCTTCTTCCGGCACGTGACCTCGATCACTCGCATTGAGGGCACAATGCTCCCGGCATACTTATAGGTGCAGACGTTTACGGATGAAGACATGTGAGTGGCACCGTCCGATGGAGGAGTGAGGAGGGCTCACTCCTCCCGGCATATGTATAGGATCGTCATTCTTTTGGATGTCACAGGATCCATCTACCCGGACGGAAATCGACAGGTCTAAAGTACAGCCCTGGGACTTGTATCGAAGATGTCTCCAAGGGTCGGTTCAACTGGAACGCCCGACATTGAAGCATGGGAGAAGTTGGAAAAGGAACGGTGGCAAGAGGTGTGCGACATAGTCACGAATGAGGCGGACCGCGTCACATTACCACATGCGCACGAAATTGCCAATGCAGTAAAGGCAGGTAAACCTTCCCAGCGTGAAACGGATGGCAAAGGACCTAAAGGGGGCTGTCACAACTGCGGAGAAGATCACTGAAAGAGCGATTATCCTCTATATCAAGACGTTGAAGTGCAAGAAGCAATCAAGAAGGCCAAAGGCAAGACCGCTAAGGGGGGAGAGAAGAAGGAAATGGCCACTAGCGCTCTTGCTGAGTCCGACTTTGATTTTGGCGGCATGGCACTTCACGACTGGGGAGAGGAACATCACTGCGAAGAAGGAGATTTAGCATTTCATTCATTCTAGGTCCACACGTGTTAGAACGAGGGGAATAGAGGATCAGTGGGAGTATCTGCGCCGTGGGAGTGTTGGAATAGATGCTCGATACTCGGATAGAGACCGGCGTTGTGCCTGAAGGAAGGTCAATAGGAGCAGTCTTGCCTTGTTCACAGCTTGCTTCTGCACTTGCAATACAGCGGATATCACTTCACCTGCACACTGGTAGGCTGCATTGGCACAGCAAAGTCAAAACTATAGTCTCGCCGAAGAGATTGTCGACGGGATTCTGGTCAAAAGTGACTACCATGGTGACTAGCGTTTGCAAGACATGCTAGAACAAAGCTGGGGCAAATGTCGCCTTGTTTGGTATTGTCGATTCCAAAGGGAACCAGGTCGCATTGTCGAAAGAGCGGAAGAGGGCCTGTTCTGTAGTCATTTTGGTGTTATCGAGCAGGTTATATAGTTGCACGGGTTGCCACTCTGGTCCTGGTGAATGTAGTCCTCGTAGAAACGCATAAGGAAGTCATAGCTTCAGCGAATTGTGATTGAGTCACAATATGCAGCTCGCATGCATAGAGCAGTGGGGTTAACGAATGCAGGAGTGGAAGGTCTGCAAGCCAGTCTACTCGCTTGGACAGGTGATGTATACACGTCGTGACAAGTCGTGACAAGCATAGGTAGTGTCAAGGCCATGTAGGTCCAGGGCGATGCTGTAATTTTGATCGTGGAGGGGAAAGCGGGTGCTCCGACCTTTCTCTTGCCTAATCGCATTCGATCTACGATCAGCGCGCCTCTCGCGTCGATCCTGCAACCGACAGGCCTCGCGTCGTCCGGAGCAAACTTCCGCTTGGTGTCGTGTCGCGTACTGCACATTGGGCGGAACAAGCGATGGGGATTTATCTCTTGGTGCTGAAAAATGCAGAGCCAGAGACTCCTGCGCCAAACCCGGGCCGCTCAGAGCCTTGTAACCCTTTTTACCAGGGCTAGTCGCCTTAGCGCTTGCCATCCTGCTTCACTTCACATTTCATGCGCTCGACTAGCTCTCTTGCCGCTTTATCTATTTCGCTTTTATGAGGTTAGGGAGAAGGGCGCCCTCAGGCCAAATGTCCGTTGTGCGGCCGTTAGAAATAAGTGCGTACCTGGCGAAGGGATGTGCCCTCTCGGATGCTCGGATCCGTTGCCTGGCGAAAACACAAGGAGCGGGCGCCGGAGTGTGCCAGCGAACCCCCTCCCGAAGTGCACTGAGATTGGCACACGGCCCTGCTTAAGACGGGGTTGATCGATGGCAGTGGTTCAGCAGCATCATGGACGACCATTTGTGAGTCTGCGGTACCACTGCCAGCTTACCGTCGACCCGTGCAATAATGGGCGTCCCTGCTATATGAGCCATGAGTGAGTCAGCGAACGTCTGTATAGAGGACGATGAATCTACGCTTTACTGCTTTGGGACAAGAAAAATTTTGAAAACTCTGCAAAGGTGCGTTAAATTGCATAATCGCTTTTAAACGAAGCAAGACCTGCGGAATAGGGCCCGAAGTCGCTGGGTTCGAAGTCATCCAAGTTGATACCATAGAATTACGAAGCCTTTTATCTGCGTCTCGGACTTCTGGCTGGTTTCTTCCTTGTTGCTCAGGCTTGCGTGTTCGTGTGTCCATAAATGGACAAGGCCTGTAGTGTCGACCCATTCCGTTAGAGAGTTGAATAGGATCAGGAGCTTTGGCTTCTTCATAAGTGGTTGCTGCTTCCGAACGATCTTTGGGACAGAAGAAAGCAGAGTTCAGCAAGGCGGTTCGATTTAGTGGAATGGGAATCTGGGGTTTGGAGAGGTTCCCGGCTCGTATCTTACGCAACCTGTCTGTAGAGCAGCCAGAGTGTGACAATCAGTCCCGACCGTTGATTATAGAACATAATACCATCTACGCACTTCAAACTCATCCTTCTGCCCTGAGTGAGCCAGCAGACCTGGCGCTCCTCAAGCATTTTTGCGTCCATGCCATACTTAAGATCGAATGCGGGTAGAAAGTCATTCTCCAAACAGTTTCCTTGGTTAATTGTGGAGCAAGCAGGTGGCTGATAATTATACCAGGTTCTCCTGGAGATCCAGGGTGTTGCGCGCGCTGAGTCTCATATTATGCCCCAGTGGCGTGTCTTAGTCTGGATTATCGCTAGACTAGTAAGTTCACCGCTTCCGGCCATTTGTGGGAAATGATTCTCGGTTGCTTAGTATGATGAAAATGGTTTATACGAGGGATGCCAGCCCATATGACTCTCTTTTACTATCTATACATTGATTGCGCCCTGACTGATGGAAGCCAGTTCCCACGATAGACAAGGTTGCAAGGCCAAGTAGCAGGCACAATCGTAGCAGCCGCTTCAGCTTGGCGCCAAGATTGGAGGTATAGGCTGGTGGCGGACTACTGGACACGGGAGCGGAAGAAATTAAAGGCTTCGAATTCTCTTGTAATGCTTCACATTTGGCTCGGCATGCTGCGTTTGACACCAGGCTCCCCTAGTCCAAGCGTAATGGGAGCTGTAGCCCTCTCGCGAGGCAGCCTGCCGGGCAGATTCAGCTTGAAGACATCGTGACCATACGCTTCCTCGAGGACTGCACGAAGGTTCAATATTAAGGTGCGTTTTAACGGTGTTAAGATTGATTAGACTTACGGTATACGGTCACTCTGTACCAAGCTGCTATAGCTGACAAGATGAAAAAATAGCCCGCAGCTTTGATGCCTGCTCTGATACCCTCGTCGCCATATTGAAACCAGGAACCGAGTGCAATGGAGCTACCGATGGCTAATAAAACCAGAGTCGCGGTGAGAGCTGCATCTCGAGCGGGGGCGCAGATTGCAGCGGACCAGGTGAAAGCCGTCATGACGATAAACCTGTTTGTATTTCTGGTTCATAAGGTTTGATCGGATATAAAGCAGGTGAAGAGACTTGCAACTCACCAGCTTGCCAGCTCAGGGAAGTGCGTGTAAAGGGAATGGGAGGGGATGTAACCTGCCGCAACGAAAAAGTATAGAAGCCCAATGGACATCCAGAACGACCCTACATTGGCTATCAGCGACCTGCACGAGAGCCACGTTCGTCGCACTTACCCCAGAGGCTGCATACAATAAGTGTCAACGTATCCCGGGCTTGAAATGCGAATATGCCGGCGATGAACTGAGCCAGACCTCCCCACAGTGCAACGAAGGGGAAGAAGATAGTTGGAGACTCTGGCGAGCCCCACCACTGAGTCATGACTGCGTCGAAAGGTGAGGGTTACTGAGGCGCGACGGACGCTTTCTGCATGATATTCTGATATGGGTATACCTACAGGTTGCGACAATGAATGTACTGCCGGAGAATCCAGCGAGACCGAGTGCTGCCGGAGGGGCAATGGGACGCAGAACTTGGACCAGCGTATTAAGTTAGTCCGCTACATCTGATTACGTTGTGGGAGATGGCTCTCTCACAAATGCTCACGCCTGGCCGCTGGTCCAGCATTTCTTGTGCGTGCGCGGTGATGCGAGCGTTGTCGACTTGCGTCTCTTTCTTTGATTTAGACATGGCAGCGAGACCCTGGGAAGCGGATAGACGTCTGTTGAGAAATATACAGCACAGAGCAGAGGGAACAGGGGACGAAGTATCCGTGGTCTAGGTTAGAAGGACAGCGGCTGGTCTTCGTCGAGAGGTCACGCAGTGGCGCCCAAGATAATTGCCACTCGCTCACATTGCGTCAGGACCGCAGCAGATGTGCGCGCTGCCAAAAAAGAAAGGGAGCCCTCGTGGTGTCCCTTTATAGCGTGCAGACGCCACAGGCTGGTGTTGGCAGTGTCCCGTTACCTTATATAGCAGCCAGATGATGGCCCTCAAGTTTTTTTGGCTGCGCGCACATCTGCTGCAAACGGCAATAAGTAGGTGACGTTATGAGGGGAGTGTTCAAGTTTGAGCCAGGGGTTCGAGTTATGTTGCCGTACGTGCGCGAGTTTGAGACTGGGTGTTTCACGACATATGAGGACCGGTGCTGACCATGACCTGCAGTGCTGCATGTGGATCACTTTGCCGGCTGACGTCGGGCCTTTCCTCCTGGCTCGAAGCTGCAGAAATGCCGCGTGCTCTAGCAGACCTAAAGAGTTGGCCGCCTCAGCATACAGAGAGCTACCGTAGCGAAGCAACCTGAAGCAGCCCAATAAAAGTATTGGGCTGCTTCGCTGCTGGGCTGGACTACTTTAGGCCAAATTCCCGTACCGCCTGCAGTCCGTGGCCAGTGGGCGATGTGGATCTTCAGCCGGCACGCGACGAGTGGTCCGCCTGAGGAAAGCCCTCGAGCCATAATTGCAGGGAAGGTAGTTTTGGGTAAAGGACGCTGCCTCCGACGTCTCTGTGGTGGAGTGGGCACGCGGTGACTTCCAATGGTCTGCCTCCAAATTCCAGAAAAGCCAGTCTGGTTCCCTATTCCCCCTTGATTTGCTGCTGGTGATACCTGTCAAGCCACACAGCGTCTACACCTCCTTTGTCCTGCTAGATTATCAGTAAGGACGTGCCCCCCACTCTCCGCTGATAATAGTACACCCAGTACAGCCAGTACAGTTCGGCCCTTATGAAACGGAGATAGATACTGGTGAAGCGCTCCCTGCTGCTGGCTTGTGCTAGCAATGTCAATCTTTCTCCGCGGAGCCCACTTGAGTGGAGGTCCCGTGAGCGTGGATGGGAGGTCAGCCTCGTTCATGCACTCACCACTCTCGAGTTGGAGCTCCTGCGATGAGGATGGTTACCGCTAAGACAGTTGGGACTTTTCCTATATGTCAGAATTGCACTTAGTCCTTGTCGTCAGATCAGAAGCAATGCAGAGCAGAGCAGCTTCGAGTCATATTGCATGGCTGTACCATGCAACCAAGTTTAAGTGCAAACCCGTTAGACCTGCTTCCCAAACGATGGACGTTGCTGTCATGAATCGTCCCTAGCCAACTGAGTGACTGGTCTCGCTCACTGCCAGTCGCTAAGCCCCTCCACGCCCTACGTGATGTGCTGGCGCTCCGTACTTCGCGGCTGTCCTTTCGCCCAGGAAGCCCCAATACCTTTATGCATTCGGGCTGGCTTGAATGTTTAGCATCTATGAAACAGGACGTCGCGCCTCATTCGACATCAGTACCTTGTCCGCAAGTCTGATTATGTCTGTAGTGTCTGCTCCAGCCAGCATACACTTCTGGGCTGCCGGTCAGGCCTAGACATCCTCAACCGCGCATGTCTGGAGACGATCTGACTGTCTTTGCCCAGGCAGTTCCAGACAACCTCCAGACATCGGCCGGACATCTTCCAGAGACTGTGGCTGCTGGAGAAAATCTGGTCAGATCAGCTCAGCGTATTCCAGACGTGTAAATCACCACTGTGTTCGTTACCGTTATCAATAGCATTGCTTCCCTTTGGGTATCCGCAAAGCTAGAAACATACTAAGTAGTGCTTTTACTAATCACATCGAAGCCGCTAAATCAATAAGCCGCTGATTGCTGGCAGACAGAACGCCTAGCCGCTTGCCTTTTGCTTTGACGGGGATAATGCGAGCTCCCCCATAGAGACCCTCCTGCAAAGCAATGAGGCGTTGCTGCGCGGCAGAGTCGCAGCTATCCATGGTGTTCTTAAGTCTGCCTGATGCCCATATAGACAGCAGAGTAGGTGCCGCGCGAGAACTGGACCTTCTTGCTATTGGCTTGTGTAGCGTCATACTGCAGCACGGACTGTCGGGGTTCGATGGAATCTCCAACCATCTTCTTCCCCTTCGCCTTCGTGGCATTGTTGCTGGAAGTCGCCCGATTCGGGAGACTGACATAACGAGGAAAGGGTAGTCAGATGATCCAGGAAAGGAAATGAACCGATAGAGGCTATGTTCCATTGTACAAGATAGTCCGTTTTATCTCGTTGTAGCTTAGCTTAGCACGAACAAAATACAAACCAATCCAGAGAAATCCTTAGAATATTACAGCAGGTTTTGAGCACCTGATGCGCACACCAACGCATTAGTCTAAACAGTCCACAGCAACCAACAGCATAGTAAGCATGGTTTCCAACGCTACTTACACCGTCATAGATCACGTACGTTTCGAGAAACTGGCACGCGGCAACTATCAACAATGGAAGCTCGACATGGAAGACGCACTACGTCTGAGCGAATACTGGTATCTCGCTTGTCCCAAGCTCATAGCTGAAGGGTCTACAGCAGTACTGGTAGATGAGGACAAGTCGTACAAGGGGAGAGCCCTTATTCGGCAGTGTTGCGGTGTAGAAGCCCAGCAACACCTCACCGGCACAACCACGGCCAAGGAAGCATGGTCTATGAAAGGAAAGATCCTTCAACGATCATGGCACTTGGCGCGTGTTGTCAACCATCAACCATGATGATGAAAGAGGAAGAAGACATCAACTCATGGGCAGCACGCATTATGGTTGCTGTCACCCGTCTGAAAGCCGCCGGTGGATCCTTCACCGATGAGCAGCAGACCACCGTACTCCTTCGAGGAGTTACCCCCTCTCACGTATCGTCTCGACAAGGTATAATGCGAGATGCTGCTAAGAGCGGGGACCAGCCCAAGTGGACTGAAAGTCTTGCTGCATTGCGAGCCGACGAGATCTTTGATGAAGTAACTATAGATCAAACCCTAATGAAGTCAGCCTTCAGCGCCCAAACTCATACACAGGGAAATGGCAATAAGTATACACAGAATCACAATCAAGGTCGCCCAGGCAACAAGTCAAACCCCAAATCTCCGAGCATACATAAGTTCAAAGTGTGTTTCAATGTGCTAAGCCGAACCATCTTGCTAGTGACTGTCGAACCTGGAAGGAAGGCCAACCATGGGCACCTAGAGATAAGGTCGATAAAGAAAAAAGGAGACAAGATGAGCTTAAGCAGAAGGCTCAGGAGAAAAGAGCTTACCAAAGCGTGTCATCCAAAGCTGATCCAAACACTCCGAGGTACGAGACTTATGAACCCCAGTCTCAGTCTAGTCCAGCAATCGTACACAGCTCCTTCATGGCGGTTACCCATGGAAACAGCAGCGATGCTATGTGGATCGATTCGGGCCTGTGTGTTGACTTCTCTTTAGCTGATAAGGTAATTCATTTCAAGATTACAACTTACCTGTTGACTTCTCTTTAGCTGATAAGGTAATTCATTTCAAGATTACCACTTACCTGTTGACTTCTCTTTAGCTGATAAGGTGAGAAGCCAACGGGCGGTTCTACTTTACAGGGCAAACTGATGGACTGAGCTTTGACCGCCGCAAGGTCCGGTACTCGACTTCCTCGTACTCGAGCACAGTCTCCATAACGTCAAGGCTTTCCGCATATTCATAGGGAATCTACAGGCTGGATAAACGCCTCAACACTCCCACTCAGCCTGTACATCTTGGTTCGCTTGGATGCCTTGAACGTTCTCCTTTACTGACTCCCACTCGTTCTTGCAGACCCAGGAGGGAGCAAAGGTTACGATGCTGAGGGGCTGGCAAAGCCTTTGTAAAAATATCGGCCAGCATTTCTTGAGTAGGAATGTAGGATATAGCAAGTTTATTGTATGCTACCTGTTCTCGTAGCCAATGCCAGATGACGTCGACATGCTTAAGCCTGGAATCATGGACTGGATCCTGCGTTATTCGGCATGTAGCTTGATTGTCGCAATATAGTGGCGTGGGGCCTTTATGAGTGTAACCTAACTCCGTCAGGATATTTTTCGATGCCAGTGCTTCACGACCAGCGGCATTGGCTGCATAGTATTCGGCTGCTGCCGTTGATGTAGCGACACTCGGTTGGCGCTTACTCTGCCAGGAGATCAGAGACGATCCTAGGAAGGTAGCGCAGCCAGAAACAGACTTGCGAGACTTGTCGCCGGCGTAGCTAGCGTCTCCATACTGCTTGAGCTGTACATCCGGGCCACTGAGACCGTAGGTTAAACAATGTTTACGTGTACCTCGCAGGTACCGCATAACATGCTGGGCAGCCTTCCAATGTTCCGGTCGAGGGTCAGAGGGCTTTTATACCTGAGGTGGCTTGACCATAACTAAGATGGCTGGTGCTGCCATACAAGGTCCGATAAGAATCTATCTTGTTCAGGCAGGGCGGGTTTCATAGACTAATACTAAAAATACCAGGAAGGGAGATGTTGATGCAGAGTGGGTTTCGTGGACGGAGATGTTGAAGTCGGCGAGTGGGGATGTCAGGGCAGGTCTCCTTGGGGTCTTGAGCGTCGGCGCGTGACGACTTAACTAGTGACAATGAGAACAGTCAAACTCGCACCACTTCAACACTATTGCTGAGGTTTGGCGAATTCGGATGATATGAAGCTGTTGGTGAGGGAAAGGAGAGGAGACAGAAAGTCAGACAAGGCATTGTTTCGATTTGCTTTGTTTTGATGTTTTCGAAAAACAAAGAAGTTAAATTTGGGGAATGCGGGTACAGGCCGAAGTCCCCCAATTTTGCGTTCGGAACCAGCCTCTAAGCTGGGAGTGCAGGTTTTCTGATGTGTTGTACACATAATAAACAATATATATCTATATCCATATATATGAGCCATTCAAGCCACTCACCTGGGATGCCGTCAGCCGAAGGTGTCTCCGCCAGCCAGAGTGTAAGTATCCATAGTGTGCAAGAATGGGTTACCGCGGACTACGCGCCAGACTGACAATTACCACTGAGGCAAAAGGCTAGGGTTACCAAAGAACTCTGTTCAATGGTAACTTGCACACTTGGTAGCGTAACTGTGCGTAAGGTTGTGGCGCTCCACACCTTACACAGAGGAGTCGCACCACGTTGTGCACAAGGTGCTTGCAATTTGAAGACTTACCGCTCTCAACGGCCTGGCGCCATGAAGAAGGACGGCGCGTGCGACATCGCAGGCCAGCTGGAAGAGCAGATCAGAGGCTCTACCACAGACTATACCGAGGACAGTGAGCTTGAGACTCCGGCCGCCCTCTACGACTTCGAAGCCAACACCAATATCGAACATCAAACCGATAACGCCATGGTTTACGAGCTTGCCGGGCGCGTTGAGGAATCCCAGGTTGGATCAGGGGAAGAATGGTTGGGCCCTCAGCCAAGTAATGAAGAGCTCGTGGCCAGGAGACTTGAGGACTACAAAGCTGCTCGCTGGGAGTACAGCGAGAGCGAGAATGACGATGATGATTACCTGGTACATCAAGGTATCTCGGGCAGAGTTGAATAAGTTAGGTGATTGCCAGGTTCAAGAATCGCCCGGTGGAAATGAAGACTGTCCGCCTTTTTGGCCGGGCTATCAACTTCATAGACTTCAGTATGAACGGCAATGCAGGTCACGTAGAGCACCTGCAGCTAGCTATCGTCCGCCAGTGCGCGACTCATTCCTACAACGATGACGGTCTATACATGGACACCGTGAAAATGCACCTGAGGCATGGCGAATCCGAGAAATGGGCACGCGAGATGGACGTAATTGGTGCAGAAAGCATTGATTACCCGGTAGCTCGCTACAGACGGCTCGGACATGACTGGCTTATTGAGGAAACGCCGTCCGCTCTGAGAGACATCATGGACGAGGCATAGCACGGAGCGGCAATGTCTAATATTGTAATCTATTCAAGCGTGTACACTGCAATGCAGCTCAATGCTAGTCTATAGCGCAGTCAGCGCGCAACGTGACCTTATGGCAACTATCCCGCCTAGATACACCTGTCGCAGGGCGGCACTTGGAGCTTTACTTGATTCCGCTCTAGGCCATTTGCCGTCAGATACGCTCATGACCAGCGCACAATCCGCCATTCGCCCAGAATACGCTGGTGGGCGGCAGAAATTCCTCAGATACGATTTCCAGCGGCGGAAAATCCTTCGGGAGTTTTCGCAGTGTACTATCCGCTGGAACAACGCTCTTGCGCTCGGGTGAAAGCACTAACGAGCGCTACAACGATATTGCGAACGTGAAAAGGATATTGCGACAGCGCGAAACTACTCCGCTACGCTCACCACTATTCTGGGTATCAAAGGCCTAATGCCGGAAGATCTCTCCGGATTGTTGAGAATTTCAACATGGGGCCGTAACAACAAGCGAGCATTAAATTCCCACATATGATAGTCCAACTGACCTTCTATCTTTTTACCAGAGAACATGACATACCTAATGGTGAGCGGCTCCACAGCCCTCCGGCTATCGCGGCTATCAGCTGTCGTAAGGCCTTACGTACGTGGGGGGAGGCTGTCGAGTCAAAGACTCGAAGATGTTCTGAAAATGGCTTCTTTCCGGTTAACAATTCGTATGGCGTCTTGGATAGGGCGGTGTGCCAAGTAGGATTCTGGACGTAGACTACCACCGAGCAAGCCTCATCCCATAAGCCACTATTAAGGCCATACTCACTGACTTCTGCTAGTTGTTGCTTTAAAGCATTTGTAGATTCCGTTATCGTGCGTATACCACATTCTGCAGCTCCATTTTGCTGTGGATTATTGGAACTGAAACTGTGTGCTGGATCCCAAGATCAGCATATAGCTTGTTCAACTTAGCTGTCTTGAAGACAGTATCTTCATCCGTTCGGATGTGCTTGTTGGTATGTCCCAAGCGTTCGGCAACGCTAATACATCTTTAATAGCTCCTCTGGCTTCAGGGTTCGAAGCGACTCTCTTTGTCGCACGTAATGGCAGTAGAACACCCGGCCAAGGCTTGATGCATGCGATACCATAGTTCATCTAAGCGAGTTGGGTATCATGTCCTCCGTTGCTTGGAAAGCCTTGTGCCCTAGATGTGTCCATCCCGATGCATTTCGGTTTTGTTTGTTGCGGTTATGTTTTAGTAGAGTGCACGCTTGGCAAGCTTCTGCTGGCATGCCTGACGCGGCCTTCGGCCTGCAGAATAGACCACAACAGACGAGTAGACCCGCATGACCTTCGCGTCATTTTGAAACATATACAACTATCTCTGATGCGGCGCCGCCAGTTCCGGCGACATCTTGCAGTTTCGTGGCTCCTGGATGGCGCTGTATGGCGCTGTATGGCTGGTGTTGGCAGATATAGCGGTCCCTTACACCGACATCAGACCCTTGATGCGAACCCAGCCTTTTTTATTGTCAAGCTGGCACTCGGCCATGGGATGACTGCTTGCTATACTTTCTCGTCCGACGAGCGCTGCGAATGGGCCAGGCCAGCCTGGGTCGACGGGACATGTAGCTGAGGGTGCGGGAAGTGGGCTGGCTGAGATGCAGGTATTACTCGTTAGACGTACCTGAAAGTCTGAGATTTTGGGACTTGCCAGCACAGGAGCATTCTGTGAGTATAGTAGTAGCTATCGGGAAGTGAATCCAGAGCCGATAATGAGGACGATAACCGTAAGAACTAGGAATCTGGCAGGCATACGTTGCCAAAGTGGTTGAGATGTCGCCGGTCTGTATGAAGCTATAACACTGATGTTCACCTGAACGGTTGATCCTTTGTTTTTGTGTTTTTGTGTTTACTTAAGTGACGATGTAGACTCAGATTATTGCAACTTTTGAGGTGTCCTGCAAAGCAATGCACGATCTACACCTTCAGCTGTCTTTTCTGAATTCGTTCGAAGAAAGCAGTGCATGATGTCACCGTAGGCTGGCTTAATTGTTTCATTCTTGAAGCAGCGACAAAGGCCGCTTTGGCTGCCATGATGCTGCGAGGGCCATTTCCGCCGCCCCCGGGGGGGGGGGGGGGGGGGGGTCAATCAGCAGCTAAGGTTTCGAATGGGTGTCGGTTTTGCGTCAGCGTAACCCCGGCGGTGCCATAGGGCAGATGTCTCAGGCGCGTTGCTGCGACTCCGAACGGCCTGTCCATAGTTCCTCCAGCATTCGAGCTGGAGGGTACGGAAGTCGTCTTCTGCCGACTGAATAGCTTGCATCAAATAAATCGAAGTGTTGAGGTGTCATGCGCCTATCTCGCAGATGGAGTCGTCGGCAGGGTAACCTGGTTGATCCTGCACTTGCATGGAGAGCGTCGCAGGTTATTCTCACGCCACACGCCCTTTCGGACAACGATGCGAGAATTTTCAGCGACTGCACAAGAAGACCGCACCTAGGAAACTTGCTGTAGCCTCTACCTGTAGACCTGAATGACAAATCGGCCAACCCAAACGTACGGCAAACGAGGTTCGGGTGCCAGAAACGACCGATCAACCTCGACTACAGCAGCTAGTCTTACAGAGGACAGCTCACATGACTCGCCAGCCGAAGATCAAGAAACTACAAGGCGCACTAGCAAGCAGCGACGCTCTCTGAAGCCGAGCGAGCCTCGAGTCTACACGTCCGACCCATTTGACAACTCTGTAGCACCACCGCCAACATATCGCGCTCCCTCCACTTCAGTTGTGCCAGAAGTCGTGATTTATTCCCCTGAACCTCAGCAACACCCAATAAGACAGTCTCGCAATAATGCACGTCGTGTCATTGATAGCGCTGCAGCTCGGGCTCCGTTGCTCTCTCCTTCTTTGCCCCCGCAAAGATCACCACGACATGGTATCCACGGGCTCGACATCAAAGGCAAACACAAGGTGGAGGGTTCTATAGAAGCAGCTCAGAAGCCGAGTGATCTGTTGAGTGCGACTGGCGATGAATCTGACTGCATTCGCGTAGCTACAAGACCCGTACGCCCCCTAGACTTGCACTACACACAGGAGACCGCGGATTCGGATGAAGATCTTCCCAATAGCACAGCCCTATGGACCCCACGGCGGTCTACGAAACACTTTCGGGCAATGTCGTCTGGGAGTCTGGAAGCCGAGGTTCAGGAATGCCATATGTCTGGCGAGCCCCTACAATCTGTCCCAGTAATGCAATGGAATGGAGGATCAGCCAAGCAGGGTAGGGGTATCCGAAAGAAGCCTCGATTGCAGACCGAGAGCAGCATTGATAGCCTATTTGAGGATCTGCTGGGAGAATCTACATCCGAGCGCGAAGCTTCTGCGCCTGCGCAATGCAGTTCACAGCAAAATCGCCGTTCTTTCCATGCGCAAATGGTTGGCAGATTAACATATGGAGATGCATCTGATCATGTTCCTTGTAAGGACCAGCATAGTATCCAGCAAAGATAAAAAGCTGACATCTATAGCTTATGGCCAGCTCGTTCGCCGTCCGTTGCAACCTCACCTGTAAGGCTCAAACGCACAGCGTCCCGTGACATCGGCTCTTCTCCCTCGGCATCGGCTGTCAATTGCGACTCTGTGGAACAAAACCCTCCTTTGGAGATCTTCTCAGGACCGCAAGCCTCTTCAAGTGCCTTGCAGACGGTTGCCTTGCGTAGCGAAAGGACTTCTCTAGGTCGGCAGCCCAACGGCCAGTCGTCGTTGCATGCCCATAACGCTTCTGTCTTGTCGAAGTCTCCAGAGGCAATCTTGCCAGTTTCCACACAGCTCATACCCACTTTGCTTCCCGGATTAGATGTCGCATCGTCGGCCCATACCTCAGAGGGTTCCTACTCTCAGGAAAAGCCAGTTATGCTCCTCAGCAATGGCTCTTCTGACTCCGATACCACGGATCCGGATGACAATGACATCGTTCTGCATTCACTTAATCATCTGCGGTCTGCTGGAGAAAGTCGTCGCTTTGAGGATGAAATGCATTATCTCCTCGACGGTCTTGGAAATGGGCAGACTCTGGCCGTGCATAGAGCAAGGTCAGTCACGTGTAGCGGGGCAATGTGTGGATGTAGCTCATCAACATATGTGGCTGTCCAGCTCGGTCGATATCCTTCTAAAATTACAAGACGAAGATTTCGTCAGAAAGCTCAAAGTCTATGATTTCGTTCCTCGTCTATATATGGCGTTCCGTCATGCTGGAGCTGGAGACGGTGATCTAGTAACCATAAGTTCAGCGAGTTACCTTCTATGCAGTAGCTGACAGAATCTATTAAGGTCTTGGACATAACGCTTCTTCTCTTTTTGTACGCTATCTGCCAGGACTCAGAGACTACGGATAGCCTTCTCCACGTCCTCCCAGCAGCATCATCCGAACTCTTGGGTGTTCTTTCCGGTCTGCACGAGCGTCCGTGGCTCAATAGCGAGATACCTAGCGCTAATGAGGCAGCTGGTAAAGCAGAGAAGCGGCTCTTGGTCGCCCTCAGCAATTTCTCGCTGCATGTGACACGTGCGCTAGACAAGTCCCCGCGTGACGAAGGCGTAAGTCTATTGTACGAGCTGGCTGTAGCGCTTACAAATGAAGCTGACCGACCCTGCTAGTCCATCCTCCGCTATTTTCTGATTAAGGTCTTGAATGCAGTGTGTCCGCGTTTAACGCGACCGCTCTACAGTCTGGCAGCTGTTGGTCTCACCAAGCCCTTTCTGGAGAACCTGCTGGATATCTGCCACGATGTCGACACCTCTTGTAGCGAGCGACCCTTCAGCAGGCAGATCCAGGCTTCTCTCCAGCTCTTGCACCTTCTCTCGTCAAGTACCGCTACAGACAGCTTAGCAGCTTCCAGTCTCGCTGTAGCGGATGTAGAGACGCTGTATCTTGGACTTGGCAGAATCCTGGCGGCAGGTGCGTCATACCTCGCCGTGTCTAGCCGACCCCTGGATGCCGAATGTAAGTAAGAATCGTCTTGGCACTGTATATACTTTGATTGACACTGACACACACGATACCGGTCATGTCAGTCCAAGCCTGTCTGGCCTACAGTTTGAAAGTCCTCATCAATCTCGTGGATTATTTTACGACCTCGTTGGAGCCCCTTATGAAAGCAGGATATTCCTTCATGTCATCTTTGATGCAGTGCATATGTTGCGCCTGGCGTCTCAAACTCCAGAATCAGACCAAAGTTGCTGCTCATGAGCAGGATCCGGAGTTTTCACCGGCAGAGATTCTTCTACTGTCCCTAAGCCTGCTGCAAACGATGCTTGAGAGCTCGAATGCTGCGCGTACAGCGTATCAAGCTCTTTGTAGGCCTTTCGCGACCACATTCAAATTATGTCCGCTGATTATTCTTCTTCGCAGACGTACAGAATCCTTGCGAACATGTCCAAACTCTCTCGTGTGGCTGCCCTCGCCAAATACCGACAAGTACTCTTTTGTGTCGTATCTTCCTCACAGAGACGTCGAAGGCTGGCTCGGTGAGGCACATGTCTCGTTAGGCGGGGAAGCGACCACTGATAATCCCTGTGCAAAGCAGCCCGAAGCCCTAGTCATCGCCGGCTATGCGAGCCTCATTATTATTTACGGTAGTCTTGGCAATACTGCTACACAGAGACTGGTTTTGGAGGTTGTGGCAGAGCGACAAGACGCTATCAAGATCTTACAAGATGCCCTACGGGAGCTATCAAGGATCCATCGCGAAGCCGACGTACTTGGTGTAGATGCTACGCAAACGTCGGCCAGTGAACTGAAATCTATGTTGTCACAGCTGGAGAGGCTTCCTGACACATGAGAACAGTATACTGTTACGCTTCTTTACTGCGGTGTGTACAAATTGTAAGCCTTCGTCCTGATCTTTCAAAAGATCTGACCGCTGTCTGTAGCCTTGCTGTTGGATCTCCAGGGCGATCCAGGATACTACAGTAGGCTTGGAAGACAGTGTAGCCCAACGAGTACTTCGTGTGCGGTGGTGCAATGGCGATCATGTGATATAAATGACAAAATTCGGCAATGGCGCGCATTCGCCACAGATCCTCGTTGTCATGGCAGCGGCCGGTATACAAGCCAACAGGCGTTGCCCGGGAGAAACACTCACATATCAAGCCACGCTCTCTGACTTTAACAACTCTTCTAGCTTCACTCTCTGCTCCGCTTGCAGGTATATTGGTCCCATTGCACAGGAACGACGCTATGTTTGGGCAAACTAGGCTATCCGGGGTCAGGCGTCACCTTGATGGACGGCGCCTTGCTTGTTATCTCTTCTTGTATGGCTCCCATCTGGCCTTATTCTCGTTCGTTTGGTGGAAACAGGCATCCGATGTCCGTCTCTCCAGCCTCAATACGCTCAAATTCTCGGTATGGTCTTCACGCGGTCAGTTACTAGGTTATTGCGGAAGCAGATTATTTTTGACTGATAGGTAACACCTACGGCCAGGAGCTGGCCTCTGCCTCGGCTATTATGGTCTCTTGGTTGTACTTCCAGGAGAACGCCGTTACGCGGCAGCACCCCGAAACGTCAAAAACCAGACCGATTATCCTGGCCACCAGTCCTGAGAACTGAATTGTGATTTTGCGGCTAAAGTAGCGTGTGATTCAACGGTTAGCTCTACGCAGCTGATGCGCTCCTTAGGGCTCTTGCCACTGGACGAGAATATGTGGTAGGCCTTCGGCGAATAACCGCAGTCTCAGTCTCGGCTTGACGCGCTAGATAAGGTCACCGGAAAATTGCGTACTCTATGCTCTTCTTCACGATCGTCTATAAGACGGCACACTGCGCGTTCGCATGATTACCAAATATCGTTAACATGCTGACTAGCCAGTCCAACAGCTGTAGACTTTTTCAGCGTTGAGAGGACGCAAAAACGCAAGAATATAGCTTAAGCAGATCCATTGGTATGCTATGAATCAGATCCTCAACTTCTCATATAGACCATGCTAATATCACCTTTCAGCACGCAGCCTGGCGGAGTATGCTGACGCTCATCGGAATCTTCCACGTAAGCTGATCTCATGCTACTTTACAGGCCACGTCAAGCTTTTTCTGATGGTTCTTATGGACACAACTGCGTAGTTCACATGTACTCTCCCTGTCTGCAGTACATCCTCTGACTTGGTATTCTCGTAGATCTGCACGAGTTCGACATCAGTGCTTGTAGATAACGGCTTTATCCCAAGTCTCCGTGCTCATACACTGAAAACATACCTAGCCAATTGTTTCGGTACACGCATCATCTAGCTTTTTCCTGGCTTCCGAGCCTATGTAAGTGTCCAGTATGTAAGTGTCCAGTCATTGCTAGCTCAAGCATATCCTTGCTAGCGTGAACAGAGCTGAAGGAGAACTTGGTAAATTCTAGACACATACGCCTCTGGATGTTTTGTCAGCGGAGGACTACTCGACCAGCCGGTCAAGTTCCTCGGCTACTACACAAACCGGTTTCGGTTTACTGTGGTTGGCGGCGCGCTCTACTTTTTAGAGAGGCTACTTTGAGAGCTGAGGGCTCGGACAAAGACCACAATCACCAATGTCTTCATGCATCCCAGCGGACCCATGGAAACAAGGTCCGCAAAACCAAGCCTGAAATACAAGAGCGGACAGTGGGTGTTTCTACAGGTTCCAGCTGTTTCCCAGTTTCACTGGTAGGCGTCGAAAAGCAGTACGCGTTGCAAGGATCCGTAATGATTGGGGTCGTAGGCATCCCTTCACTATCTCCAGCGCTCCTTCCGACCCCTATATATCTGTACCTATCCGTCACTTCGGCGATCTCACCAGAACTTTGGGTAAAAGTCTTGGATGCACTCCGGCCTTAGCGGAGCAATTGACTCAGCCCTGCTCAGACAGGCCTGGAGAAACCAAAGGCTCGAGGCAGTACTTATAGCTTGAGCGAGTTCCAAGAAGTCAGTGGCCAACTCAACGGTCTTCCTGTTCTTTGGGTCGACGGACCCTTTGGAGCACCTCCTGAAGATGTCTTCCATTCAGAAATTGCAGTATTTATTGGAACACGTATTGTTGTTACACCTTGGGCCAGCGTATTGAGGGAAATTAGGCAAGTCTCGACAAATATGCTCTACTTGTCTGTTTGTCTTGGACTGATGGGAAGATCTGCAGCCATCGAGCCAGGAGAGGCAAACTTGGAGCTCTCAGAAAGGCTGAATTGTGCTTCAGAACCGCTACATTCAGATTCCGATGTCACTGACATCAACGCGTTGGCATCAGTGACCGGATACGCTTCAAACTTTCTTCACGCCCGATTCATTGGGCCAGTTAATCGCGATAGTGGTGCTTTCGAGTGGTTTGCAGCCCTGCTGTGAGTTCGGTGAACCACGTCCACACTCCGCTCGATCCCGACTAAGCTCCACTTCCGATAGTAAGGAATTTGAACAGGGCCTGACAGGCGATTTGGTGCACATCAATACCTACATCACGGCAGGAATGGAAGAAGAACAGATTTTCAATGTAGCACTGAATGTATAGATGGTAGGCGTGATAACAAGTGGGCTAGCAGCTTCTCCGTGCTGTATTTGCTAGTCCTCCTGTTCACCCGACAGCTATCTATGACCCTGTGACTAGCCAGGGGTCTGAAACTCACTGTGGACGACCTGATTGGCATACCATCTTCACATACGTTAAGCACGGGATCGAAAACGACACGTATTAGCAGGCGCTGAGAGCAGTCTCCGCCCTACCCTCTCGGTGTCGTATTGCGGCCCTGGGACCCTTGCGAAGGGTTGGGAGGCGCAATGCAAAGCTTGTGGAGGATGAGCGCGTGCAGTTCAGATTTCGGTGAGAGTCGGTCACGTGCCGCAGTCCCACTCATACTGAGTTTGTACGTACTTTAGGAAGGAGCACTGTGAGTCAGCCTCAGGCGCTACAGACGTAGCTGTGCAACAAATGCACGCGTTGACAATCACTTCTATAGCTTGGTTGTGCTCTGTGTATGCAGACAATTCGGTCGCATTTGGTGCCTACAACTCTGTTGCTTCGTGATTTACGAACAAGATACGGGCGTGAAGGATTTACCGGCTGCATAGCGTGGCGCCAACTACCCGAGTGTCCTCATGGATTACGTCTGCTTCCTTGTTATAGTGTAATATTGCGATGTTGAGACTGTTCGCTGCTATTCCGCCTCGTTGCTCTTCGTATAGTGGCAATTCGCCAGAGTCGCGGCCACATCGGGCGCAGTGCGTCCCTTCCCTCTCGCCTTGTCAATGACCACTCGCAGCAGATTGCACTGCAGTATTTCACCCTCTAGACATGTTGCACTCGAGGCCGCATCACGCTCTGTACATCGACAAGGAGAACGCGACGAGCGTCGCGCCATCGAGAAAGGCAACGGCCCTTGGAGTCTCCAGCCAGAACTCGCTCAAGACGCCGGGCGGTAAGCCGCTGACAGGCGCGGCCGCAAAGACAGTCAAAGGTGCCTCAAGCAGGCAGAAGCTCGAGTCAGCACATTCCAGGTCTTACAAACCAGTGGGGCCTGCTACCATTGCTCTGGAACCGGGCGCACGCATTCTGGGTGCTAAAGATGGAAACAACCGCTCAAGTCTGGCAGCGACGGGTGCACAGCAAGCGGGAAAGGGCAAAGGGAAGGCTTTAGAATCGGTCTACGAAGATTGCAGCTTAATGCGTGAGTGTTTTGCTTTTGTCGTACGCGTTCCCCATCGCCTCTACTGATAATAAACATTGTCCAGCTTCGATCACGCAACGCGCAACGACGGATAGTCCTGGTGGCCCCTACAAATCTGAAAGACGCGCCGCTGTACTTTCGACCCCTGGCGTGCCGACCCATCATAGCGCAACCAAGACCCCTGCTCGAACAAAGCCCGAAGCTGCTCAGTTCGTTGACGAATCGCCGGCTGCTCCGCTGAAGACACCTCGTTTTGAAGCTGCACAGGCTTTCAAGCGTACCTCACCCGGCCACAACGACCTCTTCCCTGCCCTATCAGCCTTTAAAACCCCTTCTCCCAATCAACTGTTACGACGCAGGAAAGGAGGTGGCAGTCCCGTCCCTTTCCACTTCAATCCGACAAGCCTGAGAGGCGATGATATCAGCGAAGACCCGCTAGATAGCAAACCTCCCAAACCCACGCTTTTGGAAAAGTTGGACGCTCAACATGCGCTAATGGACGATCTGCAAGAGGTCGACTCCGCTACACGCCAAGCGGTGAATCCAGAAGGTACCAATACAATTTCCATTACTAATTGGCGCGATATTCGAAGCTGACTTCCGTGACCCCCGCAGATTTACCTGTCGACCTTCCATTCGAAATGCCTAACTACAGAGACATGGACATTGTGAAGATATGTTTCCAGGGCATCTTCGATCAGCATGCATTTACATTCGTGGATGACGCTGTGCCGATATTGCGGGACGACGCGGAAATTTTTTCTCGCGAGTATCTTTACGAGTGCACCCCGGCATCTCTGCAAATATTTGGCAAGCGGAGTATGATAGACGAGACATCTGTTACCGCTCCTGCCGTATCCTCGAAAAAGCTTCCACAGAAGAATATAGTCAAGAAGGTCGACGCAAGTTTGACTTCAGCGTCGACCGTACAAGCGAGACGCCGCCTGCCACCACCGTCGACAGCGCCGGCTGGCGGTAGCGAGCATCTTTCACTCTACCATCGCCGCCGATATGCCGTCTCAGATCGTCTTGACGGCAACGTTCCCGCGGCCGCCACTAAAGTACGAATTCGCACCGAATCGCAACTACATCTAGCGCCACGACCATGGTCGGAAGTCGTCGAGTTCGAAATTGGCGAGATTGACCTTCTGTCGTAGCAATGCCAGCCCGCTGGCTTTCAAGCCATCATGTTCTTCTCCTTTTTATGATATAACCATGTAGCCCTCTTTCATCGATAGTTTTTGTAAAGGGTTTTTGGGAACCTTGAATGCACCCAACCTGCACCGATCACTTTACATTCCCGGGGGCACAGTAGACAGGATGCTCATCTGCTGACGGTAAGGGTAGCTTTTCGTCCCTTGGACCGCAGCAGACGGGATGCTCGTTTGTTGACGACAAGGGTAAAGGCAGTATAAGAACTCATCATACTAAACCTAACCTCCCTTATCAGCGCGTGGCTGACTATCACATCCATAACAGCCCGTATCTATGTGCAGACTCCGCTGGGCTTAGGGCAAGAGCGGTATCACTAAAGACTGCTCAGGCATGGCGTGGAGTGAACCACGCGATGTGGAGGAATCCGTCTGTCAGTGAGTACCGAGCAAGTTCCAGTTTGTAAAAACCATGTAGGTCATAAGTGACTGTCGTTTTGAGGCTGCCAAGTCCAACAATGGTAATCGCGCTAATCTCTGCTAGGCAACGGTCAAGGTGGCCGTTGGACAGTGTAGCTCTATCCGCCTAGGTAGAAGAGGCGCTGCTCTTAGGCGACCGTTGTCTTGTTGAGCAGTGAGTGTGTAAGTGAACTGGGGGCAGGGGTCAAAGTGTCCGACAAATCAACATCGTTCCCCCTGCGGTCGAGCCTTGCCGCAACAAGTCATAAAGCCAGCACCACACTTTCTCTGCTGCTGAACGTCTGACCTCATAGAGACTTTGCTAGCGACCCAACAAGGCATGAGTCCAACAGGCTATCTTGAATGGAAGACTGGTCAGCCTCCAACCTTGCAAGCCAGGCGAACATCTAGTACCCAGCTTGCGCTGTATCCAGATGAACAAATAGTGACTCTGGCGGTCTTTCTTGCTATCTGGACGTTTTGCGCCTTGCAAATGATCGTGAGGTTTTGGCTTGTGCACCTTTTCCTGCAGGGGTCTTACCTGCTCTCGTCTTGAAGTTGGTCAGCTCGGTAGCCATTGTGAAGAATGTATGTGGGCGGAACCCAGGCTGTTGTAGTACTGGGGAAACTGAATCTTGCATTTAGGTGCCACTACTTTATTATGTGCATTCCCTCCTGGTCGTTACACTCCGTAGATTTCACGAGGTCGTGGTACGTCTGCCCCTCCCAAGTACCTTCCGTGATGCTCATGGTGGCTGATACGGCACAATGCAGCACGAATTAGGACATGTGCGTGTGACTGCAGGTATTTTTTGTATTGCTGGCTAAAGGTAGACTTCAGGCATTGGCCTGTGCGTTCTATCTGCTTGGGCCGTCAAAGATTTCACTGGCAAAGGACGGCGGCGCCGTTACCAAGCCTGCACAAGGTCTACCCTTGGCACGCCTGCCAGGAAGCTTGATACTTGCAGCCGGCCAGTTCTTCGATGCTCTAATCAGTTCGGCATTGGTGTTATGCGGTTTTTCTGTTCTCGCTGTGAGCTTGTCACCAGCTTCAAATTAACCGATACAACGCTGTAGCGCTGATGGAAAGCCAAACTAGAGCGAAATTGCAGCCATTGTTGTAGCTGTCCTTGTTCTTCTTTATTTCCACTGGGCTCTAAAGGCGCCTCGCGAAATCATAGTGGGCGTGTTAATACTCATTAGTAAGTTCCAGGCTCGCACATACCACGATCCTGACCAATCCCCTCCCAGGCTTTATACCATGGTTTTTCTTTGAAAGAGGGTATTACCTGCGTTTCTGGGTGCTATTTTTAGGCGCTTCAGGGCCTATTTGTCTCTTAGACATCGTTCGCAGTGGGTCGTTGGCAGATGACATCCCGGACAGGACATTCTGCTGACGCTTCCGGGCTTCCCTTGTATCCACAACAAAACCATCATCTACGACAGCTTACCCGACCAGTGATATTGTAAAGTTCAAAGTTCTGGTCGGCGGGCCACTCTGGGTAAGCGGGCCAATTGTCTTATCTCTCAAGTCAGGTTGATGACGACCTCCTTCAATCTCCATCACCAGCTGTGGAAGGTCATCTGGTTGTCTGTCACCTTGGGCATGTATGCTTCAGGTGTGATTGGAGGCATTGCTTTGGTAGGTTGATTATACAGGTCTTATAGGCATGCCAACCAAAGTATACGTTGATAAATCACTTCCATCGCCTATTCAGTTCCATCAGACGAAAGCAGAGCAGGTGGCTATTGCCTCAAAGTTCATACCAGCTTTCGATGCAAAGTTCACATTGCACAAACTTTGAGGTCGGCATCAGCAATCATTATACCTCTGCTATAGCAGCAGCCAGTATTTGCGATGCTTGCGGAGGCACCGATCCTGACTGAAAATTCTGCTCGATTGGCTGGCGAGGGCAAGAATGAATTGCGGGCGTTTAAGGCTCATCCGCTCGTTTTCGCATTGCTTTATACGACTGTTCGTCCATTGTGCTTGGCAAGAGCTTTTCCGGCGCTTTCCTGGACCCTACCATGCCTCCCGTAGTTCTGGAGACACGAGAGATCCAAGCTACGCTGACCTCCTTCAGGCAAAATCTGACCCCCTACCCGGCCGAACAGCAACTTACATTGTATGTTCTGGCAGGCTTCGTCGTATTCACTATGGTGAGTCGAATCATAAGACCTTCGATGTCGTGTCATTAATGGCATGCCAGGTTGTGTGTTTTTTGCCGATGGTAAGACGATCTCCGCCAACGCGTTTGCCATTCCGAGTTTTATGTTAGCGGTCTTATCAGGCCTTTCAACTCGTGCTGCACCCTTGGGTTCTGTTCGATACGGCAATAGTGAGTTGACATCGACAATACCTGAGTACCTTGGCCACTATTAAACACGCTTACTCGCAGCACGAATTCTGTCACGTTCGTCCGCATTTGGCAAAGCATTGGGACACTGTCTGACCTTTCTGCCCCGTATGACTTGCCTTTCAACATACCTTAGGCTATCGTCATCACGGTGACGGGGGGAAACGTCACGTCCATCGAAATAAAAATCTCTGGCGGAGGCGTGACTTCTGGTTTTACACGAGGACGCTCAATGCTCCTGGTGCTACCCGCTGGGCATCTGGGTTCCGCAATCGTGAGCGCGGCTCTGGTCTTTGCCGGCTTCTCGATCCTTGCTGTAAGCACATCGGCACACTGTCTCGATTAATACTGAATCATATCCGAATGCAGAGCAAGATCGCTAGTCTTGCCGTGGCGGTTGTAATGATAGCATCTCTCGCCTGGGTCAGCAAGGATAGAGTGTCTTTGCCGAGCACGTTCTTCGCCATCATCAGTAAGTGAAACAGGTCTTCCAAGCGATTCCGCATCTCGGTCTTAACAATCCGGCATCAGTCATGGCTCCCTTCTGGCTTTTATGGCACGCGCGGCCTCTGCGCTTCTACATCCTCTTCATCGGTGCCGTCTGCTCCGTTCATAATCTTGCAATCTTGATCCAAAGTAGGTGATCAGCGTACCGCGCTCGGCTTCGAGCTGACCTGAACATGGCTGGTTTGTTTTGGGGATTTTCCTTATTCTCACGGCGCAAAGCCCAATTGATGCGCATACCCCCTGGCTCCGACGTGGATCAGTTCGCAAAAGCTACTTGCGGCTCGCCAAAGGCAAGCCTCGCCGCAGCGGTAAATAGCTATGCTGAGCCTTGCTTTCGCAGTTGTGGGGCATCTTATGGATTTTGACAGCCTTTATATTATTCTCTATAAGTGTTATAGGTGGAATATTGCTAGTAAGTCCACATCTCCCCATGATGCTTCTGTTTTATCTGCCTGACTAGCTCCTAGTTTCACCAAGATATGCACGAGCAGTATATGAAAGCACGGGAGTTCCTCCCAACATAGATTACCACTTCAAAACTGCATCCTCTAAGGAATCAGCTCGGCCTGAAAGGTGTGCCTAGGACCGAGCAAGCTGGAAACCCAGGTGCCAGCCGCCACTCTTGGGCCTGATAAATTTTGCCTTTCTGAATGTAGTGAGGCGGATAGAGAGAAAAATTTGCTACATAAAGGGGATCGTCCCGACTTCGTCTAGACATGATTAAGACCGTTTGTGACTGTACACTCCGTTGTAACGCCAGCAAGGGTCTACGGTTACGCGAGCAGGCTTGCGAGCTGCTTGTTCACCAGGGTCAGCAGATACTCATTAAGTGCCTCGGGGAAGGGACATACTTGACTCCTTTTACGCTGGGCTTGCAAATCGAACTCTGCAAGAAGTCGTTTACTTTCGAGAGCGAATTGCTCGAGTTCTTGCATACGAAGTGATTCTATCCACTCCCTGACAGTGACTTTGTTCAAATCTGTCACGGCCTGTGCAGGAGACCTTTGCAAGACCGCCATCGGATTGAGCGGGAGAAGGACGTTCGGTGAAGGTAGGGACTTCAATGGCAAGGATACGACTTGCCTTTCTGGCGAATCAAAGGTCGGAGGCTGGGCAGCAAGCAACGCATCGAGCGCCACTTGACATCTGCTGCTCTGCGATGGCCTAGTCTGAAAGGTGGCCAAAGTTCGCGGCGCTTGCGTGGTAAAAATTTGCGTGTCTTGCTTGTTCATTGATGCGGGAGGCTCGGCGATGTTTTCAGATTGCTGCTCAGACTTGCGGCCAGGTAGGGGCTTGACTGCCCGCACAGCGGTGGGAAGGACCTTAGGGACACTTTGCACATCCGATTGCAGGCTCGAATGGTATTGAGAAGGCTGAAGGCTCGTCTGACCTACTTTGTCCGGGTCAGCATGTTGATGGACGATGCTGTCAATATGTATTGCTTTCGGAGTGGCTGCATTATCAATATCAGGGCGAGAGATACTGAAGCGCGTACTAGCATCTGAAGTCACGTCTGCCATTTCTGCATCGGTCTGGCCTTCGTTCGAAATTTCAGACTCGCTTATCGAGGTGGTGACTTCAGGGTCCATGGTTTGCTCTATAGGTTCTGTAGCTGATTTACGTGTCTTAGATCTGGCAAGTTTCCTTCCAGTTGTCTGCTTCTTCGTTGACCGAGCTGAACGGGCTTTGGACGGCCGGTGATTACTGCTGACAGGTGCATCAGTCTTCTCGGAGGCTGTTGCGGCAAAAGACAACGTCGTGGCGGATGAGACGGCACCACTGTCAGAGACAATGCGCAGAGTATCTGTCGCTTCTGGTCTTTCAATGTCTGGCTTTCCTTGTTCCGCTACGGGCCTCTCGCTACGGGTGGAGGCAGATCGCTTGCTATTGCCGCCGAAAGCGAGGTCGTCTGCAGTTTCCTTGCCATCCCAACCCTCAGCCGGTATGTGGTCGGCTTTCTTAGCCTGTGCCCGAGTCGTGCGAGTGCCAGTACTTGAGGCGGATGCAGCAAGGGAAGCGTTGATGTCCTTTTTGATATTGTCGCCTGGGAAATCATCTTCCTTCAGATTATTGACATTTTCAACATGAAGTTCAGTCTCGGATTGAGAAGTGTGGTCCTCTTCCAATGTCTGTTCCTTTTTTAACCTTGCTTTGGGGAGCGCTCTCGTCGGTTTCGGATTCTTTGGTGCTTTCGGAATGATGTCCACATTCCTAGTGATGCGCTTCCTGTTCTTAGGAGGGGGTTTCGACTCCGCAGCATCAGCGCCTGCCTCACTGTCTTCTTCGAGGTCTATAACGTTGCGGTCGTGCTCAAGCACCTCGATATCGTATGTTTTCGACTTGGTTCTCTTCGATGCAGCAGTCGCAGCTTGACTCTTTCTAGGCTTTGCAGGAGCTTTCGTCGACTTTGTCTTCCTGGCTACAGCAGAAGTGGTTTCTTCGGCGGTAACGACCGCATTATCGTCTGTCACTTCAATCACCTCTGAATGCTGGGGGATCGAGGTAGTCGTAGCGGAGCGCTTTTTTGAACTGTGCCATGTTCGAGAATAAAGGTTGCGGAGGTGTCAGCGAGCTGCGTTTTGTGTTCCATGAACTACAGCAGGCATCTGGCCTACTCACGCCTTCTTTCTGCTGGATGTAGATGCGACGAGCTTTGGCGGAGCTTCGCTTTCCGCCTCCCTCTCCGCAATCTCGCCCACAGCATCCCGCTCTTTTGATCTAGTCTTTGCCGATGTCGTAACTTTCGATGTCTATCCAGGAGGGTAGTTCAGATAAATACTATGTAGAGCAAAGTTTCAGTGCTGGCTACATACCTGCTTTGTTCCTGAGGTCATGTTCCGGACTCTAGCCGCGAAGAAGAAGCAGTCGGGCTCCCTAGATTTGTGCTCTTCTCTGCAAGTACCAAGAAGAATAACCGTGTTTGTGGTTGCGCGTCAGGAAGGTGCTCTATCACAGATTGGGGAGCAGGCAAATGGTACGTACTCCGGATCATCGCTTTTACTCCAGCCATCGAGCTGAACATCGCAATATGCGCATGCGCATGTATCTGGTGCGTCTACGAGTGGATTGCTGTAGAAGCCAGCTTGGGCAAGCTGGGAGGGAGCAAAGGCGATGTTAGGAAAGCTGGCAGTGGCGAGGAGCAGTAGAAGGCCACGACGAAGACACCAACATACCTTTTCGCTCGTAGGCTTCCAGCCTTTCTTCCCGTCAAACTTCCACCAGTCACCAAAAGTCTTCTTCCTGGCAGCTACGAGATGGTCCGCTGAAGGATCATGTTTACCGCCGTCGAGTTCTTCTGGTCCGAAGAGATCAAAATCGCGCTTGACTCCCATGACGGTCGCCCAAGGGCACTTGGCTCCTGTAGGCTTGTCGAGAATACGTTTGAGATGTTCGTCCAGGGCATCATCGCCATCTTCCCACCCTTCGAGGCCCTTTGCGCAGTACAGACAAGTCACGTTGTCTTGGGCGCTCTCGGTGGGATCGTGATAGAAGCCAGCTGCAGCGAGGGTTGCAGGGGTGACGCTGAAGCGAGTCGGGTGGTGGGGCCATGCCGAGGTGCTTGCGTGTGGCTCGTCCACTTTGCGCTTTGTTGACTGCAGCTTGAACGAGGCCAGGCGGCCTTCGACGGTCTCCATGGTCGCGGCTCGCTCTCTTGTTGTGGTGTGGCCAGCCGGTTGCACCTTGACGGGCACGCACGCCGCGGACACTGGCGCCGCTGTCTTCAGGCTTGGATGCGCTGTACGAGCCTGCTGTGCTTGCTACTGAGCCAGCCTGTCTACCTCCGTCGTGCCCAGTGTGGATGTCGATGTGGTCGGTAAACAAGCTGCTGTTCTCAGGAAGCGGCTGCAGCCAAAAGCTGGCACGTGCCCAGGTTATTATGGATGGGCCAGCTTCTTGCAGAGGCAGAAGGCCGCACTCTCAGCACCTGCCCGCAGAGAGCAGTGCACGGCAAGCTCTTGGATCGCGTACTCCATCGGTGCGCAGCCTCCATCGCATATCGACGGGACTTCGTCCGAGCATGCTCCTGTTCGGCCAGAGGTGCGGGAGAGCCGAGAGAGCCGCAATGATGTGCTCCATGCTAGAGTCCGGTTGCAGGAGGACCTGGAGTGTCTACTGACAACCCGCAGTCAGAGTCGCTGCGACACGCACTGCTGTCCAATTCACACATCCAACGCCACTGGGATGGCCCATCGTTTTGCTCTCGAGCTTGCCGCACTTGCTTTGCCTGGCTTCTCTGCCCCAATTCCTGCCAAGCACGACGAGAACTATTCATGTCGAGCAAAGCTGGTGGTGCTGCCGGGCAGGCAGGAGCATCCAGCTCGACTGGCAACAATGCTTCGTCCTCCAGCTCGTCCTCCCAGCAGCAGGATCACACCTCGATTGTCCTCGAGTATCTTCTGAAGAGAGGCTACCATGGCGCAGCTCAAGCACTGCGAGCAGAGCTGGATCCTACACAGAAGCCACCTGTCTCTGCTACACCAGCCTCACAGCCTCCAGCTGCTGCTGCTGCATCATCGCAAGCACCAGCACAAGGCCATCAGCTGCAGCAACCCCAAGCCATCGTTGCTGGAGGAAGAAGCGTCTCCCAGGAAGCTTTTGAAAAGAGACAAGGAAGTAACAACCAAGCTGCTAGAGTCGGTGCAAACGGGCGACCCTTAGTACGCGAAGATCCCATGCCGTGGAGGGACGGTCTGCTCGGGTTGCGCGAGTTTGTACATGGATCGCTCGACATTCATCGACCAGAACTCCTACCCATCCTACTCCCAGTATACTTTCATTCCATCATCGACCTCATCCTTCTCGGCTACAAAGACCAGGCCGAGGCTATCTTCCGCTCCTTCGTCAACGACTATCAAGCTACCAATCCGGCAGTCGTCAACCTTCTGGCTTCACTCAAGACACCCAGCCAGATATTCGAAAACGAACAGGCAGGAAGATGGCGGAGAGAACGATATGTCGTCAAGATGACCAGAAGAGGATGGTCCCTCCTGCTTGGATGGCTGCAAGGTGGAACTCAGGGTCTACTAGGACACACCGCTCAAGGGGGCGAACAAGCAGAGCGAGGAAGAGAGAAAATGCTAGGTATCATCAACGAGCGTGTCAGAGTGGATGTCGTCGATCCTAAGTTAGCTCCAACAGCACGTCTGCTGAGCGGCGGAGGCTTGGAATCAGAACTGGCGACGGATACTAGCGGACCTACTCCTGCGAGTGCGCTCCCACCTCCGCTCAAGCTAGGTCCAATGCCTATAGATCCCAAACTCAGCAAAGAAGTACAGAGGACGCTGCAAGCTCAAGGTCTAGCAAAGACACCGGCGGAAGCGGAAATGCAGGTTGAAGGTGCATCAGGCACTGCAAACGCAAGTGGCGGAGGCAGCTCAGCACCTTATGCAATACCACCTGTCAATGCGGCAGATTTGCCGCCCTATCCTCCTTCTTTCCGCACAATTGACGTGAAAAGAGAAGTGGAGAAGATCAAAGAGGCAAGGAGGAGAATACGTTTGGGTCCAACAGCGGCGGCATCTAGCACGGATGGAAAGCTGTCAGTCGCTGCTTTAGGAGGATCTGCCAGCCAAGCCAAATACAATCTACCAAGTGTATGCATGTTCACCATGCATGATACGAACGACTCGTACGTGGTCCATACCTTCAGAACTCTGTGTCTGACAATTATTGGCACCTGATCTAACTGCATTTTCTGCTTTACTTTACTGTCAGGCTCATTTCGGCAGAGTTCTCCGAAGACTCCTCCATCCTTGCATGCGGTTTCAGCGAGTCATATATCCGCCTTTGGAACCTCAAAGGGAATCCTCTCGTGGACACACGCTCAGACTTCGATCCATCGGCAATGCAAACGTCGAATGACTTGAAGAAGCTCCGACGATCCGCAGACGCGTCTGGAGTAACAGCTTCCACTCGCAAGCTTGTAGCACATTCTGGTCCCGTATATTCAATGTCCTTCGACCCTCTCCCTGGTCCATCGGGGCCACCGCGCTACTTACTTTCCGCTTCACAAGATTCTACTGTGAGACTGTGGTCTTTGGACACATATACCAATATTGTTGCATATCGCGGGCATCGAGATCCCGTGTGGGATGTTGAATGGGGGCCTCGTGGCGTGTACTTTGCTACTGCTTCGCGCGACAGAACAGCACGACTGTGGACGACAGAACGGATAGCGGCAGTTCGTATATTCGCTGGTCATCTCAGCGACGTGAATGTGAGTGACGCCATGCCACCAAGATGCCTGTTAAAGGTCTTCTACTCACTTCTTCTCTTTTAACTCGCTACAGTGCGTCAAGTTCCATCCGAATTCTCTGTATCTAGCAACGGGTTCCAGTGACAGGACATGTCGATTGTGGGACGTTCAAAAAGGCACATGTGTGCGAGTCTTTGCTGGACACAGCGGAGCTGTCTCAACAGTGGTTGTCTCACCGGATGGACGGTATTTAGCAAGTGCGGGAGAAGATGCCAAGGTTAACTTGTGGGATCTTGGCACATCCCGTTTAATCAAGAGTATGGCCGGGCACTCAGGCAGGGTTCATTCACTCTCTTTTGGGGCGGAGTCCACTGTGCTAGTCAGTGGCTCAGAAGACTGCACAGTTAGAGTGTGGGATGTTCAGACAGCAAGGACCAGTGCCTTGACTACACAAAACACATTCACCTCGAACACGGGCAGTCGCGACGTTGGCGAAAGAGCTGGCGACCAAACAAAGTGAGCGCTATGATTCGATCCGAACGTGATTTGATCCTGTCTAACTCCTAGCCTCTCTAATAGTGACCTCCTTGTCACGCTTCCGACAAAACGCACGCCTGTTTACACAACCAAATTCACCCCAAGGAATCTGTGTTTAGCTGCAGGACCCATCTCGTAGTTCTGCTGGTCTCGTTTGCAGAGATGCCTTGTTGTTGATGAATGGTAAAGCCATATGCAGATACATTTCGGGTAAACATTTGGTTGTCGCCCTGACACATCTCGCCACTTTGTCATGTGCGGCCGGAGATTTACAAGACTGACTATTCCCGAATGCGGGGCCGCGCGCCCCCTATCATCTTTAAGTTTCCAATGGACTAAAGCTTCATGCGTCTCCCTCTCTCTTACCTTACATTTATACAATCATACGAAGCCTCCCTTAGATCCCTGTAGCAGCTTCTTCTCAACTTCCAGTCCAATCATGGCTACCAAGACCACTATGCGAGCTTTGACTTGTAAGCTTGCGCTTACCAATTACCTCTTCGACAACTGGCCGGGCTCGCATTGAACTGATTTCTTTCTTTCGCGACATCCAAAGACCAAGGTGCTTTCAAAGTGGAAATTCAAGACGTTGCGCAGCCCAAGATACAGCATGCGTGAGTGTCTATTGCACAAGCCGAAGCTAGTCACGGTGACCGATCGAGTTTTGTTCCCGCAGCGACGACATTAGTGAGCCGGGAGAACTCCTCGACAATACATGCACGTGACCTGGAGCTGAAGAAAGCTCATCCTACCAGTCGTCAAGGTCACCACTGCTGCTATTTGTGGCTCTGACTGTGCGCGCCGCTGTTCTCGGCACTTCACTCGACATCGTTGACCTAACTACTTCTTACCCCAGGTCACATGTATGAAGGCAGAACTGCAGCCGAAGCCGGCATCATCTTTGGCCACGAGAATATGTCAGTAATCACATCGCTAGGCTGCGGGTGAAGAAAACTCACGGCATGTGCGAATTAGGGGTATCGTGGACCAGGTCGGACCCGGTGTCACTTTGTACAAGAAGGGCGATCGTGTAGTCAGTGAGTTGAAAATGGCCTAGCATTCGCTGCTGCACATCTCGCGCTGCTAGCGAAGGCTTCAAGCTGAACCTGCTGTTGCAGTGCCCTTCAATGTCGCTTGTGGACGATGCAAGAATTGCGAGAATCAGAAGACGGCCTTCTGCACTGTGGTTAATCCAGGCTTTGCTGGAGGAGGTGGGTCTTCCGTAATGCCGCAGCACGACATCAGTGTCCTGACATTGACGGGAACCTTAGCATACGGCTACGTTGCCATGGGTCCTTACGGTGGGTGGACCTTTTCGTTCGTCTATTCTTTCCGGCCAGTTGAGCTGACAGAGCTTTTTCGCAGAGGGTGGACAAGCTCAATACGTCCGCGTGCCCTTCGCTGACTTCAACTGCCTCAAGCTACCTTCCGGCACTGAGCACGAGGACGATTTCATTCTCCTGTGAGTTGAGTATGTATATGCTCGCTCTGGAGCCCCTGAAGCTGACTCACAATACAGGGCCGATATCTTTCCTACCGGTTGGCACGGTGTCGAACTGTCTGGCTTCCAGCCTGGAGACAGTGTTGCAGTCTTCGGAGCAGGCCCAGTGGGGCTGATGGCAGCCTATTCTGCTTTGCTCCGTGGCGCATCCTCCGTCTACGTTGTCGACAGAGTGCCCGAACGACTTGCTAAAGCGAAGGAGATCGGTGCAGTTCCCGTCGACTTCAGCAAATCAGATGCGGTAAAGCAAATCGAGAAGCTGAATGGAGGTCTTGTCGATCGCGCTGTTGATGCGGTCGGTTACCAAGCCGTAGGCTCTAGCGGTGACAAGGAGGAACCGAATATCGTACTGTCCAACTTGATCAAAGTGGTCAGACCCACTGGAGGTCTCGGAATCCCAGGCCTATATGTCCCAGCCGATCCAGGTGCTCCAGTAAGCCGGAAGGTCGTCAGCGGAACTACGCACATCATTAATGCACCTTCATTCCCGTTCGCAGGACAAGCAATCTGCCGAAGGAATTATCTCACTTCCGTTTGGCAAGCTGTTCGAAAAGGGCCTGTCTCTCGGTACCGGCCAGTGTAACGTCAAGAGCTACAATAGACAGCTACGAGATTTGATTATTTCAGGACGCGCTAAGCCCTCCTTTGTGGTAAGTGATGGACGAACATGAGCGAGCTGTGCTGAACACCTGCGCGTTCCAGGTTTCCCATCACGTGGGACTAGAAGATGCCCCCGAAGCGTACAAGAAGTTCGACGCTAAGGTCGAGGGCTATACCAAGGTGCGATAGATTTCTCGCCTTTATGAGTATGCGCGCATTTGGGCATTGAAGCTGATTCTGCTGTTATATGTCTATATATATATCCTACTATAGGTGCTGATCAATCCGAACAAGTGATTCCTCCACGAATTTACCACGTTTGTGATGAATCAAAGCGTGGACTTCTTTTTCATGAGTAGCATTCCGACCGGCCATTGTACGGTGAAAGGCTCCTCATTCGGCAATAAACATTTGATCTCACGATAAAAACTGTCTATTATGTTTTCCGACGTGGGATGTTTCTCCATATAGTTGTGTACTGACGACCAGGTCTTCAAGCTTTCGACAAAGTCTGCTTTTGACATCTGCTTACCCATCTCAACTTTATTGTGGATGGTCTGGGGAGGTGATGGCAGATCTTCACCGCTTTGCTTGTACGCTTTTGAGTCTGTTTGATCAAATTTACATCGCACGAAGGAGTCGATCTGCCATTCCGAGCCAACGGGAAACGGCACAAGATCATATAAAGAGTCGCACCCTTCTCTTCCAGGCTCCCAGTAGGATGCAAGCTTCTCAGTACCGAGGCTCAAAACTTGCTCCGAAGCAGCGGACGCATCGGGAAGGAACATAAAAGCGTAGCCCCAGTACGCCACAGTGCCTCCGGGTTTCAGGACCCTAGCCAGTTCGCTGTACGCTTTTTCGTGCTTGAACCAGTGCGCAGCTTGGCCTTTCGGCGATAATTTGAATACAGTTAGATCACAAAGACTATATAATATGACGAGCCATATTGTCACGTACCTGCAGTGACTAAATCAACGCTGTCGGATTCAAACCGGGAAAGGTCTTCTGCCGAGCCTTGACGATACTCAATAGAACAGTCTTTGATAAGCGCTGTCGCCTTGACTGGTCCTGCGTCACCCAGTAGTGGGGCTACGTCGCCTTTTAGGGCTGCTTGAGCGGCTTCAATCATTCCTTGACTCGGATCCATGCCAATAACTCTACTGAAGCCGCCAGAAGCTGCTAAAAGCACAGTTACTTGACTTGACATGCCCAAGGGGTCCATAAAAATGCAGAACTAGCTAGATGAGCCTCGCTCAAAGAAAGAGGGCGGCATTATGACGTACCCAGGGCCGCAGCCCAAATCCAGTGCCACGGCATTTTTCGCAGGTTCGGCATACCTCAATATGTGAGATATCAATGACTGCGGGTAAGCTGTCCCAGGTCAGGCGTCAGGGTGCGATTCTTTCATGTCTTTAGGGCAAAGTTGCATGTGTTCCCACTTGGTCGATGTCGAAGGTAGCTGGCTGCATCGAAACTACGTTTCGCAAAGGTGGTCATACTTGAAAAGTACGGTATGCGGTCTTGTGCACGCTCGGCTTGGCCTGCATCGGTTCATAACAGAGTAATAATGTAGGATGCCCAAGAATACCACCAGGGGCCCGCTCGTGACCGATCGTGCGACAAGGCTGCAGTCTAACTTGACAGAATTTTATGCAACCTAGCCTGGCAAGGCCTATCAGGATTTGCACCAGTCGTGCTGTCATTTACGGTCGCATTATTGTCAGCGTCTCATCATTGCTGAACAATCCAGCAATCGTGAAAAAGTTAGAGCTACATTATCCATTTACAATATCTGCTTCTCTGTTCACAACGCATCCAATGCCCTCCACCTGGGCAAGCAGCTGTACCACTCACTATTGTCGACGTCGTGAGCGCTATCTGAAAAAGGCTCGGCATTACATTTGCATCCAATTTCGCGAGATTGCGGTTTGTGCAAGAACCAATCGTGTTTGTATGCGATATCCTCAAAGCTGGAGATCACCAATAAGTAAAAGCTGTGCAGAAAGGAAAGGAGCTACACGACGTACTAGTGAACTTTGTCGAAGCCGGCAAGCAAGCCTGTAGCCAAGCTACGAATGGGAGCATCTCCCCACTGAAGGAAAGGTCAGTCTTGTCCTACTTTGTGAAACGTTCAAGCACCCACTCTTTCTGTGTAGAAGCCTCCAGCTCTGTCTAGATGTTGAAAAAGTGATTGATACTCTCTCCCTCTGAAGAAGCGTAAGTCGCCAATTTCAAAGTTGGTCCAGAAATGGCAGAGATTGTACTCTTCCCTGGCATCGCGACGGCCACGAAGCGTGTTTTCCGGATCTTTGAGGAAAAAGTCCCACAGGGCTCCCTTCCACCGATAGTCAACAAGCTTCAAGGGTGAGCCGAACTTCGCCAGGCCAGAGTTTGCGTCCTCTACCATATTTCGCCATTGTGTGATATTTTGGAAGAGACTGGGTATCGTATTTGGAGTCTCGACTATTGTGATAACCCATCCGTAGACCTTTTGATTCTGCGCCATGAACAGGAACGGATCGTATTGCAAATCGCAAAAGAAACGGACTGCACAGAAGTCCAGATCAGCCTACGTCGGAGTCGAGCATGATGATGAAGGTTCACTCGCCTCCTGGTTCCAGTCTCCAGTAGAAGTCATACTTTTGAAGCAAGGGATGTAAAGCAAACAAGCCGCTGTAATATCTACACATATGGTGGTAGCTTTCCCTGTCTGCATATTGAATGCCCTCTGCACCCATCCTTTGCAGGCCTTTACGAACTTCGTCTTTGTCAAGCCAGCTTGGTATTGACCAATGTTCTTCTGGAATGACGCCAAATTCTACCTCGGCCCCTGAGGGTAACGCTTCCCTGACACCCTGCTCGAATTCCGGACTATATGGCTCTTCATTGAGAAAGACATACGGATAACGAAATTTGGCGTTGAAAGTCTCTTCAACATTCGCTAGAGTACTCTTCAGGGACTCCAAATCCTTGTTCTGAGCCAGAAGCAGAAAACATGCTTGCGTTTTGACTTTCTGTAATGTCAACCAGGTATTTGCGCTTGCTTCCTCTGCAGGACACCCAAGCACTGGGGGATCTCGTCGTTGCATGTAGGTGGACCGGCTTAGACGTCTTCGCAGGGATACTAGAGTAGTACTGTATGCATGTTTGCCATAGAAGTAGAGTAGCGCAGTGCAGAACAGCGCTAGAAATGCAGCCAGGCGAGGCGGTAACCTTCTGCTGAGGACCATGCCGCTGGCTGTCGACGAGCGAGTCGTACTTCTCTGGAAAGATTCGGCTAGGCGAAAGGAGTCAAATGTCACCGCATTGGAAGCTTAACCGCAAGAACCATCGCACGAGTAGCTGGTACGGTGTGGAGTAGCATAATGCGAAATCACTTCACGAGACAATCGAGTGATCGAGAAGGTGTGGACAGGACAGTCTAAATCATCATTGTATGATCTGCTTTTATCGAATATGGATACAACGACGGACTGATCTATGACTACTACTTCTACTCCAGTTACTCATATAATATCTATTGCGTAAGATTCGTCTCTCTTCGTAAGATGGGCGCGCCTACGTAGGCGAGGCGCAATTGATATGCTACCTAGCCAGCCTTCAATCTAACATGTCTAAACTGTGACGGGGTAGGGATTTCGAGGAAATGCTGCGATCGAAAATGCTCTCCTGCAAGGTCGCTCGAATTGCTGCCGGATGGCAGTGCTCTTCTGCTGCTCTGACCATGTCTAGGTCAGAATAGAGCTGTAGAGAGAGGGCCTCTTGTCGGGCTTGGCGCAGCTCCAGAAGATTGACTGTGTGTCGCACTGGACTTGCTATGCCTTGTTCATAAGCAGTATTGGCATCTTGCATGATTCCTCTATGATAGGCATTGATATCTTCCAAGTCTGCCATGACCTTTGCTGTGCACGCGCCGACGAGTGCGGACTGTTCGCGATGAGCGTACGAATATCGATCAGCTAATATTCGAGGCCTGGAAACCATCGATACTGCTGTGCTTACATTGACTGCATTGCTGACTTGGACCTCTTCTTGAGATGAATGCCTCGATTCGCTCTCTTCTGCTTCAGCATCAACTATAGATCGGAGGGTAGCTTGGTAGTGCTGATTATTGTTCATCTAGACAAAGAAAGACAAGAGGCGTAAGCACAACATAATTCCACGCGAAGTAGATAAAAAGCATACTCACGGTCGAGGCATAGTATTCGTCACGTGACATTGTTCGCATCACTGGGTAAATGTTGTGGAACTGGCGAACTTCGATAGTGCTGGCAGAGGGTGTGCGGGAATGAGCTGCGAGAGCATCTGAATCTAGGTTTCTGTGCATCTTAATGGCGTTCAAGTCGACTGGTGCAGCGATAGCAGAGGGCAGTTGCAGAGCTGCAAAGGCGGCCGCTGTGCTTGCCAATTGAAAGATGAATGAAGGCATACTGTTTTAGAGGAGACTTGTAGATGTGGTATAAGATGTAGGTCTAGATAAGAGTGAAGGAAGAGAAGAGAAAGGACATGCAGCTCAGCAGCTCTTAAATACACAGCGTCCTCCTTCGAGTTTCCTCAAGTTAAGGCGTCGTGACATCTGGCCAGGCGTGATGCGATGGCGGACATCAATCTCGGGCCGCAAAGCTGTGAAGGCTGGGAGATATGCATTGTTGCCGACTTCTTAACTGTAATACTATCGCCTATGGTTTGTTGGCGGGTGCTGTACGACATGCCATCCGCTTCCTGCTCTTTATGGCATTTCTGAGGGCGAGCGAGATGGCGGGTCGGCGGGTCGCTCCACAAGAACGCGTGAAGAACAGGATGGCCAGGAAAGCACGAGGGGGGAGATGCCTCGAGCTATAAGTTGTTGCATGTAGCAATGTCAGTGCCCCTAGCGCATCATGGCGTCAAGTAGCTGCTGCTGGTGAAGGGTGGATCTCGCAACAGGCCGTTGGGACTGATCGCCGCGCAGCATACGGTGAAATTGATACCAGACCAGCAGGCACGGTAGACAGTACGACCTATGCAATAATACCATTACTCCAGTTCGTTGTGTGCATGTTGACCTCCTATCGGTATAAAACAAGGGATATCCAGTCCTTTTGACGTGAAGTGGAATTGATGCAATCGACACGTCGAACAGCAAAGCAGGAAATTGGGAGCACCTTTGACTTTGGACCATGCAACTCTATTGTTATCAGCACAGCAGGCAACGCTGGGTACATTGAACGCTTAGTATATGATGAAGGTCACTATCCCTTCGATGGCAAGTCCTCCCGTAAGCCTAGTATGCGTACACTGCTCATCATCACACTAGGTGACTGATGGGACTCGAGGCATTACATGCCTTAATACCACAGGACCGGCTTACATCAGACTCGCCTCTCTTATCGTCTTATTCCCTTCTATGCCATGCAAGTTCATGTCAGGCACTTTGACGTCAATGCATCTGGACCTCGCCCAAAGGCTGTCTGTTTGGCGGAGGTCTGCATCGCTGGTCAGGACGACAACAATGGCGTCGTCTCTATCGTCAAAACGAACGGCTGCATCAAGACAGACGTGCCGATCAGCGTCGTATCCGAAACGGTAATCCCGGGCTTCGGATATTTCGCGCACGCCGCCAAGGCTGCGGGGAGTCATCTGTCAAACAGCACACTTGTACTGTCCGTTGCTTTACTCTAGTTACACCTTCCATGCCGGTTAGAGCGGAGCATTCGCTGATTATAAATACTTTCTCGTCATCAACTCACCACGTGATATCTGCCCTACAGCCGAGCCACTCGCAAAGCGGCATACACCACATCCAGCAATATCGACCTGGTCTTGGGTCGACAGTTCACGACTAGGCCGTACCACGCAGCCATGGCGAACGGGACACAATATGCCAGGGAGTGGGATGTTGGTATGCACAACATACTGGTGGCTACACCAGCATTGTCTACAGGTATAGACAAAGGCGATGTCAGACTGGTGGTGCACATGGATCTACCGCCGGACCTCCTCGCTTATATACAAGAGAGAGGGAGAGCGGGCGGGATGGAAGAGGGGCAAGGGTGTCACACCCACGAACCACTTCGCTCCCTTAATACCTCTTCACAACTCAAGTCTACTTGGATCCCCTGCTTGATTATCTTGCTGCCGGAAGGACCTGTCAAGACCCGCTCTGTGAAAGCCGCTGGTAGCCCGACAAAGGGCGTCATCTACTTACGTGGGACGCGTGCATCACACGGATTAGACAGAGTGCTCAAAACGAGCTAACTATTCAATCGGTGGATCAGGCGGGACATAGCCTTAATGCATGCCTGAACACGATTGTCGCCCTGACAGGTGTCAAGTGCGCCTTCCAATCGCTTGAAGAATGTCTGGAGGACTTTTCCAACGCGGATGACATGCGCTTAGGTCTTGGCAACTGCGGAGGGGCCTGTTCCATGTGCGCCAACGATAATCAGGGCATCGCATACACCAGACTAGTCGAAGCGATCATGAAGGTTGCTAAAGAGGTGCATGACATGAAAAAGGACCTTACCATCCCTCACTTTGTCGATTTTATTATAGAAGAAAATAAGATCAGCCTTCCTCTTCCCAGTCTTCAAGCGGATAAGAACATGGCAAAGGCATGTGGCCTGAAATATACTGGAGCAGGCTTTACCATCAGCGACGCCATGGTGCATGTCATCACGCACGGTAACGCTGCGAGGCCGACGAACAGTGTCTTAGGTGAGTCTTAGGTGACAGAGACGAGACCATTCGGCTTGACGAGAGAGCAAATGGTAGACACACACCTAGCGATGCCGAAAGTTCGGGTAACGAAGACGCAGATGAAAGTATAGAGATCGATGAGGAAGAGGATAATGGCGGCGATACCACCGAATCGCGTCATGAGACGGCGCAACAAGCTGTACCGGGACAGAAGAGACGCGACAACAAGAAGATCTCTACAAGACAAGGGTAGGCAGGTACGTACAATACCCTCAGACAAGGCAGAGTTTGCTACCCGCAAGAGTTCCAGGTGACAATTTTGACTGACTACTTGGTATCCTCCTCTTATACTACATCTTGTCGGACCCATCTGATTTTCGTCCTGGACTGTATCATTTCTCTACCCATGCCGTGCAGTTCTTGGCAGGATACCGGCGAATATCCAGAAGTATGCAGAAAAGCGTCATCCAAAGGCTCTGCTATTCTCAAACGGTACGGTATCCTTCGGGGAAGTGAACATGTCAACTACCTCGGTACCCGAGCATACAGCACCTTTGCAGGCCCTCAAGCTCAAGCCTACTAGAGTCGCTGATGAAAGACCACGACTGGCCGTCTTACATCCGGCCAGACTTCATTATCGCGTGCAACAACTCCATCCATATTGTGGATATCCACATCCGCATAAAGGCTATGACGCGAGCTCATGATGAGCTTAGTCCGCCTTCTTGGGCAGTTCGACAGAGTTCGACAGAGTCCAAAAGTTGCAAAAGTGTCAGCTGCACAAGTGCCAGTCGCGAAGATCAACAGCGACCGCAAATGATCCGGTACGACCGAACAACTAGTTCTCCAGATGTTATTCCAATCGGAGCGACATGTACAGCGCAGTAGATGGTGCCAGGCATACTCACAGTCGCCGCCACCAGTCACGTGACCGACAGGCAGGGTATCTCGCGTATCAGGTATCCAAGGTGTCAGATATCAGAGGTATCCTAGGTATCCTAGGTACCTGAGGTATCTGAGGTACTGAGGTATCAAAGGCATCGCGGCATGCCCATGTTCGAGTAGGCGATGCCGGCGCAAAAGGAACAAATGAACAGCCCTGCCTCAGGGCGGTGGGTTGGGAGGGCTTCGAACGAAATGAGAGCCCATGTTCGTTCTGAGCCCATGTACCATAAACGTGTAGCACCTGAACTGTTATAAGCAATAGAAGTCGCCGTCTCAGTGTTGCAAACACCAACTCAGGAAATCTCGCGACTTTGAGTTGATTGTAACATTACTAGTTCTTTAGTTCTTTGAATGTTAGAGCGCACCTTCGAATCTAGTTGTGGCATTTAGGAGAAGTAGCTCTTTAACTGTTGAAGCGCAACTTCTAATATCGTTATGGCATTTCCGGGGCCGAGCGAGAGGGCGGGTCGAATACAAGAACGCGTAAAAAGAACAGGATGGCCAGTAAAGCATAAGGAGGAAGGTGCGTCGAGCTACCGTACAGTATGTTGCATGTAATAATGTCAGGGCTCCAGTGTAGAATGGCTTCAAATAGCTGCTGCTGATAAAGTGTGATTCGTCTCGTCTCTCCACAACAGAGCGTTCTCGCTGATCGTCTGCAAGTATGCAATGAAATTGCCCGCCAGACCAGCAGGCATGGCAGATAGCACTACCAGCAGGCATGGCAGATAGCACTACCTGTACGACACCTTTCCTCCAGTTTACTATGTGTGCATGTTGGCATCCTATCGTTATAAAAACTTTTGACGCGAAGTCGAGTTAATGCAATCGACACGCTGAACAGCAAAGCAGGAAATTGGGAGCACCTTGACTTTGGACCATGCAACACTAATTCATCAGCACACTCTTGATTGAGCAGACGGGACATAAACACTGCGCTGTGCTCCACGCTCTGATTATGCGATGCAAGATGAGCGCACCCAGTCGTCAGTCTCGCCTGCGGGTCGTGTTCCGCAAAGCACCACCAACAACGATATCCTGCTGAGCGACGATCAGCAAAGCACTGCAGAAGCGGCGGCGACGACGTTCAATGGAGGAGACGGTGCGCTTAGTGAGACAGCAGTTGGAAACGAAAGTAGGAATGTTGCGAAGGAGTCACGGTCGATGGACGCTGCCACGGCCTTAAGCGCATCAAATGGTCGCGACTCTATGCAGGCAACGTCAGCACAGCCAAGTGCACCCGACGCACAGAAGTCTTCTGCATCAGCAGCAACGACATTAGAGGCACAATCAACGCAGTGCCAGCACACGAAATCGGGTCAATCTATCACTGTTGCCAGTCCATTCGAAGCAGCTAACGAGGCACCTGTGGCCGTTGGAGATCCGTACCGCAGGCGAAGCTCGAGGCACGCGAAGCCAAAAGGCATCCTGAAAGCACCTCCACCTCCACAGGCCAAGTTCTCCTTCAGACGCGATGTACTTGGATATGTGGTCGGTGAATCAGCTCCTCTGCAGACCCTCAATCCTCTCAATGCTGCTTTGAACCTTTCGAATGGCGTCAGTCCTACGAAAGCCACAACACCTGACAAGCCCACGCTCACAGCTGTGCATACAGCACCAGCATCCGGGTCTGGTCAGCCCCTGTCAAATACGCGGGCATCAGTAGCTCAAAGCGCGATACACCATGGTACCGCTTCGCCCAAGGTCGCCACCGGACTTTGGAGGAGATTAGGCGGAGCAGTAACAGCGGTCGCAGGAAGTGTGCCAGTACCACAGAATGCCGTGAAAACGTTGAACAGTATCACAGCTGCTGTGCGCCCAACCACGGCTCCAGATACTACCGCGACAGGGTCATCGGTCACCGACAGTCATGCAACTGGAGCCACTCGGACCAGTCAAACGTCCGATTCTCTCAAAGCTGACTATGTGAAGTCTGTACGATTCACAATGTCATCTTTGAGTGTCGTATATCCCATCAATGGTCCCGGACCGCCAGGCGTCGAAGCCGCAACGCGAAAAAGAATCAACAAAGAGCACTTAGCCCAGCAGGAATACCGAGAAAAGAAGGGAGGATGGACCACTCTGCACTTACTAGATGTCTATGAAGAATGCTGTAGAACACGAGAAGAACCGGGTATAGCGCCATTGCGAACAATGCTCATGGTGAGCTCAACTTCATAGTAGAAGATTAGCTCCTCGCTGACGCCTTTCCTTCTGGCTTCGTTCTGCAGAGCACTTCCGTGCTTCCAAAGGTCATTGACCTCAGCGACATTCAGCTTACCCATGGCTCAGCTGCAGTCCTGTCTGATCTGCTGTCAATTGATTTCGGTTTGCGTAAGCTCATACTAGATAATTGCGGACTGGACGACGAGGTGAGCCTAGAGCAGTATTTTCTCAACATGGAGCCAACATGCTGACAGTCGGTTATTGCGGACGATCACAGAGTATCAAGACGATTATACACGCTCTCTTGGTGTCTGGGGCTCTACCATCACTCAGTCTAGCCAATAACAAAAGAATCAGAAGCAAGGGGTGGAAGATAATTGCCTACTATGTCAGACGTTCTATGCACCTCAAGTACCTAGACCTCTCCGACAACGTGATTGATAAAAAGATGGCAGATGTCCTAGGCGAGGCTATCTCCCTGTCCATCGGAAAACCAGCGCTTCGTGCTCCTCATGAACACAGAGATGGCCTGAGAGCGGTAGATACGGAGGGTGCCCTCCGGCAACACTTGGCGAATAATCAGCTTGCATCAGACGATGCCCGCGGCACCCCGATCACAGTCGAAGGGGACAGCTCTGATCAAGACGAAGCCGACCCGTTTGCGAATCGTAAAGCACCGCTGCTCCTGGCCAACAATGTCACAACCAGTGGTCTCACATCCCTTAGATTAGAAAATTGCTCCCTACGGAATTCAGTCCTCGAGTCTCTGGCGAATAGCGTACGTTCAAGTAGCATCAAGCACATCTCTCTGCGGAGAAATCGTATCAACCAGATGGGCGCTGTTGCCCTGGCTGTTCTGATTCGTGATTATGAGCTTTCATCTCATGAAGATGTAGGATCAAACGCATTCAAGCATGCACAGGCTGGAACTTCAGCAGAGGATGTTTTGGCTAGTCTCAACCCAATGCCAGTTTCAAGTCCAATAGTGGGGGCTAGCGGTTTTTATCGCAATATCAACGAGTCCGGCAGCCTCACAGTGGATAATGCTCGGGCTCGGGAGCATGCGAGAATGCATGATCATGACGCCCGGAAAGCACGATCAGCTACGCCCGATCTGTCCGACATCTATTCTGCATCCTCTTCTTCTTCTATATCCATCAGCGAGACAGAAGATCACGAGACAAGCTTCGGACCCGACCGTAATCAAGGTCGAGTGACCGTATCAGCTCGTGAAGCATCTCGCTACGCAGAGATGCGCACGCGTCTTCAAAAGCAAATCGAAGTGCTGCCACGAGTGGGGACGTTACTCACTTTGGACATCCGAAGCAATGACATTAAGGTGCGTTGCGTGACTTCAGACATGCATAAATCCGCTGACAAGCAGCCTCGAACAGGGAGGTATCACCTATATCAGCCAAGTACTGAAACGTAATCGGACACTCCGGGTGCTCAATCTCAGTGACAACAAAATTGAGCCACCTGGTCTAATGGCATTGTCCGAAGCTCTTGTAGGTGACGTCATATGGATCGCTGCATCGCATTGATGCTCAACTGTCTTTGTGCAGAAATACAATACAACCTTGGAAACCCTCGATCTATCCAATAATCCATGTTGCGGGCCTTCTTTGGAGGGTACACGGGCGCTACGTACTGCGTTGGTCCTCAACGAAAGTCTAATGCGTGTATTCCTGAATGCTACCGGCTTCGAGAGCACCGGTGCCATCGCACTGGCCGAATATCTACCTGATATGCTGTCTATCATACATCTGGACTTGACTGACAACCCAGATCTTAGTATAGCCGGAGTGATGGCACTGGCTGCTTCTGTCAAGCATAACACAACAATCAGATGTCTGGATCTCAGTATACCTCCTAACAATGCGGAGTTTGCTAGACTTTCGCAGGATATACTGCAATCCTGTGTGCGGAACACGGAATGGGCTCAAGAGAAATCCGCTGCAAGAGGTTCGAAAAGCGGGATCGCAACGCCGATCCTCAAGTCAGAGCTCGCGAGGGACCTAAAAGCATATGAGCAGCAAAGCAAGTCGGCTTCCGCAGTTGAGCTTCCAGATGCTCTCAAGCCGCTTGCCGACAGTGCTCGTCACTGTATCGACGTGTTCACGACAGCCATTCCGCGGGACGAAGAGCTAGCCAGAGCGGGAGAACCTGTTCTAGCGAAATACACCGTCCAAGGCCTGACAGCTCAAGCTGCCGCTCTCCAGGTGCAAATGCTCGAAACAAGCAAATCAATAAAGCCGGGCCCGGAACGACAAGCATTCGAAGCCTGGGCTGCTCACTTAGCCATTCTACTGCAGCGCGCGACACATCTCTATGGATTTGAATCTCAGCCTGCCACTCCATCACGCCTCCTCACGGCCGACGTGGCATACTCGTCACTGCTGTCGCCCCATTCTCCGATACGCTCGCCGGCCTCGCCAAGTCAGCAACTATCCTCACCATCGTTCTCGATAACAGACTCGGACGGATCAGAGAGCGAGTCCTCCGTCGAGGATGACCAAGACTTATTTTCAGCTGATACAAGCACAAAAGATGCAAATATATTCAGTTCAGCGACTCCTCAAACCGTGGACGAATCACCCAAGCGCACACCCAGGCCTCAGTCGCTTGAATTGCCTCGCCGTACATCGCCAACAGCATCACCGCGATCACCAGTAGAGAATCATTCACGTACCCTAACACTGGAAGAAGGCGAAGTATTCAGAAGAGGGATTTCAAAAGTCGGTGATGACGACGAGCGTACTCTGCTGGACGTACTCGACGGGAAGGAGGACATAGCTGGTGAGGAACTGAAGCAGGAAATTCTTGAGACTGAAGTTGAGAGACCAAGGCGACTTTCTGTTAGTTTGGACGAGGAAGCAGTGGACGGTAGTAGAACTTAAATGAGTACTTGATGATTATAATAATCTGCATTCAGTAATCGGGAAAGCTTTGTACAAGCATATACAACTGTCGTTGTACCATAAGCCAAACCAAGGTCTCGCAATGTGAACTTCTACCCTACTTGCGGTGATTATTCATTCACTAAATGCAATCCAGAATCCGTCTCTGGAGACTGCCACATGTTTCGTGTCGCTAGCTACTGTTACTGTTGGCTCCTCGAACATTATCGGACATGACCGACCTTGCCACACGAGGTGCGATCAACCAACGTGGTCCAGCTCCCTAAGGCCTTCATTTCGGATCATCACAAGCGGACTTCCGCACTGCTACAGATGACTATTGCGGTGGAGTCGGAAGCTCCCTACTGGGCGACTGCAACATCCCTTGCACCCATCAAGTCTGAGTACGTAGCGTCAGACGATCAACGAGAGTTTTCTAAGTCGGTTATGATTCTACAGATTCGTGCTATGGGAGCGAGTGGAAGGCAGCAAGGCTTCAACCAGCACAGCCTCAGGGGGTGGTATCAAGTCAGCCGCCGTACGAGGCTTAGACGATGATGATGCAGCGGAAGGCCGACCAGCTGGTGGAGCTCCCAAAGGCGCGGTGTCAGATCTCACGCGAAGTACCGAAGAGCCCCCAGCCAAACGACAGAAAGGCCAGAACAAAGGCAGGACCTTCGCCAGGATTTATGAAGAAGGGCAGAGACTGTGTCACTCAACGAATAGGGGCCAGCCTTGTGCCAGACAGCTCTCTGGCCTCTCTTGCGACCTGAATCACGACATCAAGGGTTATCTGGAAAGCCAGAAGAAAGAAGTTATTGTGCCTACCGATAATGATCCACATATCATAAAGGACTGTCCAGTGGGTATCCAGTATTGCGATGGAGTATGAGAGACAGCTGAGTTAGACCTCGCCATCGCCAGCTTCACGCCAGTTTCGGAGCCTGTCCTTATGGCTTCAAGTGTCGGTTCTCGACGAGTCACACGGTCGAAACAGAAGAAGGTCAAGGTTTTCAAGATAGCGGGTATTCCCTTGTGCAAAATTTGGACAAATTGCATCTGGCGGCCCCTTCAGACTTGCAGACGGATGAGGATAGACTGCAATGGTTGTACAAGACCAGAGGAGAACAGAATGTGGTCACGCCCGATAAAATTGCAGCCTTGCGCAAATTACCAGTCGAAGATCTAGTCCTCACCTCTACATATTTGCGTCAAATCGGGGAGCCTCTCGATACACGCACTCAAAAGAAGTTTCAGAAAGGCAAAGGCAAACAGTGGGCTGGCAAGGCGGAAGTCAAGGGCGAGGAAACAGGTCCTACAGCGGGAAGCGATAATAACACGACTCGGGTTTCCGCTCCTCACGACACAAGCGATGCACCTGACGTACCTCTGCGGCCCGCAGAGAAGAAGCGTCTGAATTTCGAAGGCAAGCTGTATCTTGCTCCCCTGACAACAGTCGGCAATCTTCCTTTCCGCCGACTTTGCGTGGGCTACGGAGCCGACATTACATGCGGAGAAATGGGTCTCGCGCAAGAGTTCCTTTCCGGCAATAAAAACGAGTGGTCGCTAGTCAGGCGACATCCCAGTGAAAAGTGCTTTGGAGTCCAGTTGTGCGGGAATCGCCCTCAAACATTAGTCGCTGCTACGGAACACCTCAAAAGAGAGACTCGGGACTTAGATTTCATCGATGTCAATTCTGGGTGTCCTATCGATCTGGTAGTCAAGAAAGGTGCTGGATCAGCGCTACTAGATCAAGGCGGGAAGCTCAGTAAGATCCTGCGTGGAATGAATGTGGCAGCTGGAGAAACGCCCGTTACGATCAAGCTTAGGACAGGTCTCAAGACAGGTTACAATACCACGCATAAGCTCATGCCGAGAGCTGTGCGCGAATGGGGTATTGGGGCACTGACTGTAGGTCGTAACATCAGAAGCGCCTCTCGCCTGCGTAGCGCAGATGTGCTGAACTAGTAATCTATGACTTGTTCCTTTTGCAGATTCATGGACGTAGTCAGCAGCAGCGATATACCAAGCTAGCCGACTACGACTACATAAGAACTTGCGTTGACCAGTTGAGAGCGACATCTGACGAATTAGATGGTATGGGATATGCAAGTTTATTGTTTCAGAGAAGTTTCGCTGACTTCTTCCTTGTTGCAGTTCCACCCATCCCTATTTTCGGTAACGGCGATGCCTACGACTACCGCACGTACTGGGACAATGTCGATGCTACCGGCGTCGATGGAATTATGATCGCTCGTGGAGCTCTGATCAAGCCTTGGATCTTTACGGAAATCAAAGAGCGGAGGGACTGGGATATTTCGGCTAGAGAAAGACTTGATATGGTCGGCAACCTTGCAAGTTTCGGTCTTGAGCACTGGGGTTCCGACACGCTGGGCGTGAACGCTACGAGGCGATTCGTTTGCGAAGCCTTGAGCTTCACATACAGATATATTCCTGTTGGCCTGCTCGAGAGGTTCCCATCGAGCTTGAACGATCGGCCATATCCTTTCCGTGGTCGTGATGAACTCGAGGTAGGTCTCTTTTCTAGACGAGCTTGTGCCATCATGCCTTATCTGACGTTATATTGCAGACACTCTTGGCGAGCGATAACTCGGCGGACTGGATCAAGATCAGCTCCATGTTCTTGGGACCGCCAGGTGAGCTAACTCACCGAAGTTGGAGAGGCCTCAGTATTGATGTTGGTTTTGGTTGCCGCAATCCAGACGAGGACTTCCACTTCATGCCGAAGCACAAGTCCAATGCATATGGGAATCATGATCAAAGCAATGGCTAGAAATGTTCTCTCATCTTGCTGTATCGCGCTCAACGACGTCAAAGTAGGAAGGTGGGAGATCATAGTCATTGGATTCCGCGATCGTGTGTATAGAGTGGCGGTCTTGCTGGTCTTCAGGTTGAGCTACGGGAGGGATGCTCACTAGCACAATCGGGACTTGGGTTGCGCCGTCGATAGGGGAGGATGCTGACACTAGCCTGCAAGCGATGTGATACTGGCAGAAAAGCAAGGCGTTAAGTTTTCAGTTGGTGGCTCATGTGCATGAATACCTACCGATACTTCTATGTTGTAGCTTCTGAAAGATGTCGCTGGTGCTTTAGAAAGCTGCAGATTCCCTATGAACCGACGAGTGGTCTCCGCAGCGTTTGGATTCGTGTCATACGCCAAGAGTGTCAGCCCATCGGCTATGACATTCTCTTGCACGCCTGGCGCTCCATGCGAAACTGTTTTGTGAAGAGTTGATTCAATCAAGGGGCTGCAGGTGCTACCTTCTTCGGGAACACTGCACTTACTGACTGTACATCGCTGAATGAGCTGGATCGACAGTGATGCAGGTTCTATCTTGTTGAGCAGGGAAGAATCACTCGAAGTGATGCGTATAAAGTATGGCAGAGTTTCAGATTCTAAAGAGCAAAAGCAATACTTATTAGCTGAACTTTATAGAGAAACCAAGCAATCACCTGTGACCTACTGCCATATATCAAAGGAGCGGGCAAGAGTATAGCAATGTTATAACTCTGTTTCTTCCCCGTAAAGAATCCCTTTTTGAACGAAATCTCTTCTGCTCTACCTTGCCATGCATCTGGATCTTCCAATGGACTCGGGATAGATGTACCGGTTATGAGAGCTAGTCTACGTGCTTCTGTGAGGAAGGATAGGTTGCTTGCTCGTGTGTAATAGACTACGGGTGCAAAGAGGCGTTCGTTGGGTCGAAGCAGTCCTTTCCGGGCAAGGGTGATTTTAACGTAGCTGTCCAAAAGCAAAAGGAAAAGAGGAAAGTCAAGGTTAGACTCGATTATACTGTGTACTTGAAGGGTGTATGTGATGCAATGACATGACTCACTATCTGATGGATGCGGATTCGATTCCTCCGGTATCATAAGACCGCGTTGTTGCCAGTATGAAACTGGGAGGCATGGGATCTGCAGGGGAAAAGCAACGAGCAGTGAACAATCAATACATCGCTCGTCAGCTTAAAGTGAACAGCAAGAACAAACAGCAAACCATGGCTGATATCATGGCGGGGGAATGGAAAGCTTACATGCTTTTCTACGCGCAGAAGCAGAAACTATCGGAGGGATAGGAATCTTGAAAGGTAGGTCTACGTATTCCTGACTTGCAGCTTTCTTTTCGTCTGATTGTACGTTCCACAGCGTACATCCAGCATACCAGAATTCCTCTATTTGGCGGAATGAAGGTATATCATCAGTAAAGGTTCTGCAAGTACGGAGGTGTATGCCGTGTATGCTGATGTGGGGCAAAGACTCCAAGAACAGATGTTATTTATGAGCCTTGGAAGAGGCCAGCTTACCTTCTTCAGCTATAGATCTGGCGCTGTTGTGTTGAGTTCGAAGAACGGTTGTAGTCGCTACACCTGAAGATCATAAGAACGACTTGATGTAAGTCATCTTCCTAAAAATGGTATATTCGACCCCACCTTTGACTCTAATCCGCAGTTCTTGAGCATTCTCATCCCCCTGAATGCGCATTCTGACCTTGCCAGCCACGACGGCACATACATCCTGCACATAAACCGGATATTCCTTCGTTCCCACAGATTCCAAGGTCAATTCAATCTTTTTCGAGGGTGGCGAGATGCTATGTTGGTATTTGAGAGCTTGGGAAGCCGCGGGCAGTGAACCACGTGAATAGTCAGGGAGTGAATCGGTAGATTGCGCTGCTGATTGTATGCCGTGGACTGAATCTATTTGATGGGGGAGGAGAACATCATCGTCGGCATGTCCCGTTTCATTCTCCTTGTGTGGCGGAGGGAGAGACGGGGGACTGGGACGTGACCGAGCTTGAGGAGGGACTAGCGGACCGAGGGAGCTGTACAACGAGCTGATACGATTGGGATTGAAGCGGGGAGATACATCGTCTGGGGCTCCATTGAGAGGCGAGTTCTGGAGTGCGCCTGCAAGTGAGGACCCCACTCGAGTGAGGTAGTCCAATGGTCCTCCGCTCAGACTTCTACTTGGACTGACGGGAGGAGAGCCGAGGGAGCCTTGGGAGTGAGGGATGGGTATGGATGGAGGGAGATTGATAGTTGGGGATGTAGGTGATGCTATTGTGTTGGTGTTGCGCCTGCTGGTGGAACTGGTATTGTTGGGATTGCTCTCCTGCCGCGAACCGACGCTGGGCCGAAAGGCAGAGGATATCTGGTCGAGCTGGTGGTAGACCGCATCGCGGCGGCTGAGTTGGTCCATGGCGAGACCGGAGTCCAGATGTATTGATGGTGAGTCGTATGAGGATGGATAAGGAAGCTTCTGGAGATGCAACTGAAGGAACAGTCAGTGAGAAAAACGTGATCGAGGAAGATCATGACTTTGAAACGTGCTGGCATTATCCGCTTGACCGATGGAGGGCGAGTCTTTCAAGCGGCAATCGACTGCTTGCGGGAATGGAATAGTATATGCATAGGCCCCTGTCACAGATGAGACCATCTCTGCCATATCTTCATTCGATGGTCCTGTACAGTCCATAATTGCTACCATGATCGAAAGCTCGAAAGATCGAAAGGCTAGAATGTGGCAGAGGTGCGAGTGCGAGGAGCGGCTTCCATGGATGGATTGCTAGAGCCCAGTCCATGTGTCCTGTCACTACTCATGCACCACTGGTAGTGCTGCGCTGCGCGTCCACGCTGCCACACTGTCTCTTGTGCCGTCTTTAAGCCACTCGCCTGCATCCATGCATGCTCTTGGCCACGTGACTCGGACAGCTCGCCCCAGCTGACCTTTGACGCGGACAGAAAGAAGAAAGAGGGCGAAGAAGGGGAGCATCTCACTTCAGTCAGCTCTCTGTTTCTCATCCATCCAACACACACGACTGCTGCTGCTCATATACTCCCACACCACTCCACCATGAACCAGGAAGCCGGCGTGCCAGCCAGCAAGAAGAGCAAGCTTGCTCACAGCGGCGAGACCGCATCCAATGGTCACACGGCGGATGGCCATGCGAATGGCTCGCTGGATGGAGCAGCGTCGGACCCATCCACACACCGCACATCGCAAGCATGCATCGAACTGGAAGACGCGTACTCGGCCCACAACTACCATCCCATGCCCGTCGTCTTCAGCCGCGCCAAAGGTGCCCATGTCTTTGACCCCGAAGGGAAGGAGTATATAGACTGCCTGTCGGCCTATTCCGCAGTCAATCAGGTGGGTGCACCGCTGGCACTCGTAACTAACTAGTACACTCGCCAGTACAACTGACCATCATGCTTGTTGTTCCAGGGCCACTGCCATCCTAGAATCGTACAGGCCCTCGTCGATCAAGCTCAGAAGCTCACTCTGGCCAGTCGCGCATTCCATAGCGATAACCTAGGAGAGTATGCGAAGAAGGTCACAGAGTTGCTGGGGTGGGTTTATTCTTCTATCCTACCATGCCCTTCGTCTCTACTCTAGCCAGGCAAGTCCTAATCTGACCGCATCGTCATCCCAGCTTCGAAATGGTCCTACCCATGAACACGGGCGCAGAAGCAGTCGAAACCGCTCTCAAGCTAGCCCGCAAATGGGCCTATCGCGTAAAAGGAGTCGAAAACGATAAAGCAATAATCCTAAGTGTGACGAACAACTTCCACGGTCGTACAATCGGAGTAGTGTCAATGTCGACTGATCCAGATGCAACCAAGGAATTTGGTCCCTTCTTGGATACCATAGGTGCAGTATGCCCAATCAAATCTGAAGAACGTCAAATCCGTTACAATAATGTCGATGATCTTGAGAGAGCTTTGGATGCTCATGGAAAAAATGTAGCTGCTTTCTTGGTGGAACCGATTCAAGGAGAAGCGGGAATAATCATCCCAGATCATGATTATCTGGAAAGATGCCAAGCATTGTGCAAGAAGCATAATGTCTTACTCATCTGTGACGAGATTCAGACGGGTCTAGGAAGGACGGGAAAAATGCTATGCTTTCAACATAGTCCTAATGTTAAGCCTGATATCGTCACTCTTGGAAAGGCACTATCAGGTGGCGTATACCCTGTTTCGGCTGTCCTTTCATCCAAGGAGGTGATGCTCACCATAAGGTCAGGCGAGCATGGTTCTACGTATGGAGGTGAGTTGTTCATCGTTACATACTTGAGCTGTCCTATCTTAAAACCGAGCTGACCCTCGCAAATTCCAGGCAATCCACTAGCATGTGCAGTGGCAATAGCAGCACTGGACGTCCTAGTAGACGAACAACTCCCCGAGCGAGCCGCCAGGCTAGGTGAAATATTCGCAAAAGATCTCGAGACTCTCAAAGAAGTAGGAGCAGATGGGAATGGAGAAGGAGGATGGGTAAAAGCTATACGATGCAAGGGATTGTTCAGCGCTATTGATATTGATAAGATCAAACAAGATAAAGTTGGTAGAACTGCTTGGGACTTGTGCCTTTTGATGGCTAGTAAGGGTGTTTTGGCAAAGCCTACGCATGAAAATACGTGGGTCGCCTTGTATTTTCCACTACAGAGCGTATTATATACTGACTATGCTCTGTTCTCTCACGAAAACGTCTCCTATTTCTACAGTATTCGACTGGCTCCGCCTCTGGTTATCTCAGAGGAAGATCTAAAGAAAGTAGTACACGTCATCCGAGAATGCTTGGAAGAACTTGGAGATGCGCACGATATCCCAGGACAGCAGTACAAAGCACATGGAAAGCCATTTGCGGCTCTGTAAAGAATTACGATGATGTTTTGATTCTCTCTCTCCTTCTTGCCCGTCATACTTTCTACTAGCTTGGAAAGCCTCTCGTGCACCGTTATTATCGTCTCTGTATCTACCCTAGCATGCTGCATATCACTCCTTATAGCCCCTATCTGCTCAAGCTGAAAAGGCTTGCCTCTCATGTTCCACCTGCCTTGAGTTGAGCCTTTGAATATCATCTAATTGATGCTGAACAGGGTTCTTCCCCCGATCCTTTCTCGACTGCGTATACTCCACGCCTCGATAGGCGGTCGCTTTGACCACGAGGATTCAGCTCTATTACCAGGCGCCTTTGCCTTTCTCCAATGATTCGACGTCGATTCTGTAGCCTTCGGTGTGAAGCGCAGATCTCGCTTTGCCCAAAGAGGGATGTGCAATTGTGGGACTGATCCTGCATACTCTCTCACGAGGTAGTAGCTTCATCCTTGGCTTGCTCTTCCTCCTCGCCTTCTTCCCTAGTCGAGGTCGTTCTGCTTCTCGGTTTCCTATTTTCCTGCACCACATCATCCACTTCCATTTCTTCTGCATTCTCACCTTCCTCCGTTGTGGTTGCATTATGCTCCTGCCGTAGAGGGGAGGGTTCAAAGGTAGGTGCGTTAGGATCCAATAACCCACTTTCTTTATTCTTATCTAAAAGTCCCGAATCCGTATCTTCAGCGCTACTTTCATCTCCTGCTTTTGGCGTAGCAGCTGCAGTTGTTGTATCTCCCATATCATCATCACCATCCCTCAAAGCATCTTTAAGCTCTTGTTCTGATTTCTCTTCTTTCACTTTTTCGCCTAGCTCTTCGAGACTGCTTACTACTGCGCCAAAGGCCTCTTGTCGACTTGCCCATGTTATAGCGTATTTATGCTGTTCTGCTTCTAGGTCTTTGAGTTCTGCTGTGAGACGTTGGATGGTTCTGTGGAGAAGAAGGACGCAAATAAGTATGTGTAAGCAACAGAGTTTTATCGTAGATATGTTGCCGCAGAGTAGTAGACTCACTCTGCTGATGTAGCCCTAGACTGCAGCTTCAAAGCTTCCTTTGCAATGGAATCATAGATTATCTTATTTCGACGAGATTGCTGAGCAGCCGCTAAATCCTGCTTGAGCTCCGCAATAAGCCTCTCTGATTCAGTCCTCTCTTCTTGGATACGCTGTATCTGAGCTTCATAGGTTGTTATTTCTTCATGTGCGACGGAATTGGTCTTTGATTTGAGTGAAGCTATTGTGTCTTGCGAGTCGAGCTCTAGGATGAATTGCGCATAGGTGCTGTCGCTGAGGGGAGATATGCGAGTCGGTCAATATTGGGTAGTCTTCCATCGGGACATCACTGCATCCACATACATATCCTCTGAGCTGCAGCTGGCTATGGTGTAGAACTTCTTGATGAGGCGTTTCAAGGGCCTCTCGTCGACCAGAAGTCGAGAGCGGATGATTTCTGCGGGCATTCAAGTCAGATTGAGCCGGAAGACTTGAGACATGACCAGCAGACACACCATCGTCTGTCATGGCCATGCTTGTATGCTGATGTGATGCTGTTGGTGGTAAGTAGCCGTCCAAGAGGTGTCTGTCTTCAACCTGGCAAGGCAATCGAGCCTATCGTTCTCACGCCGACTACAGCAACAGCACACAAGATCTCTGAACAGGCTGCAATGGCCTCCAAGGGCATAGTAGAGGACGATGAGCATCCAAGGTTCAAGCCGGTGAGCTTCGCTGATGCGGTTACCACGGCATGTTGCACCCAGCTGACCTGTGATTGCTCCAACGCGCTCTGGCTAGGCTACCATCCATGCTGTCTTCCAGACGGCCTACAAAGGCAAACCACAGCCAAGCAGTCGGTCGCAGCATAGATACATGTATTATCCAAATCCAGCTTATGCTTCTGCATTTCTTTGTGCAGTCAGCACTCCGGCGTTAACTTTGGCCACCGAGCTCGTCAGGCTATTCACAATGGAAGCCATACACAGATCAGCTGACACTGCACACAAGGATGTGAACAATGTGAAGGAGATAGGAGATAACTCACGGATGGACGTAAATCACCTGCACAAGAATGCCGCAGCGTTAACATTAGATTTCGGGGGATGAACGGATTGCTTTACCACACATTGTATACTATACAATACAGAAGGACATTTGCATTTGTTGACCATTTTGACGGGGCATCATCTAAAATACACGTCGAGCACACCTTTTGCTACATTGAAACCTAATAAACTGACTACCCAACCTGCGAAAAGTACGACTATTGGAAAGAGAAGAAGCTCGCTGCGTATCAGGAAGGGAAGGGCATTATAGCCGAGGTATGTTACGTATAAGTATTGAGAGAAGGCGGCTGGATCATGCAGTGGTCAGCTACATAGCTGCGAAAACAATGGAAGGGGAGAGTAATGCATACCCAAGTACAGCGTATTGCCGAAAAACAGGCAGACCCAATTACTTCGCGTGATGACTGGCGAAAGAACAAGTTGTGCGAGGTAGAGGTCGATGAACAAGGGAAAGAAAGAGTTGACATGAACGTCGAAGGAGTATGCCCATTCCACAGACTGATCCGTCGCGTGTGTATGACTTGAATGCGTAAAGAAGCGGTTGCTTATAGCCCATAAAAGAGTGGCGATGGCGACGCCGACGAGGAAGAAGTCGACGAATATCATCGATAGCATTGTCTGGAGGATCTTGAGGACGGAATAGTGTGCGTATATTGTGCCCCAGAGCAGTCCAGCCACTGTTACGGAATAGACGGGGTGATCAGCTTGACTGTCCGGGAATTCAAGTAGCTTCCTGGATGGAATACCTGCGAGGCATGCGCATTGCAGAAGGACTAGAGCAGGGTCATCCCTAGCCCATGTATTCTTGGTCTGCTTGTGGTAGTAGACATTGCGATATCTGTGCAAAAACTCTCATCAGTGTCGTGTTCTGCTAACGTATTCAGTCACCAAGTGCGACAGCAACTGACACACGCCGCGGCGAGAAGAAGAGGTATGTAATCTGCCACGCAGCGAGCTCAAAGTCCTGATGACGACGGGTCAGGCGTAAATCGAGATCATGCAGCTCCCAGCTTGCTCCCAGCTCACCATCTGCTTGAAGTTGACACCTCGCCGAAGCAGGAGCTTCAGTTTCGAGACGGCGCTCTTCCCGCGTGCGAAGCCATTAGCAGGCGATGGAGCCCTCGGAGGCGTGCTCATCGGCAAGAGCGACATCTCGGTGTCCTCCCTGAGCCTCGAGACGCGTATGCGGAGCGCCAGTGTTCGAGGCTGGTCCTTGGGTGCACCGCTGTGCTGCTGGAACAATGCAGAGCGCAGGCGCTGCAGGATGGAAGATGCAAGATGGGAACGTGATTCGCAGCAGGGTCCGCGGTTCAGGCCCACACCAGTCCGAAGGTCGAGATACCGATCCAGCATCAGCGCACAGGTTATGCATGTCTCCATCCTCGTGACTGCATGCTGGACACAGGCAGTGGCAAATGGCCGCCACGAGACTTGGTCTTCACGTCTTCTGTGCTTGCTTCTTGCGCCAGTCCAGACACAGCACAGCACACAGAGCCCAGCAAGCATTGCCCCTGCTTCAACGCACATGTCAGACGATGTCGCACCCATAACGGTCCAGCAGTATGCCACCGACTTGAGCGGAGCAGTCTCGAGGCAGGATGGCGGCACTGCAGCTGCAATTCTCAGCCTGCATGACCGGCTGGCGATTGAGCGGATCTACAAGGGCCTTCCATATTCCACTGCACGATCAATACGAGACAGTCCACACCTACAAGAGTTCAGGCAGATCTTCGCTTCGCCCCAGTTGGACTATGCAGGCCAAACTGCGTGGAGCTCGATAGCAAGCAAGCACATCGCTACAATTGCACATCTCGCGCAGGTCTCGGACATCACCGAACAAGACAACCAACGCCATAACCAAGCAGCATTTGAAGCGCATCTGGATGTTGCAAAGTAGGTCAATCAAATCATCCTCTATGAGGACAACCCGCTGAAGCTCTGCTTTGCTTCCTTAGGACCTTCCTAGCATGGCTTCAGGACAGCACACAAGGGTCAACCACCTGGTCTCTCCCTGTACTTTTCACCATCTGTCGAGATCTGAAGGATCTGGCAATAGCAGTACGTTCAGAGCAATTGCCAATGTAGGGTGAAGCTAACGTGTAACTCTACAGGCCGACGCAGAGCTACGCTCGCTGGGACAGAGACAGGCGAAGTTGGAAGAAGCAAGCAGACTCATCACCAAGGCATGGACGGCTTGTTTGAACGATAGGTCAGTGACCAGTCGAATTTCCTCCGCACACAACGCCTAAAGCCGCCTTTCTTTGCGTAGATCCGCCAACTTGTTCGGTGGACCAAAGCGAAATCTTGGCACGTACTATCTCGCAACACTGCTGTTCAAGATATACTTCCGGGTATGTCATCACATTCTTCTCGTTACTAGACGAAGGGCCACCCTAACTGTTGGATTCACACGCACCACTCGACAGCTGGACACGCTCGGTCTTTGCAAGAACATCGTCCGAGGCATTCAGAATCAAACCGACCTTCCTCCATTGTCTTCTTTCCCTCGAGCTCATCAAGTTACATATCGATACTACCTCGGCGTATTCGCCTTTCTGAACGAGAGATACTCTGACGCCGAGCGCGAATTGCAGTTTGCGTTTGATAATTGCCATAAGAGAGCTTATCGGAATCAACAGTGCGTTTGCGGAATTGAGCAATTCTCAACGCAATGCTGATGATTTCCTCGTTATAGGCGCATCCTTTCTTACCTGATTCCTATCAAGCTTTTAAAGGGTGTCCTGCCTTCACAACGACTGCTTGACAACTATCCAGGCCTCAGTCACTTATACCAGCCTCTGGTCCGTGCGTACCGCATAGGAGATCTCAAAGGCTATGACGATGCGCTTTCAGCCAACCGAGCTGCTCTAATCTCGCGCGGGACGTTCCTCATTATGGAGCGAGTGCGAGAAGGGTGCTTGAGGACGCTATTCAAAAGAGTGTAAGTAACGCGACATACCTCCGATTGTGCGATGTACATTGAATGAATGTATCCTATCGCTATTAGATGGCTCTGCTCTGGGAAAGGCTCGCGCTTGCTGGTCTCGACCGTTCGGGTGGCTTTAGAGCATGTCAACGTGGTTATCGACTCGGACGAAGTCGAGTGTCTCTTAGCGAATCTCATACACAAGGTAAGTAGGTCTGCCGTTCTCTGAGGACGAGAAGTTTGAATGCTGAGAAGAATTGCAAACGTCCATAGGGCCATCTGAAGGGCTATATATCTCACGAACGTCAGACTGTTGTGTTAGCAAAAGAAAAGCCTTTCCCAGATATTATAGGAAAGCAGCTTGTTGTTTAGTAACCAGGAGAGCTCCTGTAACGATGCCGTATCATATCTATGGCTTTGCTGCTCTGCTACGATTCGCGTGTCCTGTCGCCACTGCCTGTGTTCGGGCGCTTGGAGCCCCCACGCTTTGTAAAGCTTGCCTTCGTATCAAGAGCTGCGCCGCGATGGCGGCCAGCACACGACATGCCTATGAAGACTCACAAAGACAAATTGGAATCTCCACGACGTGAGCTTTTGTACCTGCGAGTCTGCTACGTCCAAGCTGAAGTTTCGTTTACGCGTGTCACTGTCGCAGTGGCATAACAACAGAACACGCTGCATACAGTAGTTCTGTAACCGGAACTTCTCACGAAAATGACATTAGGCCAAATCACGCCTACTTACATGCTGCTGGATACGTGGATTCGGAATGGTCTTTCTCTACGACTACCGAAACGCAGCCTGAGCTTCCTGGACCACCGCGACGATCGACAGCAGAAGGCCGACTTACTGTCTCTTCGAACGCAGCAAGTTCATCTGACAGTGCAGAGAAGGCTTTGGAACAAGAGGAACCTAATAGGGATCTGCCGTCTACTACGTTGCCGAAAGCTCGACCTTCACTGTCGACGATTGCACAGTTGCCGGAAAGCTCATACTTGTCTGCACTATCAGGCTCGTCTTCATCCTCGCAGCTGCAAATACCAACACTAGCACAGCTGGATCTACCTGAAACACAGTCATATCCATCACGTCGGTCATTGCCCAATGTCGGCCTGGATGAAAGCCAGCAAACCGGCAGCGAGAAAACGGAGAGTCAGCCTTCACAAAATACAGAACGTAAACGGAAATACTCCGCTTCGGAGAGTACTTCCACTCATGGGACCCTCACGAGCAGCAGCAGAAGCTTGAAAGCACCACTCCGTCCGTCTCTAGCTAAAGAAGACGCTGAGGAAAGGGAAAGGTCGGGCGACCATCAAGCTAAACAGAGCCGGTCCGAAAAGCACTCTGACGAAGAAGCGTATCCGGGGCAATCGTTCCAATCTTCGCCGTACAAAGGTCTCCCTAGCTCTACAATACCTCCCACCAGCATTGTCGAGTCTCTCACAGGAAATCAAGCGGGCCATTCGCCGCAATGCGACCTACCTCCCTCTCTGCGCTCACCAACAGGGCATGGGGTACATTGTGGTACTCAAGACATGAACATGCAGACATCCTCAGCTCCGTCCGTCCGTCTACCTTCTTCAGCTCCGCGTTGGATGGGTGCCCCATCGGAAACAAGGAATGGCAACCCTACTTCTCTTTCTCCGACGAGCGGTATCGACAGGAGTGTGTCTCAAGGGCGTGGCTTACCTGTGCGACGACCATGGCACGGTAGAGCAGAGTCAGCATCTACGTCAGCGTCTCGGCATGTATCAATCATATCATGCGCTGCACCTGTTCATGCTTCAACGGCGACCGGACCTCGGGAAACAAATGAGAGTAAGGATTGCAAAGAGAGTCTACCACCTGTTGAGCCGGATGCACAGACAAGAAAGGATAAGGCATCACTCGAGCATAATGGTGACACCGTGAGTGGATCCACCCTGCAAGATTGAGCTTCTTGACACTTACGCGAGAATATGTTAGCCACCATCACCTGTGTCGATGGGCTCCGCAGATTACCAAGCGTCGGATGGGGCGCCTAAGGAATTCAGCGGCGAAGAAGACACATCTATAGACAGAAGAGAGTCACAGGCAAATCCAGATGTTTCTGGAACCGCATCCACAAAAACACCTGGAAAACGTCTCTTTGTCCGCGATGGCAAGCTTTACTACCTTGCTACAGTGAGAGCCATAAATAACGACATGATGAGAGTCGACTTCGACGACGGTAGCTTCAGCGAAGTGACACGAGCAAGCTTGCAGAGGAATGCGGTCGGCGCTAAGCTACTTCCCGGCGATGTTTTGGTCCCGAGCATCAAAAGCAAGAATGGTGCTCAACAGCGATTTACGTACGTTGAGAACGAATCATCTGGGTCAGCAAGCGATATACAGAAATACTCGGCCATTACAGTCAAGATCGAAGGACCTCGACAAGCCACAGGCCATGGACAAGATACGCTAAATGAGAGCCTCGCATCAATGTCGGTATCATCACTGGCATTGGTGGCAGGCCCAAATATCCACGATAAAAGTCGAATTACAAATGTAGATGAGCTGTTCCCGATGCCAATGATCCACAAGGTTCAAGCGATACGTTCCAATTCGAGCCACACCGCCGCCAAGTCAAACATGTTCAAAGGACTGGGCATGCTTTTCACCAGTGTCGACAAGAGCCTCTCCGGCATGTCAGCCCAAGAAACAGCTGGGTCAAACGGAGCTAGTGTAATAGATAACTTCGACGAAATTATACACCTGCTCTCATCGAAATCCTCGAATAAGGGCAAAGGTGCAGAAACGGGTGGCACACAGAGTCTTGCCAGCTTGGAATCAATCTTGCTGATCTCGCGTAGCCATGTTACTACACCAAAATATCTGCAGGCTCTCGCGCTCGGTGTTCCCTGTGTATCAGCCGTTTGGCTCGAGGACTGCGTGCTTCAGCAGGAAAAGCTTTGCTGGAAACCTTACGCATGTAAGTCGGATCTACGCGATCATTTCATGCATGAAGCTGATCTTTCTTCATTGCAGTGGGCGCAGGCTGTCCCACTCGGGCCGCCTCAGCGATCTTGGGTATTCAAGCAAATGTGATCATACGTGCAGCGTTCGACGTGGAGGAACTTCTACATCGACAGCATGAGCTACGCATGTTCTCGTCAAAGCAACTTGTGTACTTACATGATGACGACGCTGCAGGGGCAACAGTAAGTATCTCTCTGTGATGGCCTTCTGCAGCCGTTTATGATAGTTGACGGTGATTTCTCACAGCGTGCTGAGCTAGCTTCCGCGCTGTTCAAGCTCCTTGGCGGTGAACAAGCTACTCTCGCGCCAGTGAGCAAGTCAACAAAGCTATCGAATGTAAAACCTGCCACCGTACTTCTGATCGATGGCTCGACATCGAGCTTGAGCAAGCCTGCAGCCAAGGCAGCTGAAGCGCATGCTGTCCATTCATGGCAATGGTTCAAGGATTGCGTCGTATCTGGGCGAGCTGTGTGATCCAAGTATATCGGTATTTATTGTGTGCGTGTCAGTACGGTTATTGGGCTTAATGGGATCCCTGTTATAACTACATGAGCAGTATGAGGCTATATATCGAACGAATGAAATCTAGACCTGACCTTGCTCTACATCGGATGCAGGAGAATGCACGCGTTGAGATCTTGTGAGGTAGTGTTCGGACAGTCATCGCTGCACGAAGTGTCGTTTCCGGTACTCATTTGAACGGGCACATGAAGGTCATTCTGGTTGTGGCTCTTGAACCGAGCCCGCTCAATGATAAGGACGGCGCCACGCTTGCTGCGTTACCTGTCTGTTATGCCAAGCATACCCTTCTTGGCTCTAGAATAGTCCTTGCAGATGAACGGTCCGAAGTCATGCGCACTTGCTACTTCTCATCCAGGCATGCCTTTACATTTGGGGCAATCAACTTGATGCGCGTGTTGCCTTCTGTAGACGAGACCGATGCTAGAGCATCTTGCCAGTGTGAGATGTGGCTCACTTCGATTGGTGCGTCACGATACTCAAACATTTAGGAGATGTTGCTGCGGTGATGCATGATTCGACGATGTGCATTAGGCGGGACCATATTGTCAACCCATCTGAACCTCCAGTGAGGCCAGCTGAAAGCAGACGTATTCTTTAGCTAGCAGTCTTAGTTGACAGCAGGTTACCTATAGGGAAGACCCACAGAATTGCTTCTACTTTGCCATCTATCAGACCCAGTGCGAGCTAGATAGGGTATCGTTTAGTCGATTCGGTTTGCCGCCATCTGAACATTATTGCCTACCGGTCCGAACGTGTTCGAATCTCTCGACCGTATAGGCTCATCCCCTTCCACCCAAGCATGGCCTTTCGGCACTCGTACCGTCTTATCTTTCCATGGCGGTAGGGTGCGCACAATATCGCCTTCCAATGCGACGATCCTCTTTGTCACGAGTACGGGATGGTTGAGACCTGGTGCCCTGCAGCATTCATCTCAGGTCAGCCTATCACTGCAACGGCTTGGCATTGGTCTTGACGAGCGTCACCGCTTGACTAACCAAAACGTGACTACATCACCGATGCTGTACTGGTTCAGCGTAGTTGACAGCTTGTTGACCAAGACGACGTCTTCATGTAGCATGGATGAATCCGGATTGAATGTGGGCTAAAATGAAAGATCAGAACGCACTTCGCTTGAAATAGCAGCTTATTCGGGCTGGCTTGCCTGCATTGATCTGATAAAGTCGTCGGGTCAGCTACGCCAGTAATTTCCGTCGTCACCGCAGAAAGCAACAGACACGCACCTCCCTTCAATCGCAACGACAGTGCCTATATGCTGGCTAACGAACACGGCAACAGGTGCCCACGCCAGGAGCTGCAGTGACCGCTGTAGTGGAGGTCTTGCATTCAGAAAAGCTTTGAATCGCCCTGCAGCAGCCATCGGAGCCGACTTCTTCGTTTTTTCAGGATAGAAGCGAGATCTTGTGCTCTACGGTGTTGATTATCCAGATCTCAAGTCAGTCAGCTGCTTGTATTAATCAGTATTCATGATAATCAACGTGATGGAAGGTGTGAAATGGGCCTCGAAACATCGACGCAGCTTGACGTTGCGATAACACGACAGGTGCAATCCAATTGAGAATAGTTAGCATCAGCGCGCATTCGGCAGAGTACAACATGTCCTGGAAGTGAGTAGACGTACTGCACGGCCAGCCACCGTAGCCGTACTGACTGTGCTTGCTTCCACAATCCATCGCCCTGCGTCACTGGCAACCGTCGTCTGCCCACCTTCCCTACACATGGACACACAACTCCATGCACTGCACCTCAATGCGGCGATCATACTTCATCTGCACACGCATTACGCCTGCGAATGGACTCTCCCAGGAACTTCTCCGCCAACCTCTCTTCCCTGGGAGGCAATCTTGCCAGCAGCGTCCAGGGCATCGACCTGTCCGGCACCTCGAGCAAGCTCACCAAAGGTCTCTCGGAGTTTCAGCAAACCGTCAAGGAGAGCATAGGCAGAACTGATGAAGACGGTGTCACGGAGCTGCCTGAAGGTAGGTCTCACCTGCGACTTAGTCCAGCCCCTCGCGCAGTGGCAAGCACAGCACACAACCGCCTCGAGAACAGCACTAATGACGACTATGCACCACGTTATTCCTGCATCAAACAGAATACAAAGCTCTGGAAAGACGATGCGATGCTCTCAGGAATGCCCACCAGTCCCTGCTCAAAGTCGCCAAGGTCTACTCAACCGAGCCCTACGACTACCCAACTAACATTAACGAGTCTCTAGGCGAGATTGGCTCAAATGTTTCCCACTCATTGACCTTCTGGGCCAGTCAAGCCACCAAGAATACTGCTCTCCCCAAGATTGAACCAACTGAGAAGCACACTGAGCAGACGAAGACCTTGCCGCACGCTTTGTCCCGCGCAGCAGCTAGTGGTGAGTGCCAAGCTCCTTTTTTTCATAGCAACGCGATAAGCACGTACTAATCCACCTACCTCTAGCTGCCCTGGATCTCACTGGCGGCAGCGCAGCCGCCGCCGCGGACACATCAGCAACGTCCCAGGGCGACACACGTCTAGGCCGCAGTCTACAAGCCTATGCTGTCGCACAAGACAAAATTGGCGCCGCGAGACTAGCCCAGGATTCAGCCATCACCAACAACTTCGTCAAGCCCTGGACTTCTACCCTGAACAACCAGATAAACGCAGCTGTCAAGGCCAGACAACATGTCAAGTCCGCCAGACTCTCGCTCGATGCTGCTCGTGCCAAGTACAAGCACTTGAGCGGCTCTGGTACCGGCGTTACCACTTCTGCTGGTGCTTCCTCGAATGCTCAAAAGGTAGAACAAGCTCGGCTCGAAGTTGAGGCCGCGGAGGAAACCCTAGTCACAGCCACTGAAGAGGCAATCAACCTCATGCGAGCTGTACTAGACAACGTAGGTCACCTTGATTCTGAAGACTGAATCACCACAGTAGGCTAAATCCACTTATCTGTTCACTTCTTGCAGCCCGATTCGCTCAAGTCTCTGTCTGCGCTTGTCAAGGCACAACAAGAATATCATAGTAGAGCAGCGGAGATCCTAGCTAGAATCACCGACACTATCGAGGAATCTGCAGTGGCAGCTGAAGTAGACTACAGGAAAAGCAGAACATAGATGCAGCGAGCAGCGATTCCACTATCTATTGCGTTTATCATTGTACGGGAATGTTGCAGAGGGGCTGCAGTCTGCAATGCAGTGTTTTGCTATTGGTCTACCTTATGCATAAAGAGCGGGCTCGCTCACTGATGCACGGTCACAGCGCGTTTGTGGGGTTGATCTGAATAGTCACTGTGGGGTTGGAATTTAGGAATGCGTCGCGCGTGTCAGATGGGCTTTGTTTTGCTACCTAAAGCTATGACTATCGGACCCTGACGTGTTTCAGGCAAAGCTCGCGGGCATTAGCTTGCACCATGCCAAACGCAACCTCCGGCCGCACGCTCGGGTAGAGATGCTGATGCTTGGACAATCGCGGAATGTTGCTCTTAATTTCTTTTTCAGTGCATTGCAGGCGAAGTAAGCTCTAACGAGACTCGCAGTACAAGGAGCTGAACGGCATTGTCTGAATAGATTGAAAGGACACAAGCTTGCGTATGATGTGAATGAACCTAAAAGTTCTATGATCCTTTACCAATGATGCTCAAGACACTTTTGTGATGCGGTGAAAAGATGAAAACTGACAAAACGCCCTCGGGCGACTGAAACTATGTGGGATTGCATCTAGGTACTGATTGCAGGAAATCTAATTCTGTAAGCCGCCGGTTGTTGTAAAGTGAAATGATACTGTATGCGAACAATTTTGAATCTAGTTGGAAATGGATGCTTGATAAGCAGAAGCTGTTTATGCGGGGTATCTTGAGAGAATGGAAGAAAGCAATGATACTGGAGTCGATCCAGAATGTAGCTAAAGCCGCTGAGGCCGGCATGTTTTTCAAGGCATCATTGCAAAAGGGGAAAATGCGGAGCTGGAACCACTTTGAGGTGATGTGGCTCTTCTGTCAAGAGCGCGTCGCTGATCTGGGATTTGCTGCAGGTGACTGTGTTGAGAGTGATATACCTGCTGATTCGGAGGGAATCTTTGCTGAGATGCAGGTGGACTACTGTAATCGATGAGGTTGTGCGGATAACTCTGGCTTTGATCGTAAGGCGCTGGGCGGTGGCCCAAAGTTGGCGTAGGGACTTGTCCGTGACCGGGTCCCGATGAGGGCGAGCCATAGTATGCAGACTGCCCATAAAGATCACTGGCAAAATAGCCAGGTGAAAGGCGTGTGGGTGAATCTGGACCATTCGAGCCGGACCCGCGGACACCTAATGGATTTTTACTGTACGCTAATCGGATGCCGCTTTTGACTAGGCCGCCTAGAGTATGACCGTAGATCTCGTTGAGAGCTCGCGTGGCGTGCTGAGTATCTTCAAACTCGATGAAGCACATTGGACTGTCGTGAAATTGTTAGCAGAGAATAAGAAACAAGGGCTACAAAGGAGCTTACCCCTGACTCTTGTGGCGATATGACATCCTTCTGAAACCAGGGCATCGAGCAAAGACATTGCGAAGGGCGTCTTCAAGCTGGCTAGCACTGACACTGCCAGGAAGACCCGGAAGAGACGACGGTAATCCTCCGACATACAGGGTTGAGATTGGCATGTTATCATCCGCTCGATTCTGAGATCTCGGCTGTCTAACTTCCGTAAACGTTGGAGAGACTAGATCAGGCGAGGTGAAACGTCTCGTGTCAACACTCAAGGGTCCCTTGGCGCTCGCATGGATAGTGGCATTGGCACCGGACAACTGGATTTGTGATTGCCCTTGCTGATCATGATAGTCAGCGTCTTGCTCGTGCGCCAGATGTGGTACCGGACGCTCTGCTTCATCTCGGTGAGGATTCGAAGCCAGTCTACCATAGTCTTCATCAAGGTAGATATGTCCTCCCAGCGACCCTACTGGAATGCTAGAAGCTGTGGATGGAAGTGCTGCAGGGGGAGGCTGCCGTCTGCTGTCCTGCTCGCCTTTCCCTGATGCGTATGCCGAGGCTCCGAAGCCAGGCGATGGATCTGGCAGTGGAAAGCTCGGATCTTCTGAATCATCTAGCTGCCGAAGCAGACTTTTGCCGAAGTTAGAGGTGCCAGTCGGAAGTCTCTGTCGGGGCGCAGCAGCTGAAGGAGGAGCCTGTGTGGCTTGGTGTGAATGCCCAGAGTCATGCAAGAATGGTTCCGCTGCCGGTCGATTCATTCCCGAGGCTGATGAGAATCGTCGGTCTGCCGTATCATAGCGTGCAGTCATGCCTTCATCTGATGGCACTGAGTGGAATGCATCGTATGCTGCGTCCGGCCACGTGGGTCTGCGAGAAGGTACTTCCTGCTTCACTTCGCGTGATCGCTCCCAATTCTCATGTACCAAATCATGGACGTGACTGGACTGTACTTCGTGGTGCCTTCCTTCGGCGGCTGATGCCATCCGTGCATGCCATTCCCTCTGTCTCTCGCGCTCGGCAAGCCTATCCAGCGCGCTTGCGCCTTCTCGTGGTGGTATAACATCCGTTTCCAGTACCAAGGACGGCAGGGAGGACCCTTGAATCTCTGTACCAGCCTTCTTGACATGCAGATTCTTCTTTGCCATCTCAGCTTTTAGCACGCAGCCTTTCTCGGGATCAGTCTTTCGGCCTGAGAGGACATCACGAGCAATCATCGCATCATCTTTTGAACGGAATTTGGCGAAGCCGATGATCTGCTTTTTGTTCGTGGTATTGACCAGACTTGCTGTCGAAGCGGTCGCGGTTAAAGCAGCCGCAGCTAAAGCGGAACTAACTCGGTGAGCATTCTCCATCTGTCCATGTGAAGCAGGACCAGCACCGGCCCTAGTTGCAGCATGGAAGGTTTCTTCATACATAGAGTTATTGAGATGATCGTAGGAAGAGCCACCAACTGACGAAATGCCTGATGCGTAGCCGTGTTTAGGATCCAAGGCAGGCGGTGGTGGTGGTGTGCTGAATGGTGGCAAGGTAGCTGCTATAGCAGACACGGCTGCGGCAGCTGCGGCATCTCTCTCCCTTGCGGCAGCAGTAGAAGCTGGGATCTTCAGGGTGGCAGCTTCAAAGCCGCGAGCAAAGAGGAACATGTTCTGGAATTCGCGTTCTTGTATATCTTCGGGAAAGCCGACAACGAAGCTGCGTCCACAGGTACGTGACGATTGGTCAGATTGTTACTTGTCATCATAAATTTATGTAAATGGCAGGGTACTCACATGGTACAGATCTCTTCAGTACCGGCTGTCGAGACATCGGAAACAGACGGTGGTCCATATCCATATAAGCCTGCATCGAAGCTCTCTACGCCTCTGCCGACCGGCAATCCCCTCTGCGCCATGGAAGCACTCTTCGGATTGAACATTGGCTGACCTTGTGTAACTAGCTCAGCATAGGGGCTTACGTGTCTATTCATTCGGGGATCCTCGTAGGGCAAATGACCCTGACTGACTTGCTGGGCTTGCGGCCAATGTTCTTGAGCAGCGGACAGTGGCAGGCCTGCCGGATTGAAGCTATGGCCTGCATGTGGAATGGGTGCGCCAGGCATGACCAAAGCTTCGTCCTCATTCCAATAGTGTTGTTTACCGGATTCAACCGCTTGTTGCTGGTTTTGTATCGCGCTCTGATGGTAGAGGTCTGGTTGACCTCCGCTTCGCAGCGTATCGGCTGGAGTCAAAGTATATTGCTGCTGACTATGCGGTGCTGCCGTAGCATAAGCAGAGAAATAGCCAGTATCGCCAGACGAAGAAGCCGTTGAAGCTTCGAGCCGACTATCTCCATTCGTCGGTCTACGCTGCTTATACTCTGCATCTGAAACGCATGTCTGGGAGGACAAGGAACCAGCCGTAGCATTGTGTACTGTGGACAGCGTTTGGTGTTGAGTTGTTCGGCCGTTCGCAATTTGTGCAGAAGTACCTTTGGGTTGAGCGCTAAGCTTGGTCGGGAGAGCGGCAGCATTGGCAGATGGACTGAAAGGCTGCACTAAAGGGCTGAGTGGGCTGAAGCTAGACATTCCACCTGCACCGGCCGGCGAAGAGGATAAAGAGAGTTTGGGTAAATTAGATGAAGAGGATGACTGTGAAACAGTGATAGCGCCGGTGTTTCCTGATCGTGACGAAACCGATTTGGGTTGATTTGCGGAGTGCGACGATGAGGACGATGACTGCGAATCTTGACGATCCATGTCGGCAGCCGTTGGTGTGGTTGCTTGAGACGCTGATGCATGTTGAGCTACCGTATCTGCTTGCAGGTCGGGCTTTGACAGCGATAGCGTCGACGCCAAAACTTTGCTATTAGACTGCTTGGACGCGGACTTACTCGACGGCGCAAGCAAATCGTCCGTGTGTCTCCAGAGATCCTCGCTCTTTTTCCTTACTGGAAGAGCTTTGGCTCTTTCGCGCGAGTCTTGAGCACCTGAGACTGCAGGAAATGGATATCCGGGTTCATCAAGAGCTCGGTCATGTGTGCTGTGCTCGTGCTGACTTAAAGAAGCGGTAAGAGGCGTTTCATAAGGTCCAGCATTCGAGTGTGAACTAGAGAGAAGCGAAGACGAGGATGATGAGGATGAAGAGGAGCGATTTGTCAGGCTGCGCATGCGATCGTCTGAAGGTGCAGCACTTGTCTCGAGTGCTTGCATGGGCGGTTGGATGGCAGACACGGTGCTTGAAGACGAGTTACTCGTTCCGATAGTGTCAGAGTTGGGTACATCGAGCTCCCTGTTGGCACCGCCTTGGCTAGTGCTCATCTGGGCCGTCTCGCGGCTGGTATCGTATTGTGGCGAAATACAGGGTTCGATGACTAGTGATGTTCGACCGTGTTGCTGCTTGTGTAGGTGGGCAGACTGCCCAGGCGACATGTATTTGGGAGAAGCGAAAGCGGTAGATGAGCTTGTCATGACTCTGGGGGAAGGGTTACGAAGAGAATGAGATTGGGTAGTTGATGAAGCGAAAAGGTGTACTTGTTCTTGGCCTTGCTGATGCTCTAGATGATGCTGATATGATTGTTGCTGTAAGCGATTGGGCGACGTGTGTTGCCAATGTTGTTCTTGGGAGGGATGCTGGTACTGCTGTTCAAAGCTGTGACTTTTTCGTAGATGATCCGAGGCGGTGTCGAGTAGTGGGCAAGAAATATTGGAAGGTTGTGAGACTACAGAATTGCTTTCTTGTGCCTGTTGTTGCCCTTGTAGCCACTGATTCATCGCAAGCTGGATGGGCAACACTAGCACTCGGACAGTCCAGGTGGCAACGCGATGGTTTGCAGACTGCCTCTTCGCACAGTATCTCGTATGCCGTTGTCTCTCGTTCAAGATATCGATCCAGGCCTAGCGATACGGAGGCGAAGTGGGATCGAGTCCTGAACGAAGACGAGCAAATTGGGCCTTGTCTTTATTGAGGTGCTACGCTGACAGAGCCCCTGCCAACAGAGCAGCGGCCAGTACGATAGTTACCGGAAGGCCGAAACGCCTATGACCGACTGAAGACAGGGAGAAGAGGAGGCTCAAGTGAATGAGTCGGCCCCCCAGTGTCGAATGTTCTTTTCGAGAAATGCCTTTACAGGGCTTTGAGCGTAACGTTGTGGTTGTTGTGGTAGGTTTAAGGCGGATGAGGCGATTTCCAGGGCGTGACAGAGGCGTGACATGAGCATGATGAGCATGGGTCAGAGGGACAAAAGTACGTGCATGACATGGAAAGGGAAGGTGGGCAAAAAAAAGGTCAGTATCGCCATACCACACTTGTGGCTGCAAGAGCATTGGTCTATTAAGAGAAAGGGGTTTTGGAGGGTCGCCTTTCGAACTGTGGGTAGCGCAGCCGTGGTATCGGTCTAGGACTCGCCGCATGTGGCAGCAGTAAGCAGTACGGGTGCGGATGGAAGGGCTTATGTGAGACAAGGTAGCCTGAGCCAGGACGAGAGTAGAGGGGTAGAGCATAGCTCTGAAGCTGATCTATGAGGATGGGTCAACGCAGCGTACTGGTGAAAGCTAGCGAAGGGCCACAGCATTCGAGGTCAAGCTCTGCTTGATCCTGTCAAGCTGCTGCTTTCTCATGCTTGCGCTTGCGAAAGCTGCAGCTCAAAGCGGCTGCCAACAGACTGCTGCGGCGCGAGCAGCAGTCCGGGACTGGCGTTATTGACGTTCATCTCATGGCTGTGGCTATTCTGTGCTTGCTGCTACTGCTGAGTGCCTGCTTTCATTGCGAGAAAGCTGGTCTGTCTGTTGGCGAAGTCTGCTCACATCCATCCACCGTCTTCCGCGTACTGGCGTCACATCCAGCTTCGAAGGTGAGAGCGTTGCATGGAGGAAGCAGAGCCGAAGCGACTTGACTTGCTGCAGCTGGACACGTCCATGTCCATGTCCTGCAGCTGCCCGTGCCCTTGTATCCATCTTCACTCGTTGCGAGCCAATCGACCACGCTGGTCGCTTCGGTCTCCCGCGCATAGCACGGCAAAGCGCTCAAGATTGGGTTTGGTTGGAGGGAGTTCCGGCGGAGGGAGGAGGTTTACGTTTTTGCCTGTTGCACTCACCTTGTTATAACACACCTATCTCCTATTTGCTGTACTCTTCCAAGAGCTTCAAATGCAAGACAGAGTCTTCGGATTCTCCCTCTCTTTCCCACACCGCTTTCGAACGGTGAAAGCTTGTCTTTTTTCCCTCAAAAAAAAGTGACGGGAGATCACCTTGTCGTCGGGTTGTCTCAAGCACCACTCTTGCTGCTCCTCCTCGTTCTCTTCCACTTCCCTCTCTGTCGCACAAACTAGACGACGAGTCGTGTATATCTCGCGTTGGACTTCCAAGCCTGGGCTCGGAGGATTCGCCGTCTTCTCACTTCTTTTGCTCGCGCCCGCCTGTCCCGGTAAGCTTAATTGTGTGGCAACCAGGCGTTGCCCGTCTAGCCGGCAGTCCTATTTCGTAGATGCAAGCTACAACTCCTAAAGTGTCGTAGAGTACGTTGGTATGCGACTGACCGAAGACAAACTCTTGAACGAGCTGTCAAATCGACCGTTTAAACTTCTTTCTTCACTGCGTATATTGCACGCCTTTTTCGCCGGTCCTTTCCTATGCTTGTTTCTTCGGACCTCGTATTCTCACGAGGATACGGTCTGTGGCTGATATGAGCTGGGGTATAGGCAGTACTAGAGCCCGGTGCTGCAGTAGATGAAGGGATAGAGTGTAATATCGTTTTGCTGACCGTCCTTTCGATAAGTACGGTGCTGTATACCTACTGAGGACGCCACCGAACTTAGCCAGATTAATTTGAGCTACCTATTCAGATAAGGCGAGCGCTACCTTACTCAAGCTTGCCGCTGGAAGGAAGTAGTACTGTAGTGCAGGTGTAAAGTTAACCTTTGGAGACTTGGCTCCTTCGGGATCTTCCGACCTTGACAGCCAAAAAGAGATAACAAGGACAAGCTTTCTTTCTGATTAGAAAGATAGCAACAAGTTTTCATAGTGTCAGAAAGCTTTCGTCACTGATCTTCCTGGGAGGGTTGTATGTATCACTTGCTTACCTCGTTCTCCTCTTCGTCGAGCTTTGCTCTGCAGGAAGGCGCTCCCCTGACCCTCCCAAGTTTGGGCTTCGAGCACCCACTTCAGCAACACGAAAGACGTCAGGTTCGACACGAACAGCTTCACAGCAATCTGGAACACCCACGAGGCTTGCTTCAGTCTGTAGTGCCGTCCCTGGGAGCCGAGTGTGCTAGCAGGACTGTTCAAGGCCTCCCAGAGCAGAGTGTCGCGGTAATCCAAGTACAGCGAGGCTCGTATTGAGGAAGCCTGCTGAGGAGGAATCTCAAGAGCAGTGATGCAGAACCATGAAGCAATGAGAACCAAGTACAATGTCTGGAGCAAGGTGATGCAGTTGGACAGAGGCAGAGACGGGACAGACAATGTCGAGCACGGATGCTCTGCCCACTGTTAATTGAGACAGGCAGGCCGGCGGGCGTCAAGAACAACGAAGCTGGAGGCAGGACCGAGCATAGCAGGCAAAGCATGCACGTTCACTGAAGAGCATCGTACAGACTCAGGAAGCACCTCGTGACCATGCACACAGCTCTTCCCCCACCGCTCCATCATCGCTCAGTCCCACTCGCGGTTGGCTCCAAGTCCGCTGCGTATTCCGTTACAGAGCACCTTTGCAGCAGAGCGCCGTACGGCTGACCCAATACAACAGCTAGCTCCATAACACCCCAGTATACTGGACTGCTACGTATGCCTTCCACCACATCCGTCCTCACGCTTGCTACTCACACTTCCTTCCTGGCCTTCCTTACCCACCTTCTCTCGGGCAAATCGGCACCAAAGCTCTGCGCTATGGCACCTGCTTGGGTCCTTTCTTCCGTTTCCGGAGCAAGCGTGCGATTCCTCCATCCCTAGTACTGTGCTGCTCTCTTGTGGCAGACGTCTTCTCGATAATGGTGATGGATGCATTCTATGGCTGCTTGTGCTGTCGTGAGCTGGCTCTTTCTATATCGCAGACTGCTTGTTCCTCAACGAAATTACATTGCAGTGGAGGCTAAATTCTACTCGATAAGATTCTATTCGGACTACACGAGACAACTAACGCGTCTACAAAAGTTAGAGTTACCACCTTCAGCATCCTTCCTTACAGAATGTCATCCCAGCTTGCGTCCCGACCCTATCCGAGCCAGCAGTTAATGTAATCTGCCCAAATGTAACATTTATGCTGTTTTCATCTATATCGTCTTGAATAGTTAATTTTACCTTTCTGCCCATCATATGCAATACTCACTCTATATCGTATAATAGTGAAAAAGCCCATAAAAACCAAGAAATTCGGTCGAAAAGATGTTTCGTTAAAAATTCATGTCCATATATATATATCGACTCAGCGGAACCGTGGAGGCCTCTTCCTTCTACCTTGCTGTCTATGTTGATTATCATCAATCTCTCGGCGGCGCTAGTGATACTTTGAGCGGCAATTGATTGCCCGCCTTTTCTTCTCCTTCGACTAGTGGGCGAGCTACGAAGGTAGTACGCTTGACGATGGTCGTCTCTGCATACCAAGGAGTCGGTAAAAACGTTCAGTGATTCAAGCTATGTCAGACTTTGCAAGAAAGCATAAGACTAACCTTTGTTTCGGGGCTCAAATTGCAGAGCATCTAGCAGGACAGCCAAGATCGTCTTGATTTCGCGGATGGCAAACTTATACCCTAGACAGCCTCGTGGACCGCCTGTGTAACGACGCAAAGCGAATCAGCTTCATCGGCCAGTCAGTCAAAAGCCTGACTGTTTACGCACCCAAGAAGCTAAGCGTCGAGCTCCAGACTGTAAAGGATCGTAGAGATCCCTTCTTGTCAACTTCAAATGCTTCACCAGCCTTTGAAGATTCCTCATCGAATTCAAGCCACCTCTCAGGTGTGAAGCTATCCGCATCATCACCCCAAACTTTCTTATCTCTGTTGTGAGCAAGTATACCGATGATAACTCTTTGACCTTTCCTAACGGGGACGTGAGTCAGGCAGGTCTTTCCGTCTCGAGTGAGATGAGGTTCAGCTAAAGGTATAAGATCGTCTTTTGCTGCTTCGCGAAGTGTAGATTCGATGGGCGGGTAGAAGCGAAGGAGTTCGCGCTGCAAAGATGAGTGATATCACTGCTTGTATCAGAATCTATGACCTTGCTCATTGACCTCTGCATTACTTACGATGAATGCATCGAGATACTTCATTCTATGAAGGTCCTCGTCGGAAAGATCACAATCTTTCCCATTCAATTCTATCGTTTCTCTGATCTCCGCTCTCAATCGCTGCTGAACAGCCTGATTCTGCGAAAGTTCGTGTAGTGCCCAGGTAATTGTGGTAGCCGTGGTTTCAAACCCTGCTACAGCGACCGTGGCGACTGTATACCAACGTTATTGTTACTTAGAGTCAGTACTAACGGCCTAGGAGATGAGACTGAAGCACTTACCCTGACCCATCGTCTCTGCCTTGTTGAGAGCATCCTTTGCTTTGGCAGTCGAAGCATTTGCCTTCATGATGGAACTTATGAGATCTTTAGCACGATCATCGTGGTGATAGGCAGTAGCATCGAAGATGTCTTCTAGCTCTTTCTGGATGCTATTGAAACACTCCTTGAGAGCTTTGGCGCGTCGAAACGGCAACCTAGCTGCTACCTTCAATAGACCTGGAAAGCGGACGGCCGTCGCTCTTTGTACGACGCCAAGCATGGAAGAATCCCACGATCCTACGATCTCGTTGAGAGAGGTGGAAAAGCGAGATTGACCTGTTGAAAGCGAGTCGAAAGAGTGATTGAAACCGACTACGTAGGCAGAAGAGGTATGTGAGATCATGTCGGCGGTGAGAAGAGAAGATGTAACGTACCTAAACCGATGATGTCTGTTGTACATTGTGCAACTCCTTGTGAAACCTCTATGACCTGTTCATCAGCGCGTCGGAGGCCTGCTGTCCACTTGTCGCGAAGCTGAAACATGGTGATGTAAACAACATTGAAGCCGACGTGACGTTGATCAAGAATCACGATGGTTCCGCTCACCTCTTTTGCTTTGTCGTTGAATATATGTCCATATTGCTTGTTGGCACCGAAGGAGAAAGCAGGCGCGACAATCTTCCGCTGTCGCTTGTGATCATCACCTTCAGCGAATAAGAGACCCTGCGATATGAAGGAGCATTGTGGAAATACGAAATTAGCTGGAGTTATACTTACAAGAAACATTGTACTACGAGACGCGACTTACTTGACCGAGCGCTCCTGACATTAGATCGCGTAGCTGATCCGGCTTGGGATAGGAGTAACAGTTGGTTACGAGGACATGATGAAGCGCTAAAGGATCAGAAACATAGAGACGCGTCTCGCCAAATGCCCATCGAATACTGAAGATGTCGCCAAATTTTCTAGACCATTTCAGCTCGAAGGGCGCAGAGTCCTGAATCGCAGGCAGTAGACGTAGCAGCGAGCCATGAAGTCGAAACACGGCACGTGAATGTTGATAGTCGATGTTGTCGTCGATACAGGCAGGTTGCGTTCGGATAGTGAGCCAAATAACCAAACATTAGCGATCGGGACGGCGGAGATAATTTTGTCGGACATGCAGACAGAACGCCACTCGAAAGTTGAGGGAGTTGCACCTACCTTCGTGAAGAGCTCTATCACATTACCAAGTAGGAGTGATGTTGACGTGGGTCCGCTGATGTTCTTGATGGATGTAATGTATCTAGGGTAGATGAAGAGGAAAGTAGTCGTAAATATACAGAGAAGCGCTCTGTGAGATATAGAGTGTTAGCAAACACTGGTTTTCAGCGTGTTGTGTCTGAAACTCGTGAAAGACTACTCACCCCAACCAGAGGAGACAGCTTCCCATTGTTGTAAACTCATTGCTGAGTCGGTATGTATAAAACATAGCAATGGAACACTTCTATGCAGACATCAAATGATGAAGAGGGGAAGGAGGGGGAGGGAGTAGGGAGTAGGGATTGAGAAGGAGAAGGAGAAAGACGAGTAAGCTGAAAGCTTTTCAAGAAGACAAGAGCGCGGCGGTGCCAATACCGTAGGGACAAGCGAGATACCGCGAAGTTCCCATTATCACAGAAGAAGGCACAAGGCATCGACCGGGGGATGGGATGTTGAGAATATCCCTTTGAAATAGAGGCTAGAGGAACCGGGCCGACCAGTATTATTGGACCGTCCGCGCGCTCGAACGCCACCTACATTTCGATACTGGTACCTGCACTTCAGTTCACGTAGCCTAGAATGGGTTGCCCATTTACTGTTCAGTCCTGGTCGATGTAGAGATTCATGGGCGGCGCGCGTCTCGCGGACAAATGGGCAGAGCGTGCAACTCGCGAAGCGGTCTGATCCTAGACTGCAATTCTGATCAAGGCATTTAGAAGATGTGGCCATCTGGAAGGGTTGTACGCTCGTCTATTGGTGATACTCATGTTCCATTGTGCACTATCAAGCAACCTAGCCTGTACGTGCTGTTCCTGAATCAGGCACCGGAACAGGAGATGCCGAAGAAAGGCACAAAGCGCATACGGGGGCCAGTGCGCTGCTAGGAGTCTCGTCATAAGGGCTTACTAAGTTGGCCCTTATGGTACCGGTACGGTAGAATGGTGTCGCATCAAGCTAGTATTGTTTTCGCTTTGCAGTTATGTTGTACCCTTGTCGAAAGTGACGCCAGTCGGAGTTCGCACATGTTGGCAAGACAGATGAGACTCTCCGCAATGTGTCAACTAATCCTGTACATTAAGCCGTTGTGGCGCGCTCCGTCGCGCCGGGTTCGCGCAAGGCCGGTCAGACCTTGAATGTCTCGAGCACCACTTGTCAACTGAATTCTTCAGCATTGTCCTGGAGGTGCTGTTGCCGTCCCAAGCGTGTTCTGCGCGGACGTCCACTCGCTGGGCTGCCGATTGTTGGCACAAGGCGCGCGTGTTGGACGCTCTTCGCGACTACGCCTGTAAGTGAGCCGTGCAATGCTAGAGCAGAATATAATGTCTCGCGATCAGACTGTACTGTAGCCGACAATAGCGGCTGCTTTGGCAGTTGTCGATCTCGCTTTTTCAGTCATGGGGTTTAAGAGCTCTGTTTGGACTGATGTATAGTGTGTAGTCGTAGAGGCTGTAAATTGCACCAGTGTCAGTCTTCATTTCGTATCTGCATGAACCGTGCTGTATCGTCTTGGTCCCATATCACAACAACACTTCATGTCCTATCGATCATCCGCCGATGGTCTTGCTGGTACACTTCACAAATCCGAAGCCATCTTGCGCAGGATTTCGTTGGTATCGCTGGCAAGCTTGTTGAACGCTCTGCTCTTCATGAAAACGCTCAGCACATCTCTTAAGAGACTGTGCTTCGAGACGCCTAAAAGAGTGGACTGCCACGCGTCTTCTCGTCCGGGTTTGCTGAAGCAAATGATAGTACAGATAGGGTTGGTAAAGCGACGTGATACTGACCATGCACTGATCGATAACCCACTGATAGATCGGGCCAATCAAGTCTTTGATAAGCTCTTCAGCTTTGCCTCTGAAGGCTTCCTCCGCTAGGCGCTTAGCGTAAGTCGTGAGGAACATCTTGTATTCGGGCAGACTGTCCAGGGCGATGGCTGCATTCATTCGGCTTTCCAGATGTCCTAGAGTCAGAGCCATCGTCCAATCATCATCATTGCCTAATTTCTTCTGTTCTTCGCCCTCTAAGCTAGGTCGGAGGTGAGCTTCGTCGCCTTCCATAAGGACAAGGTCCGGCTGAACGGCCAGGAAGTCGTTCGTCTCGCTCTCGATGATCTTCACAACGCCTCGACCAGCAGAATTGTTAGATCTTATGCGACTCTCCCAGTATTCGGATCCTTTGCTCCACCAAGGCGTGCTAATTTGTGTCCAGCTCTCTAGATTCTGATCATAAGTAACGACTAACCCGTTGGAAAGGGATAGAATTGGGCACCCATTAGGGCGAACTTTCACAGTGTTGATGCTGGGAGGGTTGACATTCGGAGTTGGTGCGAGGCTAGTAATGGTATACACGTTTGTCGGCTTGAAGACGGCTTTACGTTTGCGCGTATCCCTGTGAGTAGACTGGATAATCAGTTACATTCCTCCCGCATGCAATGTGTGACCGCTTTCAATAGGTCACTCACCAGACGGTCAGGGTTCCTCTGCTAGTCAATGCAAGCAAAAAGTCACCTGCAGCGTCAACAAATGAAGCAGGTCCATCCTGAATGATAGTCGGCATGATGCTACCGGACAAGAAGTTTTCAGCGGTGAGTCAATATGCATCAAAGCGCTGGATCTCACCGTCTGCCGCTAGGTGAGTACACGTTAATTGTGCTGTCTTCACACGACACCGCCGAGAAGACTGGCGCGAAAGTGCCATTCACGACAGCTGAAGGGCAGTAATCGAGCCATTGAACCTTTCCCTTCGCGTTGCTTTGTGACACTTCCGATGGTCCTGCAAATCATTATCGGAGTCAGCGATGTCAGCGTCGTACACAATACTGGCACCCACGTGTTCGATCCGCGAAGTTGCGCCATTCGAAGACCTCTGCCTCTTCGCCGTCATGATCCCATTTGAGCACTTGATGCGCTTTGATGGCGGGAACCGCCAGCTGAACTTGCTCTGAGGGTATCTGAGTAACAGTTTTTGGTGCATATGCTGGGCGTAGCTCAACAAAATTTCCCGTATAGGGAGGTGCTACAGGTCTATCGCCGCCCAGGGTCCGACCGGAGGGTCGGTGAGGTGCAATGGACGATCGGGCATCTTCTTCATTTTCATAAAAGTCCAGTTCATCGGCTTTGCGTTTTCTTGACGACTGCACGGCATACTGAACAGCTTGATCTTGCGGTGCACCCCAAGATGGCATGCCGATGTCCTGCAACGGTGTCTGATAAGATAAAGATGTCAGAATGAAGATAGTGACAAAGCCGTGTATTCGACGTCTTCTTACTCTCGTCTGCGGAAGGTGTGCACTCCCAGGTGTTCCTTGCATCCTCGCCTCCATTACATTCTGCTCATGAACCGTGATATGCGATGGACCAGACTGAGCATAGCTGGTGTCAGGCTGAAAGGCGGGCTGCAGATTTGCTACAAGCCGTTCAGGTGCGAGAGAAGAGCTCGAGCCTTGTCGAGGCACAATACCACCCAGGCCCAGGAAGGTAGGCTGGATTCTACGTTTGCCTGCCTGATTGAGGGTAATGTTTTGTGGTGCTCCTGGTGGAGGTATTGGTAGTATTGGTGTTTGAGCTCTGGCTTGCTTCTTGGATCTTGGGACTAGAACATTCGGTACCGTGCCAGTGCCAATTCGACCTGGGTGAACCATGGTTCCATTGCTCATGACTGCAGGAAGCACAGGCGTGAAACCCCAAGTCGCGAGTTGCTGCTTCTGAGCATCTGGAGGAGCAGGGTAGCCCAACTCCTCTAGACCAAACTGCATGACAGCGATATGGCCCTCCGACGAGCACGCATATAGTGCTGTTCCATCCGCAGACCTGGAAGGAGATGCCAATCAGACCGAAATGTGTGACAGGGCAAACTGTGAGGGAAAGCTCACCATGATAGGTCTAATGTATCGCGGTCGACAATCGTGTCGAACACAACAACAGGCCTGACTTGCGATGTTAGCCAGACCGAAATGCAGCTTCTTGCAGCCACTGCCAACACTGAGCAGAGGTTAGAAGCTGATACTGGCTTTTTCGGATCTTTAAGGAAGGAGATTGGATTGAAAGCCTGGAAGAGGATAGATAGATCGATCAACTCCATGTAGAGAAACCACACACATGCATACTTACAGTCACATCTATAACATTGTCATGCCCGACGAAAGAAGTCACGGCGTCCCACTGCCGGCGCTTGAGGATACCCGCTACAAAGACACCATTATTTACGCTGTTTGGCACAGCGAGGAATGCTCCTTCAGGGGACCAGCTGTAGGCGGCAATCGGAAACCTCAACGTTGATGATTCAGACTACTCTAGCATCGCTAGACTAACCTGAGTCTTCGGAACCAACTGGCATTGGGCGAGTTCCTGAATGGCTCTTCAATCCGTGCAATCAAAGACCAGTCTGTAGTCTTCCATATGCATACGGATTGATCGTCGGACTGAAGACCACCTGATTAGTCCGCATCCGTGGAGCTGAAAAGGATTGTAGTTGACCTTACCTGACTAGCTAGAAGCTCTCCTGCAGGATCGAAAGCTAGACCCTTCACGAAACCTTGATGGAAATTTAGAGTCGTTTGGCGAGCTATAGAAGATACGACAGCATTAGGAAGGCTATCATCAGACATAGAAGAATGACCCACTAAAATTTTCCGTCTCCCAGATCATGATGTTCGTATCCGAACCACCTGTAGCTAGGAAATAGCCATCTTTTGACCACGCAAGTGAGCTGACATCTATAGAAGGCGGACTCAGCCTTCAATACAAGCTTGGCAGTTGTGATGAGGGCAACGCGGACACACCACTCTGATGACCGACAAGTCGGCCTGCAGCTTTCCAAACTTCATGATTCTCTTCTACCTGTCCAAAGACTTTCCTTCCGAATGCATTGCTGGGAAAACAAAGAGCTTATAAAGCTTAGGAAGTAGATATATAATCAAATTTACGCAAAGACGTACTCGTCTTTCTCCCATACAATGACAATGTTATCGTCGCTTCCGCTGGCGAGATAAGTACCGTCCGGCGACCATCTGACGCACAGTACGTTTCCTGGAATGTATAGTCAGACTTTATCCTCAATGTATATACACATCAGTAGAGTAGCTTAAGCTCACCTGTATGAGCGCCCAAAGTACTCAACAGCTTCTTAGTAGTAGCATCCTTCTCCAGCTCTTCGCGAAGTATAGGAGCCGCATTCCATATCTTAATCTTCTGATCTAATCCGCCAGTAGCTAACCTAGTACCATCAGGTGATACATCCGCACTTAGGATAGATAATGGACGCGCTTTCTCGTCTTCGTGAGATACGAAGCTCGGCTTGATCACGTTCACCATGTTCGGTCTTGACTGGGTTTCTTGATACACTCAGTGCTGTGCGAAGAGGGGGAAAGGACAGGGAGCAGCTTTTCACTGTACTTGCTGTTGACCTGTTCTAGACATCCATAGGTGAACTGCTTGTGTGTTGGTTGAGTATCGCCGCTTGCTGCTACTCTCGTCCAAGCTTCTGTTGCGGCTGTCTCACACGCTGGAACTGCCAAACGTATCTTGCCTTCTGTACGTGCTCCAACACCCACGACGAAGACACCGATAGAAGCAGCTGTGGAATTCTGAGAAGTAGAAGACGTGCTGCTCTTACGCAGCTTCGCTCGGTAATTTGAGGATCAAGGTGTGATATACGCGAGACTCGATTGCTGTGAAGGCAAGGTGGAACCGCAAGACCTCGAAGAGGAAACTCAGCAAGATGGTGAGCACAAGAAGCTCGATGTCTATGTCTATCCGTGATTCCTCGCGAGACTAACTGTCATTCTGCATACTCGTCAGTCTGCGCTCTTCAACTTTCAATCACTCCTCCTGTGCCTTCTTCTGCTGGTGTGCACCTGCACGTATCTACGAGCGACGGCTCCTGGCCTAGTTGACAGAAACAAGGATGGGTGAGTCGAGACATATTTAATGCATTCGTACTGGTCAGTTAATGCTGACTCTTGCTTTATTGCCTGCAGATTCCTCGGTCTCATTTGGAAAGCGTCACGGATAGGTCAGGCTTCCACGTCTCGCTTGTCACCATGGTTTGCGATATAGACGGCGTACATATCACTGATGTATATCAATACTGTAACAGGCGAAAGACTATCACCTTACGTAGCGTTAGCGTGCGTCCTCATGGCAGGGTCAATATTGATGTCGTAGACAGATTAGTGTATACTCTCTAATTCGAGAGATCCGACTTTACTTTCGATTCTTGGCTTACCCGAGGGATCAATCAGTAATAATGTTGTTGTTGTTCATATTCTAGGCGTCTCTTAGGCGTCCGAAAGCAATTATCACGCTTGCATTGGACATATCACCAACAGGTACTCGCATGACACGCCACTGTTCTGCTACTCTGCGCAGAACTATAAAATCCAGTACCGCACGCTCTACTACTCGAGCAGCCGACGCTCGAGATGAAGCATGTATTGGCACTCCATCGGACCATGCCTCTCTACCGTCAGGTCCGCTATATGTTCTAGAAAGAGCCTGTCAATGGCTGTGATCGAGAAAAGATACGCAAGCGAACAAGCAATCCAACGTTGCATTCGTGTCAACCACTCTTACAGCCGCTTCGCATAAGGAACATATCGTCAAGAACGAAGATAGAAGCATGGCCGAACTCCAGCGAGCGTTTTTCTCGCTGCCTCCAATAACTCGGAGTCTACTAGCTGTTACAGCCGCAGTGACGCTACCACCACTATTAGGCCTCTTCACGCCATATAGTATCGTATTCTACTGGCCTGCGATACGGCAAAAATTCCAATTATGGCGTTTAATAAGTCCCTTTTTTTTTGCTGGTGAGCTTTGTTCTATCACTTTACACGGCTGTTATTAACGTGATCGATATAATTGACTGAATGATTCAAATGCTGGGCTGAATGTATGAATGTATGAATGTATGAATAGGAAGTGGAATCAGTGCGCTTTTCAATGTCTTCTTCTTGTTTAGGACATCAAGAGATTTAGAAGAAGGTATGCTTCATGGCGAAGTCACTTACAAAGTTAAGGCTCTCGAAGTCGGCTGACGTGGTCAACCGTGCCATTTGTTTAATAGGCGTCTACAGAGGGAGAACTGCAGATCTAGCATGGGCACTTGCAGTGATGGGCAGTTTGATAATAGTGAGCTGATCTTCATCAGACGCTTTCATTCCAGGTACCTCGCTGATGCATCATACACAGGCGCTTAACTACCCCTTGAAAAGCATGATCTTCTTCCGTGCTTTATTGCTGGCTTTGACGCACCTATGGGCGCAGTTCTCACCTGAGCAACCGTGAGTTCGTTCTTCGTCCAGACCCAAAGCCGTCGCAGTTCACCATACCCATGTGTTGGAAGTACCGTGGCTGATGGACTGCTTTCTGAATGAAATGCAGAATGAACCTCTATGGCTTCATTACCATTCCCGCCAAATACCTGTCATATGCATTATTACTGCTCGACCTCCTACAAGGGGGTGTACCAGTAGTAATGGAAGGATTGACAGGCATAATCTCAGCACATGCCTTCCACTATTTGACGGAAGTGTATCCGCGTGCAAATCCAGGTGCAAGTCGGATATTGGATACACCTGTATGGTTCAGAAAGATGATGGGTGAGAATGTGCCGACCTCGGGAGGAGCAGGCGCTGGACAGGGGAGAAGGGAAAGAACGACTGGAGGAGTCACGAGGATTGAACCTGTTAGAAGGGCGGCGCCGACTGCGGCTAATCCTGCCAGCAGTACTCCTACTGCCTCGGCGGGGAGAAGCTGGGGCTCAGGCAGGAGATTGGGAGAATAGCTGTGTGGCTTCCGTAAACAGTCACTTGGTCTGAAAAATGTATGAAAGACATGTATCGATATGATAAACCTGTGAGCTGGAGAACAGCCTAATGTGGAATGCACAAGCTCACTGGGTACTGTGTGGCCGTCTACCGTCTACTTTTCTCATTCGCTTCCTGGGCTTTGCAATGGTCTATCGCTATCTAGTGTGCAGTGCTTGTTCGCTCTCGTCTTTACTACAGTGTGAGGTCCCTCGTATTGCCCATATGAACGATCGGTCTTTTCAGGCGGCTTCAATCTCCGCGCAGATGGCCAATGTATAGCATTCTGGCATTGTGAATCTACCAATCCACCCAAGCTATGCGCACTACACATCGAGCATGCGAGACAATACTCTTTTGTTCTCCTATCGCACCAAGACAACATGCCGCGTTCCTTGTCTGCACCCCAAGACAATAACTCCCGAGCTTTGGCTGATGAACAAAGACGGCGAGAACGACCAAACATGCATGATGATGAAACGGACGCGTAAAAGGTCGAGCACTTGCGACCAGGTCCAGCCAGCCAATGAGAGAGGCTTATTCCATTTCTGGCCCACCCACCACCCGTCCTGGAGGGCAGAACGGTTACTGTCTTTTCTGCGTAACTTGCAGGCCACTGATTGGGGGAACACAATTGGCGGGCTTAGTCTGCAGGAATGTACCAAAGCATGGCTGGCCTGACTGCACGGAAGAAGGCGCTATGATCCAGTGAGGAACACCATCTACACGGCTGTGTGCTTGCTCTGCCTTGTCTGCCTTGTCTGCGCTGCCTTTTGTCGCCTACCAACCGGGGAACAAGGACAGGGGGCTCGGGCGACAGGAGGCCCTTAGCTGGATGGCCATTCCAACTTTCCAGCTCTTCTTCTTCTTCTTCTTCTTCTTCTTCCTCTTCTCTTCTTCTTCTTCTTCTTCCTATCCACAGCATTCTTTGCAGAGCACAGATTACTAGTGTGCACGCAGATTGTCGATACCCTCCGTACCATCCTACTCGCCTCGACTCGCGTGGAACGCCTTGCTCTTTCCACTGTCTCTCCCAATCACAGGCACACCATGGTCGAACTAGCAAGCAGTGCTGCCACCAGTACTAGTGCTACACCCATCACCCCATCATCTGGATCTGGCTCTCCATCTCCCACCACCAGCTCCACAACACTCGCAGGTTTCCCGTCCGCAGGCGACGCTTTTCCAACAAGAGAAGAGCTCTCTTCCATCATCAAATCCAATGGGAAAGCACTGGGATACATCTTCAAGTGTTCAGTCACATCGGAGCACAAGGTGACCTATTACTGCTCGAACAAGTACCATGCTCCTAGATGCCTGGCGGGTGAGTGGTTCTCGTTCCACCTCCTATCCTTTACCTCGGATTCGGAGCCATCGAACTGACGCGGATTTCCCTCCCAAATCCACAACAGGCTTCAAAGCTGCTTTCATCGCTGAAGGCCAAGCCTGGTAAGCTACTACAACCCCTCGCATACATGTGTGCTCTACTCCTTCCTGTATCCGCTCTCCATACATTCCACCTTCCACCTCTTCCTTCAATTGCCGCCCTTCCCGCATTGTCGCTGCACACACACCGTCGACACGCACCCGCCTGTCGACTTTCCTTCCTCCGTAGCCCGGCAAGGAAGGACTACGGCCAGGCGGGCATGTGCGAGCGATAGTCGTAGCAGTTGTCCTGTACAGTCCTACAGCGCCAACGTCGCTCGTCTTTCGGACGGTCCGGCTTGTCCAGCAAGACTACGGCTGTCGGGCAGATCCTCCTTCCTCCATGCTGTACCTCCATGCATTGGTATGCTGGACCTGCGAGCAGCTGGCCGTCCATCGTATCATTGCGGCCCACACTTGTGTCCCTATCCTCGACTCTCCTTGTCCCGAGCTTTTCCCTGTGATGCCGCTCCAATTCCGAAAGGACGGGACGCTAGTGTAGTGTACTGAGTTCTGTTTTCTTCTTCTCCTTCTCGCGCTCGTGCTCGTTCTTCTCGCAGGGTCGTCACGGAAGCTTCGGATCACAACGAAGGATGTACAAGGCTGCGGCTGCGTGTGAACGGCTTGAATCGGACAAAGGTCAGTCAAGACTCTCATCATGCTCGTGTGCGAGCCGCGGATGTCCCGCAAAGGTCCATTGGTGAAAGCCGATGGGAGATCCGACATCTTCACAGCCAAGGTCTAGTCGGACACTGCGGCTCGGCAAGATGGGTTTGGCACTCGTACAGCAACTTTATGCAGGCGCAGTTTATGACTGACATGTTGTCTATTTCGTCTAATTACCTGCTCCTTCCCATCGCATCATATTCCGCCCTCCTGCTTACAACCCTTCACGGTCCACCTCGCTATACTAGACGGAAGGAAACCCTGTACCATCTGTCGCATATACGAAACCACTTCCTCCAGTCGCATCGAAACAACGCGGTAAAACAAAATTATGCACTACTACTGCTACATCTACCTCTACCTCAACTACTGAATCACACGCCCGCAAGAAGCGAAAGACTTCGGGCGCTTCTTCACCTCCTTCCTCCTCCGTCAATTCGAGGAGAAGGAGCGCAAATGGCGGGAAGAAACGAGCGTTGAAGGAAGTAGATGCGAATGAAGCATTGCAGAATGATAGTGATGAAGAAGATCATGATGAGCCACCAGTCTCGAAGCCTGCCGCATTACGCAAGAAAAACAAATCAGCAAAAGGTTCCCACAACAAGCACAGCAATAGCAGGAACAACGAAATTCAAAGTGACGAAAAGGATTGTTCATCTACATCAGTATCATTGAATTCAAATAGATCGCAAAGATCATACGTTACTACAATCTTGGATCCTGATTTCCATTTTCCACCTGCTATATTGGAAGCTTCTATACAGTTGCAGAAAATTTTACCACGTAGGAGGAGGAGAAGTCCTTCGTATATTAGGAATTCGACCCTGCTTTTGGAGCAATATCTGGAAAGTCAGAAGAAACATGCGATGCGCTCTGCAATGGCGGAAAGGGATGAACGGAGGAAGGCAGTCACCAATCAACAAGACAGTCAAATTTCCGTCGATCCGAGATGAGAAAGAGTCAAAACCTGCACCGCTTGTCTTGTTCTACGGCCGCCTCTATTCTGGGAGCTGTGGAGTACGGCTTATATCAGACCGGAATACCTCGTTCCATTCTACTACCTACCCACCTCAGACGGCGATTTCGGCTATCTGTCGTCAAGCTTTTCAATATATGCTCTCGCCTACTACAGGCTTGACACGCACTATCAGGTGAGTATCTAACCTCGGAAAAATTCCGCTACGCATCTGGTTGAAGTAGCCCCCTCTGACATACCTCATTCAGCTCTCCAACCCCATCACTGTATCAGTTACTATTCCAGAAGAACACCCTCTTTTCCGTGCTCATATCGATTATCATCTTCTCTCATCTACTGGAACTATACCACACTCTGTAGGGGAGGGGGGCTTCCATAAGTTAGAATGACTATTTATCTATTTGGTCTTTCGACTACCATTACTGCTGGGTCAACATCGCCGTATTATCTTGGTCTTCCGATAAATAGAGTCTTGTGAATTGTTATGTTTTGTGCTAGGTTTAAATATTGAATAAGGTTGTCGGAAGGGTCAGTAGAGGGGTTTCTTGTCAAGAGCAGAGTTGTATATCTGAAATGGGCAAGGTTTTCAACACTGCAGCGATGGCAGTGGTTATCGGAATAATTTGTTTCTTTTACAGTTGATGGAGAGGCTTGCACGCTACTTCCGGATCTGCATATCTCACGCTTGCTTAGAGAGGAGTCAACTGAATAAGACTGTCCTACAGCATTTTTTTCCGGCAGTGAAGAAGCTGCAGTAGCAAGTACGGTACGCTTTTCTCTTGGCTGCGACACAGAATGTGATCAGTCGCTGCTATATGCTGACCGCAGAGTCCAATCAAACAAGATGTGCCATTTTTAGCTAGTAGCTGGATCGGGATCGATGTCATCGAAACTTGGGGCCGAAGTCCAGCAGTGCGAATTTTATGGCGCTTCACCTAAGCGCTTTGCGGATAGATCTTTAATCGAACCACACCATCCTCCTCTTGACAAAATCAGTGTGCACAAGCCTGCTGTGAGTTCCTCGCTTTCCTATTCACCAGTGTCGCTTCGACCAACAGCCTGTCATATCTCCAGATTCTCAGCACGGGCTCCCCGCCTCAATTCGGCAAAGGCAAAGGCAAAGGCAAAATCTCTCATCGCGGGGCAACTGCATCCTAATCAATTCTCCGCGCAAGGCAGCAAGCAAGAGAAAGAGGAGCGAGGGAGCTTGCAAATATCATTGCTTCAGCGAGGCTTCAGGAAGCAGACGCTGGAATAGCAGCAACCCAATATGGACAAGCCCATTACCGAGCAGCGCAGCATAAGCGATGGACGTGCGCTGGATGGCAGGAGAGACACTCTGCTCGACAAGAATGGAGGAAGTGCAGTTGTAGTCAATGACGATCCTACCCGCTTGGAAGCTCCAGATGGGGTCAGCGAGAAGGCAGTAGTCAGAAAGTGGTGCGGGTAGAGACCTGCACTGGTCACAATGAATCCATCTGACTTCCTCTCTTGTTTATCAGCGACTGGAGGATCCTTCCATGGTTGTCGTTGCTGTACCTGCTTTCCTTCCTGGATAGGTATGTTATCTCGACACGCATGTGCTGGTACGATCCCTCTGAATTGATGTACCTTTGGACAGAACGAATATAGGTGTGTAGTCGATCCAGGGCTCGTCAGGAAAGGTAGGCATACAAAGAGCATACTGACCATCTCCATCAAACGACAGGAAATGCAAATCTCTTCGGACTGTCGAAAAATCTAGGCCTGACTCCGATGCAGTACGCTTCGACTCTGGCAGTATTCTTTGGCTTTTATGGTGAGATTCAATTGATTCCGGTTTTTTTGACTTTTCTGACAAGGTTCGCCTTCAGTAATATTTGAGGTTCCATCAAATCTGGTAGGTTATAGAACCCGGATTCCGTTCAGAAAAAAAGAAATTGAGGCCCTCCGTTCTATAGGTCATGAAAGCATGGAGACCGAGCATGTGGATCCCCATTATCATGATTGCCTGGGGTGCAGTGATGATTGGAATGTGGGTGTAGAGACTTCTTCTTGTCGAAAAAGAAGAGGAGAAGCTGATGTAAGGCTGCACCAAACCATACAGGGGTTTTGTCAGAAATTACCACGAGCTCCTCGTCACAAGACTGTTGCTCGGCATTGCCGAAGCAGGCTTGTTTCCGGGCGTCAGCTACTTTCTGACATTGTGGTATAGAAGGTGAGCTGCTGCAGAGGCTTCTGCGTACTGTGCACACCGCTTTCTGACCACATGTCTCCGGTAAATCAGATACGAGATCAACTTCAGAATCGCAATGTTCTTCTCCGCTGCTACTGTAGCTGGAGCTTTTGGAGGTTTGCTTGCCAGGCTTATCAGATTGATGGACGGTGCGCGCTTGTCCCTTTTCCAGCGAGAGTCAGACTAAGACTCTAGAGGTTTTCGCAGGAACCGCTGGATACGAAGGATGGCGATGGTGCGTTATTCATCCTCAACGCGTGTGGTAACAAAGCTCACATCTTCTCCCGTTTGCAGGATTTTTATTCTGGAAGGTCTAGCGTGAGTGGAATGTGTGAGTTAACACAATTTTCACAAGCTAACATCCCTTTCCTCCTCATCAGTACGATTGTCATTGCGTTCGCCAGTTTCTGGATGTTGCAAGACTATCCTGATTCACCCTCAACAACATTCCTGAAGCCGGAGGAGAAAGCCTACCTGCAAGAAAGACTAAAGTTAGACTCGGATGGGTTATCTCTCGAATTCAAGCGCAAATTCATCTTACAAGCTTTCTTTGACTATAAAGTCTGGATTTTTGCTTTCATGTATCAGGTAAGTCTCGAAATAAGCTTGTATATGAAATCATTAGATCTGACGTCAGGCTTTTGCAGGGATGCCTCATGCCCGTCTATTCGTTCAGTCTGTTCTCGCCAACATTGACCGCGAATTTGGGATACTCTGCTGCTCACGCTCAGCTCCTATCGGTAGTGAGCACAGCCTTTAGCGATCACAATGCTGATCTCGCTGAATCCCTGTCCTCAGCCACCTTACGTGCTTGCGGCTCTGACCACCGTCAGCGCAGGCTTCCTGTCGGATAGATTACAGAGGCGTGCTGGACTAGCCGTGCTATTCTCGGCTATCGGTGCCCTGGGTGAGCATGCGTTCATAAGGTTTCCTCGCTCAATCATTAAAGTGTCGGAAACAGGCTTCATTCTTTTGATAGTAACCGACATACCGGGCATCAATTTCTGGGGCTTGTTCATGGCTGCTGCCGGGTGCTATGTGAGTCACAGGCTCGCTTGCTCCGAATGGATAGATTGTGCATAGCTGATGGTTGCAACCGTACTCGCAGCCTCTCATTGTGAGTAAGAAGAGGGTCTGTCCAACCGGTCTGACACTGACACGCTGTTCAGCCTCTTGTCTTAACGTGGGCTGTCAACAATCAAGGAGGTGCACTGAAGAGAGGATGCGGTTCGGGCATAGTAGTGTCTATGGGCAATGCAGGTGGTATCATCAGCAGCTTGTGAGTGCCGAAGTGTTGCTGATTGAGAAGGAAAAGGCACTATGGCTAACAACCTCAAATCCGCTAGTACGTATCCCCGAACAGATGCGCCGCGATGTAAGTAGCATTAGCGCCACACGACACGCCTTCATAGCCCGTCTGACTTTCTCAATCCCCGCAGATTATACTGGTCACGCCATCAACCTGTCCTGGTGTGCGATGTGCTTCTTCCTGGCCTTGTTCATGTGGTGGCATCTCAAATCGCTGAACAAGAAGAAGGACCTGAAGAATGCCCAGCGAGGACGTCCATGGACTGCAGAAGAGAAAGAAGCCCATAAGGAAGAAGGAGATGATGCTGACTTTTTCAAGTATACACTATAAGAAGGGAAGATCGTCTGCTGCATCAGCGAATTCCATCAGCAAAGATTGTAGCTATATATCATACTCCATCAGCGTGAAAAGACAGCGTATCGCCGGAATGAGCACGTCTGTATTGCACTGGTATCCTATGCCACGATCTTCGTATGCACGCTCTTGGCTCTTGTGATCTGATCGTAGCCAATTGCACTGAGTGATACGCCTCTTCCAGACTCTTTCACGCCGGTCCACGCGAGCGCTGGGTCGAGGTAGTCGCATCGATTCATGAACACAGTTCCAGCTTCAATATCGGAGAGTAGCTTATCGAACGCTGCTTGATCTTTCGTCCATACGGACGCGGTCAGGCCATAAGGCGAATCGTTCATGAGTTGAAGAGCTTCTTCGTCGTCCTTGACCTTCATAACGCCGACGACAGGTCCACTGAGAAGAGAATTCAGTATGAGCAATAGCTACAGAATGTACAATTAACGCTCACAAAGTTTCGTCTTTCATGATTCGCATGTCATGATTAACATCCACCAAGACTTGAGGGGCAACATATGTCGAACCCTCCTTTGCGATGGAAGCGTACTTGTCTTCGGGGACGAGCGCTTTAGCACCCTGTGAGATAGCTTCTAATATTTGAGAACGAATGGCCTTGGCACTAGCTGTAGAGATGACTGGTCCGAGAGTTGACTCTTGCGTTCTTGGGTCGGCGAGGTTGAGCGACTAGCATATAAATCATGCTCAGCGACTGAATGATGATTTGGCGGAGTCTTAGCAGGACTCACCGAGACAGTCTTGACGAGGTGTTCCACGAAAGCATCATATACCTTCTCGTGTACATACACTCTTTCAACAGCACAGCAGCTCTGACCGCTATTGAAAAAGCCACCATCTGCAATCTCTTCCGCTGCGAACTTAGGATCACAGTCTTCTCGTATATACGCAGGATCTTTTCCTCCGAGTTCAAGGTTGACATTCTTGAACATTCCAGTCTTGCTTCCACGAGCGTTTTCTTCTACTCTGTATCCATTGTTGACGCTTCCGGTGAAAGAGACGAAATTGAGTTTGGGATGGGCTACGAGGAGGTCCATTTGTTCAAGTGAAAGGTGCAGTGTCTGACATACTCCCTCTGGAAGACTTGCTTCTAGAAGAAGGGCAGCCACATTGTCGGCTGGAGAGGGTGTTTGTGGCGATGGTTTGAGAATGACTGAATTACCAGCGAGTAAGGCTGGGATCAGAGCATTGACCTGAATCATGTATGGGAACTGAGATGCAAGTATAATGAGAATGTAATCAGCTAAACCGCAAAGTCGCCGGCAGTCACCAATGCGTGAAGACTGAAGAAAGGCAGAGCAACTCACGTTCCAGGCAGAGATCAAAGCGCAAACGCCCACAGGCTCCTTCCTAATCCATCTCTTGAATCCCTCCTTGTCAGTTTCGGTAAGTAGTACATCCTTCAAACGGTCTTTGGCGATGGATACCATAAATCTAGCTCGTTCCAAGAAGCCATTCAATTCACCCTCTGCATATCTGATTGGGCGACCCATCTCTTCTGTAAGTTGCTTGCCATACTCTTCTTTATGTTGTTCGAATAGGTCGAGGAACTTGTTGACTATTGATATACGCTCGTCGAGAGATACTTTGGCCTGGATGCGTTGTATGGCGAGAAATTGTGGCGCGCGTCATGCAGGGTCCAGCAAGACTTCGTCAGAAACAGCTTCCACGACCCAGCATGGACACCCATGCAGATCAGACTCACCCATGACTTTTGAGCTGTATATGCTTTCTCGATAGCTGCATTGAGCTGCTCGTCGGTCGGCAGCTCTCGAGTAGCCACAGCGGACCCATCAATGGGTGAAATCTGAAGAGAGCAGAGGTCGGGATTAGCTTGTGATGGAGCAGGGATGTATCTTGACGCAGCCCTCACTGTTGTCTGGACTGCCATTGCTAATAAACGGTACTCTATCGTTTTACAGCAGAGAAGCGAACGCAGGCCGACATTGTAGCAAGTTCCTAGCAAGTCGATCGAAAGACCCGTCCATACTTCCGCAAAATGGTTCGAATACTCCTCCGGGGACAGCACCTCTTGCGGTTGCAGAGCGAACTGCCTAGACATTCCATCCAGAAGCCTGGGGACATGGGCAAGGTAGGTCGACGAGCGTCATCGTTTGCAGCCAGCAAGGCAAGTGAGTCGCCACATAAATACAGGGGACACAGCGAACCGACCATTGGGGATGCAAGTGTAATTTCAATGCAAAAAACTAGATGCGATGCTCTATAGCTACATACTATATGTACTTTGGAAGCGATACTCTACTGTGACAATCATTTTTTGTTGCCGTGGTCTCATAGACAAGAACAGGAAGATAGCTGTTTATACAATCAGCATTGGGTATATTGAGGCGGAAACATAATAGGCACGCTTTCGTTTGAATTGATATTGATGTGCGCTGCATATGAATTCCAATCATTTCGTCGGCTGTGGTTTCTCTAAGTGGTATCGCTCTTGCCACGATGTCATTGAGACACTCAAGATTTTTCTGGTTCTTAGAACCGTCTTGGAGGCTGAGTGACCGGCTGTCCATCGGCAGACTGCATCATAGGCTGTCCACTGTGTACGCTGTGGCTGTCTGGATATGTTGGGCCGCCAGAGTACGAAGGACCATTGCCTTCTTCCAAGGCAGCGTGGATCTCTTCGCGTGTTGGGAAGCGGTCATGTTTCGAGTGAATGGCAGGTAGGAAATCAAGAGCGAATGAAGCGGCGAAGAGGATGTACATGAGAGCAATTGTCCATTCAAGGACAGCTGCGGTGTTATAGTGTTTCTTGCGTTGCATCACGCCAAAGGCTGTATTACCATTGAAGAGTAGGTCAACATAGAGTATCGAGTCAAGCATTTCTTTCCGCTAGACAATCTGCGATACTCACCGATAGCTAGAACGACTTCAATGATAATGAAAGCAAGCTTAATCCAGAAGGAGATTGCAAGGACGCGGTAGGATCGGAAAGCTATTCCAAGGCGTTGGTATTCTGCGCAAATGAAGATGGCCGAGACTACGTAGCCGGCACTGCGAGAACGCAAGAGATCCGACGTCAAGTTGGTTTCTATTTGCAAGTGAGACCGAAATGTTACTCACATAAAGACTGCGAGGAAGGCATCATGCAATTTTGGATGACGCAGGGTATCGAAGCACGATAGCAGAATAAGGCCGACAGCACCGACAATAGCGAAAAGGATAGCGAGGGCAGATAGGGCTTTTTGAACTTTCGAAGTATTGTGAGCCAATCTTCCTTTGTGTCTGAGCCATCTTTCCGAGACGAAGGTGAGGTCGAATACCACGACTGTCACTGCGCTTCCTGCGATGAATAGAGGTTTGAGACCTTGTGCACCAATATCGCTAATGTACGCGATGTGCTGTCCTGGCTCCATGGAGGCATAATGAGGCTTTCCTTCAGTGAGCCACACTATCATCATAGCCAGCAGCGTGCCTGTGATGACAGTATATCAAGCATGTCAGCATGCTGCTTGCTTTCTTTCTCACCCAATGTCTGCATCATTGAGCCGATCTTTGCATCATCATTCACTCACCAAACCACGTGCCGGCCGCAAAGAGAGGCAGGATCCAGTAGCTGAGTCCGTACATCTTGGTGGAAGTATATGTTGGCAGGCTTCCTTGATGATTGTTACGCAGAAGAAGAAGCCAGTCCTTGAACTCGACTGAAAAAAGCTCTCCGAATTCTGTTGATGCTCCTGATTACTCAAAATGATGTCGGCGGTGAGAACTCTCCAGCGTCACTAATCCTTTCTGAGGGTTTTTTCTCGCCGCTTGGGAGCGCTGATTGTCGGACTTGCGAGCTCTCTTCCGGCAGTGAGAGTTGAAGACCACTGCGGAACGAGCACTATGACTTGAAGAATGGGATTCTGTACTTGGTGATTCAGCAGCAATCATTGATGGCTAGAACAAGTATCGAAGAGCTTTCACGTGTATCGCATTTACCTGCCAGCCATGCCCGAATGAAGGATTTGCAAACTCGCCGATCGTTGATCGATGCACGGCGCGGAAAGCTGTGACGCAGGGGTAAGATACACGCACGTGAGTGGAATTCGGCAATGAGTAATAATAGCAAGTCCATAATACCATAAGCACGATTTTGTCGCTATTGTTGGGGGTGCTGTACATAAAATCAAAAACAGGAAGAAGAGAACGAAGGAGAATGAAAGAGAACACAGACATCTGTCTATTCAATTGCATCTGTTTTGCTGTCCTGGTCGCCTCGATCGGCCGCCATTTGAGTTGAGCTCTGTTTGATTTGCCTGAGCAGAGGAAATATTGCTGTAGCCTGTATAAGCCCTTAAAGTACTACAAATAGCTGATGAGCTAACGTGGCCTGCGCCCTTAACCTCTGTTTGAGCGGCTTCGAGAACTTCTCCTTGTGTTGGATCGTTGATATCAGCCCATGTACGAATTCCTGAACTGTCTGCGTTGTTTTACGCCGAGCAATAGGTGTCAAAAGAGATGGCGGCAACACATGCTACCTCTATCAGAATGTGCGAGATTTGGGCGACCGGCGTTGCAAGATACAATGACTGACTTGCAAGAAGGATGAGCAAATTTCCATTAACAATCCATACAATGCAGGCTGGTGCCCTAATCTCCAACAAAATCGGTATTTGCTCATCGCTACCTCTTGCCTACATGTGGCCGAACTAGCTCGCACCTCCTCATTGCTGAGCTGGTCAGGTAATTGACCAGGATATGTTGCCTAAGCACTTACAGAATGAAGCGGACCTGGCTCATGCCTCGTCTGTCGCATCACCTCCACGCTTCGTCTTCTGGGGCCCAGCGTCGAACGGCCGGTGGACGACATGCTCGCCCGGCCCTGGTCTTTGCTGAGCACTGGGTCCGTTCCTGCTCCGACTGCTCAGCCAGCTCCTTCTACTACAAACGAGAAATTTCTGTCGCAGGATGGATGGGTGGAGGAGGCGGGCCGGCGGCCCGAAAGGTTCTTGAAGGACTTGTCCGCAAGGGAAGAAGGAAGCATGTCTTCGGGGTGATGTCCTCTCTAGATCACCATTCCTGGACATCCTCCCTTCTCTTCCTTGAGGAAAGGTCCTTAGCGGAAGCGTCCACCTCCCTCCACCCACTCACCCTGCGACAGAAGCTTCTCTTTGATATCGAGAGGAGGCGCTTCGTGATGAGCAGAAATCGAAGGGAGGGAGTCAGCGCCAGCGCCTGAGCTCAGGCAGTTACGCCGCCGCGGCCTGTCCACCTTTCCGCCGTTTGAAACAATCTTGAACATTTTGAAGCGAAGTCTGGCCAAAGCTGAGGCACATCGCTCACCAGCAGCTTCTGTGCCATCATTCTTTCCTTCCTTCTTGAGTCTTTTGTACCTTCTCTTCCTATGCTGCTGCTCCAGAAAGGTCCAAGGCGCGTCTTCGCAGCGATCAAGCAAAATCTGTCGAAAGAAGGAGCAGAAGTCAGTAAGTGTGTTTGCCGTCGCCCAGCCTTGGCAAATGGTGTGATAATTTACCTGGCCAGGCTTTCACATCAGCATTTGTGTAAGCCCGGCAGTCTGCAACCATAGTATATCAGCCGCCGTCCAAGACCTGCACCGCCGAGTCAGTATCTTGCTGCCAGCGAAATACACAATAGCCTTGTAGCGGTTGTATTTGTAGTCTTGATGTCTTGTATTGCGGCTTCGCCATGTATTTGTTGACTTCAATGTTTGCACTACCAATGCAGCCTCCGATGTGTAGATGAAATGGTATCCGTTGTGTTGCAAGTGCAGAAGCAACCCAGATACAAGGCAAGGCTGATCCTGTTGACCCTCATTCAGGTACAACGCCGGTCCTTCTCCGAGTATCAAGCTCTAGCTTCAACAGTATTGTGTCGCACAGCGACAAGGCTTATGCACTTCCTCCCGCTGATGTTCTCGTTAGCGCATGGACGCCACCGATTTTTGGGCGGTCAGTCGCTAACAACAGCTTCAGAGCCTGTGATTCATTCAAAATGCGGTGTACTGCTCTCTCAGGCTGATAGTAGATGGAAATAGGCTATATGTACACCCTGTTGGAATCTCGTCGCCCTTGCTCTCTTCTACTGGCTGTAATGGCTAGCTTTCGCTAACATTATCGACCTTCGACCCTCATATGCATAGCAGGTCCGATCTACTTCCTTGTTATCTTTGCCAGGTAGATATCTGAATTCAGTGTAACCTTCACTCCTGATCCTGTGAAAATATTCAGAACATCGGTGTGTTGTTTGCAGCCCTCGGTCCTACAGCTTTGCATTGGCTTCAACACCTGGAACTGAAACTGAAAGCAACGGGCGGACTAGACTATCGACACGAGAGAGATAAAAACACGACTCCTACTTCTGCTACTTTGAATACGACTGAACTTCACTTGCATTACACAGAGCAGCTATTCTGATGAAAAGCATGTCACGACCGCGGCGAGAACGACGAAGAGCGAGAAAGACGGTCATCAAACACACAAGGATAGGGGGGAGGTCTGCCGGTGAATTCAAGAAGAACTTGTGTAGGACAGGCACCTCTACTGAGCGACCCTGATCAAGACGGATAAAAAGAGAGCTTGGAAGAGAGCATTTTGAGTTGTGCTAGGTGAGGATGATGATTTCCCACACAGAAAGCGGAGCTGCAGATAGAGACATCCCACGCACGGGGTGGGTGACGACGAGAAGCTCTACATGAAGTAGAGAGACTCCTTCAGGCTTGGACCAATGCCTTTTCCAAGCTTCTCCTTCGCCAATTGCAGCTTTTGATTCCGCAGCTGATCTATCTGCTGCTCCGAGGCAGACCCCATGTCCGACATCGCTTGATCATCGTCACCGATGTGATGCCTGGCACGGAAGCACACATGATGTGCATAATAGGCCGGTGAGGCAATGGAGACACTGCGTGTCGACCTTGCATAGATGTAGGCTAGATGGTATGCGATCGCTTGCAATTGATCGGGGCCCAGTTTGGCTTCGTCCAAAAGGACCGTGTAGTGGGTAGCTCGAGATGTGCCGAGTAGACCAGCGTGGGACATGAGATAAAAGTCCGCATAGTAAGGATGGGTGATATCGTTATCAATAACTGTCCCAGCGTGACAGTTTCCGGATCGATCACCTTGACCTTCGCCTTCAGGGTACATTTCTGCAGGAACGCGAAGAGAAAGCTGTCAGCAGCTGACTTCTCGTGCAGGAGTCTCATCGATATCTCAGCTTACTAATATGGTGCCTCTTGCCGCAAATGACGTAAGTGAATGTAGGGTTGTAGCCGGCCATGAGCTTGGTACAAGCAGTCTTGATTGCTGAAATCTCTCTCCGGCACACCTCGTCGAACTGAGATTCCGCAACACCATCTCTGAAAAAGAGGATTCGAACAGGCGGACGTCCAGTCTTATTCCCGAAATTTTTGATGAGCTTGAAAGCGATTTCTTCGAGGTCTATAATCTGGTGGGAGTGAAGAGATTAGAAGATTGAACGATGTAGGCAGCATTGAGCAAACCCGAACTTACAATCTCTTCGCGGGAGTTTTGAGCTCTGGCTTCGGCAAGATATTGAGCGCCATGAGCGTCGAAAGAAGCGACAACACCAGCGATAGAGGGTAGTAACGAGCCAGGACCTGGATGAGTGACACTGGTGAGAAGACATCGGGTTTTTCATCAGTCCAGCACTCTGCGTCGACGAAAAGCCGAATGACCTACTCGGCACCAAAGACAATAGTTGGGGTTTTTTCGAAGCCCGGCAACCATCCTTGTGGGTCTCCCGCTCTCTGATTGATACCGCCCAGCTTTACATTCACCTTGAGGGCTACATTTGACCAATATTGTCCTTTAGCGTTCCGCATTTTCTGAATCAGAAGATTTTGCGATGGGACGTCGAGGACCGTTTCACAGGCAGCTTTGATCAGTGCATATTGAGGAGAAGATTTGGTAGGTATCTGTGTGTGGGCATGCACAGCATTAGGCGCGAGTACGACAGGCCACCAGAGGCATCAGACTTACGAAAGTGAGGACTAGTTGGGGCGGATTACCGGGGCCATAGCCAGCACGCTTGCCAGCATCGCGGATGGCTCGGCTCACGTCCATAGTGTTGCCAACGTGTAGGATGAGGGGCTGGGAGTTGTTGAAGACTGGGCCCCATTCTTTGCACGCACGCACGAATTCCCTAATGGCTTGTTGGACGGCAGTTTTAGGGAAGCCATCGCGACCGGGATTGTCATCCTGCAGTATGGAGATGTACAACTCAGCGCAGATTCGTGACTCTCCTGACTAAGATCAACTCACGGCAAACACCACGACGAACCACCTATCGATGCTCCTTCCGGGTGCGAGAGCTCTTTTGCCTCTGGTCTCCCACTGACCGTCTCTTGCTTGTTGAGGCACGGAGGCACCTCTGCCACTATCATCATCATCCCATCAGCGTTTGCTCGATGAGCTTTGTGATACTGGAAGACGCTTACTCTCCATATACTACAGATGGGGAGTCTAAGATCCTGGCTTTGACGGAAATTGGCTTGGCTGCCACCTGCAAGTTCCAAGCCTCAAGAAGGCGGTTCTCTTGACTTAGCTGCAAGTGCCGTATTCCCTCACGTAAGTATCCCAGGGCTTCGACCGGCTTCATAGTAGTAAATTTCAACATTTCGGTGACTTGGTCTGGACTGAGTTTCCCAAGGAACTGCGTTCCCGGCAGGATGGAAACGCATTCCAAGGGGTACCTGTATCGAGCATATGAGTTAGGGAGGGACACTTGGGACGAGACAAATATTTGCTAACCACGCAATCTTGGTTAATTGCACGCAAGGCAGTTGAGGATATTGTAGCTTGTAGGAATACTTTTGTTCGATATAAGCCTGAGGCCAAGATAAGAGGGTCAGCATGAAGAAGATGGATCTAAGGTTGTGGAACTGCCTACTGCAACGTTCGCCTTTTGCCCTTCAGCAAGGTCGAAAATAAAATCTCTTGCTCCTTCATCAGAGATACGACGAATTTTACTACAAGACAGTTTATCAGCGCAAGATCTGGGTTGACCCGCTTTTCACTCACTACTTTGCATTGGCGTCTCGTGAGAAACGCAGAGCGACAGTAAGATTCTTTAAGAAGCGCTTCAACAGAATCTTGTTACGTGGCTGCATTCGGCCAATCTCCAGGTCTCGAGGATCTCGTAGACGCAGGACTTGAAGTAGAACGTTAATAGAGTTCCCTGCCTGCTTAAATGTGCCCGCTGCTCGATCGAAGTTCATGAAGATATGTTTGATGCCACTGTAGACGGAATTCCCGTCAGAAAAGTGGGTAATAATATTTGCTAAAAGCTTTGCTTACGGTCTTATAGCTGTAAAATAGCCCTGCCATACTTCTAATCCGGATCCCAATAGCTTAGGTTGTCCTTTCGGAGCAATATAAAATGTAGCATTCTGCATGTGAGGGTGAGGCGGTAAGTATGTTTTCTTCCACGGCAAGAAGTGTGCTTCAGACTGACCCGGGAAGGGTTTGCCACCTGCGCATAATATTTGATGGCGACATTGAGGGCTAAGATAAAACTTCAGTATGCGGCGAAAAGCTGATCCGTAGGCTGAGAGCTTCACAATTCAGAGCCTGGCTCAAGCTGTTCAGACGAAAGGTCAGTACTGAGGGTATTGGTTGGGCATGAGTCTTCGGCTTACTTCGCATCCAATCCACATCGTCCCTGCACAAGCGTAGCTAATTCCAGCATATTGATGGTTCGAGCATGAGTGATCTGAAAAAGATGCTGCTTAGTGTGCAGCATTCCCTTAGCAGCTCACTTCAACTAACCTTGACTTGTACGTTCTTTGGTGCAGGCTTGTCTGGACGGGAAGGTCTTCCTCGGGCTTCGCCTTCGTTGAAAGAGTGGGTGATAGGCGGGCCAGGTTTTTCGCCAGGCATGTAAATGATTGCTTTTCCTAACATGTATCGGATGATTAGCTTTTATGCTCAGAAACACAGGCTAATAGTAACGTGAAGCGGTTTACCATCGAACACAGCACCAACACCTTGACCACCGAAGATTTTATCTTCGGTAATTAAATAGTTCATCACCAATCGCAGCTCTTTCACTTTATCATCCGACCACGCTACCTGTAGAAGCAATTAGAGAACGCGCGGTTAGTGATGTGAATGTTCAATTACGGCTGATCATGAAAGAGGGACAGGAGAATCTCCGAAGCTCGAAGGCTTCGGGTCGGGAGTGGGAGGAGAGATGAAGTGTGTATGAGCACCACGATTTACATGTTGCACTTGTGGCTCAATACGTGGCAGCGAAGTCTGCGCTGCAGGGTGTGACACAGCGACGAAAGCCCAGTAACACTCTGGGATGCAGAGCATCACAATAGACTAAGAGTGGATAAGAGAATGCGCCCGAGCATGCGTCGCGGTGACGGAGTCGAGCTCTTAAGTGGATTGTGAAGGAGACTTCGGGAAAAAGGGAAGATGATTAAGTCCGAGAACGACAGTTGAGAAGGAGGGTTGCTGCAGAATGTGTGTTGGTTGATGAAGAGGGTCACGTAGAGGAAAGTGATTTACGCCTCAGATGCAGCAGGCATGGTGAAGAATAGGTTCAAGACGATGTGAAGAGTGGACGGTTGAAAGGGGTTGTAGTGGGGTAGTAACGAGGGATGGTATATAAGGGAATGAGGTGAATGGTGAGGCTTACATCGTATTGCTGTATCTAGAGCAATGAAGCGTGTCAGGGTAGCACGTACATTACAGAGTATTCCATACTTACTACTGTATGAGGTTGACTTGTAACGGAGAAACAGTTGGTCAAGACATTCACAGGTTTGCCACAACTATCAAAGCGGAGAGGTGAGGTGGCAGTAATGGTAGAGACGTGACGACGGGATACCAATGGAAAGACAGCGTTTGACGAGGTTCAGAAAGGCAAACAAGGTAAAAGAGGGTTTTACAGAAGTACCATCAGTACAGATGAGGGGCATATAGGTCGGCAAGCGAGCATAGACTCACCGACCAAATCCGTCTCCCCATTCTCTTCGTTGTAGGATAGACATGGCTTAGATGATGCGCTGGAGGCTACTGGGGAGAGATGTAAGCTTGTAGAAGTAGGAGAGTGTCCAATCTCTTCGAGGATATTGCTTTCCAAGGAGACGGGGAATGATAGTGGGCGAAGTGTAGTGAGGACTCTTCGACGAGTAAGAAGAGAGACAATCTGCGGGTTTTGCAGAAAAGAGCCGTTTAGATAGTCGAGCTCAAGCCGCATGTCGAAGTTGCATATGCTCTTACTGTTCTCATTGAAGGGGACAGATGATCGAGCTGGAGCTTCAAGGCGAGACAGCCGAGGAGCGCCAAAAGGGAAGCAGAAGGACCAAGCAGCGAGACTATGGGAATGGTGTTGTGGATACAAAGAGAAGGGAGCTGCACGATATTCAATACTTCATCAGCGGTCAAAGCGCGATGCGAACTGACCCAAGTCTAGGTCTCCGCACCTGCAGGCTGGGACTCGCTGGTGCTGTACCCTGAGTAGCGAAAGCAGCAAGGCTTCTTGCTCGAGACAGATGACCTCGCTGTGTGTCCTTGATGGATAGCCGTGTGTCTTGATCCAGCTGAGTTGCAACAGCGAGCAGCTGCCTGGAGGTAACTTGGACAGCTGCAGACCGGGTATGCTAGAAGCGAAAGGAAGCACAAGAATGGCTTGAGGGGTGGTTGAGTGACCTTTCTTGCTGCCCCAGGCTCCTGTTCTCCGGTGTCTGCGTGTGTTAGTCGGTGTTGGCACAGAAGTGCAAGGCAAAGGCAAGGTGGACAGACGCTTTGGCCAAGGTGATCGAGATGTTCAGATAGATAGAAGGGAAACATAGTGGGCAAGCTCGTACTGAAGAGGTGAACGATCTCGTCGTCTACTTTGCTTGGTAAGCTTCTTTCATTCCCTTCTGTCAAGAAGAGGCTGCTTTTCTACAACAACGTGATCGCAGTGCCGGTCATGCTCTAAGGAGAAGGGAATGGCAAGGGTGGAGGAGCAGCAGAAAGCTTCGACTTGTACACGATACAGCTTGCTTTCCTTCTATTAGTCCATCCTTATAGGACTCCTCTCTGGCGAGTTGATCACTACTTCCCTGGTGCGGAGCTCAGCTTGTTCCATCTCGTCATCACCAGGATAAAACATGCGTCTTGCATGGGCGTGCTGTCACGTAAGCAGCGGTTGATGCTGCGGTGTCTTTCTTTTCTGTTGTCAACGGTGCAGGAGCTTATTTTAGAGTTGGCGAAACCAAAGGTGCTTCAAGGGGTATGACTTTGTGCTGGATGGAACTTGACTCGAAACGGAGTAGTCAGAAGGTCACGCGGCTGAACTGCGCCCATGATCATCTGTGCTAGCCGTTGAGGATTATATGAACTCGTAGTCGCGTTCTAGTGGTGCTTGTTGGATGTCGCAACTGCCTCTACCCGACCATACTCCTTTTGCGGCCGCGCAGTCGCACTGAACATAGGAGATATGAGGAGTCAATGCATTGCAAGCTTCTCTCAGATGCGATACTGCTTACCATCTTTGAGTCTCCTTTCTACCTTTGTCCATTCCTTCTCTCCCACTCTCTCAGCATAAGCAGCTAAGATCTTTTCAATGTATCTTTCCTCCTTTCTTTCCCTCATTTCATCTTCAGGATGAGTACTTGCTAACGCTCTTTCAAGCACGTACAAATCCACTGCTTTGTCTTCTATGAGCGTAGATACGTAGGAAAGGCCAAAGTCAATGAGGGCTATCGAAGGTAGAGAAGGGTCGGAGGATGTATTCGTAGCTTGGGAAGGGTCATTTGCTCGCCGTAGAAGCATGTTCGATGTTGTTAGATCACCGTGAATCACGTCTATCGAATGCATTGCGCCGATGGCTTCGCCCATGGAGGTCATAATTGCATCTGCGAACCGATGTAAGTTTTCGGTCTCTACCAATATTGCAGAAAACTCTGGCATCGTACCTTCATTCAGCTGTAAGCGCTCAAGTCTGGCAGCAGGAGTCTCTCTTTCCTCTTCCTCATCTTCTGCATCTCCCTCTTCCGGTAATCCACCAAGTACTTCACGTACACTACCGTGCCCGTCAATCCAATCCATCAAGATGATGCCGTTGCCAACATCGACTCCCTTGACGCCCGGAACATCTACACCACCTTTCATACATCTTATCAAGCATTTCACTTCATGATTTACACGTTGCTTTGTCAATGTTCTGTCGAGAGTAGCATGACGATATGCTTTGGGAAAACGATATTTTAGAAGCAGCGGCCTTGAAGGTTCGGATGAACCGCCCTCGAGCGATGTATTCTCAAGTAGAGGTTCTATCTTGTATACTTTCTGGTGTAGCAACGGTCGTGAGCAGGGGTACACAGCTTCGTAGCTTCAGAAAATCGTACTCACAGCTTCAGCGCCTTGTTTGATTAGCTTGGCTCTGCACGAGTCGTTCAACAGAGCTAGCAAAGGTGAAGCAGCCTTCTTATTGTGCGCCTCGATGGTCATTTTGCTAGTACTGGCCTCCATGTTGTTGTTCTCGGAGTCTTTTGCTAAATTCCCAAGATTTACGATAGTTGCGTGCGTTGCGTTGGTGAACCACTATTACTAACGCGCGCGCCGACTGATAAGATGAGGAGGGCGTAGAGAACCTGTAGTCGCTCAAAAGTCACTAGTAGGCTGCTCGAGGGCGTTTTGTAGGGTATATGGTAGAATCTCGCCAATTGCCTGTCTTGCAAAAGGTCTTCTCGATCACGTTGCGCTTTCTTGTAGAATTAATTGTACGGCTCGCTTTGACTCGTCTCGACGGACCATTCATAGATGGCATATACTGTCCCTCTACCTTCAGTATCGTCGCTCTAAGAGTATACTGGAGCGCTTTCGCAAGCCAATCTGGCGCCATCAAGAGCTGGCCGCGAGGTCTCGTCTGGAGCGTATGGTGCAACAGCTACTGCAGGAGCCCTAGATAGCGCATCATTCGCGCGGTCACCTTCATCGCCGAGCTTATCAAGATTGAGTGGACATCAATATGAACACTTCACCTTCCCTTCGTCCCCCTTGACGAGCTTGTCTCTGAAGAATCACCGTATGAACGGCAGAGAGTCTTACAGCAATAGCATCAAGTCGCGAACATTACGCGGGCGGCAGCGTGCTTTGAGTGAAACAAGCGATACGACGGTAGTCCCAGCTTCATTCGCAAGAGATCACAAAGCTTCAAAAGAAGCTGTAATTCCTCAGCGTGTACGAGATTCGTCGCCTCTTATACCTCCACATCATGGCAAAGTGGCGACTAGCGTAACCTCAGATCCTCCTTCCGCTGGCTCTTCTACCTCGCAAGAATTTGTCAAAGATGCGTCACGTACCAGCTCTGAAGTAAAGCGGCGCTCGACCGGTGAAGTCCGGACCCTCTCGCCTCGAGCTCTACAAACTCTTCTCGTTACGCTTCAGCTTCTCTCCCTCGTTCCGGCATTTGTAGGCGGATTGTACTGTATCTACCGGGCTATATTACCCCAAACGCGTCCTTCACCCTTCAAGCAGGGTCTAGTCAAGACTCTCGAGTGGAACAGGAGGGTAGAATGGCTGCTTTGCGCAATGTGGGCTGGATTGAGTGGCAACTATTGTCATTCTATGGCGCGGGGTTTGACAAGACGTTGGCTCGTCTACTATCCGCTGCCAGCGGCAGTAATACGTCTTGTGAGTGTTGCCGTGTGTACCTCTTGCATTCACCTCCTGACTTGTTACCTTAGGTGTCGCTGCAAGTCATCTGCTGGCCGTTGACCAAGTTCACCGTGGTCAACTTTTTCGGTAAAGACGAATTGCAGCTACCAGCCTGGATCGTATGTGCTGTGACTGCGGCAATCAGTAATACCATTCAGATCTGGTGCGTCTGACTGCTCCCTCTAAAATTCCGAGTATACCTAACGGTCTGTTCCAAACCAGGGTCACTTCCAATCTCCGCTTCCTTCTGGTGTCAGGAGCCTCATCACATCCAGCCAGCTGGGCTTCTCGTCTTCCAGCAGCTCAGCGACGAGCTCCAACTCCGCCGTCATCCGCCACGGCAGCCTTCACGCAAGGCATAGTGGACCACGCCGTCAACGCTTTACCGCCAGACTTCACCCTCCCTAGAGGCCTGCGGTCAAAGCAAGTTATTAAACAGACTGTCTTACCTATAGCGACATGCAGTTTCTGCACTCTGCTATGGGCATTGGTGGAAGTGTACAGTATGCGTGGAGCCAAGCTTCATATCTTATCAGATGGTTCAAACTTCAGTATCTAATAGCTCCCTAAGCAAGCAGTCTGCAGTCAGTGAAGGACAGTGTATATGAGTCCCATAGTCCTAGTCCATGTAGCAGTACCACATAGTTTGCTCTTTCTTAAATGTGAGAGCTAAGATCCTGAACGGTTGTAGCTATAATTTAGTTGCAATTCGGCGGCCATGGCTTCAGAGCCGTAAACTTGCATTAGGCGGCAAGCTTTCAACACCGATGATACTTTTATTTCCCTTTTCGTTGGTATGTGATCATAACCACACCTCTATCTTCCACAGAATGATTTCCGTTCTTCTTTCGCGAAACTTATACATCATTGATTGATCAAGTCTAGAACCTCAGGGAATCTAGGTGTGAACCTCGCCAGGAAGTGTGGAGGGGCAGAAGCAGCACTTGCAAGCCACTTTGACGGGTCAAGTTCGGGCATGATGGGGTCTCCGAGCTCATTCGTGTAAGGAGTGATGTTGAAAGCCCAAGCCAAGTTCGAGATAGTCAAGAACAGCGAAGCTTCAGCTAGATGGACACCTGGGCATACGCGCCTGCCAAATCCAAAAGTTTGGATGGGGGTCGTGTCGTAATCCACAGTTCCATCTTTGCGTAACCATCGCTCAGGCTTGAATTTCTCTGGCTCTGGGAAGACATTTGCATCCATATGCATCTCGTGAATGAGAGTCACGATGGTCGAGCCTTTGGGCAGGAAGTAGCCTTCCAAGATCTCGTCTTCCTCCAATCGGTGTGGCAGGCCTCCAGGCGCGGCTGCACGCCATCGCCAATTTTCTCGCACCACGGCTTGGACGTACGGCAGATCATCACGGTCGTCAAAGTCAGGTTGACGTCCTCGTCCAATCACACTGTCGAGCTCGGCTTGCAACTTCGTGAGAACTTCCGGATAGTTCAGCATGGCGATGACCCAGATCAAAACGGAAGCTGCTGTAGTCTGTTCACATCTCGTCATCAGTAAATGACCATGCGCTAGACATGATGAGATTGCTTACATCAGTGCCGGCTGCGAACAAGCTGCCAGCAATGTACGACATTTCAGTTCGATTGAGACCGGTCCTGGACTGTGTTTCTTGCATTTTGCTGACGAGGCATGCTCTAGCACTGTTCTCCTTAAGACGTGCTTCAACATCGTCGTAAAGATTCATGTACATCTCTCTGTCCTCTGCTGCCCAAGCAATAGCTTTTCGCTTGAAGTCGGCGCCAGGAAACCAAGCTGGTAGGAACCGGAGGGCTGGAAGCAGATCGACGAGATAGGCGCCCTGAAGAATCGATGAGCCTGAAAAGGGGAGCCGATGACAAATGTGGCATGGCAAACTCACGGGTACAAAGGCACCGAACAGGCGCTGACTGGAAACGACAATTCTGTTGACGACAGGGTCATCCAGACTCTCGGCGAAGTGGTCATATATGAGATTGAGCATCAAAGAAGCGGAGAAGCGATGTGTCTCCTGCTCGAAAGTTTCTGCTGCCTTCAGAACGCCTGTGAATGCGGTAGAGGCAAGGTCAATATAAACCGCGACTACCGCTGATCGTATTGCTCACCTCTCAGGAGAGCTTTGCATTCTTGTCTCTCGACGTCCTGCCCAACGGTTCTTATCATCTCGGCTCTCAACTGTTCATTGAGGACGCGACGTTGCTTGCGCATATTATCCCCATAGCTTGTACGGGTCAAAGCAGGGTTCATCTTCCGGGTGATAAGTCTGTATAGATATGACGCAACTGGATGTCAGGAGCCAGGGAGCGCAAGTTCTTTCGACATGAAGACACTTACTCGTCCGCCATGACTTGTCTGGGTCTATCAGAGGTAACATTGGCCCTTTTGACTAATAACGCCTTGGCCAGGGAAGCAGAAGCGATAACAATAGTCGGTTGGCCGAGGATATCAACTTTCATCAGAGGACCATATTGTTTGCTCCATTCTCCGAGCTTGATCCATGGTCGACCAGCATCTATATCGAGCACTGAACCGAGGAATGGGTATCCCCTCGGACCTAGCAAACAGTCAAGCAAGTCAGACTTGACGAGGTCGTTGTTTGCAGGAAAGGGTACCGACCTGGTGGGTAGTTTGGCTTCTTTCGTTTGACATATAACAAGACACTCGCAGCTACAAAGAGTGCGATGATAGCGAGTTCCGCTGGGCTCAGGCGAAGTATCGCGCCTTGTATCATGTTTCGAAGACGGTGTGGATGTGGCTGTACGATAGAAAAGACAGCAAGAGGAGACCAATGATAGAGACGATTAGATCATTAAGCCCATGTGCCTATCTGAAAGTGGGTCCTCTCTCAGTCGATAGACCAGGTCGCGGCTGACCGCGGCCGCTGGTGTTCTCTATCGGTTTTTCGTTTCCGCCATTACGTAATCTCGAGTCACGCAGTCGCAGCCAGCGGATTAATCGTAAAATGTCCCGCTGTTGTAGCGGCCGTCCAGTTGCAAGCTCGCTTATCGAACGGTGATTGGTCCACCTGAGGTCACGATTAAGGTTACTGGCCTATTTCGAGCTCCGGAAAGCGGGCGATCGGCGATAGATTACCGGTATATGACATTGCTTCAGAAGAAACTCATGGCAGAAGCTCTTATTGACTAACTTTGGTCGGTCACGCGATTTTGTAGATAAAAAGTCTTTCGGATCTGTTTTGGTCGGCCTTTTGTCTACGTGGCCGCGTCTCAAACACCGAGCGACCTGTACCTCTACCAGAGCCGCTATCAACAGAGCCCATGAATCTCGCAACGCTCCCCATAGAGTGTAGAAAGCACCCGGCAAAGACTTGGATTTATGCGATATGTCTAGTCAAGGAGCCCTCGCTATGGGGTGAGTCAGCCCTGACACGTCTTGCTCAGATTATTCTCTGTCCAGGACATGGTCTCGTTCAGATAATGGTTTACTTTCTACGTTCAAGCACTAGAATGGGCTGGGTATCAATTACAAACTCGCGCCTGTCATACGGAAGGACAGGAGCGAGCAAAAGGAATCAATGTGGCTAATATTTAGAAAAGGGAATAAAGGTTTTCACAGGCGTCACAAGCGATGGCCTCGCTGTCTTCGATTGTCCGGTTTGGCTGTCACTGTAGCGACATTAAGGACCATAACATGGGCGGCCCATTCACTGAGGGCAGCTGGAACAGCGGTCGGTTTCCCTAGAGGTATCGTGGCTGTCTTTCCTTTGATAACCTTCGACAAGGTCTCTTTGACGTCTCTACCATCATAGTCGACCATAATGCACTTTCCATTTTCACTCTGCACATTGCAAGCGATGATGTCTGTGAGGATGGCGAAAGTGTCAGATATTTTTCACGATGTTGAAAATTAGTCTCTACATACTGTACATCTCTCCGCGGGCCCCGTGTGGTAGCACAGAGCCAATGGCTTCGGCTACGGCTCCGTCCTGGAAGATCATGACATCTGTACCAACACTCTGTCAGCGACGGTTTCGGCAAGCCGACCATTCACAGCGGAAACTCACCTCCTATAGTCGCCGTCACGATCTCGCCTTTATAATTTGTGATCTCTTTGACTTGCTGCGCAGCGATTGTTGTTGCACCGCCTTCCTCTTCACCTATTTTATACCAAGTGATGTCGGCGCCATCAGGTATTACAAACGGGGCCTGTGCTCCATCGAAGCTAATACGGTCTGGCCGCATCCAGAGTTTCATTGCCGATTCAGAACCCTCAGCACCGCCTCCTGCGTGACTGGATGTGCCCGTCGTGCCCGTTTGTACAGGATCAGCACTTCCATCCTGGTAATTGGGATCTGCTTTCAGGAGTTGTGATTCGTAGTGATTGTCCTCAGCTTCCGGAGTCACAACTTTACGCGCTGTAGTCAGTGCGGATTAGCCAGTAGGCGTTAGCCCAGCTCTCAGCAGTAAACGCCAGTGTCGAGGGAGCCTACCTTCCAGACCAGGGAGCTTAAGCCAGGACTCGGACTCATCGGCGTCCTTGTTGGGTGTAGGGGCTGCATGTGCCAGTAAAAACGCCAGGCTAGCGGCAAGCAGGAGGTACCTTGCGAGCCGTCCTGCAGTGCTCTGCATGTTCCCAGGCTTTGTCCTCGTGAAGCAAAGTATGGCTATCTTGGGTGAGAATAGTTGCCTACAAGTGAGTGAGGGGCAATTTGATTATCTTTTAGTCTGTATGGATGCTGTAGAGCGGGTGGGTGTGAAAGTGAGCGAGCGTGAGCGTTGCAGTGGCAGATGATGCTTGAATACAGTGAGGAGGGAGACAGGCTATGCGACACAGCTCAGCATTGGGCAAGCTTCCAAGCGTGCAAGAGTCGCTGAAACACTGCCCGAGATAGCCGGTCGAGTGTGCAGCTCGGAAGGTTAGCGATTTCAGCTGCTCAACGGATGACCTCCGGCCTGAAGCAACACAGCTGGATCAAGCAAGTGACCTCTTGTTGCTGTAACTCCTCATATAAGAGACTCCAGTAGCCCAGCTAGTGGATGAGAGGCTTCTCCTTCGCATTTCAAGTCTGGTTTGTTGTATTTGCGAAGGGCCTGTTTCGTTGCGGTTCTTGCTGCTGCACAGCAGAGTCAACATTGCAGCACTCGTCCACAGAGATTGTCAGTCACACATGATTTGGTGTTGATACTTGCATGTAGCATGCCTGCGAGACTTGCGAATATTGATGGATGGCCTGCCTATTGGTGTTGATCTAAGAAAGATCCGCATGTAGCTGCAGCGGCGCTCTTTCTCTCTGCTTCGCTTTCGGCATCTCGAATTGGAACTGCGCGAAGTGTTGACGATGGCAGGCGCAGACAGCGATGACCCGGTATACGCAAAGTCGACCTTCCTGACGAGCTACATGAGCAATCATGCCGACACCTTGGTCGCATACATCTGCCACCACCTCGAGCAGCAGAGCAAGCGGTCAAGAGGCAGCAAGGTAGCACAGACGCAGGCAAAGGACGTCAAAGAGCCCCGCATGCTCAAGATCACCAGGAACGATATGGAGCTGCAGTATAAGGATGCTGCAGACAGCCTCGCAGTCAAGAAGGTAGGCGGCTCTTTGCATCCCGGCGGATCGTCGGTCCGGTGACAGAAGATGGATCACAAAGCTGCTGACTTTTATCCTGAACTTCAGGTAACTGTGCAATTCGACCCACCTCTAGCTGGATATGAAGAAGTCAGACCACGTCTCCTGCAAATGAAGGTCGAAGCTGAGAATGCGATAGGCATGGTAAGTATAGCCATTCGACGCAAGAAGCCGATCAGGCGATGTCACGATAGCTGAACCACTTTGTGCGGATGCTTTACACAGGCCAAGAAGCCTCCAGTCGCAGTGTATAGACTGCCAACTCGTAGAAATGCTGTTATCGTGATCAGCTTGCTGCTTCTTTGGATCGGTTGCGCCACGCAGGAGAACGACTATGGCTCTTTCGGGCGGATCAGACGGCTTTTCGGAGGCTGGTGGACGATAAGAGCTACTGGTCTGATGATAGTGAGCTACACACATCTCCCTTATGACTGAACGATAGCTTATTGTGCTCCTTTCCGTCATGCAGGTTGTGCTACACTCCGCTGAAGCGGCATTCCAATTCCGCTCCTGTCAGCGATTCAGTATGCCTATGCAGCAGACGCTTCTGTGGACTTTCACGACCTTCATACTGGGTTTCGCAAGTCTCTTGGAGTTTAGGAAGGTGGTCCGAGAAGCCCGCATAGCGAGCGTAGGGAAAGCTCACTGATTTCTTGCAAGAAGGAGAAGTAACAGTGTAAAAAGACGCCGGACAGGTCAGAAGGCATACCAAGTGTTCAGGCGACCGTCGCAATCATGGCCGCACGGCGAATTAAACAGAGCTCGTAGTAATTAGGGGCATAGACATACAAGCAACAAAATGCCACACCATTTTGGCGACAACATTGAATACGGGCAGAAACCAGATGTATACGTTCAAAGAGCAAACTTCTTTCGACTGACTTGCATTCTAGGGTTCCACTCCCACTCCAGCTTGCTCTTCTTCATGCCACCTCTATTATGACCCACTTGAACAGCGAGAGAATCGAGAATACTAGCATTTTTCTTCAGCTTGCGATGATGAGGCAGTTCTGCTTTCGATATCTCTTTCGGCATTGTGAACTGTGGGATTTTGATGCTACCTGAGGCGATCTTTGTTTCACTTCGTTTGCGTTTCTTGGCTTGCATTGCGGTGGATGAAGATGCTTCCGCATTTGTTGCATCTTTGTTGACTGTCTCATCATCTACTGGCATGAATGAGTCCTCTTCGTCATACTCAGCGTTGTTCTCGGCATCGGCCGTCCTATCGAACACGCTCGGAGTTTCGCCCAAATGTGCCATCATCTCAGCTCTAGCTGATTCTTCATCTCTCTGGTCTTGCTCAGTGGGCAGTCCTTGCTCTGCCTGGGGTTCGTCTAAACTAGCTAAGATCTCATCGAGGTTGTCCGGCTCTTGTGTAATACCTGTAGCTCCTCTCTTCCTTCCCTCACCTAGAGTACCTCTCTTCAGCCATCTAATCTTGAGGGTGAAACGAGGTCCAATCTCCTGCATTCGAGTGCGAAGCTGTTCATCCAATCCTCTCTCTTTGGCTAGTTTGGCACTCGCTTCTCCTTCACGCAAGGCAAACATGTATCTAAAGCGTCGGAAGAAGATAAAGTCGCGCTGATTATGAATCGCAACTACCTGTCGGCCGACGAAATTTGGCATGGGAGGGAAAAGTGATTGAAGAAGACGACCGGTAGTAAGACCGAGCGGGGTGCTAAAGTTTGAAAGGACGAGTTCGGGTATGTGGGATGTTGGGTTGGCAGACTTGCTAATCTGACGGTGAAGGGCGATATTCGTCAGGCGGAAATGGGCACACGGGCCATGAGGAAGAAGGGAGATCGTCATTGTTGCTGGAGATACAGAATAGAATCAGAAAGTAGATTTGGAAGACGTCATTCGAGATATGCATCCTACCTGGATTGCCGTGTAGGTCTTCACCGACCACGATAATAGCACCATAGCCTCGCTTTACAGCCCACTTGCATACTTTCGAAAGCTCGAAACGGGAATTCTTGCGCGGAAAGATCTCTGCATATCTCTTGCCTCCAAGGAGAGACTGAAGCTCGTTCAAGAAGGCATATGTAGGTCCATGCGGACGAGGTGAAGTAGTGAGCAGAATAGGCTTCGGCGGCTGATTTGGATCTTGAGGTTTGAAGATATCTTCCAAGCCAGCCATGTCTAGAACAAGCTCTCCGTCCCCATTTTCGTCAAGACCATCCTTCTTGATCCTCACTGGACGAGTTCGCTTGTCGCCTTGATCCTTCTTGTCCGCGAGATCACCCTCTTCGCCGTCTTCGATATCTTCGAGGTTTCTCAAGCTCGATGGCCCAGCTTCAGGATCCAACTCGTCTTCGGCTTCCTCGTCGTCGTCATCCTGTCCACCAATCCACTCTCGAGTGTTCTCAACAGTGCGAGGGATGTTGTTCGCAAGCCGCTCTCTGCGCAGCTCGCCTGTCTTGTCTGCCGCCTCTGCCTTCTTGGTGGCCAACCTGCGCGAAAGCTTTGCTTTAGACTTTGTCTTGCGGTCCTGCTGAGCCAGGTGCTCTCGACGGGCAGCATTCTTGACGTCACGCTCTACTTGGACCATGGTTGTAGCCTCCTCGCAGTCTGTAAGGTTATGGTGGCTGCTGTAATGGCAATATTGGCAAGCTTTGTAGCCTTGTAGAAAAAAAGGTCTGCAAGAAGTGATCGAGGTCGTGTGCAGTAAAAATGGCACGTGCCGGAGAGAGAGCTGTTCATTTCGCAGCCGTCAAAGGCATAAAGCTGCTAACAGAATCTATCGCTACACCGCTGGCCATCTGCCACCCTTTCCATCATCCATGACTGCCGGCTTTCTAAGATCGCCACCAGGCAAGCCCGACCTGCGAAGGTGCTCTTGTCGGAGGTCTTGGTACATATCATGATCACCTCTATCGATTATCACTTCATCGTCGCTCTCCTCGTTGTACCCTTTCTCGTACTCTTCTTGCTCTTCGGCTTTTTCTTGCTCTTCCAGATCTCGAAGGATCTCTTCTGGCGTTCTTTTACTGGTCTTGTCAGCGCCCGGACCCTTCGCACTTTGACCAGGGTTCGATAGCGGTTGTGTTACTTTCATGTCTTTCATCAGCTTGGCCATGTTTTCTGCTTTCGCGGCCTCTTTCGCCTTTCTCCGATCTTCTTGTACTTTGAGCAATTCAGGCTTGTAGGTTCTGGTCGAAAGCAAGCAGATCAGTTATGATGTGAGTAGTATACAGCAATCTGGCGATACACTCACTCCTCATACTCCTGCCGTGCCTCTTCCACCTTCTCAAAAAAGTCTTCCATGCCGTCACCGGTCATAGCTGAAACTCCGCATGCCCGAAGATTCCGGTAGAACTCCTCTAGCATGAGACTCAGGCTTGTCATGAGCGAAGTCATAAATCCACCTTCTGTTGATCCTCCATCCTGCCCTTCTCCCTTCTTGCGCATCAAAGCTTCTTGGAAAGCTTCGAAATCTGTCATCCACTCTTTGGCAAAATCCCAGTCCTTCACATCTGTCTTGTTGAAGACGAGGATGAATGGAAGCTTTGTCTTGTATAGGATTGAACATGCGTATAGCATATTCGACATGAATGTCTCGGGTGCTGCTGTTCGAGGTGTATCAATAACATACGCCACTACCGTCGGCAGGGAGGATGCGAGTGCATCTGTAATGATAGCGCCGCTCGCTGACCAGGTGAAGATCTCAATTTGACCAGGTGTGTCCACCAGGATGTATGGCGTTGTCCCTGACTGTGCTTTCTTCTCTACATAAGATAGTACTTGATCGAATTTGGTGGTGAACAGGTTCAAAGCAGTCAAGATACCGCCATTGGGCCCTAGATTGTACTGCTTCATGACTTCTTTGTAGTCCACTGTATCTCGAATGTCTATGTTCGCCTCGTATCCCAAATTTGCTACTGCAGGATCCAAGTTGAGTACATATGGTGGCTTTTTTATCGAATGAAGGTATGAAGTTAGGCGATGAATGAAGGTGGTCTTGCCTGATCCTGCCATGCCAATTGTAATGATAGAGACTGCAGGTGGACTGGGCTTGTCGTGACTGAGGGGATTCTCTGGGTTCAGCGTTGCTGGCTGTCCTTGTTCGCTTGCTGGCATGAGTGTTTCGTCCTCTGTCTCGCGAGCTTTTCCTTTGCCTTTGGTATCCATAGCGTAAGATCAACAGAGTTTCTGCCCACCTCTGAGGATGGTTTTGAACTTCTCTGAATATTTGAGTTGACTTGTTGTGAGGGTGAAAGCAGTCAAGTGCTGATTAACCGAGCGTTTCGTCTTACTTTTGCGCCAACCCAATCGACCGTATTGCTGGCAGTGGAAGGACTGCTTGCAACAAGTGCAACGATGATGAACGACGCACATGATCACAGAGCATTTCATCAACACGAGAAAATCGCGGACTCTCTGTCTGGAGTGTCATTGTCATTACGAAAACTCCGAAGCATCATTCACGCCTAGAAAAGCATCATTCACGCCTAGAACTTCAAGCCAACTGAAGACATGCGCAGCTTTCGGTTATCTCTCTGAAGTCAGTTCACCGACCACTTCTGAGCAGAGTCAAATTCTGGTGCCTGAGTCGACGAGCTGCCCAAGTCATGTCCGTCTCGCTCGAAAGTAGTGGCGGTCACGATGTAGAACAGATGTCTGGCATACATACAATAGCTCTTCACGGCTGAGGATACTGCATCATTACTGTGTTTGTTCTAACAACCCAGTCAGAACTCGACTGCACAAGCATAATGACCTCTGACACGACCAAGAGAGAACTGCCCCTTTTCCTGAAGAAATCATTCTGGACGCTTGATCCGACACCATGGCGAGCTCGGCCTTGCGAGGTTAAAGAACCATCAAAGCGCACCAGGACAGCTCCTCGCAATTTTTATGACCTTCTGAATGCAGAGGTGACTTGGCATGTGCGTGCAAGAACTTGGGAAGCCGAACATCGTGCTGCGCATCCGAAGCCCCCAATGCCAGGTAGGTATCTCCGGGCATCTTACCGAATCTCGGGCTGATTAGCATTGAAAATAAAGCACTTGGCTATACTGGCGTATGGCCGTCCGGATGGTCCTGGAGTACACCCTTGCCAGCTTCTACAGTAGGAGAAGTGGTACCTGAGACTGTACCTGCACCTCCACCTGAAGGTAAACCCCAGGTCGAGGCAGAACCTATTGTTCAAGGTGACCAAGTCCCACAGATGTCTTCCTTACGTAGGTCATTTTGATCGTACAGCGTCCAGTCATCTGTCTGAGACTTCTTATACTTGTTTCTACTTCAACAGCGTCTGCCCCAGCGGTCTTGGGGTTCTACTATAGACGCTCTTTCGATGCATTACATAGCAAATTCTCGCCTTACAGCCCGCATGCTATGCAACTGGGTACCAAGACCTTCCGGACTGTAGCCCACTTGTACTGGACCATCGCTTTCATTGGCGATGATGAAGCGACCAAAGCTATGGACCACTTGAACAATGTGACTGATCACGATGAGTCACTTGCATACTTGCTGCGGATCTCCCTACATTTCAAGGATCGCCAGAGTGCGGAGTTCAGTGAGAGGAAGCTGAGTGAGTGTTCAGTCGAGGTAGATAGACATGAAGGCCCGCGCTTACTGCCGTTGTTTAGGCATTATGTTTGGCCTGCAACTACTCAAGTTCTGCCAGCATGAAGCTCTGCTAGAAGATTTGCTGAACACAGGGGATTTGCCACTGCACTACACCCAGGCCACTACTCCTGGACACGTCAGCAGCACTCAAATTCTGGAATCTCTAGCCGCTCAACTATCTCTGCATACTGTTGGTGATTCTGATTACGGTGCCTATGGAAAAACTCTTCCACTAAGCTGGTCTGCGCTCAAACACCCTGACGACGCGTTTTGGGGATTCGATCCTGTAAATGACCCTAGAGGCGATTCTTCGAACCAACTGTATGTAAATTGTGCTTTATTAGACTAGAGACAAGCAACTGACACGCGAGCAGGGGCGAGATTCTGGTTGACTTGCGCCAGCGATTTCGAGAGGATCGCATGAGGACTTTGGAGACTTGCAAAGCTGTCGCTACAATGTTGGCAATGCATCTGGATGGTCGCGAATCTCAAGACGGGCTTGAGGATATACAAATGAATCCAGAGGATCTGGAAGATCCATGTGAGAAGTTTCGGATTTTCGCATTCGAGACAGCTATCCTGACGCCTATTACACAGTGGGACTGTTGGCGAGTGCAGGCTTTCCTCCAGAAGTCAACGCAGATGATATGTTACCTCATACTCATGTTGCTACGCCATCAATATGAACAAACACTTAACTCCCAAAGCTTCCTCTCTATATAAATCCGGTAATTCCATACTGACTTGACTGACATTCGCCCGCCTATTGGAAAACGATATCTGTTGTGTCGGTACTACTCGTCGAGAAGGTTTGTTGTGTCAGACCGGCAGGTCCAGAGGCAAGAGCTGGCGTGTTTAAGCGAAGTCGGTTCTGATCCAACAAACAGACAAAAATTGCATCTCTCTCGTGCACATTCTTCAACTCCGTTAGCAAGAAGGAGGTTCCCATACATTTTGAACGGTTAGGCTGGCAAGATGTGCTTCGCCGGATTCTGGACCGTGAAAGCTCGTTCTTGGCAGTGGAAGACTCCGCAACCCTCTGGCTCTGGCAAGCCGCCTCCTAAAGCGCCATGTACGTAATTTTGCATGTATTCAGTTGAGATTGTGCGATACCGCCGAGTGACTGAGACTTGACTCGACAATGAATAATGGCAATTTACAAATGCAGCCGAGCCGAAGAAATTCTACTATCGCCGCCGATACGACGCCGCACTGAGCGAACTGTCACCCTACAGTCCACACTCTATTGTACTTGGCACGCACGTCTATCCAACAGCTGCCCATCTCTACTGGACGATCGCCTTTAGTAGATACCCACGAATAGTCCAGGCCATCGGTGCACTGCGAGGCGTTGTGGATCACGATGAGCGTGTCGCCAGGCTTTTGCAGATTGCGCTGCACTATAATGGTCTTGTGAACCAGAACTTCGAGTTCGTAGAGCGACGGATTGGTGAGTCAGACAGTCGAGCTGGAAGAATCGTTGAGCCATGGAAGTACGATGATTTTTTTCACTGCAGAGATAATGGTGGGAGTGCAAGCACTCAAATTTTGCCAAAATGCAGCCGCGCAGAAAGCCCTGGAAAATACAGGCGAATCGCCACTGCTGTATACCCAGATTCCTACCAAGGGAGAAGCGAAAAATGATAAGATGCTTGATGATATAGCTGCTCAAGTGTTCAAAGGTTTTGATGCATCTTCGCGGTATGGTGTCTTTGGAAATGCAGCTCCCAAAAATTGGGGCTCGCTACTGCATCCTGATGATGCCTTTTGGGGTGTGGAGCCAGTATTAGATGCGAAGGGTGAATTGAATAACCATCTGTAGGTTCGGACTTCGTAGACATGCGTTGAGGCTGTTGCATTCGTCTTTGGTCTGATTCCAGTATGTCTGCCAGGGGTAAACTTTTAGTCCAACTTCGAAAGCAGTTCAAAGAAGGAAAAGACAGTGTACTCACAATGTCCAAGACGATGGCTGTCATGCTCAGTAGCATTATTGATACTGGCGGTAGAGATGAGGGCGTATCAAGCCGAAGACGTAAGTCCATACTCATTTCGGGCAGTCGTCCCATCATAAAACGTCAGCACGGGCTAATCAATGACTAACAAGATGAATATCCACCATATCCTTTCGACATTCCTTATGAGATACCGTACGACGAGCCTTGTGAGCATGCTTGATTCGCCACTCTAAAGTGACAAAGCTAACTGAAGCTCTACTTCAGATTTCGAGCCACAGAGTTTTCCCCGGGCTTCCATACCGGCTCCTCCTGGAGGGAGAGGCAGGGGTAGAGGAATGGGCCGTAGGGCAACGATCCCTTCAAGTCGTTCGCATTCGGTAATACCTCCGCCCGGTCATGCTTTCATCGCCGCGGGCTGGGATAGACCGCTTCCTCCAAATCGGCAGGGCGTGTCCGGTAACTTGCATTATTACAGTATGATGATTGTGTCCAGAGGGGCTGACTCTTTTGCCATTACAGAGCTGCTGAGGCGATCCCAGATCATCAGTGCTAGAGGGCGTTCCCTACCACAAGAATGTTGGCGCTGCCCATACTGAAGACAACATCAGTTAGCGACGAACGTGAGACAGGTTTGACACTCTAGATAGCATCCCACCTCAGGAGAAGGAGACTTGAGCGGAAAACTGCGGCACGGCCAGCGGAGCGGATTAGCCGGCCTTCCGACAGCATTTAGAGAGACGATGAGCAAAGTTTTTAGTTCTGTTCAGTCCTAGAGACTCGCGAATTGCACCAGAGACCTCCAGTGCAACCTATTTGCCGGCCTTTGTTCTGCATTGCCTTAATCAACTTGCGAATCGCCAGGACAGGTCTTGCCTCCACCAACTTCTTCCGTCAAATGGCAGCACAAGGTGGTTCTGCATATTCGTATTATGCTTCACAGACTGTACGGACACTTCGGGGACTGCTGGATGCTGGCGTGAACGCTACTGGCTGGTCAACGACTTCAGGCACTTCTGCTGAAGTGGCCGAGGATGCCACTCTGCGACCTGATGCAGCATACCTCCGAGATGAAGGGCTACCTGGACTACGTCGCCGTAGTAGTGGGGCGGCAAAGAAGATTTCCAGACCTAGTGTGAACCAACTATTCGACGGTGCAATCCATCAGCAAGATACGAGTGTCCTCGATCAGGTCTCACGCCACAATGTGAAGACTAGCAATAATGGCAGAATGGCTACATCCAAGCTAGACACAGTGCTCTTCCATACCGGACCAGCTCATGATCCATACACTGCCGACTCGAAAGAGAAACTCCCACTACTGGCACTGTGCTCGTGCAACCTCCCAAGCGAACTCACCGACCTTGTCGTATCACAGCTGTCAAGCAGACTCGATAGCTATGCTCAAGAACCGTATATGCTCATTGTTTTCGCGAGTCCTTCGAATCCTATCCCTGTGCAACACTTGATCAGGTATTATAGAGGACTATCGCCTAATGTCAGGCGAAATGTGCAGAGACTTTGGGTATGCCATGCTGGCTTATTCAAGAAAATGTAGGTCAGCTTCATTTGTTCTTGCTGAATATTGTCTGATACTATGATGCCCTCAGCGCTGTGAGATTGTTCCTGAATACTATAGTATCCGGCAAAGTCACGAGGAAAGGGAAAGTCAGGCTGGTCGACTCTTTGAGTGCTCTATCGCAGAATATCGATCTTCTGAAGTTAGTCTCAGTACTCACTGAATCCGTTGTGAAGCTCTAACGATGTTGTTCTACCAGCATCGCCATACCACCGGATGTCCTGATGCATGATCACAAAATCAATAGCAAGCTCCGCCTGAGCCAAGGAGGCTCGCCTGTTTTCGGTACTTCATTGTCAGAAGTAAGCAATTTTCAGTCTATGCCTCGCTTGGAACTATCTTAATCAATCTTGGTTCCCCTAGGCCATGTCTAATGGGCATCTACCAGACCCCATCATTCAAGCAATCCACCACCTTCGGGCTTCTTCAAATCTGCGAACAGTTGGTCTATTTCGCAAAGTCCCCAGTATCACAATTCTAGAAGTCTGCAAAGGAGCGTATGACACACATATCCCTGTAGATTTATCACAATGGCCCGAATCTGCAATCCTAGCTGGCTCCGTCCTGAAGAACTATTTAAGATGTTTGAGATATCCTATTTTCCCTTCTGTAATGTATGATGTTATCAGGAAAAGCCCGAGAGATGCAGACGAAGCTGTGAGATATATAAGAGATATAGTGTTGCCGAGATTGCAGGAAGAACATCCAGATGGGCGGTGCGTAATTGCCCTCCTCGAAGAGATACTCCGGCTATTGAGAGATACAGCAGCGTTCAAAGGTAGGATGACGAACCCTAATAGCTGGTTTGCAGAAGTGCACTTACGCCGCTTCATATTTAGACATGAATCAGATGGACAGTCATAACCTGGCAGTGGTTTTTGTCCCTGTGCTAGTTCGTTCCGCCGATATCCGACAAGACGCATTGATGTGCACAATGCCCCGGAAAATCATTACCGACAAACAGCTCAAACAACATGTTCAGGAAGAATCCTCACTTGGCATGTTACTCAAACTCTGTTTGGAGCGGTATGATGAAGTTTTTCCAGTACAACTCACTGGAGACCCCAATGGACCGCAGTTTGCGGCCATGTCGCCTGAATCATCGAGGAGTGCGAGTACTTCTTCCAAATCGTCTACAGTAAGTTTTTGCTCAACGTCTTCCTCAAGGTTATCAAGCTGAACGTCGCTTTGCGAATGCAAGAAACCCTCCTCTGAAAGATCAGGCAACCGCAACGATCGGCGAACTGTTCGACGCAACAATGCGACTTTGAAGCTGCTTGGATCACCTGCGACAGTCAAGAAGAAGATGAATGGCACGGCCGCGAGAAGTGAGGCTACGAGAGAGAGTGCCAGGGGCCTCTTTGCAAGAGATTAGGCTGCCACTGGGCTCTGGTGGGATTAGTCATATGCATGACTAATTTCAAGATAGGGGAAATCGATGCATGAAAATGGGTCGTTCTCGGTGCTTGCAAGGTCATCGTTTCTCAGATGGCGGCAGGTGTCACTGAGTTGATGCTTTTGGTAGCGTGGATGCAGGCCCTTGTCATCCTCAAAGGTGGCTCTTTCCAGTCGCAAGGAAACTTGACACAAAACTTGACACGAGCGTAGAAATGCCCAGATCGACGTGTATACTATACCAGTGCTTTCGGCATACCATCGACGGTAGTACTACAGGGCCTGGCTTCGCGTTGTTGCTCTGCTCCAAGTACGGCTGCAATGCTCGTATCATCCAATGCGTGCTTGGTCGTCATATCTCTGCATTTATTGCCGGATTCGTGGAGTGATCATCCAAGTCGTTCGATATCTCGCGAGTGGATTGGGAAACTGGAATCCGCTGTGCTGCTTGCCTCTGCACGGACAGAACAGCTAACAAGCACATACACCCTTCCCGCAGAGGTGCATACATCCACAATGGAAGACGACTTCGACTTCCTCCGCTACCTCGACTTCAGCACCTCGTCCTCGTCGAGCTTCCAGCAGCAGCAGCCGCCCTCTGCAGCCAGCGCCACGTTCAGCCTCGACGGCGGACTGTCCTCCTTCAACAGCGTTGGCTCGACGGCCTCCAGCTATGCGTCCCCCCAGGACAAGTCCACTGGCAGCAGCGAATGGAGCGTCTCTTCCCCCTCGGGCTCGTCTGCTTCGTACACCAAGTCGCCGCTGTTCGGCTCCATCAGCTCGATCCCGTCGCTCTTTGACAACTCGTTCTCGTGGGATGCAGTGAACAGCGCGAACAGCAATAGCAATAGCAACTCTGTCTTCAACAACGTCGGCCATGGTGCACCCTCGAACACCTCTGGCAATTCGCCCCCGTTCGATCTTTCCATATACGGCCCGACACCATCAGCTGCAACATCGAACCATGATTCGGGCCACGCCACAAACAGCTCTTTCAGTGGTGCTGGCTTCCCGAGCAATGCTAGTGGATACAGTAATGTAGCTGTGCCGGACAACGTGAGCATGTCATGCTGTCCTTGAGTCACCCGTCCCTACTGATGCAGTCCCATCTGCCCCGAACTCAGTCTTCATCCGGTCTTACCCAGCAATGGCAGCAGCTACTCCTCCAGCAGGCTCAACTACAGCTGCAAATGCAGCTTCAGACTGGCAACATGCCTAGTGCACATATGCAACAGTCGCAACAGCCGCAACAATCAATGCAGGTCTCGCCCATGCCACAGCAGCAAGCACAGTTCAGCATGCCGTTCCCGCAGTACAGCCAGCATGCACAGAACAGCGCCAACACCTCCCAGAATAGCCAGCAAACGCAGCAACAGCAGCCTGCGCACTTCCAGCTCTCGACTGAAGATTGGAGCTCTCGCACTTCTTCCGCGAGCAGTCAGAGCCAGCACGTGCCAATCAGTATCAGTGCACCTTCGCCGGCTGTGATGCACATTGAAACCCAGCCTATGCCTTGTGAGTAGACGCGATGTCTTGTTCGGAGTAACCCCTTACTGAAGTGTTGTAACAGCCGTTTTCGCACCCATGCTGCCCCAGCAGCAATCGCGATACCAAGGTCAGAGCAGTGTGAGCCCGACCGAGCTACCGTCTCCGATGCAAGTCCAACAGCAAGCCAAACCCATCGCACCATTACCCAAGCGGGACAGCATCGGTGTAGCTGTTATGCCTACGGGAGCGGCTCAGCATGTTGCTTCAGTCAAGAATAGCAAGATTGCAAAGACAGGACTGAAACGCTCATATCAGCAAGTAAAGCAGGAGGACAATTCAGACGAAAATAACAAGCGGGCTCCTCCTACTATAAGCAGAAGTGCCAGTGCCGAGACGAGCGGTGACAATTCCAGTGTCAATGGAGATGATGACAAGAAGAACGAGAAGAAGACTCCTGGCGGCCACAATGCCGTTGAACAGAAGTATAGACGCGGTATCAATGATTCTCTGATCACCCTGAGGGAGATTGTACCTGCTTTGCAGCATCTCCGGGCCTTACCCGGTATGGAGAATGCGCAGAGAAAGCAGTCGCAGTTCAGCTTGGCTGCTTCAGTCACTCCCGCCGCGCCCGCCGGTTTCGTAGATGGTGTCATGGCACCGACCAAGCTCTCAAAGCAGCTCATCCTAGTCACTGCTACCGATTACATACGCTTCCTGCAGAATAGGCGTTCAGAGTTAGAAGGAGAATTGGAGTGCTACAAGACTGCGATCGGAGATTGTGTGGAAGATTCTCAAGTTGTTACTGGACTTGTGGAATCTAGATGGGCTCCTGTTAGACGGGCGATTTTGAAGGAGAGAGAAGGTATTTATTATTCTAGAATCGCCAACAAAGAACACTCTAAGAAACAGGCTAGGCTTGAACGACAGAAGAATGCTGGTAGTAGAAAGTCGGACTCGACTAATGGAGACGGTACCGCTGCTGCGGGTGATATGGCTCCGGATGATGAAGATGACGATGATGACGACGAAGATGAGGATATGGAGGATGGCGACATTCAGGGTATCTCGTTTGCTGTTCCTTCGAAAGCGCAGGCTAAGCCGAGAGGGCGCAAGCCCGCCGCTAATAACAAGAAGGCTTCGAGCCCGAGAAAGAAGGCGAATACGAATAGTACCGGGCCTGGACACGCTACGTCAAATGATAATTCCAAAGCACTCATGTCTGTCTTTGCTGGTGTATCATTCGTCGGAGGAGCAGGCTATGATATTCTGTTTGGATCCTCTGCATCCGCTGCACAAGCTGGTGAGGGCGTATCGCCTAGTCAAGTCTGGTCTAGAGGTAACATACTTCGAAGAGGTGCCACTTCATCAGAAGGTGCTCCAGTGCAAGATATACCTGCTCTGCAGGCTTTCTTCCTACAACGCCCTGCGTTACTTTCTGGACTGGTCATGCTTTCGGTAGCTGTTGTCCTAGGCTTCATATTCTTCAACTTCCTCCCTGCGGTATGGAACCGTATCAATGGATCTGCGCAAGAAGGAAAGAGGTCAAAGGCAAGAGCTACGCTAGTGCAGAAGACGAAGTCACCATCTTCTGTCAGTATTGAAGAGGAACGAAAAGCATTGGCTCTTCTTTCTGGTGCTCCGAATGGACCTGTCTCTCGAACCTCGGCATTGCCTTTGGTACTTTCGAATTTCTTCATCAATCTCTTCACCGGCAGCGTACCATCTCACTTCATCGATTCGGAAGGAGGTGATTCAGACCTAGAAGAAGCTGCTTCCGCGCTTCGATTGTTGGAATTGTCCAGCGATCAAAGTTACATTGCAAGAATGGTGGCCTTCTGCCATCTCTACAGTATAATTCGATCTTCAGCTTGGCCTGCTACGATGAGCTCCATCCCTCTACTGGCCCGGGCGCAGGCTGTACTTGCTTTGTCCGCCATCGATCTATTCGGTCACTATGCTTCATTCCAAGCCCGTTCGATGTGGAACAACAGCCAAGATCTGCTGAAGAAGGAAGATAGCGCAAGTGCATGGTTAGCATTTGCGCTTTCTTCATCTTTTGAAGAAGCGTGCAAATCTGTTGAAGCCTCGAAATCTATGAACCCGATTTTCCAAGTTGCAAAAGGTAGAGCGCAATCTATACTATTGCGAGCCTGGCCTGCTGTCTTTACCGATGTCATTGGCGCTACTACCTTTTCACAGAGTTCTGGAATGTCTGGTGCTGTCTCCTCTTTGAACAGTGCGAGCAACACTGCGCAAGTCGATGAAATTATCGCTTCCATGCCTCCTTCCTCTCCTTCGTATGCGCTAGCATTGCTCAGCAAAGGCATCCAGGCGCTAGGGCAGAATGACAAAGCTACTGCACTCAAGATCGCACTACACGTGGCTCCTTTGCACTCGCAAGGTCTAGCTAGTGTCCGGGCATTCTCGTCCCTCGTTAGTGGCCATGCCGAAGCTGCTTTCATCGAACAAACAGACGGACCGGTCGACACTCTAGCCTACACAACTATTGCATGGCTCTCTATCCGCCAGATCGCCAAAACCTCTCTGTCGTCCACTAATACGCCTGCAAAAGGTGATACTGAGCACGACGATGACAAGGGTAGCTCGGATGAAGCTGGGCTGCAAGTGGCTACTATCAGATTAAGGAAGCTTCTCGCGAATGAGATCTTCTCGTCGAATGTAGATGAAGGGTTCGCAGATGCTCAGGATAGATGTGTGGAACAGCTTGTCAACATCGGAAGACAGGCCGCTGGTCTCGATGCTTTGAGTGATAGTGGATGTGAATTGTAGGAAGTTCCTGATGTTAGTCTTTCTCCTAGTTGTGTGTCGTTGTAATCATAGTCTAAGCATTAACTGTTCATGGAGACTGCTGCTTCTATCTATCAAATGTAACAAAGTGTTTCCTCTTTTATCAATGCCCTTTGCCACTTCTGACACTTGTAGGAAATCCAGGCACTTTGTAAAAGGTCAGCCTCGAATCGACTGCGTCAGAAATACGCAAAGCAAAAGGCCAGGGAGGATGGGAAGCTGGCAGGACGGAGTCAAGGATCCTGACGATGACCTGAAGCTGCGTGTGGGAGCCATCTTTGTGCTGCTGCTGGTGGGTCTCGTGTATGATGATGATGTTGATCGTGGGCGCAAGAGTGCTGACGGCGTGCTGTATAGACTTCAGCTGTTGGGAGCCTGCTGCCTATCATATCGAAGAGATACCACAACACGAATGGAGACAGACCAGATACATTCTTTGGGTCACTTGCGCCTGCCTTCTTCGATTTTACGAGTACGTCGTACCTCAGATTGGTTATATTCACAAGAATGAAGACTCCTTCTGAAATCCAAGTTGCTTACAAGATGGACTTCGGCTGACTCTTCACTTTATTGGCTGCTTTAGAATACCTAGGCAGTGGCATAATCATTGCTACCGCTTTCGTACATCTCCTCAGTCCTGCTTTCGAAGAATTGAATGACCCCTCCCTACCCGAAATATGGAGAAAGTACGACTTCGCTGCCGTCCTAGCCATGGCTGCTGTGTTTGCAATCTGTGAGCTTCTCTCGAACAGAACTGCTGTTTTGCATCAGCTACTCATCGAAGTTCCACTACAGTCACGGTTGAATTGCTTGCGTTTCGAGTCGGCAACCAAGTACTAGACAAGCTGGGAGTCTCATAGTATGCAGCTTCAAACTATGTATCCTCCAGAGCTTCTTCTAATCCATATCTTTGTTCTCTTCTTCTAGTGACGCACACGACCATGCACATGGCGCTCACGGCCCTTGTGAAGCGACAAGCAGGCACGATGATGAACATCATTTCCTCGATGGTGACGCCTCACAAGAACCGCAGGTGTATACTATACCGGAAGAGGCAGATGGAACAGCCATAGCGGACGAGAGGACGCCTATTTTTAACAAGCGACATAGTACAAACAGCAGGCATAGACCGCGGTCTATTCAGAGACACTATAGCTCGCAACGGCAGCTACTATACGGGACGATGGAAAACCATGGGAAAGATTGCTGTCTCAATGATCCAAAGAAGATCCGCCAATTACTGCTGCATGGACACGCCAGTCCGAACTTCTCGACAAGATCCCCTACCATTGGCAACGGGCACGGACATCATGAAGATGCTTTTCACATAGCGCATCATATGTCCCATGGTCCGGAAGAACATCAAGCACATGCCCTGAATAAAGAACAACAGAACTCGCACCATTCGGCACATCAGATCATCGGCGTCGCGATACTGGAGTTCGGAGTCGTGCTACATAGCTTTGTAGTTGGCATGACGTTGGCTGTAGTGGAACGCTTTCCGACTCTTTTCGTCGTTATTACTCTACATCGTAAGATGCCCATGGCTTTTCAGTCCATTTCAGAGCCAATGACACTGATATGTCTTCATTATACCAGAAATGTTCGAAGGTCTGGGTCTGGGAGCAAGACTTGCAGGGCTCGACTTGCCCAAAAGGCTTCACTGGGTGCCGGTGGCTGCAGCGTTCCTCTTTTCGGCCGTCACGCCTGTAGGACTGGGAGTCGGCTTGCTTGTGCGAAAGTCATATAGCGCAGACTCGCCAGTAGCTCTCATCGTGTCTGGCATATTGGATTCCTTATCAGCGGGCATTCTCCTGGTATGGTGTATTCCAAACGGTTCCCGAAGGCTTCTGCTGACATCTTCTGTGTTGCAGTATACTGGCCTTGTCGAACTCCTCTGTGCAGAGTTCCTGTTCCACCAAGAGATGAGGGAAGCGCCTCTCTCTCGTGTGTTGTATGCATTGGGTTGCGTCATACTGGGTGCCATTGCTATGTCGGTGTTAGGTAAGTCTACCGTTGCGACCGATACAGAACGCAGCATTGGCTTGCCACACTAATCTTGTTTGGTGGCTCTAAACCAGGAATCTGGGCTTAAACGAATATTACTGCTGCTGCATTTCTGAATTCATGTTGACATATGACCACCCCCATTGTATCCCTTACACACATGCACATGTTATATAAACTAGATCCATGACGGCAAGAGAGACAGGAAACTCGCATAACCAAACGCGCAATGTAAAATGCACTATGAACGAGCACTACAACTATACCATCACTGCTGAGCACGAACGATGTCCTTCAAGTCTCTGTAGTCGGCCAAGCAAGATCTACGCATGGCCATTGGCCGCGCCGTTGAGCTTTGCTTGCTGCTTAGCTGGCACGAGGAAGCCCTGGAAGTACCCGAGTAGAGCTTCTGGCTGATCCAAAGGCACTACGTTGCCAACGTAGCCGTCTGGACGAATGACAATCAGAGCACCTTGCATAGGGTCGACTAAAAGCGCAGGCAGGTTTGAATCAATATCTGCAAGAGTTTATCACGAGTGGAAGAACATGCTCACCTCCGTAGCTCTGATGAGCTTCCTGGTTAACATCATAGTAAGTCTTGCCAAAGCTCTTTAAGCCACCCATGGCATCGCCTGCGGCTACACCACCAGCGCCAAGGAATGTGACGGTCTTGATGACTCCTCGTGGGAAAGTATTGGCCCAAGTCGGCTCATCTCCCTTGTCCAGGTAGTTTCTGAAGTTGTTAAGCTTGGCTTGTGTTACGAAAGGAACGCCAGCGAAGACAGTGACGTAGAAAGCACCATCGTTAGGCATCAGTCTTTGAACTGGGATCCTCTCATTCGTGCCTAGACGTGTGACGAAACCTTCTGGAGCGCGCTCTCCTGGCTCGATGCCCGATAGAAGACCACGCGGAACGTTGCGATTCAAGAGATTGTCGACTTCATAGCTGACACCGAGACCGAGGGTGAAGGCAACGACTTTGGCATTATCGAACCATTGATCAAGGATTTCATGAGGTGTTTCTGTGCGGCCTGCGAATTTGGGCGGTAGTTGACCTGAGGTGAGCGTGGAAATGATCTTGTCATTCTCGATGACAGTGTTGACTGCATAGCGGCGTTCGATATCGTAAGTGTCGAGAAGTCGCTGAGTGCCTAAACCGCGTAATTTGTACGCTAGCTTCCATCCGAGATTGACGGCGTCTAGAACACCAGTATTGAGGCCTGCGTGATGGGAACACTGGATCAGCTGCCGATTGACGGCTGTTATTCGAGATGAAAGAACGGCTTACCTTGTGCACTTCCGGAAGAATGCGTATGGCAAGCATCACCCGCAAGGATGACACGGCCACTGATGAACTTTTCAGCCATCGCTTGTCCAATACCCTGTCAACGTATTGAAGTAAGCTTGAAGTAATGAAGAAGAGGGTACAATCCGCAACTTACGTAAAGGGTGAACCAGTCGAGCTTCTCGAATTCCAACGAGAAAGGAGCGACCGCTTTCTTTGCTTCTGCCATTGCAACTTCGCCAGTAACGCCTTCTTCGCCGTACTTCTCTATGAGATCCTTGCTGAAGACATATCCGATACGGATCTTGCCTTGGTCGATGGGGCACCAGAGGACCAATCCATGGGTACTGCTTTGCACCGAGTTGAGTGTTCTCGGCGAGGGCATGTTCGTCTTGACGGAAGCCTGAAGGTACGATGATAGTGTCAGGCTGGGCTCTTAGAGCAAGCTTATAGGAATCTAAAGGTGACATACATCAATTCTGATCCATTTGTTGCCCGAACGCAGCCCATTAAAAGCAATTCCAGATTCCCTTCTCACTGTCGATTTGCCACCATCTGCTCCGACGATGTATTTCCTGCAGGATAGAGAAGCCCGCTAGCTGGGTCAGAATGCATTTCCTCAGCAACAAGGTTCTTGAAGACTTACGACTCCACTTCATAAGTCTCTCCTGTGACTTCGTTCTTGACTGTCGATCTAACAGGATACTCTAAGCTTTCGTCGACTGTGAAGGAAACGAGACTTTGCTGGTGGCGTGGGCTAAAGTCGTGCTTCTCTGCTAGAGCTTCTTCAAAGTACCGTTCGATGATGCGCTGTCGGATGTGCAGACTGCCGTTTATGTACGTAAGTAATGGCTAGCTTTAAAGGCGGCAAGACGATGGTCTCACCTGAAGTTGAAGCGAGTGTCGGCATGCTTGTGGAGATTTTGGCCGAAAGACAAGCTGTCGAAGGGTCATCCGGACGGTCAGCTTCGACAAGCAAACGAAGTTGGGTCAGATTCAAATGCTCCAGCTCACCCTCCTGGTACAGGCTTTCCATTCTTGTAATTCACACCAGTCTTTGTGACAACACCATCGTTCATCAAGGGTTCCGCAAGATCAAGCTGATCCAAGAGCTCAAGTGTTCGGCACCACAGAGTGCAGGCTCGTCCATAGATTGGAGCGTTGTCTTTGTCTTCCTTTTCAATCTGAATAACGCTCGTCTTGAAGCGGAGGAGCTGATTTGCTAGTAGTAGCCCGATAGGACCAGCTCCGACGATGAGGGTGTCGACGCGTTCGACGTTGGCGGATGAAGCCGCAACCATGATGTTGATGATTGGATGAGATGGAATTTTGGGTGACTAGACCGCTAGATCTGTGGCTTTCTTGAAGTAAAGTAGCGCTGACAGCTCTTTCTTCTAGAAACCGGTATACAAGCTAGTATCTCTTGAACCGAGGAGGAGGGGCGCGCCTGTGCAGATGGTGCGGTTGTCGTCTAGCAAGCTTCGAGTAGGCACGCCAGGCACATCCAACAAGACGCACTCTGCGGACGCCAATCTCCGTGACAAGCAAGCCAGCATGATGAGCTGCTTCACTCGTGAGCTTCTTCAACGCGGCCGGCGCCGTCCGGCCGCACAAGGCCGAAGCTCGGCGATCACACTCTTGACCGCCGATAAGGTACAGGCCTTCGACTGCTAACGTGATGGACCCAGAAGACTGGAGACCGGCGCAGAGCATGCATGTCGAGCTGGTATCGCATCTATAATACCGTATAAGCTGACTATGTAATGTCCTTTTGCCCGTGTACCGTAGGACGGTACTCTGTCAATTTATGGATGTCCGTGTCGTATCTACCTAACATCCCCCTCGCAACTTCAATGCAAAATAGTAGACTCTCCATTACGATCCAAGACATCAGAGCGTGTGCGTAGGTAGTCAGACTTGTCGCAATGATGCACAGTATACCCAAACCAACACCGGCCTAACCAGCGTGCGAACACCGTTCTCTGATAGACGCGCTCGGTTATCTCAGGCTTTATCCTCCTGGTACCGTATCAGATGCAGGCTGAGTTATCGGTTTCCCCGCTCACCTCGCCACCCAATTAAAGTTCCACCAGGCATATCTCTCGCGGTCATGAACGGGGAACCAGATCATCCAGCTCACGGAGCTCCTTGGCAAGTCCAGAGCTGCAGCGAGCAATACGATGGGACGGCACAATCACCCCGACGGACGCGGCATTCCGCGTGCGATAACTCAGACCTCTTCCAGGCAGTCTTCTGGCCAATAGGATAGCCGTGTGGTATTGATAACCCCCAGTTTTGCAGGTATCAGCTCTTCCTGACGGACTCGGAATGGATTATCTGGCTACTTTGCGGCGCGCCCTTCCTGCTTAGGCGGAAATCAGAGCGTGCTGTGGATTCAGAGAGACATAACCTGGCTTTGCTTCCTCTTCTTTGTTCTTTCTCTTCTCTCCAGAACCAATCATCAGTCTTCTACCCTATCTCTCCTTCAGACTATCAAAAAGAGAGTTGGTAGTTCCGGTTAAAGCCGCTTAACGGACCGGCAGCCGACAGCTTTCAAACTTGCTCTACCTGTCTGCCTGGAACAAGTCACCCAGTGCACAAACGTCCTACAACTCCTTGTGTTCGTTCTGTTCACTCCGACCGGACGATTAACTTATACGAATTACCTCTGGCCTGAAGATTGACACATTCCAAGATCTCCAACATGGCAAGCTCCACTGCGCCAGTCGAGCCGCTTCCCTTGGCCATCAAGGACCTGCATGATGGCGAATACAATGACACCGAAAAGGACGCTGGTATCGGTCACCCAGTGACTGGTGTCAACAGTGGTCCTAACACAATCTACATTGACCCTGTTGCTGAGCGAAAGCTAGTTCGCAAGCAGGTATGCAGCCGTTTTCGCTTGTTGTGCTGCTCACGATAGAACGAATAGCTGATATGCTTTTATGACAGGACTTGTTCGTTCTCCCTGCTGTAGGTCATCGTCAGACAGCCTCTGACAGACACCTGTCAAGATGTCGTACTGACCTCAATCCTTCTTGAACCTAGCTTGGAATGGCTTATTTCCTCTGCTTGTGGGTAGTCCCGTGAGACTGCATACATCATTCTTTGTGTCGACTCATGCTCGTTTTTCCGCGTCTCAGCTTGGACCGAACAAATTTGGGTAATGCCAAAGGTTCGTTTCGGTATTATTAACCAATTTGATACAGAACAGCTGACCCTGCCCCGAAATGCTGATTAGTTGCTGGTCTTGAAAAATCGCTCGGTCTTCAAACATACGACTTCAACATTGGTGCTTGCATTTACTATATTATCTACCTGTTCGCCGATGTTCCTGGTGGACTAGCTGTCAAGAGGTATGGTTTCTGGCTGGTGCCCGCTGCCACCCTGAGCTTTGGTGTTGTCACTATGGCGACCGCCTTCATTCACAATCGTGGTTCTTTCTTGTGGGTCATCTTATGATATCTGTATGGCATTTGGCTGACCGGTAATTTTTCTACCCAAACAGCGTTATGCGTGTCCTTCTAGGTTTCACCGAGAGTTTCACTATGCCTGGATGTGCCTATATGCTTACGCGATACTACCGTCGTCGTGAGCTCACAGTCCGAATTGGTTTCTTCATGCTCTGTAAGTACTCTTGTTTCCAAAGCCGGCCGTTAAGACTGTGCTGAATGTCGGCGAATGTCGATTCTCTTCCCCTCAATAGCCGCCGCTGCTACTGCACAAGCATTCGGAGGTCTACTGGCTTCAGGTTTCCTAGCTGTTCCTCCCATTGGCAACCTCCAGGATCGATGGAGAAACATTTTCCTATGCGAAGGTATCATCACCATTGGCCTCGCGATAAGCATGTTCTACTGGTTCCCCAAAGACCCGGCAGACACGAAACTTTTCAACGAGGAGGAACGCAAGCTATCTCGAGACCGCTTCTTCGCTGATCAACCTGCCATTCAAGAACACAAAGAAGCCATCGAGACCAAGCTTATCACGAGAGCTCTCCTGTCGCCCGTCACTCTCGCTTGCACTTGGCTATACATCTGCAACAATATTACCGTCCAAGGTCTTTCCATCTTCACCGTCACTATCCTGAGAGCCGTCTATCCTGGCAGGAGCACTGTTCAGATCCAGCTCCTAGCTGTCCCTCCTCCAGTCGTTGCATTGGCATTCGCTTTGACTATGGCTTACGTCGCTATGAAGACCGGAAGACATGCGTTCTGTATCATGGGTTGCTTGGTACTAGCGATCATCGGCTACTCTCTCTGGATCGTCGTGAGTGCTACATTATCTGAATTTCACCGCGAGTCCTGGGCGCAAAGCTTAACCTTCGCGTGCCAATATAGTACCTCCATAATCCTCAGGTGCGTTACGCAGCGCTCTTCTTGACTCAGATGGCCGGCTACGGATACGGACCGTGAGTACCTATATTATCCACTATTCGATCTTGGGTGTTAGCTGATTCCCGCCGTCTTCAGTATCGTCCTCAGTTGGGCAACTGCGAATGCTTCTCCCGACACCGTTCGAGCCGTCACGGTTGCTTCCGTCACAGGGTTCGGCAACATTGGATCTATCGTCGGAGTAAGTCTTCTGCCTTGCAGCATAGCAATTTGCTCTATCTTGAGGTTGACAACAATCAAAAACAGACCTGGTCGTACATCAACACCGATGCTTCGACTGGCTACCGCATTGGTAATGCCCTCAATCTGTCGACTGGTTCGAGTGCTTTTATTCTCGCTGCTCTCATCATGCTGTACATGCTCCGAGAGAACAAGGTCCGAGCTGAAGGCAAGCGTGATCATCGCCTGAACGGAAAAGATGTTCACTTGCTAGGAAGCAAGCATCCTGAGTTCCGATATATCTACTAAGTGGTGAGAAGCGAACTTTGGGATCGGTCAAAAATCGTTATTAGTTCATGTAGACGGAGAATGAATTAGGAAGAGCCCCCAAGGGAAAGCAGTGATATTTTTTCTCTGTGATATTTGAATGTGTGCTGTAGCTATTCGGAGATTTCGAGTTGAAGAGAAACCAGTTATCGGGTTGGGTTAGCCATGATGGTAGATTGGAATTATTGTCGTTTCTGTTGTGCTTCTTGGCCGTACATTGCACGCCTAAGTTTGAAGTGCCGTAATGAACCGAGGTGTCGAAACTATGTTGAGCAGATTGCATCAGGTGGGCTCTCTGCATGGAAGCTTGTGGTTCAGCTTCTCTATCGCTTCTGGGGGAAATGGCCTCCATCTCCGCCACAACTTGCTTGGGCAAGCATGATGTTGCAGGCGTCCAAGTTGGCTGTGAGCCAAGTGACCTCGCTTCGACGTTATTCGCACGGCAACAGCAGTATGTGCAGCAACATGAATTGATGCTTCGAGCTGGCCACGCAACAGTGTTTGCACACGCTGGATACCTCTGTACAGTTGTGTCTCACATGCTCTCGTGGCTGAATAGGTGGGCCTGCTGCTCTTCACTCCCGACCGCAATGGCGGGGCTGCCTAGCTGGCCACACCCTGCCTGTTTCTGCTGCAAAAAGGTATGACATGACAGTCATGAGGAGGCGCTGTCAGCTGTGTTTCATGCCTCGCCGGCTGTCGTATGCTATACAGCAGAACACTGCAATGCAGGCTGCAACACGGTCGATCGCTTTTGTTTCACCCACACAGGCTGCCTATCCTGCACATCTAGAGACTATCAGGACTCGCAAAACAGCACTGATCCGCAAGACATGATGTGAAAGCGTGTACAGGAAAAGCCTCTCTCTCCTCGCTCTCACGAGGGGCTGCGTGCCGAAGGCTATCAACGTTTGCATAGACTGTGCGAGCTATGTGTTGGACTATCTCAGTTCCTGAAGTGTTTGGTGCCCCGCTGCCAAGGCTCGAGAGATGCCTGAGTGTCTATACTCAGTGACACATAAACAATCAAGGCAACCTGTCTCACCTGCACATTCCACAGTAGGAAAAGCTGAGCGAAGGTTTACTCCACGGAAGTAGGACGGGTGTGGACACGATGCAGTGCGTTTACACACCACCCTGAGATTCTGGCAGGGCTCAGAGCCCTTCTAGCTTTTCATGGCTGTACTCTCTATACTTTGGTTCCTAGAGCCTTGACGACCGACCGACCGACCGGTTTCTGCCACTAAAAAGGTGGAGATGTGCAGCTTTGCTTGATTTCATTTGCCAAGGCGCCTTCCTTCTCTCCTTCCTTGCTTGATACTGGTGAAGCATCATGAAGGCGGTTGCTCTCACTACCGCAGCGCTTGTAGCTGGAGTATTCGCTGTGAACAATAGTCAAACCGTTGCAAATCCTCCGGACCACTCCAATCCAGGACCTGGTGAGTTGTAATGAGTTGCCTGGGTCGAGAAGCACGTGATCTACAAAGCGTGCGCTTCCTTACTCACTTCTCCGCGTGTTTTGGCGATCTACTATGCCCCACTTTGTTTCTGCAGGGTATTTCATAACCCAGGACATCGACTATATCGTTACCCCCGGTGGCAATCAGGTACGCCTGCTCTACTACAGCCCCTCAAGGCTGTCAGCTTTCCTCGATGAGATAGCTGACTTGACTTCGCCCGACCTGTTGGTTTACGCCACCTAGTCCGCATGTCTCGGCGTCCAGTCCATTCGATCGGTATGTATAGCAAGGCCTGTCTGTAGTTTCGCGCGCAAGCAAGTTCATCCGCAAAATAACCTGCATATACACGGCAGGCGAGATGACTTACTTGGGGCTGTATCTTGTCGAATTTCAAGCTGAGACAATCGCCGTCTTTCTATTCGTAGAAATGCTATTCGGCGGGATTGAAAGGAAAGAGCTTGTGAGTACCATGTATATACGCTCGACCTACATCAACCGTCTTTGACAATGTTTTGGTACCTCTTCATAGGCAAGCTGAATGGGAGTGCTTGTGCAACCCTGATTCCGCATATGCCGTCACCCAATGCTTTGCCAAGAATTATAAGAAGCTCAATAGTACGGCTCAAGCTAACTACTACCAGGACTTCTTGGACTACACCTACGTGAGCTGCACCGGAACGCTATATTTGTGGGTTCACTTAGCTGAGTTTCCTATCCTTGCGTACAGGATTGCTATTGCGGTGTTACGCATTACGATGTTACGTACAACCGAACAACGAAACCTCCCCAACCGTTTATCGTGAGTATAGAATGATGACATCAACTTTGTGTATAGACCTAAACAAAGCCGTCGCTACATAGGTCGGCTATACCGGTGACCCAATCTTGCCTCCTCAAGGTGGATGCCCAACTGCCAGTACTTCTTCCACCCCTGCTGCACCGGCACCGAAACCTCCCTCTGGAGGAGTACCGCCCTACCAGCCCGTATGTAGCACTATGGACAAGCCGCTCAAAGCCTTGAGACAGTCTGATGCGCAGGTTCGCTTCCACTACAGCCGCAAGCCCCTTGCCCGACAGGTTATCATCGAGTCAATCAGTGCTGCGTCAAGGTTCCCCCTGACTGCGACACCTGCGTTTCGCCAAAGGAGATCAATAGCCAAGGAAAATGTGCTTGTCCATGGTACCTGACCACAAAGTCAGATGGCTCTTGTGGAAATCCTCCCTGCCCTGGCTATCCTCTGGCAGAATGGATTAACGGTTGTTTTGGCGGTTATTGCTGGTGAGTCGCCCGACTCTTCCTTTACGTGGCTACACCGGAGCTCTAATACAAAAATCCGCCGCCACTAGGTGCATTGCAGGTTACGAATACGATTCTTCGGGCAAATGCGTCAAGATCTGCGAATGGGGCCAGTCTCGTGACCCTAAGACTGGCCAATGCACGAAACCCTGTGCCTCACCTAGGATACCTGACTACAATGGAGTGAGTATGCCAGCGTCTTCTGGCTGTTTCAACACTGAACGATGAAGCTGTTTCTTACCAGAACTGTGTCTGCCCAATCGTCTACGGTTACAATGAGATTGGCGGCCAATGCACTCGCGTAAAATGTGTACCACCCTTGCAGGTAAGCTGGAACGTAGCGCTCAAGGTTATTGTTGCCGATGCGGTTTCTGAGCAGTACAACGGCTATGGGGGTTGCTACTGCCCCTGGGGCTACTACTACAACACCAACAATGTGTGTGTACCGGTATTATGCACGCAATGGACGCCACAATGTTACCCAGGCTATCCGAACATCACCGATGCAAACCTTGTCGTATGTCTCTACTTTGCTGCCTTCATCTTATCTAACCAGTAGCTCACCAAAATATTGCGGTATCGCAGAACATCTCTTCAAGCCCTCCTTCGTACAGCTCTTACTCTGGGACTATGGAGTACAACACCAGCTTGTACTCTGCCTCGGATACTGTTCCTCCTGTATCTGCAATCCCTCCTACTCTCACTACTGGGTTCTCAGATGACAATAGCACTACTGCGGCGTCGACAACAACTGCGAGCGACAGTACCATCGCACCGGAAGCCTCTACAGGCATCCCCACTGCAACCTCTGGCGATTCTTCAACGGATACTGGCACAACAGCCACAGACTCGTCTACTGCGCCATCGTCAACTGTCGACAATGGTGGTAGTGATGGTGGCCCCATGCCATCGTCAACTGACAACAATGGTGGTAGTGATGGTAGCCCCATGCCATCGCCAACTGACAACAATGGTGGTAGTGATGGTAGCCCCATGCCATCGCCAACTGACAACAATGGTGGTAGTGATGGTAGCCCCATGCCATCGCCAACTGACAACAATGGTGGTAGTGATGGTAGCCCCATGCCATCGCCAACTGACAACAATGGTGGTAGTGATGGTAGCCCCATGCCATCGCCAACTCAAGACAATGGTGGTGGAAGCGGTGGGTCTCCTACAGATGGCGGCTCAGGCTCAGGATCATCTGGTGGTGACTCTGGCGGATCCGGTAGCGGAGGTGGTGGTTCTGGTGGATCCGGAGGCGGAAGCGACAGTACTGCTACGGCACGCGTCAAACGACGCCGGGGACGATGGAACTGAGACAAAAACACTACCACGTCTGATCCGTACACGGACTTTGTATATCCGCACTCGGGACTTCTTCGATCCGTAATGGACGAACGAATTGAAAGGCTACTCTACTATCTGCAACAACAGTTGTCGATTAGGACCGTTAATAGCACGCTCTGCTATCTGCAATGAAAGCACTCTGATTTTTACGGCCCACATGCCCGCGTCAGAACCAAACTTGTAGTGCTTAAGCCGCCTCACCGTGCTCTGCCTTGTCGATTAGTGTTCGTATACCGCCGGGCAGAGACAGTGTATTAAATCGCATCCTACAGCCGGACAAGCTGGGAAGTTTATAAAGCACCCTGGAGAATTCACAGTGAGATACCTTCTCCTGCACGGCTTCGTTTTACACAAGGCTTGAACAGTAACTTGCTCGAATAGGTGTAGACCAGCTTTTGTGGCATTTGGCTGTCGCCTATGTCAAGAAAAAAATGCCAAGTCACGAAGCCTAACAATCTGACAACAGGTAAGAGATCGCTGGATCAAGGCAATCCTATCAGGACTTGTAGATCAGCACAACACTACAGGAATTTCTAGGCAGGCTGAGAGACTTCGGCATCCTCGGAAACCTCGAACCTGGCACTCCATCCAATGGACACCTCCAGCAACTGTAGCATAATCTGATACGGCCATTCGTGATGCGCAGATTCTCGCTTTATGTGAAGCATCGCTACCCCTTCGAACTCATTGCTGGAGTCTTTTGGGCCGCTTTCTGGTTGTCTACATTTGACATCCTTATGTGCTAAGCGAAACCTCCCGTCGATCAACTTCCAAGTCAGCACCCGACAGCCAACCCTGCCCTTCAGAGACATGATTGTCATTATGCCCTGCCCTTCAGAGACATGATTGTCATTATCATGAAACAGCATCACGCTTGCGCATGGCCGGTGTGCATCACCTCACACGTGTGTGTTATTCCAATGCCGGCATTGCGCTGCATTTAGAGTGAGCGGAATGCTTCTAGGCATCATGACCGACCCCGGCACCCGGAGGCTACGCTCACCTCTAGTTCGAGGCTGTGAAGCACTTAGAGCCGCTGAACTCGGCAGATCACCTGCGTCTGGAAGTTCATTTGGCCTTCCTAATGGGCGCACTCGTCTCTCGCGTTGCCGCTCTTATCTAGCGCTCCCTGCAGGTCTGGTTTAGCGAAAGTGAAAGGATCCCTGTGTTCCTGCGACCATTGCATCGCCCAATCCGCAGTGGCGGTCCGCTGACTACTGTACCGGATGTTGCTTTGCACGGCCAATTGACTTACCCGTCCACCTTCTCTGGAGCTTGTTTTGACTCTGCACTCCCGCACCGCCAGCACGCTTCTCAATAGATTGCCGCTCGAAGCGGGGCCGGTTTGCCTTTTTTTTTTTTTTCGAATTCCATCTTGCTCTTCTCTTCCTTCGTGTGCTCTCTCCTTTACTACAAAGCTTCTCATACTTGCGGAGGTCAATATGAAGGCCTTCCTTCTAACTACAGCAGCTTTCATAGCTGGAGCTTCTGCTCAAGGCTCCAGCCAGAGCAAGGTCAATCCACCAAACCACGCCACTCCTGGTCCCGGTATGCCTTGATTTCCAGCACGTGTTGCCAGAGTCTTCTGTGAGAGCTGACCTTTCCCCACTTTTCTTTTGCTGTAGGTTACTACATCTACCAGGACATCGACTATATCTCGACTCCAGGTGGCAACATTGTCAGTCTCTATAGCCCGCAATGCACCACCCCACGTCACTGACCAGCTTCGCCCTCCACTTCTGCTTGGCTTTCGACATTACAGAGCGCCTGCCTCAGTGTGCAGACGCTTCGATCGGTAAGTCCAAAGCGCCTTTCGCCACAAATATCTGGCTGAGACACGTCTTCCACGCAGAAATGCTACTCTACCGGTGTGAAAGCAAAGAGCTTGTACGGCTTTTAGAGTTCTAGGTCCAGATTGACTCGCATCTAACTCATGCCTCTACTTGCAGACAAGCCGAATGGGAATGTCTCTGTGCTCCCGATGCCGCATATACTGTCACCCAGTGCTTCGCCAAGAATTACCAGAAACTGAATCAGACAGCGCAAGATAATTATTATCAGGACTTTCTGGACTATACATATGTGCGTGAACAATATGTTCGCTAAGACTGGAACTGACCGGCTGTCCTTTGTCCTCACAGGACTGTTACTGTGGAGTTACCCAATACGATGTGACATACAACCGAACATTGAACCCTCCACAACCTTTCGTCGCAAGTAAAGATCCACAGCGCTCGTTTAACACTCTGCTGACAACTGCTTCCTGCGCTTACCCAGGCCGGATTCACTGGAGACTGCATTCTCCCTCCAACAAAGGGCTGCCCGACACCCAATCCTCCATCTGGCCCACAGACCCCAAAGCCTCCATGTGGATGTGTCCCACCTCCTCAGCCAGTAAGTATCGTCCTTCCACTTATTAGCCAGCCTCTCTGACTGTATTCCTCCACTGTCCAGCCTAAGCCACCCTGCCCAACTGGCTATCACCGCGTTAACGAATGCTGTGTACCCAACCCACCTCCTTGTGACCCATGCAACTCGCCCAAGGAGCTCAATAGCCAGGGCAAATGTGTCTGCCCATGGTACTTGGTTCCAGACGGAGATTCGTGTCGGATCCCACAATGTCCCGGCTACCCACGTGAAGTCTTCGTCAATGGCTGCTATGGCGGATACTGCACGTGAGTACACGTCGGCCCGCACATGATTGAGTTAGTTTGTGCTGATGTATCACCTTTTTGCTTTTCAGATGCATTGGAGGATATGAATACAACTCACAGGGCATCTGTGTCAAGATTTGCGGTTGGGGACAGATACCCGATGGCAAAGGAGGCTGCACTTCTTGCCCGGACCCGTTGATTCCAGACTACGATGGAGTAAGTTGCCTATCATTGCCAAACATTGGCTACACGAAAACCGACCGAGCTCTTTGTTGCAGAAATGTGTCTGTCCCATCGATTATGGCTACACAATCATCAACGGCAAGTGTGTGCTAGGCTGCCCCGTCAACGAGTTGGTAAGTTTGACCACTTGTCAGTTGCATAGTGCCAGAGACGTTAACAGCTTGGACAAGTTAGTTCTCCTATGGACACGGTGGATGCTACTGCCCTGAGCACTTCTACTATGACACCAACGGCGACTGCGAGCCTGAGCTTTGCCAGGATTGGACTCCTGCATGCTACCCAGGCTATCCAGGAATCGATAATATCACTGACCCAGTCGTTGTTGTGCGTATATGCTGTTTTAAAGTCGACTGCCAAATGTGTGCACAATCTGATGTAATTGCTATTCTCGCAGAACTTCACGTCCAGCACTCCATCATTCACCCCATACTCCGCCACTACGGACTACAACACCAGCTTGTACACCGCTACGGAGACTGCTCCACCCCTCACCGAGGCACCGCCCACTCTCGTGCCTACTACCACACCTGTCATCCAGACTACGATCAATTCCAATGCAACCTCAACCACCGCGGACAACACAACAGCTGTAGAGACAAGCACTTCCGCCGATACCACTACAGCGATAGTCACCGATACCGCCACCAGCACAGATGTCCCAACCTCGACCTCAACTGAAAACTCATCTACGCTTGCAGGCACTCCAACTACTGGAACTCCTTCTGAGCCTACTAGCACCGATAACTCTGGAAGCGCAAGCGGAGGCGGAGGCGGCGCCAGCACAGACGGCTCTGGAGGCGGTGGTGGTGGTGGTGGTGGTGGCGGAGCCACTGGTGGTGGTTCTGGTGGTGGTGGTTCTGGTGGTGGTGGTTCTGGTGGTGGTGGTTCTGGTGGTGGTGGTTCTGGTGGTAGCGGCGGAGCCACTGCTAATGGTTCTGGTGGCGGTGGCGGCCAAACTGCAACTGCACGCGTCCGTAGACGCGAAAGATGGAACTGAGCATAGGCGATTCCGTTGCATGCGAGGAGCGTAACCCGCATTGACTTTTACCTTCATACCACATTTCTTATCAATCAGCGTCCGTTGTGCCTTTATCTGTTCCTTTATCTGTTGTGCCTTTATCTTCCGGCTTGCTAAGCCTTGGACAATCAAACAATCTCCCTCACTGCTACAGTCACGGGACAATCAGCTTCAAGTCTATGTATCTTAGATAAACCAATATGTATCGGGGCTCTATGGAAGGAACGTACAAGGACTCTACCTGTTTGGGGATGGGTTATGATCGCTTCAATGTGACTTGGCATTGCTGCATGTCTCGCCTTGCATCAGGGATCGATTAGATGCAACGCGCAGCAGTTGCAATGTCCACTGGGCTATCGATACTGCGTCACACTATGTGCCGGAGTACGCCAGTCAGTGCCTGGGAGGAAGATCGTTGTTGAAGCATGTCATACAGTTCACAAATCCATATAGCTGCTGTCACCGCGAGCTTCACCGGAGAGAGATACAGCATGGGCCCTCGTTCCGCAGGGCTGTCTTGTAAACCTCCTGCACATCTGGTGTGTCACAGAATGTCTGCATGCAGCAGGAAGGCAAGCAACTCACATTTCCCGATCACCACCTTGTCAAGCTTCTCGGCACAGCGATGAGAACAAGTCTTTTTCCAGCTTCCCATCCAAGGCAACACGATTCTCATGCGGATTTACCTGTGCTCATGCCTGAACGTAGCTTGGACATAAGCAGCTTCGCTCGTAAAAGCTGCTTGGAGTGCATTGAGGACGCGTTCCATCGAAGAGCAGGATTGGCGTAAACAACCCGCGAGGTCAGCAATTCGCAAGACCGCAAACATGCCGTCGAGGCAGTCAAGCACACCTCATGGCAGCAGGAGGATCATTACTACCAATGGCTCGTCAATCGCTCGCTCAAGAATTGTGGCCGTGGCCTCGGCTGCTCCTGCGTCAAGCGCTCTATTCGCTGCGATGACGGACTTGTTTGCCGATGGCAATGCTGCAGGCCCTTCAAGTGAGCAAGAGACGATCAATGTGAAGTACATCATACTCCGGCTGACCTCTGTGGTGCAACCCTCTTCCCCTCTGTAGGGCCGAAGGCGTCCACTTCTAAAGCCCCGCTGTATGATCGCAAGCACCCTCTGAGCGAGCAGCAGCAGCCAACCAGCGCAAGAAGCAAGATACCGACAGTCGTGCGGCAAGAACCTTCAATCAAGCAGGACGTCAAAGGAAAAGGCAGGGAATTGATCCCCGAGAAGCCACGAAGGTCGCCTACGCGCAGGTCTACGCATCAGAACTATTCACTGAATGATTCGGCTAGTTCCGAAGATGACGAGGATATGTACATAGCTCCGAAACAGCCTACAACCTCGCAGATAACAATTGAAGAGCTACCGGTCCAGACTCCGCGGAACAACCGGGGCAGCGTGCGGAAAGGAAGGATCGCTACCTCTAGTGCAATTAGACAAGGCAGTGAACCCGCCAGAACGGCCTCACTTGCACCAAATGAAGTGTTCTCTGCGATGAAGCCCATACCGTTGAAGACAGTTTATCTGTCATCACCCCCCAGACCCGACCGTTCATCAGAGACCGAATCATCGTCTGGCTCAGAGGACGAAGTCCGCTTAATTGAACCCCCCACGACGAGCGCAAGGAAACGTAAAGCTGCTGCAGGAGAATACCATTGGGACGAAACGAGTCGTTCTTGTGTTCCCAAGAGAGAAAGAAGTAGAAGCCGAAGCCTTACAGCCGGTATTCACCGAAAAAGTTATGGTCCTACCACACCTGGCGACCATGACGACGATAGTCTCGCCAGCGATCGCAGTCACCTTCAAAACAGAATCCATGCAACAAGTGAGGGCGATTTGCTCAAGAGTCTTCTCACGAATCGCTTGCGCGCGAGAGCAAGGACTGAACAGTCCACGCCAGCGAAGCGACAGCAGCCCGAAGATCACCGTGATCCCTTTCTGGACAGCAACGATGAAGTTATACACCCACTTCCTGACGACACAGACATATACTTGGATCTACCTGACATTCAAATGGACGATCTTGCAGCGCAGCAACCTATTTTTGACTTCATGTACTCGGGCCTTCCAGATGACGATTCTGACGATGACGGCTTTGCGGCAAGCAGACAGACAGCACCTAGCAGCTCCGACGACGGCTTTGAGAGAAGTATAATACACTTAGATGAGTCTTCCGGAGAGATGCCGAATCTGCCACACATTGAAATCGCTCCAATGGGTAGTCAGGGCAAAGACATCAAAAACGAAGTACTCAAAGGCGACATAACATCATACAACGCAGCGGAATCATCAGATGCCACGGAAACTCTCGCAGAAAACGATTGCCTATCTAGACCTAGTACCGTGCAGCCACAGGAGCACGAAAGCCTGCACAAGGTAGTCTTAGAGCGCGAAGAGCAGGTCAATTACACTGCCGACCGTCCAAATCCGTTTGAAGCTAGGGAAACGCAGACCAAGGACGTGCGTTCGATAGAGCTCGAAAAACCATCAGCAGATCGCAGCCCGAAAGTACAGTCCACGCGTTCGTCAAGCGCAATGAGCGAACTGCCCCCCTCGTCTCCACCTCCTTTACCTTCATATCGAAGCGAGTCCGCAATGTCCGATGAAGACATTGAAGACGCCGAGATGGCAGTGATGCTTGAGATTCCAGCCATCACCGTACCTCAACTACGCAATAGTAGTGCAGGGCCATTGTCACCTAAGACTACAAATAGTCGTGCCCGACTATCGTTCGCCGCGCGGTCAGCTAGTCCTGGACTTTCACTGAAACCCTCGAACACGCCTCGCAAAGGCCACTTGTCGAGCAGCAAGATACAGCCAAATTCCCCTGCGACTTTAGCTCTTATTCAGGAACGCGTATCTCAAGTTGTTGAAGACTATGTAGACAGCCAGAAAGCGGCCGACCGAAAGGCAACTCCTGGGCTCAAGCAAACTGGCTTCACCACAAGTCTAAAGAGTCCTTCGCCGTTTGCAAGACCGCTAGCATCCACCGATCTACGACAGCAACCGTATGATCAACTGTTTTCGGCTCTCAAATCGCCACGTATTCCACAAATGACGCCTGTCAGACTGAGAACAGCATCGCCGGCTGCATTCGCTGTCTATAATATGGTGGAGACGAACGTCACGCCAAGTCTGATGCACAGCCGCGATACAGAAGAAGAGTCTGTGCCTCTACCTGATCAGGCCGCTGGGCAACTAGACGACCACCGCATTGCCAAACTGGAAATTGCATCGCCTTCGCTTCCGTCAGCGCCTATCTTCGAATCTGCCAAGTCTGCTAGCCTGTCACCTCGTCCGGCCAGCACACTTTTGTATCCATCACTCTCAACTGGATTGGGGCGTACAAGCAGTTTACCGACTCCCATAGCGTTTAGTGCTGCTGACCGTCACCGTTCACCTTCGATGCCTCGAGATGTCTCCACAACACTTAGCGCACGAAGAGACAGAGGCACCAGCCCACTACGCAGTCCGGCACTGCAAAGAAATACACTGCTTGTGCCGCCGTCACCTTTTCTTCCAAGGTTCTCTCGCTCGCCCTCTCCAAGCTATCTAGCCGAACAAGCTGCTGCAAGCTTGCTCGAGAGAGTGCGTGCCTTACGCTCACCTAGCCTTGTCAAAGCTCCCATTCCTCTTACCAGCCCATCCCGACCGCAGTCCGAAGCTCTCACACAGGTGCAAGAACAAGAAGAAGAAGTCCCGGAGCAGGAGTCTACGAAAAGATCCCCTGCTTCTCATGCTACGCTCGGACAGGACGCGCTTAATACCAACTCGCCTAGAGCCGGCGGGTCGTGGGATGCTTTGAATCTAGTCTCACAATCGCCAGCGCAAGATCGGCTCGGACCAGCCATGGAGGGCGCATCTGCTCCCCGTGACAGTGTCATGGAGCCCGGTGTCCCTCATGCCAACTCTAGCCTAACCTCAAACAGTGCAGATATTTCGGATACAGGCTTGACAGATGCAATGTCTGAATCAGACTCGGAAATCGAAGGCGTGCAGGTTGCGAAATCGCACACTCTGATCCGGACACCGACTAGATCGCCTGCATTGAAGCATGTCTTGCTACCCCTCAATGACCCAGAGGTATCGCCTAACGTTACATTGCGAAGAGACCGCTCGACAGCAAGCACGAGAAGTACGAAGAGCGTGAACAACATGGCGAAAAGTCCTCTAAGGCGCCCGAGGCGGATGTCTTTCGCCGACATGGATGCCTTGGACAGCTCGCCGATATCAGTAGCGGCATCTATTGGTCGTGCAAGCTTTGATGCCCTCGATTCAAGCAGTGACGAAGAAGAAGAAGCAGAAGAGGAAGCCGGACGGGACGATGGAGACGAGAGAAATACTGTCAGGATATCACCATTTAAAGCCTTTGCGCAGAAAGAGCTTCGCGCAGGCTTTATGGAAGTAGTTGGGTTAGAATCCTCCGATGATGAAAATCTGAACTTATCCAGCTCGCCCACGCGAAGTGGCGCAAACATGTCGGAAAGCAGAAGCCCTCCGCCCGCCATCAGTTCACTCACAACGTCTACGCCAGCTCGCTTGATGAATACACTGGATCTCCAAAGTCCCGATACTTCTGTACAGCTCCCATCAGTAAACGCGTCGACTCCGAATCCTAGTCGTCGGCTAGTAGCAAGACCAAAGCCGGCTGCATCTCCTGAAAGGTCACGTAAGAGCCTCATGGCTGACTCAGAGGCGAAGGACGTAGATGTACCAAGTGTTGAGCATTCTGTCAGCCAGATGGCATCGGCCTTCAGCCCTGACAGTCGAGTCAGCGGAAATTTCCTGCCTCAACCTGACGCGGCAATGCCGATGACTGGCGAAGAGCGTCTACCCGGGAGCTACGAAGTCGAGAGCTCTAACGAGTGTCAGATGCTCAATAAGGATTTAGACTTTAGCCAGATCATTGCAGGTGAGAAGCCAGTTTCTTCCAGTTGCAGATTTTATAGCTGATGGCAATCATGCTCGTTACGATGATAGCTTCTCCGGACACTTCCACAGCACTCGACGAGGCACGTCCGCGCACATCTTTGGTCGTCCCGGCTTTAGCGAATGTTGCTCGACCATCTCCTGCACGATCATCACGGTCGGCCCGGAGCAGACCTGCTGGATCCGTAAACGTCTCGGTCATGACGCAAAGCACTTCACCGCAACCGGCTCCATCTGATTCTGCGACAACGCCTCTTCGAGAGATCAGGTCCCAATCTGTTGTATCCAGACAAGAGTCTATCGCTAGTCAAGCCTCAACTGTGGTACAAGTGTCGAGCGCTGATCCAATGGCTGCGGCGCGGGCGGCTGCAATCCTGAAAGTTCACCATCACTATATACAAGAAGGAACCTGGCCTGCAGGTATGAACCCGCTGTCGCGTACCGCATCTGGCTCCTCGGAGGAAGGCGAGCGTGCATTAGACGATCTCTTGAAGCAGGCAGAGCGAGAAGAGTCTGTAGCACTGCAAGAGCCGTCTCGATCTTCGGTGGATCATGTAAAGTCGAACCAAGACGAATCATCCATGGATGTGACTACGGTTAATCGGGATGACGAGCCGCGTGAGCGATCCATGAGCGCTTCCAGGCATTTTATCGATCAGTCGAAGCTCGACGTCTGGACTCGGCATGACTGGAGGGCCCTTGAACAATGCTTCATAGATGAACTTCGACGGAAGCGGAGCAGCCGTGAGCAAGTTGAACCCGCCGAAGTTGTCCGACTATACTTGGAGTCAGAGCAGTTGAGAGCTGAACAGTGTATCGGACAGTGGAAGCCGTAAGTCATGTTATGATGCTCCTCGTGTGTCTGTTCTCGACTGACTCGATCATTGTTAGGGATCTGCTCGAGGTACGCGTCGAGGCTTTGATAGCGAGAAAGCAGCAGAAGGCACCTCGCGTACGGGAGCGATCACAGTCTGTGGTCAGCACAGCCTATTCTCGTGCTCCATCAGACTTTTTTGCGGACGAAGACGCATACATGCATGCACAGCATGCCAATGAGAGCGGAGCGGATGTCACCTATCTCGACATTCCAGGCGCTCTCCTCTCGCCAGGTCGACGCAGGTACGCCAGAAGTGCTGAGCCTGTTCAAGTTGACATACCCAGAGGGCAGCAAGACTATGCCAGGCATCGTGGTGTCAGCAAATATCAGAATCTCCAAAGACGTGCCGCGGCGCATGTACCTCTGTCGAGAGAGACGTCCCTTTCATCAGTTGCAGAAGCAGAAGAAACGCAATCTGTAGCCTCCGAGCCGCCATTCTCGAATATTAACAGGAGTCTCGTGCGCTTGTATCCTTCTTTGGATGGCCTGAAAGCGGAAATGAAGCCGAAGAAAGTCCTGCCTGTCCGGGGAAGATCTGTAGCTGCTGCTGTCAATCTATTCGAGAAGATCGAGGAAGAACAGTCCATGGAAGCGCAATGGGAACAGTCATGGTTGAAGAGGAAGGCATCGGAACAAGACCTTCGCAACGTCGAGGATCCCGGAAAAAAAGTTCGTACATAGAGGTGCTGAAACAAAATAATGCTTTATTTCGGTTGAGCGAGGACCAGCTTGGAGAGCGAGCAGCAAGTCTTGCAATGTACAATATTACCCAAATACTTCATTAGCAGTCCTATATCGGTACAAAGTATGTTGTTGATCCTTTTATAATATCGCATTAACAATGCGAAAAATGGGTGAGTATAGCCTTTGGACGATGTCTCGTACCTCACTTGTTTGGCTGCAGCTGATGTTTGTATCGGCAGCAATTTTCTGTTTACGACCCCTTCATTATCGTGTGACCTTGCCTGTGGAGGTACCTAAGATACCTTTGAGGTTTGGTATAACCTAACGCAAAGGCCCTTTCAAGCATCGCCACCAACTAACGGACAAGGACCGGGGCTTTCGAAAATTATCGCTCCTGCCCAAGCCTGAATTGAAAAGAAGTGGGCAAAACTCGGACACTTACCGTGAAACGCGAGAAGGTATCCGGCGGGATCCCTCTCGCTGCGGCATTGCAGGGCAGAGACGCTTCCTCTGTTTCTTTCACAGATGTCTAAGGCGTCGGGCGTATAAGGGCATTCAGGCCCTTACTTAACAAGGGTGGCAAGTTTGGCAGTCGATTCTCAGCAAAGTGGCTGGGGGGCTGCACTCTCCTGCGAACGGCCGACACGTGCCTCTTCGCCTGTTGGTTGCAGTGGCCCTTCCCTCTGACTTTTGTCACCATCCGTCGTTTGCCCTCCCCGCTCATACTTACAACAGTGCAAGACTCTACCAGGTAGACATGGAAGGTCGGGCCCACTACTCTAGATCTCAATCTACGCCTGCTGTAATGCAGCAGAGCAAACCTTCGGTGGGTGACCTCAATCCAAGCTGGTCGCTCTCTGTGGCTGAACATTTGCCACCAAATGCAGCTGTTTCGCAGGCTTACACGGGCATTCAAGCGGTCTTCAGGGCATGTCGCGGATGATGGAGGTCTCCCACCGCTCCCATCAAGAATCACCAGAGCAGAGCGTAATCTCCATAAGCGCTCTGCTACATGTACGCCAGACTGCATTTGCACCCCTATCATAGCAGATTCGAGTATTGCACTGCGGACACCAGTCTTATCACCTTCGACATCCTTCTCAGCTAGTACAAGCACGGCCAGATCACCTGCTTCAGCTACTTGGAAGAGAGGGACGTTCAGTCGTACTGCAGACTCTTCGAAGAGACAATTGAGCAAATCCCCTTCTCATGTGGAGTTGCGTCGTAACGAATCAGTCCTTTCATTCGCCTCTGCGGATGCTTTTGGGAAGGCGAACCTCTTTGACGACGAAGAAAGCGAAGCGTATCTCTCGCCTAGCACACCAGCGTACTATGAATCCGCACTCCACACCTCGCCCCGCCGAGCGAGATCCACTACCGACGCTGCTAATTATTCATTACCAAGCTCGTTCAATTATCAACCTTCTGGGTCACCGACGCATCGTCAGAAAGACTCGCAGAGCTCTTTAACCTATACGGACGATACTGTTGAATCTGAAATATTGATGACTTGTCAGATGGTGGAATCGGCTTATCAGGCTTTGAGGAGTAGACCTTCTAGTCTCATTAAGGCGAGGAAAAGCTTCTCGGATGAGAGAAGCGCGTATGGAAGACAGCCAGTTTGGATCTGATGGTATGTCATATATGCCAGACAGGGAATCTTTCTGTGTGTTTATAGGATCGGGTTATAGCTAGCCGGTCTGGCTGCATCTATAGGTCGTGAAGGAGGTTGCAAAGAGCGACAGGTATCGCTCGCGTATTGCGCATAGAGAGGGAGACTGGATGGTAGATTGAGAGGGTGCAAAGTCCAGTAGATATTTCTGTAGCATTGATTACACCTTGACGTGGTGGTCGTTCGCCTTGTCGCCCAGGTGCCGGTGGCAAACAGCAATCAAAGCAAAAACAGGCAGAGATTGGCACAGTTGATGTTGCAGAGTGTTATGCGATGCATCTCTGTATCTGTAGCTACTGCCTTGAAACCTGTGGTGCGAACAGTATAGAATCCGTCAGTTCCAGTATCTTCCTAATGGCAGAGCCAGCCCCGCGCCAAATAGGACCACCGAGCAGAATCCGAAGTGACTGCTCGCTTGGCTTTCTTTTCTCTTTTCATAAGGGACACACCTTGAATACTCTTACAATCACATAGCGGACTACACTCCCTTCCAGCCCACTCTCGTGTTCACCTACCAGTCTACCGCCAGCTTCGCGCACGATGTCATCAGAGAGCAATTCGCGCCGCACGAGCTCGACCAGCAGTCGACGGCCCTCTGGAGGTCTAGGAAGTCGCTTGACCAAGCTGACTGGCCTTGATGAGGCTCGCAAGGATCCACACGTCGTCGAGATGCCTGCGGGCGGCGTGTACAGGAAAGGCTCAGTCTCGCAGAGACGTCACTCGACTGCGAGCTCGGGTCGAGGCAGCAGAGCGAGCTTCACGAGGTGGGTGGGCAGAGGACTCAAGCTGCACTGTATTTGTCAACTGCTGATATGCGTGCTCTTGTGTATTCGCTGTCCTGTACTACTCCTCGCGCTACGTCGTCCGCCCTGTTGTTGCTCCAATGCAACTGATCGCTCTTCTTGTACGGTGGTGTACGCTGCAAATTGGCGGACATGCCCACGGTTCACCCAATCATAACAACTGGCGGTCGTGGACTGCAACGAAACCAACCACCTTCCAAACATGTAGAACACACGATGAAAGCGGAGCTCCAGGCGCAGAAGTCAAGGATCTCGAACAATGGGCTCGCAAGCTAGAACATATGCTGTCGGTTACGCCGCAGCGCATGCGAATGATAGTGGATGGCTTCATTGATGTATTGGAGCTTGGACTAGAGAAGGAAGGTCAGATGGTGGTAAGTAGCAGATTTACTCCGTCTCAGATTATCTGCCCAGATACGTAACTGACGAGGTGTCCTGCAGCCTATGCTGCCTACATGGGTCTTCGGCTGGCCATCTGGCAAAGAGACTGGCTCATACCTAGCTGTCGATCTGGGCGGTACGAATCTACGAGTTTGCGAGGTTGAACTGGAAGGAGAAGGAAAGTTCTCCATCACGCAATCAAAGTATAAGCTCACAGATGCGCAGAAAGTCGGAGATGGACAAGCTTTGTGTGAGTGATCCATTGCTCTTGGCGTTGCCAACTGCATGCATACATGTAGACAGGCGGTGACTCGGGCCATCGACATTAACTTCCTCCATGTGCCACAGTCGACTTCTGCGCCGAATGCTTAGCCAGTTTCATCCAGGATCACTACACCAATGATGATGGTAGCGTTCTGCTAGATAAGGACATTGCTTTGGGCTTCACCTTCAGTTATCCTTGCGTGTAGGTCGATATGACAAGCCTGTTACCGGATTGACTGGCGAGCTGACTGCTTTGATGCTATCATCACTTCAGACAAGAACGCATTGACCACGGCATCCTGCTTCGATGGACTAAAGGCTTCGGCGCTGCTGGCGTTGAAGGTCAGGATGTAGTCGAGATGTTCAAGAAGTCTCTCAAGAAGAATGTAAGCGGGAATCTTGCTGTAGTAGTTACGATCATCTTTCTTACTGTTACTAACGTGTTCATCATCAAACAGAATGTACCCGTCCAGATCACAGCCCTCATCAACGATACTACCGGAACTTTGATGGCCTCTCACTATGTCGACCCTAGAACGCGCATGGGTATCATTTTCGGTACAGGATGCAACTGCGCTTATGTTGAAAAGGTTAAGAATATCCCTAAGATTGCTCATCTTGGCTTGCCTGGTGATGCTGAACTCGCCATCAACTGCGAGTGGGGAGCGTAAGCCGAATACCTCGAGAAGCTTGAGGTGAAGTGAGGAAGCTAAATGACACGTTCTATGTTAGCTTCGACTCCGAGACGAAAGAATACCTTCCACGCACAAAATACGATATTCATATTGATGAAACTTCCAACAAACCCGGCCAACAGCTTTTCGAAAAGATGATCGCTGGTCTTTACTTGGGAGAAGTGTTCCGACTGGTTCTGTGCGATATGATTGAGGAGGGTGTTCTGTTCCACGGTCAGAATACTTATAAACTGGACAAACCTTTCTGCTTTGATACTGCTTTGGTATCTTTGATCGAAGCGTGAGTCATGAAGCACTCGTGACTGGTAGCGAAAGGATGACTGACTCCTCTTTCATATCGACACATTACGCCGTATCTGCGTCGCCGTCAATAGAGACAGCACAGACGATGCTCTTACTGTACTCGGTCTATTCAGCCATTTCTACGCTCTCGAGACTACAGAAGAGGAGCGCAAGTTCTTCAAGAGATTGGCAGTAGCTATTGGTACCCGAGCTGCTAGACTTTCAGCATGCGGTATCGCGGCTATAGTTAGCAAGATGGGATATTTGGATGAGGGCGGATGTGGTGTTGCTACCGATGGTAGCTTGTACAATGTGAGTCTAGCCCCCTGCTCCGTCTCTTCAAATTTGCAGTCGGTCAGGTGAAATCATGATCTGACGTGCATCCTCCTTGATCAATATTCATAGAAATACCCCAAGTTCGCCGACCGCATACACGAGGCACTCGTCGATATCTTTGGAGAGAAAGGAAGACTCATCAACACTTATCACGCTGAAGATGGCTCGGGTGTCGGTGCTGCCATCATTGCGGGTGCGTTGCTTTACCTCCTCCCGCTGCAGTGTGTAAGACTCTTGCTAATCTCCACCACTTTACCCACAGCCATGGCGCAAGAACGAAAAGAAAAGGGAGTGTATCCCCAACTCTAGACGAACATGTGGTGCCTGTTGATATCTCGTAGTACAAGATGAGAGAAACAGAGCAAGATCAACTTAAGGACCATCAAAGACTTACTAAGTCGTATACCTCGAAGTATACCGCCAAATGTAACGATAGCTCTTGCAGTGAGATACAGTGGATAGCTCTCAGCACATGTTCTTATTGCTGCCATGCTGGCTGTGAAGTGTCATTTTGCCTTGCTTTGCGTCTCGATCATCTTCAGATGCCCGTAACCAGAGCTTTTCTTCTTGTCGCTCTCGATACACGCGTATGATAGGCTGCCGTCACGAGTACTTGTACCTTATCATAGGTTAGACCTCTGATACGAATGCACCATGGAAGATTTGCAAGACTATAGGACATTCGCCTGTCGGGGAAGAACAGTTTCGAGCTTTATGAGCACGAGGCCGGATGCGTTGCTCTCAGATGCGATGGGTGCGAGTGCTGACAGCTGAGCTGGCACACCAGTGCATAGCCATTACTATATGCACCACTGTCATTCTTTATCCGCAGTAAGCAAGTGCACGAGGCGGAAGAAGGAGAAGAAGCAGGCCAGATGAAGGCCAAACAAGAGTGCGCAATGACTGCAACCCGGGATGGATCCGTCGGCAAAGAGAGAGGGAAAAACATGAAAACAAAGTGGATGTTGAAGATGGGAGTGGGAGAAATACCGGACATGCTGGGACTCTGGTGAAGAGTGTGCTTGGAGACGACGCTGGCCGATGGAAGCTGGCATACCTGACATTACGACTCGATACGAAGAACAGCACACACGAACACATCACGAATCAATCAACTAACCGCAATGGTCTCCTCAGACCTGCTGTCTGTCACGCTCGCCCTCACGCTTGTTTCGTGAGCGTCCTTTCCACTTGTTTACAGACGGCAATCCCTCATCATCAGTCATCCATGCAGATTCATCGCTACTCTCTATGTCATCGTGCGAACACTCACTCCGCTGGTCGGCCCTCACATCCTGTCTCGCTATTCACGGCCCACAAACCCCCTCCCTGTTTTTGGATATGCAAGTCCGGCGCCCAGCAAGATACAGCTCAGATCGGCTCAGAGGTTTCAATGCTGGCTGGGTGGGTGTTGTCTATCATTCACTTGACTGCGATCTGATGCTGATGATTGATCCCATCGTTTTACTGCATTCCAGCCGTCGTCGATCTCGCCTCCTCTGCAGTCTGGCTCTGGGAAGTCATATCCCTCGCAAACGGATCCCCCAGCTCACCTGCTCGCATGGCGTGTGCGATATGCGCAAGACCTACTATCCTCTTGGTAGTCAGTCTGCTGTCCTATCTCAATGTCATCAGAGGCAAGGTCGTCGATTTGGGGAGGTTCGACTTTATCGTCTGGATTCCTTCGCTCGTTCTCCTAGGTGCGCAGAAACAAACGCATGCCATGCCACTTCTTCGTATATACTGAGCAGTATCTACATTCATCGTCTACAGCCATTATGATCTCGCTAGCTTATGTGGCTCCGCCGACCTCGGCTACTGTCTGGCAAGTCGTGATGGGTGTTGAAACTGCTCTTCTGTCCATATGCAGTCTCTGTTTCGGCAGACTGCTTTTAGCAGTGTTTCGCGTTCGCAGAGATACTGTGCGCTCTCACATGATACGGCATCGCATGCTGCTCGAGGAAAAAGCAGCTGAATGCGAAAGAGCCGCTATGCAACAACAGGCAGAAGAAGAAGAGAATGCTCGAGCTGCTATTTCTGATACTCCGCCTTTCCTACCTCCCATGAAAACGAACAGATGGCTCATCTCCAAGACTTTCCTACTCAAGAAAGCTAGCTCGGCAGCTAATACCGTACATACTTCTTTGCATCGACGATCTCAATCCGGTGCTGCCACGCTTGCAGGTCGACCTTCAATGGCAAGTGAATTCCCTCGCCCCTCTTTCGCCTCATCCGAACGTGCTGTCGTAGAACAGGACAAGAACGTACCATATAGCTTTCTCAATCATGATCCTGCTGCTACCTCTCGCTTTGGTCATCTCCGAGCGCAGTCAAACTCCCAGGCAGAAAGTCAAACGCATCTCAGCGGTAATATTTTCCCTTCCTCTCCTATAATTACCCCTCGAGCTGTGTCATTCGATCTAGACACCGCAGCTCGATGTGCATCTCCAGCACCTCCACTCCATGAAGCGCGTTTCGGAACTCTCAGCCGAATGACTGATTTTTCAAGAATATCAATAGATCAGCCTCGTCCAAGTATGGGAAGTTATATATCTTACGATTCTAACTCTTCGGAATCTGGAGGAGTCGCTGGATATTTGTCTAGTGGGAGATTAGCCCAGAATGGCAATGGTAGTGGGAGGAATAATACTGGATTATCGAGAAAGGAAGCTAGGAAAGCTGGTGCTAGAATGGGTGGACATTTACTTAATTGCGTTGCTACTTGGACTTTGATATTGCCTTTCCTTGTTTATAAGATGCATCAGCCTACTCGACCTGCACCGCTGTACGCTAGTATCCTGGTTGCGCTCGGTTTAAGCTTGTGAGTGCTTGCCTTGTCCTGAAAATTGTCTTGTATCAAGGAAACTAACTTCTGGCTTCTTTTATCAGATCTGGACCACTGTTGGCTATCCAGACTATCATCGCAGAAGGTGGTCTGTGGTACGCCAAGTCAGTGCTACCGCTCATGGCTTCTTCCTCCGCTGTAGCTTTCGAACATCTCAATTCTCGCGGAGGAACGCCTACACCCAACATGACTTTGCTACCGCCTGCGACAAACACACAGCCCAACTCTGCAAGCACGGATATCACACAGGCTACAGCTCAGTCTACCGTCACTAGTACCGCCACTTCATCTCATCGATCTTCCTCCTCGAACGACTCCGTCTCTTCTTTGGCGTCCATCGCTGCTTTCTCGAACCCAGCACCTGGCACCTTCCGGCACTCTCTCGATACTCAAGACGCACCTTGCACGATACTAGGAAGGGCGTTAGCTATGGCAGCTCCCCACCCTAAGCTCCAAATCATGAAGAGCAAGCATATGCGCGACTCACACCACATCGAAAACATCGACATTGAGAATGGATTCACTCGTGATTCAGAACTTCGCAAGCGAGAATCAAGAAAACTTAAAAGTTACTCCATGTCTAGACAATCTGTCATTTCGCAGCATTCCATCCGCTCGATGCGTGAGAGGAGAAGAAGCAATACTATGGGAATGTCAGTTGAAGTATCATGGGATGGTCTTGAAGACGCAGGTGAATTGGGTCTGAAGGCTCCTCATCGCCGTCGTTCTGCTCTGGCTATGAAAGATGCGAACAGTCTTACTGCGGCTATACTTGCTGAGAAGAAAAGGACACCGCCTCGTTCACCTAGTGTCTCTTCTTTCACTTTTAGATCAAGTCAAGGCACTTCAGCCCATGAACGCAGAAGATCAGCACCCATTACACCTAGTTCCTACAAGACTATGGATGACTCTGGTGTTCTAGTACCGAGATATACCGATGCTAGCAGCTATAATATCGATTCACTCACTGCGTCACTGCTTACGAATATGCTACCTGGCATGAGAATCAGTACATCTGCACAGTCTGTATCGAACAAGCGAAACAGCCTTCACAAGTCAAAGAGCAGGGAAATCGCCCAAGAATCTCGATATGAAGCTAGTAGTACCGTATCCAAGCATATCAGACCCAATCTCAGTCTCGATATCTCGGCTAAGGATTCCACCTTTACGAAATGTGACGAGACATTCGCTGGTGTTTATGTACATCCAGCGCAGGAGTCGCCTACTAATTACCTTGCCAAAGCAAGTGGTAATGATGGTCACAATCAGCAGTCAAGACAGGGTCAGCATCTCCGAAGAAGATCCCGAAAGAGCGTTTCCTACGCCCTTCCTTACGACGATGAAGACGAAGCTCATGAGACAAAAGAAGAGAAACACTTGCCTGCTGATGTTACGCACGTCACTACTAGACGAGGTGGTAAGGCTAGACTCTCGCCAGCTGTCGAGGAGCAAGAGGAAAAGGTAGCCTTGCCTTCAGCACCTAGGCCTTCCTTGGAGGAAAGCTATGAAGTGGTCGAAAGGACTCAGATTTACGATGAGTCGAACGTAGAGGTGCGCTTACTCGTTACACACACTCTTGGAACGAAATATTCGCTGACCCCTGACTGTCCGTGCTGTTCCTAGATCTTGTCTGAACACAAGTCTGCCGATCTTACCGCCTCACGGAAACCCGAAGATGTTAGCTCGCCCAGACATCCCAGCATCATTATTCGAACTAAAGCGAGTGTTACCTCCCAAGACAATCAAGTTGATGATATAGATGAAGTCGGCAAAGTCGGTATGGCCACGCGTATCGTTAGAACACCCTCAGTCAGCTCTTTTGGTTCAGACGGCGTCTTGCGTCCTCTATCAGTGGCTTCAGCACAGGACAATGCAAATCGCTCAAGATCATCAACTTTGGGCAGCCTCACAAGCGAAGGCTTCAGGAACATGATACAATCGAACCGCAGCAGTTGGACTGGCTCTGAACTCGGCAACGAAAGTATCTCCGCTATGCTCGAAAGGCAAGGCGCTTTGGCAGATGCCATCGTATCGCCTATGAAGGCTCAAAACCAAGCGCACGCTCTGCAGGCCAGAGATAGAAATATGAGCAACGAAAAAACTCAAGCAGATATCGAAGACCAGAAGAGCAGTGTTTCCAATTCTCAAGTGATTACTCCGACAGGCGCAACCTTCGGTAATCACGAGACGCAACTCCGAGGTGCTCCTTTCGTATCTCCACAGAGGATCCATTTGTCCGAAGCACGTCAGTTAGCAAGAGTGACCGTAGCGCCGGCCAATGATGAAAACATGGTTCCTACCTCGAGTGCAGCTCCTTCGGGCTCAGGCCTACGCTCTCAACAAGTCCTGACATCCCAGGCTAGACTACCTCGATTAGCAAATCAGCGAAGCATCATGTCTCTGAGATGAATACGGTTCGCAGCTATTCCATAGTTTCTTGTAGTATAGCATAATCGGTTCGCATTTCAATTCCTAAAGAGCCTTTTGGCTAGAGTAATTCTGATTATGATCTACAGATACTGACTGAGAAACATCGCAACCAGCAAGAAGCCGGTCTCACGCCCTTAGCGTTGGACGATCTTTGCTCGTAGACGTGTCTGAAGAAGCATTCATCATTTGATTCTGAAATAGTATTTTTGGGTCAAAGGCACCCACAAGTCAGGCTCCAGGCGCCTTCAGCATAGCGTGTATTTGGTTTCCTTTCCTTTTTTGGAAGACAGCTCGCAGGCAGCTAGTCCGGAGCATCTTCTCGCATTTCTTCTGGCTTCTCCAGCAATCCTCCCCCTGATGATCACATGTAGAACATGTTCTGTTTTCAAACTTCGTTAGTTTGGGGGCCTATCGTTAAGCTGACAGAAGTCGAACACTGACCTCCTGCAGCTTGGCATTCAGGGTGTGCGGGCGCTCTCTAGCCATCTTCAATAACTCCGCTCTCTTCTGATCGTCATTCATTGACGCTGCAGATAAAGCATTAGGTTGTTCTCCTCAAGCTAGCTTGCCCGTTGCCAACTCACTGAGGGACATCTTCTCGCCTTCAGCGTCCAGATTGCCGAGCCACTTACGGGCGCGCTCGCATACCAAATGTGCATACCTGCGAAAGCAGAGGGAAGTCAGAGAATGCACGTGAACGACTCAGGTACAGCAAGTACTCACTGTGCTGGAGCCGCAATAGAGATTGAGCGGGTTGCTCTAGGCATCAAGTAGGCTGTCTGATAAGTTAGATTTTGAATCTGATCCTTTCCAAGTTTGTTTTCGTCGAGTAAAATAGTGTAGTGGGTACACTTAGAGGTGCCCAACAGGCCAGCATGTGATAGCAGATAGAAGTCATCAAACGAGGGATGTACGACATCTTTGTCGACGACGGTGCCAGCGCGTACGTTGCCGCTTCTATCCGTATCCTTGTCGTTGCTAGCGAAAAATCTGAAGCAGGAATAAACGACTTATGTCAACTACTGTCGACTTTAGGTATGTGAGATCGCTCACTGAAAGTGATGACGCTTAGCGCAAATGATAAAAGTTAGGGCCGGGTTATAACCCTTTTCCAAGGATTGACAAGCCTCTGTGGACTACAGTCAGCAAGGATAGTAGCAAATGATGCTAAAAACCTACCCTTGATAACAGCGATTTCCTTCTGAGCTATCTGGACGAATTGGCCTTCCGATACGCCATCTCGGTAAAAGATGAGCCTCGCAGGTTTTGCCTTGTTCTTGACATAGAAGTGTTTTAGGCGTTTTACGAGCATATTTGCCAAGTCTCCGATCTGTAACCCTTGCATCAGGCTTGGTTGAAGGCACATCTAGACAATTTTGGACTCACAATCTCGACCGTGCTTTCCTGGATGTGATGCTCTTCGGTATATTCAACGCAACTTTTATCGTGTGAGGCGACCAGAGCCGCAATCGATGGAATGAAAGTTCCCGGGCTAGGGTGAGTCACACTGTATCACAGACCCGCGTCAATACCACTGCCCAGCATCAGGAATGCGGAAATCCGACTGACTCGGCGCCTAGGAGCATAGTAGGGACCTGGTTGCAGCCAGGTAAGCCAGCGGTAATGACCTGGTTTACGCCCCTCAATTTGGTGTTGACCTGTTAGGCAGAGGCAAAGTATGTCAGCTAACTTGAACTCGCACACGAAGTGTCGCTGGAGGGGTGACACTTTTTGTGCAAGCGGGAACACGACTGACCTTCAGAGCCACGTTGACCCAATAACCTGATCTATTTCCGTCGGCTTTGCCTGAATGGGAAGGTTGCGTTAGTCTTATATATCACGTCGAAGCTGCAAGTGCTTACCGATGGCGAGGTTCTGGGAAGGCACGCCGAGTTCAACATCACAAACCCTCTTGATAATGTCATACTGGTTGCTGCCGATGCTCTGCGAAGTTGTCGAAACGCCAACTCAGCAACTCCGTGTAGTTGAGTAGAATCGAGATTTGCACTCACATAGGTGACAACAAACTCAGGAGGCGTCTGTGGGCCATAGCCAGCCTTCTTGCAAGCGGCAACGAGCTGTTCCTTGACATTTTGAACATTTCCCGCATGATAGATGGTGGGTCTTTCATTCTCGAACATGATACCGAATTCTTTGCAGGCTTTGACCAAACCGCCCAGAGCGTCTTGTACCTGTGCCAGTGGCATTCCATCCCAACTTGGAGCTCGACCAGGGTGGTCTCCCTGTATGAAGCACTCGAATCAGCACAAGTCCTGCAACACATGTCAAAGTGTAATGCTTGTCTCACAGCAAAAACGACCACAATCCATCTAGTTATCTTGAGACCAGCTCGGAAACCACGCAGGTTCTTAGTCATCCAGGCGCCATCTTGAGTATTGACGGTCTGAGGCTGTCCTTGGTTATTGCGATAAGACAACTGCGGGCTGTTCAGTTGTCGAGCCCCGACTTCCATGAAGTCAGGCTTGATCTTCAAGTGCCAGCTTTGATGATAGGCGGAGTTGATGGACATCTGGTTAAGTCCAGCTGCGATAGCCTGTCTTTTCAAGTTGGGGGAGAGAGTTACGACTAAGAAACGGCATGTAAGCTCTCAAGACATATGAAGCGTGCCAGACGGTTGATGCAAAGCTTACAGCGACTCTTCAGCATTTCCGAGGTCTGAGCAGCAGATAGCTTCTTGAAGAAGTTGCTGCCAGCCCAGACCGAGCAGCATTCCAAGGGGTAGAATGCACTCTTGGTGATTGCAACGACGGGCATATCGGGGTGTTGGAGCTTAATCTTATGCTTTCGCATGAAATAGTCTTGAACGCTTATTTTTCCAAACTCAGACTCGAAGATGTGAGTCTTTGCAGACTTCTGGTCCACGACTTTGATAGTGCTGCAAGGTCAAAGGAAGTGAGTCAGCAATCAAACACCGGAGAAGACTTGCTACAGTCCAGACATATGCCACTCACAACTTGTCGTTGGGGTTGCGAGTTGCCACTCGAACATACATGCCTTTCAAGAACCGTACAATTTTGTACTTAACTTGCGGGGGCATGTGCGGGTTGAGCGGGTTGGCTCTGTTCGCTTCGCGAACGTTCATATATTCCATCAATATTTCAATTATATTCCCGGAACGAACAAGCGGAGCGGAAGAACGATTAACATTAAGGATCATCTTGCCAATACCACTGAAGAAATAAAAGCCAGCTCAGTCAACAGGAATGGGATAGTGAACTTCAATACTCACGGACGAATGGAGGCGAAATATCCACCCCACAGCTCGCATGCGCCCTGGAGGACATTCTTGACAGGTTGAGGGCGGAACAAGTCCACCAAAAGCTTGCCTTCAACTTCGTTCGTCTTGGGAATGTAAAATTTGGGTCCCTTTGATGGGCAATCCTTCTCATATATAGGCGGCATCTTCATAACGATGTTGAGAGCTTGTATAGCTGTGGTGGTCTGGGTACTGTCGGTATAGAGAATGGGATCTGGGCATCAGCAAAACCAACCTGATGTCGAAAGAAAGTCAGAGAGCAGCTCACTCATCGGCACTCGAGCAGAGGCCTTTGATCATGTCTAGTAGCGCTGCTATAGGTACTACAGCCGCGTGTTCGATCTGATAAAGTGGCAGACGTGAGCTAACAGGAAGAAGCGATGTAAGGCAAGGCAAGGCTTACCTTGATTTTCAACATGCGGGGAGGCTTTCCAGCAGGAGTTGCGATCTGCTTGACAGCATCTTCATTGATCTCATGGGTATGATCAGGCATGGATGCCGGAGAGTGGATGTACCTGTGGTCGAAAAGCAGCAGCGGAAGGTTGGAGTAACGAGGTGAGGTTGGATAAAATGGGTGCAAGTGAAGATGGCAAGCAAGACGGTGAAAAAGTAAGGGAGTGATGGAAGAGGGACGGGTCAAGTATACAAGTCAACTTCAGGAATGAGGAAGAATGAAGAACGACGAGACAAGCACGATAAGTATTACTTACATGTTTGCTCGGCCATCAAAGGCAAACGGGACAGGTTTGGCACCTTGGAAGAGCTGTCCAGTGGCGGCAAGATACTTGATGCAGGTGTTCCTGAAGTCCTTGTTGAAGCCAGCACCAAACTCGACCTGGCCGGTGGCAACAAAGAGACACGGATGGAGTGTGTCAGCGTGAGTTATAGACGTGATTGAGCTAGTCGCTGGTTGTAGGACATGAGAGAAATACGTGAAGAAGGATGTCGAGCTGGTGTTTGGTGGCGATAGGACGAAGGGATGGCTGCTTGTCAGACAAGGACTCACGCTGTAGTGGTGGACGGTGCTATCGGGGAGCATAAGGCATTCGAACGCATTCACTCTGATGGTGACTGGCTTGCCAGATCTGGACACGAGTATAATCATAGATGAGCATCACTGATCGATAAGATGAGATGGGCGCTTGGACCTCCCGGCAGCCAAACAGAATCGAAGTTCAACTCACTTGCCCGGGGGGGTCCTTCGCTGGATCTGGTGAGCCATGGTGGTGGTGCTGGTGGTGATGATGGTTGTAGTGGCTGTAGTCGTATGATCTGTGCGTTGGTGTTCGCTGTGTCTTCGTCGCTGTCCTTGCCTGACCTTGAACTCGAGGTCTGACAAGGTAGAGTCGAATTGGAGGGAAGGAAGGAGAGGAGAGGAAGAGACCTAACAGAAGTGAAGCTTTATAGTCGAGCGTTGTACGACGATCGAATAAAGGTTCACGTTAGACATGCACGCAGATACTTTGGGAACAGCACGCCGTGGGATACCGCGGTAGAGTCCGCGTAGGCAAAGGGAGAGGAGGGCTGGCGCACGGACTTGTGCGACAGGATGGAGGTATGTTCGTTCGAGATAGAGATGGGTATTGAGACAGAACACACATTGCTCATCCCCTGCAGCTTGCTTGAGATCACCTCGTAACTCGACAACCACTCTCAAACCTTGACCTTGACCGAGCTCGGTCTCACACTTTTTGCGCTTCACGTCGCATACTCTGACTGATCCCAAAGGTGCATAATCTGCAGTTTATACCAACCAGTCAGCCACTAGCAAGTCGACCTTCTCACTCAAACTCACCTCATTATAATCCTTCTTTCTTCGTCTCCTCAGACTGAAGAATCCCAATCTCCCCACTTTGCCCCCTTTCTCCTTTAATCTCCTCTCTTTTGCATCTCTGACAAACACTTCCGGATCTTCAGGTAGTTCCGCACGTTGTACAGCTACTTTTACTACCCTTTCTCTCAATCCGTCCCTTTGCTTCCGTATTTCCCTTAAGCGAGTCTTACCAATAGCAAGCATAGATAGCAAAGCTACAGCAGCTCGAAGGGATGAAAGACAGTCTTCCAACCAGCGTAGTGTGAACCACATGAAGAAAGGGAAAACGAAGATTGTAAGTCCGGAGAACGGGAAGGTGGTGATGGTGGCTAAAAGCCAGACCAGGGTTCCGCTTAGTAGGCCATAAATTCTGATAAAGAAGGAAGGGGAAGGGCAGCATATAATGTCAGCTCGACTTCTTTCCACTCCAGTAATTATTCCCTTCGATTCCTCTGCAACGTGTCTGCCACTCACAGCTTTGTGTGCGCCACCCCATCCCACACATCACGCAGTTTGCCACTGCTTCCAGCTCTCCAGCCGAAGAACCCGGCAGTGAGGAAGATAGGTGTCCAGAATACCAACCCAGGAGCGCATAACACGAAGAGCGCGGCTGATCCTGCCAGTCTCACTACAAGTCGCTTTACGAGTATTCGCTTATCGGGTGGCGTCTGTCGGACACGGTCGTCTTTGAGGCCGATGTAAGTAAGCAGGTTTTGATAGGCCTGTTTGCAGACGTAGAGCGACATCAATGGTGTATTCCTGCTAGATTAAAAGGCATTGAAGTTGAGCAAGCGCTTACATGAAGGTCCCGCTTGAGCTGCTCGACTTCCTCATCTGTCATCCTGCCTTGTTGGCTTGTATCTTTTCTCCTCGAAACGCCAAAGTAACCTGGATTGACCGCAGACGCCTTGGCCTGTACCATCGTTCCATCATTGGAGTTGTTGCTCGACATTATTCTCGCAGGTGTATCAGGAATAGACATGCACGTCGGTAAAGGCGACAATAATGCTCCAGCCGGTTCGCCGGCAGAGAGATCGAAAACTTTGGCTCTCTTCGCGAAGACATCAATGAATCTCTGTGTAATGTGTACATGATCGCCCAGGGTAATTTGAGTTCCTAATGGAGCATAAAGTCTTCTAGCTGTGTTTGCGATTCGAACAGTTTCGAAATCCGGTGAATCGAGTGTAGATTGACGGATTTGCTCGTACATTAGTTGAGTCAGTTGCTTGACACCGTCTAGTACCGATGGCTGTTGTGCTTCGGCAAGTCCGTTCACGCGGCTGGAAATGCCTTCTGTGTGAGTACCTTCTACACTGCCTGGCGTGCCATTCGGAGGAGGTAAAGGCGGAGGAATGGGAAATAGGGAATAGTGATCTTTGATGGTGAGCTCGATAGGCGGATTGAAGGATACTAAAACATCACTTCGAAAAGCTTCGCGGTGAAGGTAGGTAATCGAGCATGTGAGCAGGACAAGCTTGAAGTTTGGATTATCCTTGTTGCGCCTGAGTACATCCGATGTCATTCTTGCCACTCCACTCTTGAGTGGTGCTATCCCAGGTGAGTAGTGTGAGATTCCCTCTTAAGACGCCAAGATCAGCCCCGGAGCTGTAGGATACCTCAGAGCCAACCACCCACCCGGAAACATGCATACCATATCTCCATTTTGCTCCAAAGCCTGCATGAGTGTCTCGAACACAGCAGTGTTGTCGATTTTCTTTCCAGGCGTATCCCATGGTCTCTTCACAGGCAATGTCCCTACAGATTCAATAAGCCAGCTTGAGAAAGTACGTAGACCAAATAATGTCGATTTCGCTGTCATTCGGATCCATTTGCGCTTGCTTAGAGGTACAGATGTGATTGTTATCAGAGCGTCCTGGATGAGAGAGAGATTGCATTATCAGTCAGTATAGAGTGGTGGAGGAGATAGCCTCCTCGTCATGCAAGGAGGCAGTCCAATGGAAAGCGTACCGTCAAAGAATTGGCTGCAGGTGATGGGCTTAATTGTTAGCAAGAGATCACACCATAGTATCGAATGAAGTAGCTTGCAATGGTTCACGCATAGTATGCTGCCGAAGTAAGCGCAAGTCAGACTGGCTCGTGCTCATCAAGCCTGGAAGGACCAGGCAGCTCGTCTTCGTCCTCACCATGGCACTCCGTCCGCTGGTATAAAGTGAGCATTCTCGACTACAATACTGCTATAGAAGACCTGGACAAGTAAAAAACATCGTCATTGCGTCAGTTGGACTCGAAGCCCACACAGCAAAGCTTGGAATCATCGTGCAGGGACGGCCCCACCTTGAGCACAAACTTGAAGAGCAGCCTGATGAGGAGATAAGGCAGCGGCGTGCCCCATACAAGGAGGCGTGGTACTGCCATCACTCTGCGGTCGGAGACCTTCTGGCTGCCATTTCGAACTCGGTGCTTCAGTCAAGCTGAGGCTGAAGCTTGCGGTCCAGAAGTCAATCGGATGCGATGCTGTAGAAGGAGCAGGGTGTGCTTGGACAGCTGACCCTCGATAGCTGGATCAGTTCACAGCATCGACACATTCGGACTTGAAGTATCTGCACTGAATAGCAAGTGGATCCTCATCCATCCCAATTCTTCGTGAAAGACGGACTCAAGGGACGCCACTGCAAAGCTGCACCATCACAGCAGAGCGCGTGTCAACCATGTCACTGCCGACAGTAGGCACAAGACTGCTAAGGACAGCCCAAGACTCATACTGACGACGCGGCTCTTATTCAGTTCCCGTTCGGCATCCTTCAGGTCCCCTCCTACGTTTTTCAGCTCAAGCGTTCCCTACTACCAAAGGCGATAAGCGACATCCCGCAGCTCCTCCAGAACGGCACGCTGGTCGACGCTGCACTGCACACTTCCCACATAGCTAAAGGAGCCATCAAATACGCTGAAGATGTCATTGTCTGGCCTCGTAACAAGATCGCCATCTTCTCCACCGACCCTGGAAGGGGTGTGTTCAATGCATTCACCGGTGAAGGCGACGAAGGCAAAGCTGGGAATGGCTGCCTCAAGACTTGGGTCATCGGAAGCAATGATGAGAAGGACGTACAAGAGCTTAAGCTGAATAGCTGGCCTGCAGGCCGCTCCTTCCATCCTCTTGGAATCAACACCCTCGATATACCTGTGAGCGACGGGAGAGAGGCTTTTCTAGCAATAGCCAATTGCATGTCAAAGACGTGCTGCATTGAGGTCTTCAAGTTGACCTATGACCCCGAAGGCGCCCCAGGACGAGCCCTATCAGCGACTTATCTACATAGTCTCGAACACCCATCCATTACTGCACCCAATGCAGTCGTCATTCTCTCAGAAGGCCAAATACTATTCACCAACTCCTTCGGATATCCGCCGCGCAAATCTATCTTCCTGAACACCTTGGAACAGTTCCTCGCTTTACCAGGAGGCAGTGTACAATTGCTCACTTTCGATGCAGCTCAAAAGAAGACCGTCTGCGATAAAGTCATATCTGGCATAGCTCTCGCGAACGGTATGGCCATGAATCGGGAGAGGGCCATACTTGCAGTCGCTAGCTCTACCGCACACTATGTCAAGCTATACGACCTCACCGACATTGACTATGGCGTCACTTCGGCTGAACAGTTCCAGTTACGCCGAACAATACATGTTGGTATGACTCCGGACAATCTCCGCTTCTTCCAGTCTCCTGGTAGCGGAGCCAGCTACGAGACACTACTCTGTGCAGGACATCCTAGAATACTAGACTTTGTGAAAGTAGCCAAGAACCCATCCAAACCTTTTCGCTCTCCCTCCAAGGTCATCAAAATTATGGTTGTAAAGCAGAAAAATCCCTCGTCCATCATGACAAAGATCAAGGAACTCTTCACGAACCAAGACAAAGACGCTACGACAATATTTGAATGTCAAGGGGCCTTCTATGGTACTTCATCCACAGCTGCCGCATACCAGGCATCAGATGGTAAAACCGGTATGGTCGTGTGCGGATTGTTCGCGGATGGTATAGTGGTTGGCAAGGACGTAGATCTCAGTGTCTGAACACTACTCATTGCAAAAGTTAGTAGTCCTACCGCTTATGCAATCTAATCTACGCTGTCACAGGCCAGGATCAGGCGAGCCAGTAGTTCCTCTTCATCTTCTTCAGTGATAACTTTGGTAGATGGAGCGTATGGAGTGTTGCTGCTCCGACCTTTTTGTTGATCCTTGTAGTGCTTGTCAATAGGTTTAAAAACATGATTCATTTTCTTTACAACCATGTATGATTTGAATTCGAGCTTCCAGCTGTGCCAAGTTGAAGCTGTGAGCACCAGGGACAGTGATTCGGCTGCTAGCTGTGGTAGACATTGTGGAAGGTGGTTGGACGACTTGAAAAGAGTGTGCGGTGTGGTGTGGAAGCGTAACAGGTGCAAATGACCTATTGTGAGATTCAGTTGGTCATATTGCAAGAAGCAGTGGCAAAGTACTAAAGTTAAATCTTCTGCATTTGTCTAGAGGCTTCCATCAGAGCAGGTGGGAAATGAGAATCAGGGTCCAAGATAGTAACGTATGGTCTTCGTGATGTATCTGAATCTAATGATAAAGTACCAGGGCCAGTAGAGTACGCCCACTTCCTTGGACGGTTTGCGTTTTTCATTGTCTGGGCATTCTTGTCCGCAACGGCCGGGGGAGCGATAATCGAAGGAGTAGGTTTACGGACGCTCGAAATACTCTTTCGCGTCTTGTGGGCGTGTGATTTAGTAGTTGAGGTAGAGGTAGATGTAGCGATAGTAGTGCATGTTTTTGTTTTACCGCGCTGTTTCAATGCGACTGGAGGAAGTGGTTTCTTGGATGCGACACATGGTACAGGGTTTCCTTCCGTCTAGTATAGCGAGGTGGACGTGTTGTAAGCAGGAGGGTGGAGTATGATGCGATGGGGAGGAGCAGGTAATTAGACGAAATGAACAACATGTCAGTCATAAACTGCGCCTGCATAAAGTTGCTGTCCGAGTGCCAAACCCATCTTGCCGAGCCGCAGTGTCCGACTAGACCTTGGCTGTGAAGAGGTCGGATCTCCCATCGGCTTTCACCAATGGACCTTTGCGGGACATTGGCGGCTCGCACACGAGCATGATGAGAGCCTTGACTGACCTTTGTCCGCATCAAGCCGTTCACACGCTGCCGCAGCCGTGTACATCCTTCGTTGTGATCCGAAGCTTCCGTGACGACCCTGCGAGGAGAACGAGCACGAGAAGAAGAAGAAGAAAACAGACTTCGGTACACTACACTAGCGTCTCGTTCATTTCGGAATCGAAGCGGCATCACAAGGAAAAGCTCAAGACAAGGAGAGTCGAGGATAGGGACGGAGGTGGGTCGCAAAGATACGATGGGTCGCCAACTGCTCGTACGTCAAGCATACCAATGCGTGGAGGTACAGCTTGGAGGAAGGAAGATCTGCCCGACAGCCGTTCTCCGGCCAGGATGCCTCGCTAGACAAGCCGGACCGTCCGAAAGACGAGCAATGTTGGCGCTGTAGGACTGTGCAGGACAACTACTACGACTATCGCTGCTCGCATAGGCCCGCCTAGCCGTAGTCCTTCCTTGTCGGGCTACGGGAAACTCGACAGCGGCGGGTGCGTGTCGACGGTGTGTGTGCCAGCGACAATGCGGGAAGAGCGGCAATTGGAGGAAGAGGTGGAAGGTGGAGTGTATGGAGAGAGGATACAGGAAGGAGTAGAGCACATCTGTATGCGAGGGATTGTAGTAGCTTACCAGGCTTGGTCTTAGCGATGAAAGCAGCTTTGAAGCCTTTTGTGGATTTGGGAGGAAAATGCGCGTCAGTTCGATGGCTCCGAATCCGAGGTAAAGGATAAGAGGTGCAACGAGAATCACTCACCCGCCAGGCATCTAGGACCATGATATTTGCTCGTGCAGTAGTAGGTCACTCTGTGCTCTGAAGTAGGTGAACACTTGAAAATGTATCCCAATACTTTCCATTTGGATTTGATAATGGAAGAGAGCTCTTCTCTTGTTGGAAAAACGTCGCCTGTGGACGGGAAACCTGCGAGTGTTGGGGAGCTGGCGGTGGGAGATGGAGAGCCAGATCCAGATGATGGGGTGATGGGTGTAGCACTAGTACTGATGGCAGCACTGCTTGCTAGTTCGACCATGGTGTGCCTGTGATTGGGAGAGACAGTGGAAAGAGCGAGGCGTTCCACGCGAGTCGAGTCGAGTAGGATGATACTGAGAGTATCGACAATCTGCGTGCACACTAGTAATCTGTGCTCTGCAAAGAATGCTGTGGATAGGAAGAAGAAGAAGAAGAAGAGCTGGAAAGTTGGACTGGCCATCCAGCTAAGGGCCTCTCGTCGCCCGAGCGCCCTGTCCTTGTTCCCCGGCCTGCTTCCCCGGTTGGTAGGCGACAAAACGCAGCGCAGACAAGGCAGACAAGGCAGAGCAAGCACACAGCCGTGTAGATGGTGTTCCTCACTGGATCATAGCGCCTTCTTCCGTGCAGTCAGGCCAGCCATGCTTTGGTACATTCCTGCAGACTAAGCCCGCCAATTGTGTTCCCCCAATCAGTGGCCTGCAAGTTACGCAGAAAAGACAGTAACCGTTCTGCCCTCCAGGACGGGTGGTGGGTGGGCCAGAAATGGAATAAGCCTCTCTCATTGGCTGGCTGGACCTGGTCGCAAGTGCTCGACCTTTTACGCGTCCGTTTCATCATCATGCATGTTTGGTCGTTCTCGCCGTCTTTGTTCATCAGCCAAAGCTCGGGAGTTATTGTCTTGGGGTGCAGACAAGGAACGCGGCATGTTGTCTTGGTGCGATAGGAGAACAAAAGAGTATTGTCTCGCATGCTCGATGTGTAGTGCGCATAGCTTGGGTGGATTGGTAGATTCACAATGCCAGAATGCTATACATTGGCCATCTGCGCGGAGATTGAAGCCGCCTGAAAAGACCGATCGTTCATATGGGCAATACGAGGGACCTCACACTGTAGTAAAGACGAGAGCGAACAAGCACTGCACACTAGATAGCGATAGACCATTGCAAAGCCCAGGAAGCGAATGAGAAAAGTAGACGGTAGACGCCCACACAGTACCCAGTGAGCTTGTGCATTCCACATTAGGCTGTTCTCCAGCTCACAGGTTTATCATATCGATACATGTCTTTCATACATTTTTCAGACCAAGTGACTGTTTACGGAAGCCACACAGCTATTCTCCCAATCTCCTGCCTGAGCCCCAGCTTCTCCCCGCCGAGGCAGTAGGAGTACTGCTGGCAGGATTAGCCGCAGTCGGCGCCGCCCTTCTAACAGGTTCAATCCTCGTGACTCCTCCAGTCGTTCTTTCCCTTCTCCCCTGTCCAGCGCCTGCTCCTCCCGAGGTCGGCACATTCTCACCCATCATCTTTCTGAACCATACAGGTGTATCCAATATCCGACTTGCACCTGGATTTGCACGCGGATACACTTCCGTCAAATAGTGGAAGGCATGTGCTGAGATTATGCCTGTCAATCCTTCCATTACTACTGGTACACCCCCTTGTAGGAGGTCGAGCAGTAATAATGCATATGACTAGTATTTGGCGGGAATGGTAATGAAGCCATAGAGGTTCATTCTGCATTTCATTCAGAAAGCAGTCCATCAGCCACTGTACTTCCAACACATGGGTATGGTGAACTGCGACGGCTTTGGGTCTGGACGAAGAACGAGCTGCTCTCCGTCCTCTAATCCTCTTCGCACAACACTGAGTGTATCGAGAATATCCCAGTCAAGACCGAGCATGGTAAAGGTGATCAAGCCGAGCTTCTTATCTCACGAAGACGAGAAAGCGCGTCCATTATCTATCCTAAGTGCGGATGTATCACCTGATGGTACTAGACCAGCTACTGGTGGATTAGATCAGAAGATTAAGATATGGAATGCGGCTCCTATACTTCGCGAAGAGCTGGAGAAGGATGCTACTACTAAGAAGCTGTTGAGTACTTTGGGCGCTCGTACAGGTGAGATTAAGCTACTCTACTGATGTGTATACATTGAGGATAAATTCTGATTAGGGTGATAGTCGCGAATCTAATCAATTGTGATTGGGACCGAGTCGATGGGTGAGGAGAGCTGCGGGCTGAAGGGCCTGCGTAGCAGCATCAACCCGTGCACTCTCGATGGTGATGGGGGTGGATGGGATGTAGTCGGCCGTGAAGAGTTCTGGGCTACCTTGACATGTGACAAGCAAGTTTTCCTTGTTCTGCTGCCAGGATTCGTTTAGACTTAGCAGGAGCTTCATGGCGATATCACGTTCCGTGAGGGGCAGTCCGGTGGAGGTAGCGCGATCGAATGAAGTGAAAACTTTGTTCGACCAGCCAGTTCGCTACATCTTCGTCGGGAGACGGGTGTGGTGCCTCAAGAAGGACTTCCATCGACTTCCTTCGGCGAGGTTCTTCTTCTCATAGCGTTCCATTAGTAGAGAATAGGCTTGGCTTCCTGTCTCACATCTAGCGATCTGAGACCTATTGAAGGCGTTTCACGACGATCCAACTATCAGGTACGACAAATGTCGTGCTAGGAAGATCTATTACGCCTCAGAGCTTCACACTTCCTTTTATACCGACTATTACACAATTTCCACTATTTGGACAGTTTCCGCAGCCATTGCGTCCGACAGCATTTTACCAAGGAGATTTTAGCGATCTAATATTGTAGTTCAGAGTATCGCTGTCTGAGCCAAGTGCTGCAATCCAGAGAGTTACGATTAATTTACGGCGTGGATCACCGACAATCAGGTCATAGACGACACTTACGATCGGCCAGCTGTTGTTGCTTGACCGTACTAAGCATACTGTACGTCGATAAAAGGTCGCCATCCAGCAGGCCTTTGGTCAATGGCCGCGGCACGAAAGCATTGTGGACCGTTCTGCAAGCAAGTCATTAACTAATTGACAGAGCTGCGGGGTGCAAAAAACGAAATGCTTACCTATAAGCTCGAGGATTGAGCCCCGCAAAGTGGTGCGTATGCCGAATGACCTGACGTTCGAGAAGCTGAAGACGCTTATAGACTGCATCGCGCACTGGCACCATGGTGCTCAGTGAGCCATCGATGTGTACTGAGAATGCAAAAATCATGCATTAGCATAAACACGAAAACTACATCGGAGCAGTCATAATGTACTTACAGTATAGTATTCCGCTCTGCTTCGGGTCGTCGACGGACGACCTGGCAAAAGGTATGCTAAAGGCTGCTTCAGCACCAGCGTAATATTCTACGCGAGGCAACAAGCGCTGTCCGCCTTGTGTTTCAGCGCCTAGATAGACGGCAGGAAGCTCAGCATGACATTTGGCGAGCGTTTAAACAGCAAGCGACATACGCAGAGGGTCATATTCGAAAAGGCGGATGTTTCCGTACATGTCGGATGAGACAAGTTGGGCTCTGCCTTCCGATATGAGAAAGTCTGCTGTCACGACAGGTGTGCTGACGACTTCTTTGCCGAGAGCAACGAACTTGTAAGGCTCCTCCTGCGAAGGGGCAGACCAAGAGACGCAGTGAGCTGATATTGCTCAGGCTGTACATACACGTTCTTGAAACTTACTTGAAATGCAATGAATTGTAGACCATTCACCGCGTCTCCGACCAGTATGAGGTTCTTCAGAGTTCGTATGCAGGTAGTATGGACGCCAACATCGAGGAATCCAACCGCCAGTAAACGTTCGTCTTGGTCAAAAGCTTTGGCATATATCTATTTGGCAGATCATCAGCACATGCGATTCTATCGTTCCCACGGCACATACCTTCAGACCAACGGAATGCAGCAGATAGCAGTTGAGTGCGCTGACGGTGGCTATAGGCGCCTTGAGATCCTCGGTAAAGAGTAACCGCAAACTTCGACGTGGTGTTGTCTCTTTGCGGGAAGCCTGCGTCGAGACAACTTCAAAGACATAAAGCTAAATCACACGTCAGCGCCTTACCATGGTGAATGTGTCGAGGTACTTACTGCTCCCCGCGAGGCTAGATCTTCCCCACGAGAAATGATAGTTCCCACTGCCAGATACTCCTTCAGTTTCGACTCGGTGCTCTCAGTTTCCAGCGTAACGACTGCCACCGATAAAGCTGTCTCGTATTGTCGGAACTCATAGCCGTCGACGCTGTTCCAGCTGCCCGGTTCAATAATCTCTAACGCTGATCGTGGTGCTGTGGGCTGCAGAGCTTGTTCTGCATCATATGGGTGTAAAGGTTCGCCCTCATCCTGGAATATCTCAAACGGCGCAGAAAAAGTCGAAATGGCAGCGTAACATGCTGTTTCGGCATGATAGGCTATGTCGGTGTACAATCTTCCTTGTATGACTTTCGTGAAAGAGACTGATCGTGCAAAACATGTGTCGCTTGAAAACTCGCCAATAATAACGTCCTGCGGATAGGCATAGGTCAATTAGACGCCCGCTGTAAAATGCGATACTCTGAGCGCACCTCGCCTAGACTGAGGACACATTTTGACTGATAGGCTGTGAAGCCATAAACTGGCTTGAGCGTACTCTCGGATAGCCGTGACGGTCCTATATCATCCTTGAGGAGCCAAACCGGGTTCTCGCCAGTGACGTAGACTCCGGCATAGCCATCGAGATCAGTGAAGGGAACAAGGTGGCGCGTGGCGGGCCCTAATGAGTCGTTATCATCGGCAGGTCGCGTGCGTTTTGAAGCACCTAAAGCTTGCGCATCGACTTTCACCCAGCGCAAGCCAAGTGTTTCTGTTGCTCCAGGTCGAAGAGTAGCATAGCCGAAGTCTTCAAAAGCCTCGTATAGTATTAGAGACCCGTCGTCCAAGAGAAGCTATGTCTAACATCAGTCAGACTGTTGTGCTCGGAAAAGTGCTTTTGCTTACCAGAAGATGCGGTTTGCGATGAGCCCTACCCATTGAAACGACAAGCATTCGCTCTATCGTAACATCTTCGGGCAGATCTTCAAAACATTGATCTTGTTGCGTGTCTTCAATGATAGGTGGCTGCGTCAATACATCCCCGCTTACGAAGACGGGCTGTAGACTTGGTAGCGTAAAAATCTAATGAGCAGTCATCAGCTGAAGCAAAGCTAAAGGAGGGTCGTTACTTTCGGGCTTACTATGAAAATGCCTTGGTCTGAGCATGTGCACAGCCATGCTTCGGCCTGATCTTCGACCAAATCATCCTGTTCGTCAAGCATGTCCGAATCTTCGGCCTTCGCTGCACCGACTGGGGCCGGCGTGGGCTCCTGCTCTCCATATATATCGTCATCATTGTGTCCATCAGCCGCGCTATGCGAAGTTGTTGACGTGTGGGCTTTATAGATCTCGCTACGTTTGGCTCGCAGACGTGATCTGTTCAGTAGAGGAAAGCTTGTTGACGCGGCCTGAAAGAGGGCAGTCCGGTGGTGTGCCTGCATAAAGATCGAGAAAAACTTGTAAGCTGGTAGTGACGATTGGAGGTTGCATGTGACATACTGTATTGACCTCCTCTGGTAGCACGACACTCGCCAAAGCACCTCCTTCATCCTTGAACAACAGAGAACTAGCTTCTTCGCGCTCAACTAAGACATAAGAACCTGCTACAGTGGCTGACAATATTCTAGCATCTTTTGGCAGTACCACTCGTTGCACTTCACGGAAATTTGCGTCGACCATGACAATTGCATCTCGAAGCAGGTATAGAACTGATGTATCGTTGCGAAAGGCTGATGCCGACAGTGTCGTTTTTGCGAACGTCTTCACGTATTCAGGCTGTTCGAGGTCTTCTCCTTCGAGCGTATATACCTGTTAATGGGTATTAATCGGTGAAACCACGACAAGATGCGAAAAGAGCCCGCAACGGACCTGTGTTTCGCCCTCGGATGCCGTTAACATCCAAGTTCTTGGTTCACCGTCTTTCGTACGAATTTCTGCAACCCACACACTTTCTGTCGAGTGGTCCAAATCCAGCCTTCGGCGCCGTGATGGCAGTATCGATCGCTAATGGGTTCGTTAACTATGAGCAGAAAGTACACGGCATGTAAAGATGTGCCGGTACTTACGTGCAGGATGGTGAGCCCCCCAATCACTTCATCTCCCGTACAAGCCACAAGTTCGGACGGACCCTTCGAGAGGATACGTCAGCGGGTGAGGTCTTGCAGAAGTTGCTTTGCGTACCTCTGCTTCAACCAAGCCCATGGTTGCAGCTCTGATCGGTCCATAGGAAGGGACTACAAAGCAGCGCTTTGTTGAAACGACAAAACGCGATGCAGCAGCTATACGAGAGTCTTGGGCTTCGTTGATTACAGCCGCTTTGACTTCCGCTGATCCGTAGATATCTGGAATCAAGAGGATAAACGTAAATAGTCGATTTTATACACACCTTCCTCTAGACCAACCTATATCATCCTCATAGTCCTGACCCATCAAACCGTCTTCCACCTTCACTTCTTGCGTTTGCATGCTTTGAAGCATGCTCTCGTCCAGTATCGTACGAAAATCGACCCTCAATAAGTGACTATCCGCCAACAGACTTCCGACAAAGGCATAACAAGCTTGGGTAGAGCCGTCTGCTGCTTTTGGAGATAGATGGCTTCTGATAAGCTCTATTGAGCTGGGTGGGACCGTCGCTTCGAGCTTATCTGAGAGTAGCACAATCTTGGAGATGGTTCTGCCGTCTCGTTGAACTTTGATAGCTCGTAGTCGACCATCTTGCAGGAAAAGTAGAGCTACATCGGAGGTAATGAACATCAAACTCGAATGCTCAAGCGGCAAAGGGTCTTCCGAAATTTGGTCCATCTTCATGGAATCGCTGACGAGATTTGCCCAGGGATTGAGGGCCGCAACTGTACATTTGCCAGCTTGATCCACATGTATAAGGGCATTGTTTGTTGTTATGACGACTCCTCCCAGGTCTCGTGGGCAAGCTGTCAGGTGCAGGCAGTCGTACGGAAGAGATGAAGTTTGTGATATGATTGTGCTGGAAGGAGGAGTGGATGTAACATCGATGGTGAGGAGGAAGAGTTGGGTGACGTCTTTTGCGTTCTCTAACCGGCTATGGTAAGACGTCAGCCACTGTATTCTCCAGTAGACACTTGTAGGAAACGCCTACCCGGTCCAAGTCTGCTCTGGCTGTGTGAGAATAGCCAGCGTAGGCTCGTTGAAGCCAGCCAAGAAAATGAAATCCTTCACGTGACGAAGTTGTGGGCTAATTTCCGTCAATTCAACTACGGAGCTCGGCGCATACGGCAAGCTGTGAAAGAAGCTTAGCATAGTTTCTCCCATCTGAACAAAGGTGATGACGCACCTTGCCATGCCCTCCTCCGCGCCTTCCAATTCTATCTGGTCCTGGAAGAAGGGCGTGATTGCCAGGGCATCTTGCGGAAGCAGTAGTCCAGCGCAGCGACTTAACGGATCTACACGAAGTAGCGATGTGTATCCCGTAAGGTCTCCTTGTATCTGGAGACGGCGTAAGCGTGAGTATTCCATAATGTAGATATCCCAATAGTGGAACTTCGAACTTACTAGGTGCGGTAGCTTCTCGAAAGTGTGTAGCGACGCTGTGACGAGGTCATACTGCTCCGAAGACCACTCGAGGAGGGAAGTCTACGTAATGAAAGACAGTCAGTATCACTGGCGCACACAGAATATTCAGTCAACTCTCGGAAGCGTCCAGCTGCCTCACTTTCGCATTCTTGAAAGAAACGAGAAGCCGGTCCAAGCCATCTCGAGCGGTGTCGATGGTCTGGATGCGCTGTAGACCCGTAATAGTTCCATGCAGACTGTATTCCCTAACGAAACGCAGGCGAGCGCTTGTTGTCGTTGAGTCTTCCTGAAGGCTGAGTTCACTCTGCAGCTTTGTGGACAGCCGGGGCGGCAAGATTGCACGAATGTGATGCAGAAAGAATTGCAGGCAACAGCATCAGAGTCTGCATTGCTCGAGCACACTACACCGGCATTGCAGCGCACTGCTGAAAGGCGGCATGGACTGACCTGCGGATCTCCATTCACTATCGCAGGCTTCGTCTCCTCTGATTTCTCTGCAGCGACATCATCTTCATCTGTTTGCCCGTCCACCACATTGTTCACGGGAGTATGTAGAGCTGATACATTATCACTGACGACCTCTTCCACAACTTCAAATAGCTGCAGGAAGTCATTGCGAGCCGTGACGAGGTTCCTGACAATCTTGGATTTTGTGGATGAAGTGCTTTGCAGACAGCTCGGCGTGAGCCTGGCACTCAGGGAGAACGCTACGCCCGATGGCGGAGCTGCCTGCCTGTGGATGGCATACATGAAATCACTGCAGCGCAACCGGAAAAGTAATCGCTGTGGGGAGTCGGTCTCGCTTCAAGCGCCCCGTATCAAGTCTCGTCGATGTAGGTGATCGCGGCGACGAGCGAGCAAACGAAGATATCATATGCAAGAACAGCATAGCCGTCGAGCTGCGGTGTGATTGCTATGGACAGCCTCTGTTTCAGCTCACTACAACCGCTCGTTATAAGCTTAAAGTCCTTGCTCGCAGCAGACAGGTTTGGCACGCTTCAATTGGAGTAGCGGCCCAGTTCACGTGCAACACCATAAAAGAAAGCTGGTTCTAACAAATAAGAACGACAAGGGGCACCGCAACTATCTAGACGCTGGAGTATAGATCATAAATGGTGCCTGCCAACAGCGCGACCAGCATGTGCTCTGCCACACGAACTTGGCTGGTGGGCTCGCTCAGGAACTACCCTGACATCCTTACTTCCTGGGTTTATACGCTACGTGCTTGTGCTGATTGCCTGGTCAAGCAAGAATGATTTGCGGGTAAGCAGGAGTTCATCTCACTATCAGAAGCACTCATAGCTTTCTTGTAGGCGCTATTCGGCCGGTAAACAGTGCCGTATCAACGATGAAGAGATCCAGAAAGTATGAGCGGGCTCGGAGTGGAACAGCTATCAAAGACTGGTCGACACGAAGACCAAGGCGTATATCCGAGAGGAGTGATGCATACCGCAAGGTGAAGAAGCAGCATGGCAACCTTGTTCCGCAAAGGGCCAATTTCGATCATCAATGATAGCAGCACTACCTATGAAGAGTGACCTCTTCACAGATCCCACGTTTGATTCCCAGCTAGGGGTATCACTCTTGCTAATTTGCAGCTGGTAGTTTGGTTTCGTTCTCTCGCACCCTCCGAAACCATCCCGGCGTGTGAAGGTTAGGCTCAAACTGATTACTCGCCGCAGATCAATGGCAGCCGGAGGCCTTCTTCACCGCAACACGTGGAAAGTCTTGTTGAGTGGGTCTCGCGTAAATTGGTTGATCGGGGCCAGCCTCTGTCTACGGCTTCAAGACCACCACAGCCTTTTGCTCGGACGCAGACTTCAACCAAACTCCGTCAAGGAATACTACACTTTCATTGAATGAAATACCACACCAACTGAAACCCACACTTTGAGAACACAACTGACCCCGCCTTACGCAGTGTAGTCATACTTGCCGGATTTCTTGATGCTTGGACCGAAGTGTACACAGAGGCTGTTGAAGGCTGTTAAAGCTTTTGTATGCCCACCTTGTCTGCTTCTGCACTTCGAGCTTTCTGCTTCGCTTCTTACAATTACCCTGACCTCTAGCCCGCGTCCTAAGCTTGAAGGTGAGCTTCTCATAGATAATTCGATGGTAGTCTCGTCGCAAGAAAGCTGGTGCTTCCATTTTTATGATATGCTGATTTGCTTGACTGTCTCAGGTGTATCTACCAAGAAACGCTCTCTGGAATCTACAAGTAGCGTGGCGGTAGTGCGACTTATCTAGCGCAGATCGCAAGCGCTTTCCCGACGTGCCGAAGGACACTCCTCCCTCACCTGCGCTTGTCACTTCTTCACTGCAATCGAGAAATCGCACGAAGTTCACACCTCAAGGCAAGGCCACTTGACCTGCAGGAAGCAAAGCCCAGGGAATTTCAAAATTGGTACGAACACAAGCAGGGTGAGTAATGCTATTAGCAAACGGCCTCGTGGGATCCCTCACCCTCAAGTCTGCCTCTCATACCATGTCCACATAGGACATACCGCGTCGCCTGCCAGGTACAGTCGCCACCGGACCGTTGCCATCAGCAAGTGCAACATTAGCATTCATCACCCATCCCGTCGTTAGGAGCGCCTTATGGCCGGTGATCAATAGCATCAGTATAGGGACAGGATAAGATCGCCAAGCAGCTTACTTGACGCAAGCTATCGAAGGAGCCGCTGCACGGGGCCCCGCTTGTAACCACCGCGAAAGTCTTAATTGGCTCGAACACCCGTGCAGCTTCAAGGCAGGAACGGCCACTTTACCACTCATCAGACACCCATCGACGTAACATCTTGGTTATCACCACCCCTCACGCAGACATAACAACACCGGCCTCGGACCAATTTCTGGTGTGCCGGAAGCGTAAAAGGGCACCTTCGAACAATCGCATGAAACCGACTCGCAGCAATTCACGCGGAGGGACCATACATCTATATCAAGCAATCATTCCTCCCGTTGATTAAGTGTGAGAGCTCGTAAGCTCTAGGTTGCTCGGTTTGCTGAATCTTGTGCTCTCCGCTTGTCCTGATCAATTCGATGCGCGTGTTCTCTTTTCCCAGGCTACAGTAGCGGAATTCTTTCGCTTTCTTTCCCTTCTCTTCTCATTCTTCAGTGGTTTCACTCACCGGTCAGGTATTACGGTACAACATTCCGCAACCTCATTCAACAGCATTATCGTCGACTCCTCCTACACTCCTTCTATGAAACGTTAACATCTCCTTCGCAAATTCAGACTTTCATCGGTTCCTTCTCCTTTACGCGTCGATCACCCTTTCAAGCCTCATTAGCACTGTGCATATATCAGCTTCAGTCGTTAGACACAATTGTTATTTATCGTCTTCTTCATATCGTCCGTCAACACTCTTGTACTCCAGGTGAGCTTGCTTCGGGTCGTTTCCTTATCTTTGTCATATCTTCTTCTGATGCAAAGCATCTTCATAGCCAAGACGACAGTTATCATGAGTGCTCTCACCGCATCCGGATCTCACCAAGCCTATTTCCACACCGCCTACAAACAGCAAGCTTATGACCATCAATGGTCATTGTATTCGAATGGCCTCCAAGAGGATAATAGCGATATCTTCGATTTGGCCTCAATTCACCCTTCGCATGGCCTGTCGCCAGTTACTGGTGCTTTCCTGAGGGACGGCCAAGACGAGGAACTCCCGTCGGAAGCTGAAAGGATCATGGCTGCGATGGCTGCCTGTGGTGAAGATAGTGATAGTCACATCGAAGCGATGGACAGTCGCTCTTTTGACGAACCACAAGATTGGATTTCGGACTCTTCTTTTGAAGTATCGGGAATTCCAGTACCAAACAAGGCGGGCCAGATCAGCCGCAACGAATCGGCAACTTCGTCCCTCTATTTCAGCAGCAGTCTCAGCAGCAGTACCGCATCGATGTCGCTCGAACGCGTTTCCTCCTGCTACTTTGAGCCACCTTCGGTTGAGCAGCACACCAAGGTAGCTCTCGTACCACTCGATGGTGCTCTTCATCGTAGACTTTCAACATCAACGACACCTTCTGTACCTGTATCGTGTACCGCTCAAGACTCTATGCCACCGGCTATGGCTCTGTCCTTTTCTCTGGCACCTAATCAATCCACTTCCAGCTTCATGCTGCGTTCCTATTCCGCACCAGCGCAGACACAGGCTCAATTCAATCTCTTGAAACAAAAGTGGAATGCAGAAGCTTTGGCTGCTGCCGAGCACACTGAAGCTGGACCTTCTTCCATGTCACAAACATCTCCTCGTCCCAAAATTGCACGACGAAACACCTCTGCTCATATACCGTCTTTGCGTCGACAGCGAGACAATGACGAGGAGATGCCTAGTCTGTCTTATGGATACCAAGTACACGATACCTTCGGATCTCGCTCGCATCTCCTGTCACCAGCCCATAAGCACAATCCTTTCAAGCGTTCGCGGTTATCATTTACTGCGATTCGCGAGGCGGATGATACCTTTCCAGAAGAAGCGGGTTCACCCCACTCTTCAACAACGGAGCAAAGAGCGCCTTCACCACCAAAATCGCCGGTCCGGCCAAGTCTGAATCGATTCTTTACCTCCCCTGAGTTTTATCTCGGCGATGCGCAGGACAATGCAGCCGATGACGACGACATCTTCGACTCGTCTATTGTCTAGTCAACAACACGACGCGCATGTCATCATTACAGGCAGCGTGTTTGGATAGTCGTTCTATACGCAATGCAGCTTTCAGTTCTCTTCAGGCACCTGTGCGGTGCGGGAATCCTGCCAGTCAGCTAGTCGGCCATGCAACCGTTCGTTGCTTCGATTCACGTAGGGTCCGGGCGGCAGCATGGTTAGCTATGGCGTTTCTATCAGACCGATATGTGATTGTCCGCTTGTATCATAATTATCCTGCGGTTGCATATATGCAACTAATGAACCACGTGATCGGGTCCTGTGCGGCCTGTCTCAGGAGTCCGAGGCGATGCAGCAGTACATGCGGTTCCCAACCGGGCGAGGATTATCAACAGGATTGCTGTCCATAACATCATATGCACAGTTCATATAAATACACCCGAGCTGTACACCTCCCCGTCGCATGCGCTGCTTCGGTGCGTCTGCTCGGGTCTCTCGGTCGGAACAAGCCGAGCATTTATAGGGTACTTTCGAGGCAGTGTGCTGATAAAGCGGGAGATGCACATGCGCTGGCTCGCTAAGAGCGTTCCGCTGTGCTAACAACGTTCTGACAGTGCCTCGCACAGCTCGGTGCCCTGCTAGCATGATCTTTGGAACGTCAAACTTGCATCGCCGCCCAGGCGGGGTAGAAGGTGCTCCTGAAGGTGCCCAAGGTATAAAAGCCTGCCCCAATCCTCCCTCTCGTCTCTTCTTTCTTCACTCAATCGAACACATAGCTCGATAGACTTACTACTTCCAGAACAGCACTTCCTTTTCCATATTTTAAATAACCCTCTGCAATCTTCCAACATGAAGTTCATCGCCGCCGCTGCAGCCCTCATCATTGCTGTGCCTGCCCTTGTCAGCTCTGCTCCGACTGGCACAGAAGACATGGAGAAGAGACAACAGAGCGTCCCGTATTCCGTGACCTACGACGACCAAGATCCCTGGGTATCTTACCACGGCTCCTGGACTCACCTCCAAAATCAGGGATTCCAGCTCCAGAGCAAGACGGAATCGTATACTGGACATGCCAATGAGTAAGTAGGACTTTTCGTACTACAATTATGCCCTTCTAATTATCTTATTGATGGCTTCTAGTGAGGTTCACTTCCCGAATCCCGTCGCACCGGGTATTACGAATACTTTCAAGGTGACAGTGTTCTCTACGAAGAAATACGACCGAGGAGTCTTCAACGTTTATTGTGGACACAAGCTGTAAGCATCGGCCCGCGGGACTTGATTAGCTAGCAAGCTAAGTTTTCGCATTTTCTTTCTGCCCTATAGCATCGGTTCAGGCAATGAACACTCCGGTGGCGGAGAAACCAATTCGGGAGTTGTCTTCCACACAGACCAGTACGTACCCAAGATTATATGGCCCGCAAGCTTGCCGGTTAGCTTATCGCGTATTTTCCCTCAGTGCTGTTTGCGAAGGTGGCGAAGATTTTGTTGTCAAGAACGACAGAGGTGCTCAGTACCTCGCTATTGACGCTCTCAAGCTCGAGTACAGCGGTGTCTAGGTTGAGATGCTAGAATATCTCTTTGATCGCACCCTTCGTCTTTACTTCTATGGCATCTGACTTCTCCTCCTGAGCAACCTTGACATCTTGTAGTACCCCAACTCCGACTTTCGCCAAATGAGGCCCGTTACACACCGTCATTACTTGTAGTATACTCTGTTGAGATCGCTGAAATGTCTCTCTCCAGTCGCTACGGGATAAGAAGCTTCTCCTCCTGAAGTTTGGTGGTGGCGTTTCGGACAGACTGGCTTCGCGATTTTAACGTTGCATTGACCAGGAAGCTTCCTGACTTTCCATCGAATTGAAGCAAAGTACAGTAATCTAGAAGAAGCTATATAATACGCCTATCTCTTGCACGACAGTGGTACTAAGCCCCCAAGCCATGCTGCACACCGTAACTCCTCTCTCGTCAATCCTGCATTTATAAGGCCAATTCAAAAAAGTTAACACTCAAGCTACCGAGGGTAGAGGTGGCTTTCGACCTGGTCGTGGTGGTCGTGGTCGTGGACGTGGACCAGGTAGAATTACCAGCCCTCCTCGTCCTTCTTTATCATCAATTACATCCTCGACTCAAGCTGCAAGTGGACCCAACTCTGAAACTTCAACAGCTATCAGCCTCAAGCACTCATTAGACCTCACAGACACAGCAATCCTCGATGGATGAGCGGAGTCGTCGTCGCAGTTGTCGCAATGATAAAGCTTGCTACAAGTGGGGCAAGACTGGTCACTTCTCTCTAGATTGCTGATCAAACTAAAAAAGACCCCGGCAATTCGCACCCGAACATGTTTCAAGCTTAATAGCATAGCCCAGGCTGAAATATACACTCGAATTTTGTAGTGGCTTCCTTGGAAGAGCCTGTGATCATGCAAGCGGAGCATCCCAGTTCCAGTCGGACCGTTACCGTTGTGAGATGCGCCAGTTCAGCTGAACGCCATAGTTCCTGAGATGAGACAAGTCATTATAGCATTGCCTAGAAGTACTCTAAGCATGCACGACGACGCTTGATCTTCTGGCTACACTTTATGTATGCCTTGCCAAAGATGGCGCAACCGGCCTGCAGTGCACCCACTGGGTGGACATGATGCCGAATCGCCAACTAGTCTATTATTTGCCGTAATGCGACGAGATGCACCAAATTTGTCATTCTTTCTTTGCGTGCTTGTGCGTCTGTGAGCGCATGGACAGCGCAGGCTCGTTGTCGGTATCTATCTGCTCCGAGGCATCCCAGCTGTTTCATCACTGGCAGGCAAAATAATAACAACTTGACGGGTTCAGAATGATGCGATCGGGCTCCCGCTCTGACTAACCAATGAATCTGTAAGAGTGTTTAGGATGTCTTCTTCTTCTATCGTCTATCCGCACGCTTCCGCATACTGGGATGCAGCTGGTCACGTCGACATAGAAGACGTGAACCGCCAGCGACTTGTGTCGATTCCAGTTCAATTCTTAAAGCGGTCGCAATGTGATCACTGGGAGTTCGTTTTAGAGGTAATCAGGCACTGCATCGACAATGGCGGCGATGAAGCCAACCGTGGGACACTCTGCGGGCCCCACAATACTAACGTGGACTTGGCTAGTCCTGCACGAGCAGGGATATACACCTATATTCGCAAAGGTGAGACTCTACTGACTACTCACATCATGCCACTCGCGCGGCTCATAATGAGCAAACAATATTCCCAGACGACTCGACTAGAGGCTGCATCTACCGACGAGGTCCAGAATCGAAATGTCGTGGTAGAGCTCCAGTGGTTACAGGCAGCGAAAGCTCGTACAGTGACTCGAAGAGGTCTTCCATCAATCAAGTGAGCGGTACCGCAGAACAATACTGCCGGCGTTTAAGTTGCGTCTCTCATTGTAGAACACATTCCGGATGCGTTTAGTTTCACGCGATGGATTGTGTTTGCTCACCGACGCTCCGTTTGAAGACTGCACGCCAGCGCATATCGTACCACTCAGTCGGAGCGACGTAAGTCCAAAAAGGCCTGCTCGAGAGCTTTCAAAAGTATCTCAATATTATGATCTTGCGCATATCTATTTTCAGCTTTACTCATCAATCTTGGGACGTCAGGAGCAATACTACTTTCATGCTAGCATGGGTCTCCTCCTTCGAGACGACCTGCATCACGCTTTTGACAGGGGGGATTGGGCTTTGTATCCTATGGTGAGCACAAATCGCTGCATCGCGCATGTAAGCATTTTTTGACACAACTCGTAGGGACAGAGCCTTGTCGTACATTATTTTACACCCACCGATCAAAAGAAGCAGGGTTTGCATGGCCTGGTGTTACCGCCTGAACGATTTCGTGGCGAGGCATCCGTTAGACCAGACTCCAGGTTACTGGCGTGGCACTACAGACAATGCTCGCAAATGCATTTTCGAGGCTTCGCCTGGCGCATGGATGTCGCTGATGCCCTTGAAGAGATGGCACCAAAATCATCTTAGATTCAATCAAATTGTTGTCCATATCAGCACTTGGGCTTACCTGTGCCGAGCAGTAACTTGCCATAGATACTTCAATCTCGATCTAGAAGAACGGAGGGGTGCCTGCTTTACTTTACGTACCGGGTGTAGTGGGCCGGTATACCCAAAGCACAGCAGGCACAACATGTTCCGCATGGCAACGTAGAAAAGACGCTCTCGTACCCTAATAATTTGCGCTAGCGATCGGATTCTTCGAATACATGCACCCTACGTCGAATAAGCAGGTGCTCTCATAGGGTCCTTGGCTGTGACGGAAGCACTGGACTTCGCGGCGAGGATGGCTTATTACAGGTGCCCCTGGATGTCTTCTTTCCCACAGGCTTTTCATGCTTACTCTCACTTTGATTTCACTCTTCAGCCTAACATCAAAGGAAGTTCGAAACGCCTGATTAATGATCTCTTCAGGTCGTTCGACCTGATAGGCTCTGCAAATACCACTGTCGGTAGACCAGTCCGGGAGGCAGATCGGTCGGCCAGAACGCTGTCTCTTTTCCGCTCTAGGATTAATTGGCACACCAACCATCGTATACCTGGACGAGCCTGATTCTGGGCTCGCTTGTCGAAGGTTAGCTGGGGTGTTCTCTTACAAACGGCTTAGAACCTGCTGTGCGCTAATGTAAGGTCTTTGCTCGTCTCTTACAGAGATCATGTCTTTCACGGAAGGCATTGTTCAGCACTTTAAAAGTCAGACTCGTTCGTTGGCGGAACTATCATGCATGTCAGCTGACGTTCAGCTACCCTCGCATCCAGCTCATCGTCATATGCAGCATTCATCAGCCGGTCAACAGCCATTTAGGTTTGCTTGATAAACCTCGACTACTTTTGCAAGGCGAAAATGCTACTCAGGTCATCTAAGCAAGTCAAGCGGTACTTTGATAAGAGTCGGCTTCCTGATGTCGGCGCATATCAACCCAGTAGAGTTCATCCTTGTCCCGTGGATACCGACTTTTCACCTTCTGGCGAAGATTTGAATCAGACGGAGTAACCCAGGAACGATTGCAGGCGATTTGGCATGCTTGTGTCAGTTCGGACATGGCCTCTTAGACTTTGACTTCTTGAACTTGCCATATCGAGGCTGGAATTCATATGCGTTTGGAGGTGAGTGTGCCTCGGCTTCATCATGCTCGTGGTCTCCAGTGCACCCCTCGGCATGCTTGTATTGGTGCCCCTTATCCGCCGTCAGCCTTGCCTTGCCCATGCCTGATCCAGCAGCAGCATCGTGAGCTGACGGTGTTGAGGAGCCATCATCGAGGTTCCACAAGGCCAAGATGCAACGTACAAGGTGAGCACACCACACCCGTGTGCTTGTTTTACGAGGACGTAGGCTAATCCTTGTTACAGACCGATAACATGACCAATCGGGATCTCTTCTCCATGCTGCACAAAATCATAGCAGATCATGTTGTCGATTTCCTCCCTGAGCCTAGACTGACCTAGATAGACGTGGGACCAAATTGAGGCGAGGCTTGCATTTAGGAAAATCGCTGTACTGAGGCGATATTGTAGTCCTCATATAGTGACTCGGTGTGGAGATGTGATAAGCTTTGCCTGCGGGATCATACAACAAAGATGCACTACACTGACGTCTTAAGCTTACATCAAGTGGACAAAACCCTATTTCTCCTCGTATGGGTACGATAGCTTGTCGTCTTTGCGGCGCCACAGCTTCCTCTTCCTTTTTGTTGCTACGTGTTCTGCCCACACCTCTTGTCCATGTTTAGCCTTGAACTTGTTGATGAATCGAGGATCCCTGAATATGCAAAGAAAGTCAAACATTTGCCTGGCCGCTAACGGCAACAAGGACTGGACGTACCATAGCTCGCTCGCGATACCTAAATCCTTGCAGCATCGCATGAGCGCATTACTCTTACAGCCCTCTGTAGCAGTTGGGATGCCCGAGGGATCAAAGTATTCTTGCTCTCCTCTTGCTATGCCGACCATCCGCCCTAAGCAAATAAGAGCGTACTCTCTCGAAACAATCTTCGTTCCGATGTTATGGTCGCCTCTTGGATGCATTCCCCACCCGCCTGGTCCAAAGGCCTTGTTGAGTATACGACGGTACTTGATCTCTGGTAGGTATATGAGTCCGTCTGAGTGTACACATTATGAAGAGAAATCAGTCTCCAATGCATGACACCATAGAAATATTGCGGGTTTGCAAAGGCCGCCACAACTGACCTGGCTTGATTTCGATAGAATCAGGATCGATAGGCGCCAACAGGACGTCTGATATCTCTTTAGGGAATGGTTCTGACCCCAACCCATGGAAAGAAGCTGACCAGTCTTGCTCGGAGGCAGGAGTTGCTGGAATACTCGCAGAATCGAAGACGCTGCTGGGTCCCGTACTAGGCGATCCTTCGCTGGAAGCACCTACAGCCCCAAGTTCTGAAGTATTCACTGAAGATGTTGATGCCTGCTTCGCACGTCCTGCTGGTGCACTCTTCGGACTTGACGATGTCGAAGGTTCTGCAAGATCCCATGCTGATGCAAATGTGCGGATTGGCGCTTGGACAGGCAAGCTTGAGCGGCCAACGACAGCAAGCTGGCGTGCAGCCACGCCACGAGCTCGTGCGAAAGATTGTCCCAACATTCCGCTAGACCCAGCTGAATATCTCTAATCGATACGGATTCTGGTGCGCGTAAAGCAGAGACGCACGGGTGATGATCGGACGGAGTGGTCCAGAGAAGAGCTATCCAGGTTCGTCCTAGGCTTCATTCATCAATGCCTGATGTACGTTAACACTACTCGTACTGAGTTATTATCTATTGCTACACTGAAAGCCTGCTGAAGATCAATCTTTGCGGAACTCGACCCGTTCCACCTTGACTTCGCCATCTATCAGCTGATACACGTATGTGACTACGTTGTTGCCTTGAATGTCCATGAGAGCAAAGCTAGGTGTTTTACTGTTTATGCTGTCTGGGTTGACCTGGGCTTTGGCCTGCTTTGCATCAGTCTCGCCAGTGGATCCGCCACCACCTTCCTGCCTGTTCTCTTTATTATCATTGTTGTCATTAGCGATATCCCCTTTTGCTTGAGCAGCCGAGTTCCCAAGTGTGCTGAACGTGAATGCACCTGTTGCGCTCCCAGGATTCAGGAAGAAACGTCCTTCGAACTCGAAAGCTTCGAACTTGTGGGTGGCACCTGATACTAGGATGTCGACATCCAGCTTGCGCGCGACTGCGGAGAGCGACTCTGTATCTCCAAGCGGGACAACTTGATGTCCATGTATGATCCCTATTCGTAGAGGACCGTGTGTGATGATTTGCGAAGGCGGCGCTGTTGGCAGCTGCGACATTGGGATCCGTTAGGCATATCAGCATGTGAGGCAATGTCCAACGTGGGGCATCAAGAACAGAGCAGTCCGCTCACATCGTCCCAGTCCCCTCTCACAGCTCTCACATCACCATTGCATATCCCTCGCAGCCACTCTAGAGTTTCGCCATCGCATACATTGCCCGTCAAGAGGACCTGCTGTATCTTGCCCGGCACTAAAAGCTTCTTGAACTTGAATGGAAGGTCGTGCGAGCGTATGGGTATATGCAGATCACCAATCACCAATACAAGGACTGGAAACGAAGGTGTGCATTGCAGAATTGCCCGGTTTCCGGTGTATTTTCAAGAGTTCGGGTTGTAATCATTGTCCACGTCAGTGAGGCAGAACGCGCGAGCGAGGAGTGCTCATACTCACCCATACTGGCGGTGAACAGGCACCTCGCCTATGTTAGCAACAACTTTGCTTCGAGCGTCCAGGCTTGAATTGGTGCACGTCCATGCTTTCCTGTCAATCCCACGCTTCGCATCGCAGCGATTGCGCGAAGGCTTTGCGAGCACGTGCCCAAGAAGTCCCGGTATTCAAAGAGGAAACACTGCTTCCTGTAGAAGAAACGGTCTGCCAGTGGGTTCTGTGCATAGCAGTAGCCATCTCTCCTGCATGTCCTCGCATTTTCGACAGGCATAGCTGTACAAATGCATACCGGGGGAGAATCCCTATACGACGAGACGACGAGAGCTAGTACCGATACAATAAGCGAAGCGTTGTACAACATCACGAACTGACCATATTTGCATCTGATAATACAGTCAAGTGAAAACAAATACCCTCTCTCAGTGTGCAGTAACAGCCGCTCCACCCCTACCTAAGGTAGTCCGGCTGCCTTTGCTCCCGGCTGCCGTGACACTACTACTATTCCCAGCTTCACGATACATCTCTGCCGTTGTAGGATTTGTCGACCTCTGCGCTGTCCTTTCGCAGATAGATGTACCATCTCTGAATCTTGTCCTGAAGAGCACATTCGCATTGGTAAAGAGACCTTCTTTCAAGGAGACCACGATGAACTGCGATCCATGGAAGCGTGTCCGGAAGAGATGTCCGATATGTTGTGTATGTGACAGATCCAAAGCCGCATCAACCTCGTCAAGGATGTACATTGGTGCTGGCTTGAATTGCAGCAGTGACATAATGAGAGAAAGAGCGATAAGGGACCTAAACGAAGACGATGTCAGCAGAGACACATGACGGTCAATAGTGGTTTCAAAACCTACCTTTGTCCGCCTGACAGTTCTGTCAAGGACTGCTTCCATACTTGACCAAGTCTGACCTTGACTTCAAGACCTTGGGTAATGTCCTGACCTTCTGGAGGCTGAAGTTTGGCAAAATTACCAGGAAGCAATTCACCAAAGATACCACCAAAATCGCCATCAACCTTCTTCCACGTCTTCGTGAGCGCTTCCTTCTTGTATTCATCCAGCTTGGCTATCGTCTCTTCAATCTTCAATTTGTCTTTTTCCACTTGGCTATACATCTTGAGCAGCTCCTTCTCCTGTTTCTCGACCTGATCAATCATGACCATAACTTTCGGATTGAGCTTCTTACTGCGTCCTTTCTGACGCTCCGACAGATCTTCGCAAGTCGTTCGTGCTGCAACCATGTCGTGTTTTGAAAAGTCATAAGGTGTGCCAACCTTTCCGAAGGACGGACTATCATCTTCAATCCAAGTATACTTGTTCTGATAGTTGACAAGATTCTGCTTAATCTTCTTATTCTCCGCATCAAGCCTCTCCAGATCGTGCGTGATCTTCTTTTCCTCGACATCAAGATCTGCAATTTCCTTCTCCTTGCGCTTGCGTGCTCTATCGAGTTCGTCAAGTTCTTGCGAGAAAGCTGACAAGATCTTCGTCTCTTCTCGTAGCTCAGCCTCGACTACATCGTGTTGGCTCTGCAAGCTGTCGATGGAGGCTTGCAATGCCGAGTGCTCCTTCTTACTGCGTTGTACAGCTTTGGCAGCTTCAACAACCTCCGCCTGACCGGCCTCAAGATCCTTGTCCATCTGATCCAGCTCCAGTTCGACGGTCTGCATTTCTTTTTGTACAGACTTGACTGCCGTAGTCTGCTTGACAAGTTCCGCTTTCTTCTTGCTAATATCCTTTTTGAGCTCGTCCAATTTACCTTCACGGTTGTTCTTGAACTCGTTCATTTCCTTCTCCAGACGTTTGCATTCCTGCTCAGCTTCCTTCTGTTGCTGCTTGAGTGTGGTAATGCTCGCCTGAAGCGTCTTCACTTGCGCCTTCAGTGATTCCACTTCAGCTATGATACGCGTCGTACTGCTTTCTTTCACTCGCTCTTCAAGCAAAGTGACCTCATGTGACTTCAAGTCCAGCTCCCTCTTCGCTTCTGTGTACCTGTTCATACGATCTTTAACTAGCTCCCATTCCCTCTCAGCTTGATCTAGCAACCGCTTTGCTTTGTTGAGATCGTCTTCAACAGCCTTCAATTCCTGTACTTTGACAAGAATACCGCTTGTACTGGGTTTGCTACCGCCGCTGAGAGTACCGGAAGGATCGTATACGTCGCCATCTAGTGTAACGCTCTTCATCTTGATGTTCGCATGAAAAGTCACTCGCTTGGCCGTCTCCGCATCAGGGCATACCAGAACATTGCCAAAGACGTACTCCATAGCTTTAGATACATCGTCGGCGTAGCCAACGAGCGACAAGGCTAGATCTGCAGTGTCGTTCGAAATGTGCTTTACCGTCGCAATGCGCTCTGCTGAAGCCTTGAATGCTTGGATTTGATTCAAGGGAATCATCGTGACGCGCTTCGTAAGTCGACCATTTTCAAGAAGTTGAGATCCGACCTTTTCATTCTCTACAACAACCTGTTATTGCGATAGCTCAGCAATGTACGCTATCAAGAAACCAAAGTGCCCGTGACTCACGTTGTACAAACGCCCTCCTGCACAGACCTCCAAAGCTGTTGAGTATTTGTAATTCTCCGGTTTGATCTCGATTAGACTCGCAACGAGACCCTTCACTTTGCTCTTATCGAAATCTCTGTTTGGCATAGAGTAATTGAAGTCCAAGCTTGCAAGCCTGCTCTTCAGAGTGTCACGCTTTTCCAACAATTCTCGAACCGCTTTACCTGCATTCTCGCGTTTCTCCCTCAGACTCGTCTCGCGGTCTTCATTCCAATCAAGCTTGTCAAATTCTGATGTGAGACGCTGTACAAGCTCCTTTGCCTTCTGCAACTCTTTCGTCAGTCCAGTATCCTCTGACTGAGCTTTCTTCATGCGAGATTCTTTCTCCTTCAACTCCCGTTGCAAATGATCAATTCTGGCTTTCGCTTGTTCAGCTTCGGTGGCAGAGGTTGAAGCTTTGGCTCGGGCATTTGCGATCTGTCCCATATAGCCGGTAGACACTGAGTCGGCCTCGTTCGAAGAAGACGAGAGGCCAGTGATTAACGTCTGCAACAGGTTTTCTGTCTGTTTGAGGGCACTCGTCGAGTTGTCATAGTTGCCTTTGATAGATGACAGCTTTTCCGTAGCTTGAGCAAGTAAAGTCCTCTTCTCTTCCTTCTGGACTTCGAGCTGCATATGGGGGTAGTGTCAGTACACTCGGAAGCCCTAGACTCAGAAGCTCAAGCCTTACCTCCTTGACAGCCGTTTCGGTCTCCTCAACACGCTTGCCATCCTCTGCGATAGTCTGCTTCTTCAGATCGAGCTGTGTTCTAGTCTTCGCCAGCTCCTTCGCCAAGTCCTTGAGTTTGCTATCAAGCGTTTGTACCTTTCCGCCTTTCTGCATCTCCTTATCTCGGCGGCGTGTGATCTCTTCGACCTCCGTCTCGATACGCTTCATCTCCTCTTGCATCCGCTTTACAGCTCTCTTCCCTTCAGCAATGGCATCGTGTTTCGCTTGTATAGTTTCCCCTGCCCTCTCGACCCTGTATTGAGCATTTTGAATCAATGACACCGAATCCGACTCAGCAGGCATAGGTATTGCAACTTACTTGGATCTCAATACCAGCCACTCGTGAGCTACGACGAGACGGGACAATCTTTCGAATTCGCTTTGTGCTTTCTGATATTCGAGATATGTTCGTTTCTCTTCTCGCAGCCTGTTTAGCTTTGGGGTGATTTCCTCTTTCAACAGCTGGGAGGTCACGTGTTTTGTCAGCCGGGTGTCATAACTTCGACAACCATGCGACTTACAGCTTGTATCTCTTCAATCTTCTTCTCTTTCTTGGCCATAGTCTTGACAGCTTTGTCTTTCTTGTCCTCGAACATGCTAGTGCCTGCAGCTTCTTCGATCATTCCTAGAATTTCAGCAGGCCTCATATTGAGAACCTTGGTAATCTTGCCCTGCATAATAAGGAAATTTGGATTGTTGATATTGAGCTGGACGGACTGGAAGAGATTTTGGACCGCAGCCTGAGTAGCTCGATGACCGCAGATCAGGTATTTTGATACGCCACCCATTGCAACCTGCAAATCCACGGCGGGTTCAGCCAATAATTCGCGAGGCACAGTAGCTTTATCGGCTAGAACAAGTCTTCTTCACGCACCTGCCGTGTTACTGTGACCTGCTTATAGGTTTCGAATCCGACTGGAGCTTTTTCGCGTTCTGAATTATCGAACACTATCGTAACCGAAGCCTTGGTGATACCAGCTTGACCACGTTTGTAGATGAGATCTTGCAGATTGGCAGCACGGACCTTTCGACGAGACGGAGTCGTCAGTCAGGCGTCTCCTTCTCTTGGCAATTTCAGCTCTTCAGGGACCTACCGCTTGCAGGTTCGTGATTCCCAAAACAAAGCAGATGGCGTCGAGGATATTGGATTTGCCCGAGCCATTCTATTGTAGTCTGTAGGTCAGCAGGAATACAACAATCTAGATATGGCGATGTTATAACTAACGAGACCGGTACTGATAATATGCAATCAGGCCATCAGCTGATGCCTCCTGTCAACCATGTGGGTCGCGTGCTTCGGTCGGACTTACATCGCATTGAAAGACTTGTCCCATCCTTCGATACTCGTTCTCACGGCTTTAAGTCATTGCATGAGCCCCCATACACAAGAAATGCCTGCTCTGAACTCACGGTACGATTTGAAGCCATCCAGGATGAGCTCCTCGATGCGCACTGTGTGAGCGAGCATTCGCGTCAGCTCACGCCATGAGCGCTCGAACATCGCACTAGACCATGGCCTACTCTTGAAAGATGCGCACGCCCGACTGACGCGCTTGTTCTGATTGCTGCTGTTGTCTGTGAGTCGTGTCGAGCAAGAGAAGCTGCTTGTTTACTGCTGCATGCTCGATAACAACCAGCTGATCGAGCAAGTCCAGCAGCAGAAAGTGAGAAATAAGAAGCAAGGGAACGCTATGTAGCATTGTCAACAAGCCGTACAGACTTCAATGAGGAAGAAGTACTCAGCCATTCTACAGATTTGGTGCATTTGTTTTCGAGCTAGCTGGCAACAACGGATACTGCGGCAGTTACGACATGTAGTGAAGACATTAGAAAGGCACGTAAGAAGCACTCTTTGCTACACAGACGAAATATGAGAGGTAAGAACGATGTTCATCAGAGACTTGCAGGACCTGACCGTCCAACTCGAAAGAAGGCTAGTTCGAGCCACCGACCGCTGCGAAGGTCAATCACAATCTCAGCTACTGCTTTACTCTGCTAAAAAGCTTTGCATTCAGATACAACTCACCAAGTTCAACGATCAGTCTGCAAGCACACTCAAGGAATAGAAATGGCGATGAAACTCCGCCGGTGCCAAAGTGCGACGAGTGGTGACTGGAAGCCCGGTGCATCTTGGGCCGTGAATCTTGTCCAGCAAGAGCACGTGCCTTTGCAGCTGCTTCCCACAATTGACGCGTCGTACTGTCTTCATCCATGTTGGCAGGCATTGTAGTGTCTTGCGATGGCCGCCGAGAGCCATTATACGAGCGTGCTGGTGAAGCAGCGACGTTTGGCGAGATCGCTCCGTCATTGTTAAACGAAGGACCCGTCGACTCGCCTCTGAGAGACTGTTCACCTGGATGCCTTGATGATGCCGCTGTTTCGTAGCCTGGATGATTGTGCGCCATCGTAATATCCTCGTAGGAAGTATTGCTAGCACCACCTCCGAATTTTGATGTATTACGAATCAGTCTGTAGCCCAAGTTGCGGAAGTCGACGAGGTAGTTCTCCGGATCTATCGAGTAAAGCTGCAAGTCCATTCGAACCATGACGTCGTCGACCTTGCAGCGTGTTTCAATGAAGTAGAGAGCCTGTGCTTTCCTCATGAAATCCTCCTCTTCTTGCCTTTTCTTATTACGCCTCCTGATAGCCTCATCTCGCTCTCTTTCGCGGTCATGAGCGCCATTCTCCCTCTCCCGCTCTCGTCCTCGATGTTCGACTTCACTTCGCTCATCCGCGAACGAATCATCATTATAGTCAGTCATGTTGATACGCTTTTCAGGATCTTTCGCACGCCATTCAAATCCCAAGGTCTTCAACGTTCGATAGATCTCAAGCATGACTTCGAGCGGTTCACTTCTACTACGAATGCCGAAATGCCATCGAATTTTGTTCTTCCTGATTGTACTAGTTGTAGTGGTAGACGGAGCAGGCGATTCCCTTCCAGAGGTATGCCTGGCTAGATTGGCGGGAGTGAGAGGGTTCGGTTTTTCCGACAACGGAGACAAGCGCTTATTGCGAAGTAGCGGTCTGCCCGTGTGTAGTAATGCATGATTCTCAGTCTCTTCGACCTGCGGTAGGGAGGATTCGAGAATACGGATGTTTGAAGTAGCCAGAGGATCAATCTCCTCAACTGCGCTCTCATCGTCCTTTCCGGGCCTGCGGACGGAGCTTGCTCGCAAGGACTACATGCAACAACAATTCAGCGTGCCAGTCACAGGATGTTCTGCATCAGCATTGGATTAGCTCACCGTTCCGGCCTGAGATTCAGTCTCGCTGCCAGCAGGTTCCACCGGAGGAGGCGACATCATCCGTGCTGAAAAGCGCAAATTATTAGTCAACATAAGAATCGGATATACAGTTCACGTAGTATGCTGTACTGACGGTCAATGCTCTTTGAATCCCGAATCAGCTGATAGGCCACGCGCAATTCACGGTCCCTACCCGTCCGCAAGCTTTCCCACACGTCATCCGGGCTAAGTCCAGGGATTTTCGAGCACAGCTCAAGAACGCCAGCCTGATCCACAAATCCCACATCTTTGATGACTTCTCCCTTCTTTCTTCTCGTTTCTTCTGACATGTCCGATTGCGCCGTTGGATCTGAACCCGCTTCGCCTGGACCTTGTGAGCCTTCTGTTGTTGGTGCTGGACTTCCATCTTGTGACGCACCAGCTGAATCAGGTTCAGTCTTCTTGTTTCGGTTACGGTCTTTGCTCTCTTGTTGTTGCAAGCTAGGCGCAGCGAGATAATGGGGCAGATCTTCTTGGAACCATTCCATCTGTCTAATCTCGCCGATCTTGATACGGCGGTTCGAGTCCACAACCAGCATACGACTGATTAGAAGGCGCGCTTCGGCAGAGAGGAAAGGTGGAAGGGAGTAGATGCCGCCATTGATCTTCTTGAATAGTAGAGGGATATGATCGTCGTCGAAGGGTAGACGACCACAGAGCATAACGTAGAGAATGACGCCACATGACCAAATATCTATCTCCGGTCCTGCATATAGCTTTCCGCTGATGACTTCTGGCGCGGCGTAGTTCGGACTGCCACAGGATGTCTTCAGAAAGTCACCATCTCTCATGACGTTCGACAAGCCGAAATCTGCTATTTTGACGTTGAGAGCCGAATCCAGAAGTAGGCTGAAGACAAAATATATCAGCATCAGAATGATTGTGCCTTCTTGGATTGTCGAGTAAGCTCACTTCTCGGGCTTAAGATCTCGGTGTACAATCTTGAACTGGTGACAGTATTCAACAGCACAGATAATTTGCTGGAAGAAGCGCCTTGCTTCCGCTTCAGGCATCTGGGATCGCTCAAGGTCAGCTGAGAAGGTCAGTGATTTGGACAGGTTGCACTCACCCTGCCGCGTTTCACGATATAGTCAAAGAGCTCTCCTTCCAGGTACTCGATCACCATCACGATGTGCTCTGGCGTTTGCAAAACATCGTATCTGGCCAATTACAAGCATGAGCCTGGTTTTCTTGTGCCCTGTGCATGTGTTCACCTACAACTTGATAATATGAGGATGGTTCAGAAGACTGAGGTACTGAATTTCGCGCTGAACTCGATCGGTCATTCTACGTAACGGATTGCACGTCAGGAAGAGCACGTTAAAGTGGAAGATATAGCCGAGGCAGTCCTCACTCTTTGCTACTAATTTTGCGTTTCGATATGAACTTCATTGCGACTAATGTGCCAGTCAAACGATGTTTGCCGACTGCGAAGCGGAAAGAGGGGACAGCTGGTCAGCACCAAGGTACAGGCTTGTAAATCTGAAACCGCATAAGAAGGACGTCTCTGGCAGCTGTTTGATGATCTCATGATGTTGGGGATTTTCAGTGCGCTACGTTCATGGTGCGCTGTCGATGCCTTGTCTGTCTTTACGAGCTGCCTTGGCAGAGCGCGAAGCCGCGTTTCAGCCCAGAGCTGGCGTACTGTGCTTTGACGAGGTTTCCGTTTGGTTTGACCTTTACATTCAACTTGCTTAACATCCAAACCCTCACGCTCTTGCCTGCTTGTTCCACTTGGGGACGCCCTTCCATGCTGCTTCCGTGCGCTGTAGTATGACCGAGCAACTCACGCTTGACCTTTCCAAAGCTGCCTGTTCCAAGCGTCTTGACTAGGTTATAGTCTCCAATCTGCTGGGGCCCTCTTTGCTGCGCTGACGAGCCCACGGACGAGCCCATCCCGCGCTCTCTGCCTCTGCCATGGTGATGCCCGCTCTGTGACGATGCATGCTCGCGGTGTCCACCACCACCAGGCACAGGCGGAGCCGGCCGCGCAGGCGCAGGCACTGACGAGCGCTCGCCGGCCATTTGCTATCGCCGTGAGGACGCAGCCAGCTTGCTCTGTCTTGTCGTTTGCTGTTTTGCGTTCGGCGTCAGGTTTGTAGTGGTTCGTACGGGAAAGAGAGCGGAGTGATGATCAGCTTCACGGCAAGAGCTGCAGGTTGGTGGTAGCAAACTGGTGGAAACAGGCAGGCCCAGCTATCTGACTGTGTACAGGGACCACTGACTGCTCGCTAAGGTGTTTATTTGTTTTTAATGCCGAAGTACTACCCGGAATCGACAAGCTTTCATGCGCAAAGCAGATCAGACCGCCTGCCCTTGCACTAGATTGGTTGATATCGACTGATACAACGATAACGATATGCAGTGTACAGCTGATTGTATTACCCAGTCTGCGAGGTTTGAATGCTATCTAATGATACACATAATGCAATGTATAGTGGTATAAGCAAGACCTAATGTGAACGATTTCTACAGAGATTGACGTCTGTATTAGATTCCCTCTGCTGCCTCTCATTACCCGTGTTTCTGGAAGTCAAGTTTCCACTTCGCGAGCAGAGCGGTGACATCCTTCCTCTTCAGCATCTTTCCCACCCACCGCACGAAGGCATCCTCATCTTCCGGAACGAAGAAGCTAGATAGCAAACTTAGTATCGTCTCAAAGTCGGCTGAAGGTTTCGTAATATGAGGTGCGAGTGCCCAGATGAGGGCTGTTGAGGTAAGGATGAGGACATCTTTCCCGCCGTAGAGGAAGAGATCCCATATCCGCACTTGCGTACTGAAAGGCAGAACATTGACGAACAAGGTGATATACCACTTTGTTGCGAATGCGCTGACAGAGATATAATTCTTGTCCTATAGAAAGGGATGATCAATTCAGTTTCTCGCCTCTCTCTCTCTCTCTCGTACATAAAGGCCAAACGCACAAATACTTCGGCTACATCAGGCATAAGCAGCTTGACGAGTTCTTCCTGCGCATGGAAGCATTCCAGCATACCAGGGAATCCGGGCTTGAAGATCGTGTGCATGTCGTATGAATCATGCAGGTAGACCATCGAAGCGTATACTTTCTGAAATTGCGGTTTCGCAAGATTTGAGACTCTCTCGTCTCGACTGGCGACAATAATAGCAACTCACCTCCGGTAGCATGTAGCACAAGAACGTAGCTGCTAGACTGCCCATACCTTGGCAATACCCGCAGTCAGGGCAATACAAAGCGAAAGCGTGCAAGACATTGAAGAGGGCTCGTTGGCTGAAGCAAAAGAAATTACAAGTCAGCTTCGCTAGGTATAATCAAGTAGTGCCGCCCCATGAAGCAGAAAGACCTACCCGAGACCGTATCGAGTGTGGAAATACAAATGACCAGATATCGTGCGAGGCACATCCAGATCAATCTGCACATCATGTTGACATGGCTCGAGTATCAGTTCCTGTTGAGCAGGAAATCAGCCATCTCAAGTACGCGTAGCAAAGGTCGAATGTGACACACATAGAATTGCCTCTCGAGACCAGCTGACTCTGGACCTTTCCTCGTCTTGTTCCTCATGCGTAAAGTGAGAGCTTCCCATGCGGCCAATCTCCATCTATCAGGTATGCCCTTCCTGATCCTCCTTTGCAACTTATCTTCGTTCCTAATTACACTATCACTCAGGCGCCATGCAGCTACATTGCCCCCTGCGTCTTTTCTAGCGGGTATCAACATTTCATCGTACCATTTCAGCATACGTAGAGGCTCTTTCTGGCGATTCACGGATTGAGCAAGAGGACCGCCGGATACTGAACGTAAAGAAGATAATGATGTGGACGTTGACACGACGTTGCTGCCTGGCGGGTGTAGTGAAGCTCGTGGTGAATTGCTCCGGGTATTGCCAGGCGAAGGATGAGTGGAACCAGCTGGAAGATGAATGTAAGGGGATGATAACGCCGCTTTGCTCGATTTGGATTTGGATTGCGCTTTCTTATTCATATTAGACTTTATAGGAGACCTAGGTAACTCCATACACCGCGCCTTTGCGATAAGGACGAGACGGCCGCTGGTAGTAGTCAGATATGATGGAGTGAAGAAGCCATAGCGGTCTACTTTCTGTAGTAGTTGGAGTTCAGCTTCTTCTTCATGGGTCGCCTTCGTACTCGCTGCTCTAGAAGCGGCTGACACTTTCCGACTTCTGTCTGTGTGCGCGCTAGGCCGTCTATCTCTGACATCGGTAACTGAGAGCAGACTCGTCGATGCACCCTCGCTTTTTCGCCTTGATGCAGACGCTGGTACTTCTGATAAGCGGTCGGAAGAGGATGAAGGGCCCCAGCTTGCAGCTAGGATAGGGTCCAGGTAGCCATTGATTGAGGCTTGGGTGCGCCTTTCACGTGTCAGTTCGACACCCTCGACAAACCCGTCTCCAGGTATGCCACCTATTTCGTCTATGCGAGCATATGTCTTTTGCACAATCAAAGAGTCGGGAGTGATATGTTCATCATGAGTTGATGCTGCTGAGTGCGGAGCTAGACCAGAAGCCTGTGCTCCTGTATTCGTAGGAGTGACCGGCGATTGTGAAGGAGTTCCGTGCGCGATAGCTACATTCGACACAGATGGAGACGGTGGAGCAGTGATTTGCAGGGCTGGCGACGGCATTCTACTCGTATCTGATGGGCGTACCGGCTTGCTGAGGTTCACATGTCCGTTCAAACGCTCTTGACTGTTCGAGTACTGCCGCCGTTTGCTCCGGATGGCAGCAGGATGCAGGGGGCTCTCGTTGATTGAAGCACGACTGTGTTGACTGTCGGCTAGCGAGACTGTGCTGTCGTTTGGCTGCTGTGATTCCTGGCCATTGCCATTGCCGATGCGAGGATGGTAGTCGCCTTCTAATGTCTCGCTACTGCCAGTCACATACATGACGAGAGCCCGAGGTCCGCTGGCCTGATTGCTGAAGGGAGGTTTTGCGTAAGGCAGTTCAGATGATGAAGCTATCGACGTGCGATAATCGTCAAGCATGGCGTGAATCGCGATGCTCGCCAGCTTGACGAACTGCAACCTCTACTCGATGTGAGGTATCGCCAAACTGCCGAGAGCTCCTAGCGTCTGGCGGGCTGAGGTGCAGGCGAACTTCAAGTAACAACAGCTTTGGCGGATGCCAGTAAGCAGACCACTGTACTGCTTCGCAGACTCGAGGTGAAATCGTAAGAGCCAGTCCAAAAAGGCGCCGTGTCGTGTCTCGATCTGGCGGAGCGCGAGCTGAGCCCAGCAAAGGTGATTATGTGCTATAAGACCATGGCAGCAGCTTGAGGTGGACACTCGCAGCTAGACTTGCAGTGGACACTGCATCCTGCTGGATTCTTGCAGCAGTCAACGGGCATTCGGTGCAGAGGCAAGGTGCTGCAGACGAAAACCAGCACGTCTGAAGCTGTACATGGCTTGCTTTTGCATCGAATACTCGACTTACAGAAAGCATAGCCAAGCATATCCAGCATGCTCCTGCGAGGTGCCGCCCAGTCTCTATTGACATCATCCAGCCGCTCGCGAGCTTCCCAATCCTCTGCGAATGCACTTCTAGCCGCCTTTTCGCAATTCTCCCTCGGTGCTGCAGGACCTTCGACGAGCACTTTGATCCCAGCTGTACAAGCGAGCAGCTCAAGACAGCCTACCTACAATTTTCAACAAACACGTACCAAGCTCACACTCACGCCGCGCCGCTCGAAATACAGAAAAGCATTCAAAGGCAGAGTGCCTGTCCACACGGGTGGAAGCACAGCTGGGTCGACGATAGAGCATGGAGAATACGGACTCAGAGTGAAAGATAGACCAAACAGGCTGTCTGCGAAACAGCTTTCATCTGCTCATGAAGCTTTGAGAAGAGGTATCAAGCCGGTCAAGGGAGCTAAGGTCTATCTGCGGGTCTTCCCAGATATCCCAGTGTGCATCAAGGTGGGTCGTCTGAAACGTAACGCTTTTTTCGAGAGCATTCATTGACTAGGAGCTTTCTTCTCGTGCAGGGCAATGAAACCCGTATGGGTAAAGGAAAAGGTACTTTTGAATACTGGGCATGCCGAGCTCCCATCGGAAAGGTCATTTTCGAAATTGGTGGTGGAGGTATCGCCGAGCAGGTAGCAAAGGATGGTGGGTCATTCCTGCAGAACAGAAAGGCGCGAATATTTAAAGGAGATGCTGACTGTCCTATTATGCAGCACTCCGACTGGCAGCAGCGAAACTACCTGTCCAGACAGAATTCATCACCCGCCAAAGTCTTCCTAGATTAGGCAATCTGATAGTTGCGGCACACAATAAAGCAGCAAACCCAAGCTCAATGCCTGGAAGCAGTAAAGCGAGCGCCGCAGTTGTCACGAAAGAGCTTCTACAGTCAACACAAGTGCCAACAGCATGATCACAGGCCGACAAGAAAGCCATCAAAGCTGGGAATTTATGTATGCTCAGATGGATTAGACTGAGGGCAATCACGCTTCGATGATGGTTTTATAGGCGCAAATTCCAGGGTTTAGACTGATCAGGAAATATATGCACACGTAGCTTGAAGAGCCCGACCTTGGCTGTTTGATTGCGTCCCATAGCGTCGTCGTCCTCCACAGTAGGCCGACCGTCTAATCTCTGACCTGATGGAGCTGTTCGCCAGCATTCGGTCCTCATCGGAATGACATGTTGTAGTGTTCTAGTGACGTGCATTACACGGTGCTATAGACCAACCTATGCAACTTCCCCCGCGGCTGCGCGTGACCTAGGTAGTGCTTTGACTATTACTAAAAGCACTGCTCCTAGGCATCAAGGAGGCCAGCTCGAAGTCTTGGTCGCGCCTTTCGAGCTTTTGACGGCGGGATGTCTTAGCCTATCGGCAGTTTCGTAGCCTCCCGCACTTTACTTTGTTCAGGACATGAACAAGAACAGCGCTAGCAGCGTTTAAGAAGTGACATACTTTCCATAGGCGGTCTATGTGCTTGTCATCCTATGCGGAACCTGTCTCAACTGCTCTATCTACATCACGTTTCTTCAAAGTTACAGTTGTTCTGCTGGAGCCTTTGCGTTTTGCAACGTAGAAGCCATCTCTGCTAGACACCCATACGGTATAATCCTCCATGTGGCAACCGCCTATGTTCCATTCTAGCCCCGCTCTCTTGTTCGCCTCTCGTTCATCCTTCACAACACTATCACCGAAGCAGAATTCATTGATCTCCTTAGCTGCGTCAGCTAGATCTTTGTTATTGAAGTGAACTATCAGATCAACAGGTTCATCTCCCGCCCATCTCAAAAGCAGGTTCACAAGCGCAAACTCTCAGCCCGACCCTTTATGCGCATTCTATAGCGCCTCTGCAGAGATCATTACTCACAGAACTACGCCGCAGTTACTATCAGGGCTGGCAGCTTTGATAAGAGCTTGATCGCTGGTCATCGCGCTGCGATCAATGGACTGATCACCGAAAAGGGTGGTATCGTTGACCAGGGCAGCGCAATCATCCTGAGCGACATGAATCAGTAAGAGCGCCGCAGACGAGGTCCCGCATCGGCTGCCTACATAGTTCGGGGCCTTATGGACGTTAACTTCAGATGGCAAGAGCTCTCGATAACAAAGGGGAGCGGCGCCTTTACACAGCTTGGCTTCAAAATGGCCTGTGAACAGCAATAAGCATGTGGGTCATACTGCATGCTAGGAGACCGTCGTGTGGAGGAGAATATCACGAACCGGTGTAGTCGAGTCCTTTAGGGGCGGAGTAGAAGGCTTCAGCTGAGGACATGATTGAATAAAGCGCGGCTTATGTAGCTGGTACAAATATGGTCCGGTAGCAAGGGGCACGGCGACGTGACAAGCGTGTCCGCGCCTGCGTTTAGGCAACTTTTCAGCTAACGCACTTTCAAAGGACACCAAAGGCAGGCTGGGTGAAGCGTCGGTAGGAACTGCACCGAGGGTCTGAAGCTATAAAGTGTACGTGGCATGCATCCGTACATGCCACCCATTCAATGTGCTCAGGCGACTACCCAGAACTTGAAAGGATCTGTTTAAAGGATAGTCAGGGCCGACTTTTGGCTCCGAAAGGGGTATTAGCCCTCGACCGGCGGACCTCCCAAGTTCCGAGGCAGTCAGTCAAGATACACTGTGGGGTTTCGCGTGTGAGAACAGGGCGAGACTATCAGAAATCTGTCCGTCCCGAGTCTGCAGTGTCATGATTGCGAGTTAAGACAAGCAGGGCAGTCAGGGAGATATCCCTCCTCCACCTTTGGTTATGGCCTGCACTCGTCCTACACGGACGGCTATCAGTGAAGCCTTGACGTTTGGAAATTTTCTGAGGCTACGCCATGTTTGAAGATAGCATGACTGTACTCGTTTGTTCTCTCCGGGGAACCGTCGAAAAGTAGAGAGAGCTTTGTCTGTAAGAAGACCGCATAAGAAACTTGTCTAGACATCTTGTCACCAGTCATAAGACTTAAGTCAGTCACAGATTGAACAGCTTTCATAGAGTGCCATGTTCAACCAGACTCTGAATGACCGTTTTCCATCTCGACCGGCTGGTCCTCAGGCTTGACTGCGCTCAGACACCAAGCTGGCCTGGATGCGTCCACAGCATGCTTACATCTGTGCAGGTCCAGCGGTGCGGATGTTGTGCAGCACGCGCGCTGTGACAGCGTCTGCCCGGTTGTTGTCGAGCCATGCACGCCGACAGCAGCAAGCAGTCTTCGAGACGCCTTCGCCAGCATCACCCATACCAGGACAGCAGCCATTGCGATTGATCCTGCTCGGTGCACCTGGAGCAGGCAAAGGCACCCAGACGGATTCGCTGCTGCGCAAGTTCCACCTTCGCTCGCTCGTGGTCGGCAACTTGCTGAGAGACGAGGTCGCACGCAAAACAGTTGTCGGTGTCAAGGCTGCAAAGGTCATGAAGGAAGGCGGGCTGCTGGATAACGAGACGATACTGCAGGTGGTCAAGCCTGGCCTCAAGCTGATGAATGGTCAGGACTGGATACTGGTGAGCTTGCCGTTTTCTCCACAAAGCAGACACCATCCTGCCAGCTGTCGAAGGCAGCACATGTGCACTAATGCATGCTTATATGCATTCAGGACGGCTATCCACGCACTGCACAGCAAGCCTATGATCTAGCCCACGCTCTCGGCGAGTATAATGAGTCCATCAACCTCGTGGTCAACCTCGATGTCCCGGACGAAGTCCTCATAGACCGCATCGAAAATAGATGGGTACATCTCCCTTCCGGCAGGATATACAACACAAGATACAATCCACCCAGCACACCTGGGAAGGATGATGTAACGGGTGAAAATCTCATCAAGCGCATGGACGACCGAGTTGACGTGTTTGAAAGACGCCTCAACAAGTTCCACCAAGAAAACGACCTTATAAAGCAGTTCTACAAAGCGAGGGGCACCCTTGTCTCGTTATCTGGCCGAACGAGGTACGTGACGCTGTCAGTCACGAGATGCGGTCCTCTTGCGTGTTGCTGAACCACTCCCTTTGGAACACAGCGCTGAAATCTACCCGAAGCTTGAGAAAGTAATCAAAGAGCGATTTCCTCATCTAGGACCAAGACCTATTGCATAGCATGTCAATGTACCAATACAACAAGATTACGCCTTCAAGCTCTTCTAAGGTGTATAAGCCTGATCTGCCATACAGCAGGTAGCGATTTCATCAGCTTGCCTAACCTATCTACCTCGAGTTGGCCGTACCGAAGGGCAGTAGTTGCGCTATACGAGAACTGATTGTCTCGCGCGAGCTTTTGTCAGCAGACTCGTGAACAGCAACATCTGTGACGCCTGATCGAACGCAGCTCTTAACGCAAGCCTGGTTGCAAGAGTGCTGTCAAAGGAGACACCCCCCATTAAGGAGGAAACCAGTCAACGCACGACAACGATCAATGAGCAGGTTTCAACCGTAGAGACCCACCTTGTCTACCGTCCAGACTTCATGACCAGTCTCCTCCACTACATGTTTTGACATACTAACAGTGGCTATAGCACCGCAATGGATGCTGTCTGACAGGTCCTTCAGGCTAAGGTTCAATTCACTCTTGTCCAAGGACTCTGATATGTTTGCGTCCTCGTCATCTTCTAGCTCTTGTACGAATGGATCGCACTCCATAGGGTCGCAGAAGATAGAGCTCAACATGGTAAAGCAGGCCCTGAGCCTACGTAATTGAAAGTTGACCTGGTATTAGCGCTGCATGCAATACTGAGAGAGCGAGAGCACAGAAAAGAGGATGGCTATTCGTTAGTGCCTGCATCAGCCTGGAGAGGAGATGAGGCGGCTCAGCGGATGTCAAGCGAGCAACGGCGATCTAGAACGTTCAGACATCTCTGTTGTTCGAGGCTGTGCAACTCAAGCTACATCATTGTGTTGACTATGTAATACACCAGGGCTGTGGGTTTATAAAAGGAACAGGGTAAGATGGAGGGCCTGTTCAAGCTGTATCTGAGCCACCAGAATGTAGGCAAATTCAATATGCCTATTGAAAGCCGTTGTATACGCTTTCGTTTTCCGCCAAGGAATTGACTGTGCGCCTTTGGATGAACAGGAGCTTCACAGAACGTTATGTGCGAGACTAGCTGGCTGAAACTGTATAAAGGCATACATGCATTAGAGTCGTTATCTTGGCTTGAATGGCATCATGAAACCCGTGGAAATGTTGAGGGGAGAATATCAGCCGGACGCGTCTTGTCAGCATTTATCTACGAGAGAATTTTTGGGGAATCCCCTAGAGTTGCGATGTTGTCAGCCTCATAAACGAACACGATCTCCCAGAAAGTTTCAGGAATACGTACTCAGAAGTATGCTCTTTCCAGGATCTAGCAATAGGGTCTGTTTAGGCTTTGATGTGCTTACTGTCAGACCCAGTCAAAGATGTGATGAGCGACAATGACTAACCGGCTATGCACAAGGAGGGCTCACTTTATGTATTTGGCAGTAGGGAAGTCAGGCGGATCACAGCCCACGTTCTCATAGCCTACAGGTTGGTACTGCATAGGTAGGCCCATCAATCCTGGCATCTTTCCATGATACAGCGCCGGTGTAGTGCTCACAACTCTGACCCAATCAAATCGTAAAGTAGCTGGGAAGACCAACTTTTCGAAGTCAGCTACGAAGTGAAGAACGTAAGGATGTCAGTCAGAAGGTCGGCTGTATGATGCACATGTTAGGCCATACCCCCTTTTGACCAAGTCTCCGAGATTGCAAGGTTCATGATAATCTGCATTGGCTCTCGAGAAATCAGACGGTGGCCAGTATCCAGAATTTTATCGCCTGACAAGCCAGCTTCATGCATATGAAACGCAGTTGTATCATGCTGATAGAGAGGGTAACGTTAGCCGGGGCACCTTGCGTTAGACCGACGCCTAGGTACCGGTCACAGAACGTGCCTGTGTCCATGTGATATAACCGTCGCTGTTCTTGCCATAACTCGGAGCGTATTCAACACCATACTTCTGGAAGGAGGATTTCTGTTCTAGCTGGTACGACTTCTGATCCGAATCTGATATAGCTGAGATGCACTGCGAACGTGTACACCATGTCAGTCCCGGTCGTAGAGACGGTCGAAAGTCTATTCCACGGCACGTGGGTATCAGCAAACGCAGACAAGGGGTGCATATACTCTGGGCTGCCGAGATTACTAACTAACCTGCTGATAGAGACCACCGCGAAACTTCTCATTCATTCTAGTTTTGTATGTATCTCCCAGGAAATGATTAGCCGTAGTGTTGTTCCAGTTAAAATCCATATTGAAAGGGGCAACTTGCAAAGCTGAGATGATAGAAAGACGAGACGCTAGAGTTGGCTTTAAACAATAGTACAGAGTCGGGTACACTCACCTTGTCCAATTTCTCCAATACCTTCTTTGCTTATAGAGGCTTCGAGTACATCTATTTCTGGGGCTCCTATGCCAACCTGATTCGATGGACCAGGATGACTATTGAAGCGATAAAAGGGTTCGAGTGTCTGGGTCAGCGCATGAAGGTGGACGGTGTTCAAGTCGACTAGGCTTAAAACGCACTCCTCTCCCGCACATGTACAGGCTGAAAATTTCTGTCCAGGAAGTGCCGATAGTTTGACTTTTGCATTACCTGTTCCGACCATAGGTGTCTGACCTGTCTTGACATTGGCCTGATTGGCTACAGTTCCTGAGTCGCAGGTGCTGTATGAGTAAGGCCTGTCACGATCAAAAGTTAGATGAGTGGGCCGTCAGTTCCAATACAGACTAGGCACAGCGGGACTGACCAAGTTCCGTCTGTAGTTGCGCCATAACTTGGGCGGGCAAGATTGCCCATCGTACAGAAAGCCGGCCACAAGCCCGGAACATTCTTTGCGCCAGGCAAAGATACAGACGCCTCAAAGATACCGCCAGTAAAACAGAACCTATTCAAAATTCAGCAACGCTTGAAGGCGGAAAATCCATAGCATATATTGGAAACCGTCCGACCTACTTGTTCCAGCTAGTCAACATGCCTGACATGTATTTGAAGCCGTGATTTGCTGCAGGATCGGGAGCCTCGATGAGATCAATAGTAAGGTAGCCATCCTTGGTTGTGATCCTCGAAGGATCGTAGTACTCAAGATCGCCCGTGGCCCAGTAATGCATGTCAGCGGCAGTCCAGAATGGGTCTTTGCCGTCTTCGAAGGTCCTGCCATCCTGGTTGAACTCATCTGAAAAGACTAGCTTGTAATCTCTTCCATCCTGCCCCACTCGCGTGTACACCGACTGAGGAGCCTGGCAATCAATGAGATGTGACACGCTATTGCACATACTGCTGGTACGGATTATGTATACGAGAGCGTGTGTGAAGTACGCCAAGCGCGTGTGGAGATGTGAGTAAAGAGTGTGGAGTCGGGCGCTAGTGGCCCTGTGTTGAGTGTATGCGTCTCGTACACAACAGCCTTTGTGATCAGTTGTGTGATGCTAAAGTTGTTCTAAAGGCAGGATACAAGATCGAGAGCCTCAATTGGGATGAAGACCTTGGCTCTGCACAACCCGTAGACGGGTGGCATCCCATGTCAATCGCCGCTTGTATGGATGCCTTCCTGAACAGCTTGCTATCTCGTAGCTCACTGGCCAAGCAGACCACCGGCGGTCAACAGCATGTCCTCGCTCGATCCAGTTCTGAGATCGCACATTGCGAAAGAGTGTGGTTACGAGACAGTTTTCAAGGTAGATTGCCTGGCCACAGCAGGCTACTTCCTGCATCTTGAACATCCGAATAGCGTATAATGGATGTCCGTTAGACTGCCTGCCGAGAGATGAAAACAGTCAGCAACAAAGCAAAGTCTGCTGATTATTGGTATGGATCAGGTGTTCAGATATCTGTATACCGGCAATCACCGAGAGGCGACGCCTATATCATAAATGCCTCTCGCACAAAGATGACGAGGGATCCACTCCTCAGCCACCTGCCCTCAGCTCCAATAAATGACGAACAGCTGTCACTTTGTCAAGAAACAGCTGCACCTTGTTCCGCTCTTTCAAGCGGCCCGCAGGGAAGAATGTTCATGTGACAAAGCGGCGGCTGATGTCCCATTGATAAGCGTCGTAGGGCGGCAAGAAGCTTCAACAGTATCAAGCTTTCATCGGTGAGTAAGGAAATGGAAGGGGAAAGGCTGGCTCGTGGATGAAATCATTTCTCACACTTTTTTTCTGTCCAGCCTGGAAGCGAGGGAGGAACACAGCGGATACGACACTGAGGCAACTTCCCAGATGCTCTAGACATGGCCTTGTTGTATGTAACTCTATGCTGTTCACGCTTGTCCTAGGCATAGACCGAAAGCACCATCGGCTACAGCAGGTCGTCTTCATAACAATTCTTCTGGAATGGACCGGCAATAGCAACAGAAGGCAGCAGCTTTTCACATCTTCCTGGTGGTTTGTGGACTAGGTGCTGAATGGACGCGCCGAGTATCGCGAGTGCGCGTCCAGCATGGAAGGATATCGCATATGGCAGCGTGAGTCGGTTGGGCGAGAAGCAAGAAGCAACTGGCAAACCTGACGATGGGAAATCTTGCAGGCCGCTGGTATGGTGTCCAAGGTGTTTGAAGTGAGTAAATGCATGGTGGATCGCAACCTTGCAGCTGAAACGTTCTCCATTTCCACTATCAGCACCCGTTCGACCTCGTCAAGGTCCGCCTGCAAAGCCAGCCTTTCGACAGACCTGCGCGCTTTGCTGGACCAATAGACTGCTTCAAGCAGACGATCCGGAATGAAGGCTTCAGGGGACTCTACAGGGTCAGTTTGTCTACCTGGGCCTGCATGTTCTCAGCAATGCATACTGAAGCTCCTTCTCGCCACGATCACGTCTGTCGTCCATAAAACAGGGCCTTTCGATGCCTGTCATAGGTGCTATGGCAGAAAACGCGACACTCTTCGTGGTCTACGGTCAAACCCAAAATCTCTTGCGCCGATACACGTCACCTACGCCAGATCTCGCTGATGGCCGGCCTGGACCGCTGTCCTTGCCCAAGATGGCCTTCGCGGGTGCTTGCGCCGGTGCAGTCACTTCTTTCGTTCTCACGCCTATAGAGCTCGTCAAGGTCCGTATGCAAGTTCAGATGATAGCGCAAGAGCATATTGTAGAGCAAGCGATAGGTTCCAAACGGCCGAAGATGCCTGGTCCAGTCCAGCTAACACGAAGCGTTCTGCAACAACATGGATTCAAAGGACTGTGGCTAGGGCAAACTGGTACATTCATTCGCGAAGCCGGTGGGTCAGTAGCTTGGTTCGGCGCCTTTGAAGGCATTGCTCGCGCCTTTGTCGCTCAACGACAAAAATCTGCTCCTTCCGGCAAGGTTATCACCAAGGATGATCTTTCGAGCCCCGAACTCATGTTATCAGGAGCAGCCGCCGGTGCTGGTTATACAGTCATTCTCTTTCCTGCGGATTGTATCAAGAGTACGATACAGACGGGGGATGAACTTGCGAAGGGTCGCAAGCAGACTGGCTTTTTGCAGGTCGGGAAAGAGATTTACAAAGCAAAAGGCATCAAGGGACTCTACAGTGGCTGCGGTGTGACAATTGTTCGCTCAGCACCAAGTAGTGCACTCATATTCTGGCTCTACTCGTTATGCGAACGTTACTTCGGTTAGACATCAATGGACTCTCGATTAGACAGCAATAGACATTGCTCAAGAATCTTCTGCATATTCGCTTATACCATGCCACGCCGGCCTGATAGGCTACTGCATTCGTTGATGCTTTTATTCAATTGTATTACACTATAGGTATTACAATATTGCCTTACTACAGCTTCACTGGACCCATGCTGTCCATTGTGGTTTTCTGATTGTGTGATAACGAACGGCTGCCCGGGAAGCCTGCTTGGAATGACCGAATGAAGGTTTCTCCAATGCAGGAAGGTTATTTTAGGAATATCGGATAAGAGAAATTTCTGTGATTATTCTACAAGTTGCTACTACGACTACTGTCATTACGTCAACAGGATTGAATACGTCAAACGACAACATTCAAAAGATTTGGCGAAGGTTTGCTTGAACGGTTTTAGGTGAACTGATTGCTTGTTGAAGGTCGACCGGGTATAAGTGTGCTGCAACGTCCGCATTGGTGACTGCGGAATACTGCCGAATAATGTCATAGCCGCCGGCGAATGAATTTAATCAGAACTGCTGGACTCCTTAACAGCCGTGTAAGAGCGAACTCTTCGGGAAACCGCTGTATTGATGAGCAGCATCAGCACACAACCTTCTGCATGCGACTGTGTCGAGCGATCAAGCTACCCACTTTGGTTCTTCATCAACCCAAACAGTCATATTCCAGTCCGTATATGCTTTGATATGCCGCTGAATATAATTGGCAGTAGGGAAATCCTGGGGGTCGCAGCCGACATTTATCCGGTCTGAACGTTGGTACTGTAATCGCATCGTCTGCTGAGCTTTGTTGCCTGAGCACACTGCTATCGGAAGTACCTACAACTCGTATCCAATCGAAGCGCATGATAGCAGGGAAGGTGAGGGCGTTATAATTGACTGTTTGACACAGAGCGCACGAGACAAGCGTCAATACTCGTCCACCTGCGCTGCAAGCAAAGTTTCGGAATGGCACGAATGAGGACGCACTGGGACTGAAGTTCTCGGCCATACCGAGATTCATGATCATATACATCGGCTCCCGAGGCATCAAGCGTTGGCTCATGTCAATGGCAGGATTGCCTGCCAAACCCGTTTCTCGCAGATGGAAGGTGACGGTGTCGCCCTAACACAGACAGAATAGGAAGACGTCAGCACAAGACATCTGAAACGGGCCCGGTGCCCACTCACCTGAAGCCAATACGCATAACCGTCCGTGTTTGTGCCTTTGCTTGGTTGATACTCGTAGGAGTACGTCTGGAAGCTTGTCCGATCCTCGAGGTAGTATGAGGTATCATCTGTGTGCGAGAGGGCGGAGACGGACTGATAGCAACAGATGCATGTAAGATAGATGATCGCAGCAGAACTCGGGTCATAAGGATTGGCCGTAATCTGGAAAGCCAAACTCCACGATGACTCGACATACCTGCTGGAAGATACCACCTCTGTATGTGTTCAGTTCCGTGACCCATCGTGTTCCGAGGTCGTACGTGCCGCTTCTATTCGGCCACTTGTAGTCCATATCGAAAGGGGCAACCTGTAAGGCTATACATCAGGTATACGCAACATAACTTATGTCAGCCTCGAAGGAAGGCTCGTCTTGCTTTTGGGCGCGAGGATATAAGACCCACTTTGACTGATTTCACCATACAGACCTGCAGGGTCGACAAGAGCTTCGAAGACGTCGAGTTCGGGTGCAGATCTGCCGACATCGTGACGTGGTCCAGGATGGCTAACAAATTTACGTTTAAGCGAGTTGGCCTTCAACATCTTTTTGAAGAACACAAAGCCGAGCGGTATTTCGGCAGGATAGTGGATCTGACTTACTCTTCTCCCGAACAGGTACAAGCTGAGAGTTTCTGCCCAGGTAAGTATGAAAGGGGTGCACCTTCCGTTGTTGTCAAAGCCTGTGCGCTCTTCGTCAAGTCCGTTTGATTAGGCAGAGTACCCGTATCGCACGAATCGTAAGAGTAAGGCCTGTTATTACGCAGAAAGAAAGCAAAGGTGCGTTTACCATAAGAATCTAATTCTCGCGACTTGCTGCCTATGAGAGGCAAGGGGCAGACTTACCACATCCCCTCAAGCGTAGAACCATAACTTGCTCTTCCCAGATTTCCCATCGTCCAGAACGCAGGCCATAGACCAGTGACATCACTTGAGCCTGGTAAAGAAGCACTAGCTTCAACGATCCCGCCCGTAAAGCACAACCTTGATAGCGACAGAAAAGGGGGGTCGACGGTGGATGACAGCGTAGCAACCAAAGGTCAGCTTCTACACTTTCGTGAACAGCCATCAAGGCCCGAAAAGGCTTGGAGAGAGTTGACTTACTGATTCCAACTTGTCAACATGCCTGACATGTATGAAAAATTATGATTGGTACTTGGATTATCAACATGCGTAAGATTGATGACCAAATAACCATTCTGAGTGGTAATTCTCGAAGGATCGTAATATTCTATGTCATTAGTAGAGTAATAATGCATGTCCACAGCATTCCAATATGGGTCGTCTCCTTCGTAGAATGTTCTTCCGTCCGTTTCGAACTCATCTGAGAAGACTAGTGTATATTCATACCCGTCTTGTCCTATCTTTGTTAATGCTGATTGAGGGGTATCCCGGTCTATTAACCCTCTGAAATTAGGTATATCCGGCACTTGTCCTGTCGCATTCGTGTATAGTGAGGAAGAGCCTTGCTTTGTCACTTCGAGGGCATACGAAACGATAGGATAGCTGTACATTCGAAGGTACTCGAAGGGTCAGCGATCACAAGAACATGATAGCGATTTGGAAGAAATGCACGCGACTCACATAGCAAAGAAGCCGACAAGGGGTATCAAGACAGCCAATAAACCAGCAACATTCAGCCAACCTCTCCAAGAAAACACAACAGGAGTACCGTGTATATTCCTATTATCAGCTAGCCTCCTCTCGGGTCCTTTTCCTTTCAATCTCGGCCCTGGATCATGTAGTGCATCGTCTGGTTCTGGTCCTTCATATTGTCGCATTCCGGGGAGAATGTATGCATTGTATTTTCTGAAGGAAGTTTTGGAAGACAAAACTGATCAGCTGCTTTATTTTTCCAGGGCCTTTTACCAATTGATATTGCAGGCGGACAGAAAGCAATTACTCACTCCTCATTACTCAGAATCTTATGTTCCGAATTCTGGAAGTCTTTATAACTTGTCTTGGTGCGCAGCTGAGGTATATGCTTGTTCGATATACTAGGATAGTTTGTGACTCTCCTTGGCACTCCGGGGATGAGATAACCATCATCATGATGTGTTGAGTACGTATGTCCACTATCTGATCCGCCCGCATGACCATTATACGAACCGTCGTCTCCATCTCTATCTATCAACGAAGCTATAGAAGCAGCATCGTCGTTATCTTGTCTTCTCCCTCCGAAGCCCAACAACCCCACACCGGCATGCTTGACTCCTCTTTCACCACCACTTCCGTTCAGAGACGATGTAGAAGCAGGTGACGATGGGTACATATGAGGTTGCGAATGTGAATTCGCAAAGAATCCTCCGCCACTTCCATTCATCTGTAGATCCGGTGATGAAGGTATGCTCGCATTCTGGTACAATCCAGGATGGACATTACCACCATATTGCTGATGTTGCTGTTGCTGATGTTGTTGCGCATGATTCCGGTCGGGTGTCCATGCTCCGCGTTGTTCTATAGATGGAGAATGTCGGTGAGAGATAGATTGATCCGATGACAATGGTATCGGTGCACCTCCAGCTGCTCTAAGCGCGGCTGGGCTGAGAGCACTAGTTGAGCTAGTCTGTCGAACGTGTCCTCTCCCAGCGTTGTTGTTATTGCTGTTGCTGTTGCTTCCTCCCGGCTGCTGCGAACGCGTTGGCAGCGCACCTTGCTGGAGCGATTGTTGCTGTTGGAATGGCCTTGACGAAGAGGCTCCCGGTATGTGCTGTGGAGTACCATTGCCTCTGAATGGGTTATTTGAGGTCATGGCGACCAGCGGTTACGGCCAGCAAGACTCCAAGGTAGCCCGGATCTATGCTGTTCGCCCACTGATGGCTCTTGATGGATTGCAGACGCGTGCCAGAAGGGCTGAACAGGTGGGATGGGAGCCTGTCGAGCAGCAGCAACGAGGAGCGCTTGTTGACAGACAGACACAGCCAGTAGTACGGGAATAGCGTGCGATGTGTACAGCCACTACGAGCTGCGGGCCTTGCACAATGTAATTGCTGGAATGCAGCAGTGCGGTGTGCGAGGCGCGACAATTATCGCAGACGCTGAGGAGTATGGCCCAGAATAGAGGGAACGCGAGCAGCAGCGCAGAGGGCAGTAGAAGGCTTGCTTGTAAGGCGTCTGTTGTGGTCGATGTAGAGTGATGATCAAGAGGAACCCTCAGCCAGTGGTGCTCCAGCAAAAGAGAGCCCCGGTCCACCTCGCGCCTGAATCCTCAGAGATCAATGCAAGAGTAGCAGACTGACTGGACTGGTGCAAGGAAGGTCACCCGAAGCTCGTAAAGCCGCGTCAGCCTTCCACTACACGCGTCTGGGCCACATAGATAAGGCTCAACTGCTACACACATCTTGCAAGCGAGTCTCCAACAAAAGCAAGCAAATGTCCAGGCACGTGCTTTTTTGCAGGCTGGAAGGACACGGCCATTTTTAGAACTACACAAGAGAATGCTCGAGATGGATTGCGAGAATTTGGATAGTAGTCATTGACCCGCGGACTATATGAAATGTGTTCTCGATGCCTCTCAGAAGATCTGCTCTTTTGAAGATCTGACTTAGCGAGGGGGGGGGGGTCCTGGCCCAAGGATGTTCGTCTACACTGTAACGTTCCTGCAAGACAGTAGGATGGAATCCTGTAAGCGTGCAAACTTCTCATGAACAAAACACCCCCGAGCATATCCACACCCACCTCAACTCCGTAACGCAAGTCGCACAATGCTGACCCACCTCCATCACCTTCGCAAGAAGCGCAGGCATAGCTTCGCTCGTCAATGCAAGCCTGTTGTTCGATGACATACTTGTATCCAGACTTTCCCCCATGTTAGACGATTCTTCGTTCGATGCTTTGGCAGCTGTATCTCCCGAGACTCTTGAAGGAGACGCCGCGGGAGGTCGAGTCTCGCGTACTACCGTTCCTGCAGATGTCGCTGATGTCGCAGATCGCGTTCTTACCCTGTTCGGAGTTTCCCGCCCTTTTATAGGGCTCTCCGTGCCCTGAACATTGGTATCAGACCGGTACCTGAAGGCGGACGACACGGCCTTAGCTTGTGTGTGGGAGCGTGGTAATCTGTGCTGCTCTTCGTATGAAGACCGCTTATCCCAATCCTCCTCTTCGTCTGATGATCCATTGCCTTTTGAGCTAGTTGCATTACTCTCTCGCGGTGAAAGATTGTCAAGTATCGATCCTTGCACTGGCTTGACAACAGCTGCTCTGTGTTCCTGCATCTCGCCATGGCCGATGCGATCACCACCTTCGCCGATGACCGCTAAGCTCGAACCCTCACTGAGTCCCACTGATGATATAGACCCATTAGCCTTACAGTCGTCGTCTTGCGAGCATGCAGCAGGCGATCCGTCCAGAGTATCCCTCTTAACAGTGTTGAAAGTCTTCAAGAAGTCCCTGATACTCAGCATACCAGCTCTACTGGCTTGTCTAAGCTTTCCTTTCCTCAAAACGGGTGTAGCAGGTGGTAAAGTTGTCATTATTACCGGTCTATACGATTCACCGCCTGCTACCGCGGAAGCTGGAGTCTGACCTGATGTAAATTGTGCTATAGAGGGGCGTGTTTGAGAGGGCGAATGCAGACGCGCAGGGTCGCTCGGAGACAGCACAGGTGTTGGAAGCATGTTCGAGATGTGAAAGGGCGGACTGTCGGGTATAGGAGAATTACCTCTAACTGCCAACCTCCCATCCTCCACCTGGAAAGTCTCAACAGCCTCGATAATCACACATCCCTTCTGGACGCTTGATCTTCTTCGCAAGGGCGAAGCAAAAAACGAAGAAGAAGTCGAACTAGAAAATGCAGAGCTACTGGAATGGGGTCTATTATCGCGACTTGTGAATGGGGATAGCGGTATCAAGCCATTTGCAAAGAGGTGAGAGCGTGGGCTGATACTGGTGATTGAGGGTGTATGAGCGGGCGAGCTGTCTACTGGGCCTGATGCCATAGGCGGTGCTGGCGATTGTGGCGTTGAGTGTGGATTAAGCAGTCCTCGGAGTATGTCAAGCTGGCGTTCTGAAAGGCTTGTAGAGTGCTCGTCACTGCGGTCTATCGTACTGCTACCAGTCTCTGAGACAGAACCGGAGGTAGAATGTCCAGCGAGTTTTGCTGGAGTACAAGCCGATCTAGCTGGTGGGGATAGAGACGATGTACTATGCGACCTTGCAAGGTGAGGCACTATCCGCTGTATCGGAGTGAAGATATGAATTTGCGAAGGTGGCGAGATTGAGGGGGCCTTTGATGGTTCAGAGAAGCACAGGTCCCGCACTGCATGCTTGGCATCCAAGTTCGGTTCTTTGCTTTTGCTCAACAGAGCGGGGGCAGATACTGTAGAAATCGTCCCGAAGGAAGTGGCTACTTCTGCTTCACGGTTTGATGGTGGAAGAAACGTGACAGCCATTTCACTCTTGCACCTCCCTCTAGCCGAGCTATCCCTTTGCAACTTTTCCTTCTCCTGCTCATCTGCTCCATCGGCCAGATTAATCAACACATCCGCGATTTCCCACCATTTCTGGTAATCTATCGCGATTCTAGCCATTAGATTGTCTACTCGAGCTGTAGTATATGCAGGTATAGGAGGAGGGCTTGGAGAAGCTTCCGGGCGGTCTTGCGATGTGTCATGTGCAGTACTGCTCGTATCGAGTGGGTAGGATAACCTGCTTGGCATCTTGTCCGTCGTTAATAGACCTCTGTACATTTTCCTAAGTCGCTTTAACTTTTCCACACCCTCCTTGAATTCCTTGACTCGTTTCAGGTCTTGCCCGATCTTAGCTTGAGCATTTGTGATTCTCTGAGGTATCTTCAAATCACTCAAGCTGACTCTCCTGAATATATTTGCACTACCATCCGAATCATCTGACTTTCTCGATACACCACCAGGCGTGTTCGCCAGACTTGTGGTCTGGGAGCTGGAAAGCGAAGCGATGTTGCTTGATGGTGGGGTGAAAAAGTGGCTCCAGAGCGAGGCAGCGTTTGAGCTTCCGTACGGATCTTCGCTGTGTGCTGTTTGCATCGTTCGCGGTGACAGTGTCGGAAAAGATGGTGTAGCACCCTTGGGCGGTGTTGATGACAGGCTACCTGGGACTAGAGTCAGTGGAAGCGATGGCAAATGTCGTTGACGCAGCTTGGTAGGCGGACTATTAACGATTTTCTTCGACACTCCCTGCTTAGCATCGTCGGATCGGGCTATAATAGTAGCGGCCGAAGGCAGGGCAGGCAGCATCGAAAGAGGTCGAACAGTCGATGTCTCCGACAAAAGTGATAATGATGATCCAGGACGCTCCTCTGGAACCGTAGCAGTTGTAGATCGCCATGAAGGGTTGAAGCTTCTTCGATGCTGCAAGACCGGTGGTAAACGAATTGAGCCATCCAAGGAAAACCTTTTATTATCAAGTAAGCCAATTGAAAGATGGGAGCCTGAATGAAGAATCAGATGAGTCTGAGATCCCGGAACATGCAAAGATAATACTCACCTGAACCATCCAGTAAAGCCTTCGCAGTCGGGATATTGCCACTGCTTGCAGTCGACCTATGTAAAAATCCAGAAGGCCTTCGAAAGCCGCCTATCGCAGAAGCAGAGAGCGGTGCCGGAGGAAGTTTACAATGTAGCACTCGAGGATCTGAGTAGTGCGTAAGCGGTGACGGAGCTGTGCTTCCAGTCAAAGTTGAAAATCTGGATCTCGCAGTGCCCAGCGGTCTGGTCGATCTGGATAAGAAACCAGGAAGTGAAAGAGGGCGTTTATGTTTCTTCAACACAACGATACTGCTCGGAGGGTTTTCTGAGGCGTTAAGCGCTGATCTAGCTCGAGGGATTAACGGTGTCCGTGCAGTGTCCTCTCGTGTCGGCGGTGATGTGACAGATGAAACGCCTTGCTCGGCCTTCGAAAAGATGAAAGATCTTTTACGTTCAGGAGTAGAAGGAGAGAGCTTACTCGTCTTGAAATCTCTTGATATGCGCTTGCTCAGACCAGCCAGCAGGCGATTTCCTCTCATCGGTATCGATGCGGGAGACTGATCACTATCTGAGAAGGCGCTGCCCGACAACGGGGGCTCGAGATCCGCCGCACTTAACTTGAACCCCGACATTGTGCCCAGCTGAGCTTGATGGACAGTCGCTGTACTGGCGAATGCAGGCCTTGAGGTCTCAATAGAGGATGATGAGTCCATAAGCAGGCTGCCAACCTTTCTGGCAGATGATATAGTAGACGATTGTAGCTTGTCCAAGCTCCCTCTTCGATTGTTCAAATATCCACCTTCATCGGCACTACTCTCCTCCGCTGGACTGGTCCCTATCCTCCTTCTTGACACTCTCCTGCGCAAAGATGTCCCTATGCCCGCATTTTTCTTCCTCGCATCGTTGTGATGTCTCGGTGAAGGACCGCTGCTTGTTTCCGAGGCACGCATGCTTGCCTCCTCTTGGGTTGGGCTAGTCAGCGCGTGTACAAGTTCAGTAGGCTTTGGAGAAGCAGGAAAAGCGAAAGAGGGCGAAAGCAGACTGGAGGGTGTCTGTGAAGGTGATCTCATAGTCGTGTACGACTGGGCCGTAGGGGCTGATTGTGCTATTCCTAGGGTATGAACCCGATGCGAAGCCAAATTAGCATCTGCAGTCTTTGGTCTTGGCTTCTTCAGCTTCCGCTTGGGCATTGAAGCATTCCTCACGGGGTCCACTCTGCTATCATTGGAGAAAGTGGATGTGAAGGTAGCGCTACTTTGGTTGGAAACGAGGGAGGTATTTGATCTACCGGCTTGCTGAGCGGTCACTGGGCGCAGGAAAATAGGCCCTTGAGCGGAATCCTTAGATCTTTCCGCAGGACCATCTGTCTCTGCCTGTTGAATTGTACATGCTGCTAACGAACTATCCCCGTCTACGACTTCTCCCGAGTGAGCATCCTCAAAGCGAAGCCTATCGGAGAAAGTCGAATCGTAGCTTACGCCCGAATATCGATGAGAGCAATTAGAAGATCCCTTAGTAGCATTTGAGCTTTTCGGTGTCCTTTCGAAACTAGCTTGTCTTCCTAGATCTGGTACTAGCCTGTCAGGTATGCAATGTTTCGCCTCTGCGCGGGCAGGAGATGCGAGGAATATAGATTCTGGAGTACTGGCTTGAGAAGCTCCTGGCGATTGACGTGCTCTTACTGTCCTTTCTTCATTCTCTTGTTGAGGTAAGTCAGGCTGGCGATGGCTCATCGTTGGAGTCTGCTGTCCCGAAGCTTGTGCCGGAGAGCGCGATTCCGTTTTATCAAAGCGTCGATCTTCGCATGTCGATCCGGATTTCGCAGGCTGTGCGTCTATTTTCTTGAGTCGACTACTGCGCCTGAAGAAGGATGCGCCTATCCGTTTAGACGGCGTATTCTCCGTCGCTTCATTCGTCGATTCGGGCAGTATAGGCGATCCAAATAAGACGCTCAAAGCCAATCTAGGCTTTGCACTTCCGAACGTATTGCCTCTACCTCTCTTCCGCCTGAATGTCGATCCTTGTCCAATAGCTACTTCTCCGCTAGCATTCGTCGACATCTGCGCATTAGGAGAAAGAGATAGATACTCCCAGTTCCCAGTTGTATCGTCGTTGTTATTGTCGCCTTCTTCGACTGTCTCATTGTCGGTTTCTGTCGCGCTCGCACTTTCGTACGTGTGGGCTGCGGAATATGTATCTGATGCGAGTGAGGGGGTCGTCGAACGCCATGATGAGCTGGATACAGTTCGAAAGAAGGAGGGACTGGGATGGAGTAGCTTCCTTGTTCCGCTTTGCTGGTACGGAAGGTGGGACGCAGCAGAAGGGGAAGACAGAGGTGTAGAAGAAGGACGCTCTAGCTGTTGCGATGAAGGTGTCACAGTAGACGTCTGACGAGACGCGATTGTGGCGAGTGTAATGGTAGAATCATCTTCTTCCTCCTGCAGGCTAGTCGTAGAGAGTGAAGCCCAATTCCCTGTCTGTGGTTGCCGAGACTGACTACTAGAAGTAGATCTGGATAAGCGCGTACGTGCAGGCTGTACTTCATCTTGTGTGAATACAGATACCATTGTAGAGGTTGACAGGCTGCTAGCTTTGCGGTGGGGTCGGGCCTGCGCATGAGCACGGTATGGCACGTTGCTACTAGTACGCGGAGCATAGTATTCACTCGACGATGAAGCTGTAGACAGTCGTTTATCGCGGTATTGAGAATGTCGTTGGTGATGCTTTGATGCAGTCGATGGTAAATGAAGGTCGGAACTTGATGAATGCTGCCATAGGAAATCATCGTCCCAGCTCTCCGAGGCCACTGTATCATCGTATGATATAACAGGCAAGTATGTCCATCAGCAGTATTCTTCGCAGGGTAGTTGAGCTCACGCACTCGCTCGTATTCCGCGTATGCCTGTTACCGAAGTGATGCTTGTCACGCCGTTGCTGGTGCCTGGTCTTGACGAGTCTGAAGCCATGATAGCTAGTAATGTGACGGTAGGGAGGACACAGCCGATGTGTCACTCTGTAGTTGCTTGATTGAGTATCGTATCCGTGACGATGTCCAGCTAGAGACTTGAATACGGTGAAATCTATCTATCCACGTCTTGCGAGGTCTTAATGCAATGCGTCTTGAAGCGGATTAGGAAACCTGAGTAGCCTGAGCTATACAGATGCGAGAAGTGTACTGCCTGTAAGTCGTTCAGCTATCACAGCGTAAAGAACATCGGCAAGACAAGAAGAGAGTGAGCGACCCTTCATCATGAACATTCTCGAGCCCTCTTTCTGCGACCTGCGAGGGGTGTGCATGATGAGTGAGTCCGGGCACACATAACTGGGAGAAGCGCTGAGCGGATGGTTCGTAGTGAAGCGAGAAGCTGGTTAGAGCTTTCTATAGTTTCCAGCGTTCCTTGCAAATTGTAGGGTATGGAAGCTTCTTCGTACGCATCTCGGTTCTTTCCTGCAACATGGCCCTTGTGCAGATGCTTGAAGCTTGCTTTATAGTCGCTGGATCTACCATGCCCGGTGTGCGATTCAAACGTATAGATGATTCGTATGTGTAAGAATGCAGTGATTGAATCCAAATCAAGCATGTATCCGTATTCCTGCAGCCATCCCATCTTTCATTGCACCTCGACTTTCTCGATCATCCTCGCGCTGTATCGACATCGACCTTCGACTCGTCATCACCTTGCTCTCTCATCACGCATCCAAGTACAGCACCGCCCATCCTCGTTCAACATGGTCAACGCATCATCCTCGTCCTCAGATGCAAGCACCAGCAAATCCATCGGTTTCGACTTCGATAACGCAAGCAGGAACGCCTACTTGGCTGCTAACCCTATGAGGGGGTATGGCTTGCCCAAAGCTACATCAACAGGTGCGCCCATCCACCATTACATAGAAGTTATCAGCGTTGCTCAGCTGCTGATGCTACTGCGTACTCCTCCTGCTCTTGCTGTCTCCAGGTACTACAATCGTAGGATGCATCTATGCTGGAGACCCAAACGACCCAAATGACAAGGGTGGTGTCGTCTTGGGAGCAGATACAAGAGCTACCGAGGGTCCAATCGTAGCTGATAAGAACTGCGAGAAGGTAGGTTGGCAGTCCAGGTATACCTTGCTCCTTCCTGTTGCTAATGGCTTGCTTGTCTTGTTCTCGCAAACCCCCCACTTTGGCTCGCTGACGACGCCTGCGCACGCGACCTGTCAATTCGAACACACCACTCGCTATCGCGATATCACGTCGCATACATGAATGAAATATAACAATACGAAAATAATACCCATAGATCCATTACATCGCCGACAATATAATGTGCTGTGGAGCAGGAACAGCGGCAGATACCGAATTCACGACTGCAGAGATCAGATCTCAGATTGCACTACACAAGTTGAATACGGGCAGAGAGCCTAGAGTAGTCACGGCTCTGACTATGTTGAAGCAGAAGCTTTTCCAGTGAGTCTATTATTCCTTCCCAGTTGGCTGGAGGTTGTGCCTTTGCTTGCAAGGCTGTATGCATAAGTGTTATGATGACAGCAAGCTGACTCGACAATGTCATCGCGCTCTTTCTCTCCCATCTACTGCAACTGATCTAATAGATACCAAGGTCAGATTGGCGCCGCTCTCGTCCTCGGTGGATTCGACATCACCGGTCCACAGCTCTTCACTATCGCACCACACGGATCAACCGACAAGTTACCCTACGTAACAATGGGATCCGGCTCACTCGCAGCAATGGCGGTCTTTGAATCACGTTGGACATCCAAATTGACACGAGAGGAAGCAATAAATCTAGTAGTAGACGCAATAAGCGCTGGTATTTTCAATGATCTAGGATCAGGAAGTAACGTGGACGTATGCATAATTTCAAAACGTAAGAATGAAATGTTAAGAAATTATGTTAGACCTAATGAAAGAGTTGCAAAGGAATTGAGTTATAGATTTAGAAGAGGTACTACTTCGGTTAAAAAGATTGAAGTTAGGAAATTTGTGGTTGCGGAGGAGGTTATTCATTTGGTCGATGATACGAAGGGAGATGCTTTACCTGCAGTGTCGGAAATGCAAGTGGATGCGTAAGTTGTTGCCTACATTGTAAGCAATCCAAACTTCGGTGTAGGTCTATCGATGCCGTCCACTCGATGTAAAAGATAGAGGTACTAGGGTCTCCTCCACAGCGCCATGCAGCAATGCAATCATGTATCATTCCGAACGAGATGGTTTATCGAGAGAGTAAACATGTGTGCCCGTGACTATTCTCGCCTTGGCTGCGACTATCGATCTATGGTTCCTATCTAGAAGATAGGCCATTCCCGAAAATAGCCTGTGGCGGGGGCGGCCTGTCTTTGGTGGCTATCCGCTACAGTGCGGCACCGGCGCGCAGGAAACGGCATGCTACGACGGCGAATCAGAGCCTTGCAGGTTTGCTTCCATCCCATCGTCAAGCATACCTGTCGACATGCTCCCTGTTCGCACAAGCAACTCCCTCCGTCGCCTTCGAGCTGCTGCATCGATGTCATGTCCTCCATCCTGCAGCACCAGCAACAGTGGCAATCGCTCCTGTTTTTCCGCTAGACGGGAGGAACACAAGACTCGGTACTATGTAGCGACCTTGCCTTGGTCTGTCAAAGATGAAGACAGGAAGAAACGATTCAATGACTTGGTTAAGAATGCCAGATTGACGGAGAATGATCAGATAGGTGAGTGGCGAGACGCTCCGTCCATTCTGTAGCCCTAACCTCTGAAGTCGGCCATGTGTTCGTTCATAGTCGCATCATCAATCACTACCTCAAAGAGAGCATCTCCAGTAGCTTCCTCTCTAAAAGCAGAGATAGAGCATCTAAACTCAACAGCGGACAAAACAGGAGGTGGAGCATGGCTATTACTCAAAGCAGAGAATGAGTCTCAAGCCAGTGATATACTGAAACAAATGAAGATGGATCAAGTGTTCAATATGGATGAGTCAACATTACAGCCTGTACATCTGGAACAGGAAGCGGAAGCCGGTGGACCTTTATACGCCGGTTCCAGCTCTTCTACTTCTTCAAGCAAAGAGGGTATAGAACAGGAGGATAGCAAGAGAGGAGACGCACCCGAGACTGTGTTTGGAGACACTACGAGCGGTCAGAGCGATAGCAGCTCGAGCACATCTGATAAGACGGAGAAAAGCTCAAAGGAAGATACGAACAAGGGTGGTCATTCGGTAGAGACGGATGGACCATTGTACGGCAAGTGAATGATACTTGGGAGGCCAAACAGGTGCAAAATGCTTGGACAGCGAGACATTCACCTGCAATATCTATCGGAAAGGAACCAAGTATACAAAGCTTACAACTCAAAGCGGTCATGAACGAAGCCTGAGTGCTGAATCTAATGCGTGCAGATGTTTAAAAACTTCAGAGATGTCGATGTCGCGCAAGGGGGCGATCTGCGATGTACCACAAACGACTTGCCTGCTGAATGGTCCACCAGAATCTTGTGCGCGCCCACCGATCTGGATTAGTGATCTCCTTACGCCGCCTACCTCGTTTCATGAGAGGGAATTTCAGGGTGGCAGCATCATCACGTCACTATAATCCTGGCCTCCTGCCCAAGGACGCAGCTAATAGTAACAACCTCTTTCGACATCGTACTGACCCGCAAGACCGAGAACTTCCCAACAAGACAACCGGCTTCCCAACCGTCCTTGCGTTTGCGAACGAGATCCTCTGTGTGCGTTCTGAGGGAGGTGCTCATCGGAATCTGCTTCAGCATCGTGTTCGAAACAGTACAGGTAAAGCCCGGGGGCGAAACCAAAAGTTCCCGTCTGGTCCGTAATATGAATCAAAAGATCCGCCATGTAGGAGCTCATTAGGGATCTAAAATGGAAATTGCATCAGGCCGTATTTTCAGTGATCCTTAAGGTCTGGCACTGGAAATCACATGAAGTTGGTAGTACCCACTCCGGTCACTCTTCGTTATGCACTGACGAATGTCGAGTTCGCTAATGTAAGCCAGGTGATCACAACGGCATCGAATTCGGATGGGGTCATCAACAAAGGAACCTGAGCTTTCAATGCTCGCTGATATAGTTTGTCGGGCTCTCTTTTGCTATTTGGCTGTGTTATCAGTGTCATTCAAGCAAAGATAGCATAGAACAGGAGGATGGAATTGGAGGAGATGCGCTTGGAACTGTCTTCAAAGACATGGCGAATTGAGAGATCAGCTCAAATGGAAAAGAGCCCGAAGGAAACTTCTGCTTGTGCTGCTTTCGAGGAAAGAAGCGCAGGTGGTCATTCGGAGAAACGAATGGACCATTGTATGGCAAATACACGATGGATATGGATTTTGACTGTCCCGAGCCTCCAGTTGATGTGCAAACGGGATTTTCGGATACATATTCAAAACGCACGGACACTTGAATGAGTACGGGGATCATGTAAAACGGGGACAGCTGAAAATTGCAAGTGAAACAGAGGGACAAAGGCCGTAACAAACTAATTACAAAGTGAACCAGGAATACAACCGTCTCGACTTAGGTTCAGCAAAGCTGGATAGCAAGCGGATGGCGAAGGTCGACCATTGATGCCAAGTTGACTAACTCTTGTTTGACGGCGTTCTGGCTTGCTTTTAGCCCTGGGAAGGAACAGTCCTACTGCTCTCACCAGTGGGTGTCAAGGCTATGGAAACGACGTGGCCACAATAAGCATTAATCTGTCGAACCCTAAAGTTACCAATGCACATATGTCGAGTGACACTTCTTCCGTTCATCCCGGCCAATGACCTCACTTGGCTTTCAAGGTCTTCGCTCATGGGGAACTTTCTTTGGGGGAAATTTGGAGCACGGCATCCAAGTACACCTTGAGGGACGTACCAAAAGTTTCCGTCTGGTGCGTATAATGGGGATCTGAAAAGGAGACAGTCACTGGATTTACTCTGTCCTGAAAAGACCGCCGGAAGTCTTCCCATCGATATCTGATGGGTTCGATGCTACTTACTCCTTTCAGAGCTGCCCCTATGGCTGACACTACGCGAGCAGGCGTTCCACGCTTTTGCACCCGCATGATTGGGCTTGCGTCGTTTTTGGGCTTGGTTGGAAAAACATAAGCATACGACCCTCAATCATGTACTCTCTGACTTCGTATAGACTTTGACCACTCGATACCTGGCTGTGCAGGCTTACTAGTATTCTGTGCTACTTGAAGAGACATCAAAGATGGCTGTAAATCAGTCAATGACGAATGTCGAGTTCGCTGATGTAAGCCAGGTGATTACAACGGCAATGAATGCGGATATGGTCATAAACAAAGGAGCCTGAGCTTTCAATGCTCGCTGATATACCCTGTGGGGGTATGTTCTGCTGTCCGGCTGTGCCATCGTGTCAGTCTCGCTCAGAGAAAGGAACGAGGCCGACGGCAAGTGAGCAGTATCAAAGGCTTCTTTGGGAGTACACTACAGCTGACGAGCAGTAGTAGGGATCAGCCGCCCAAGCCATCAAGTCGTATCATGGGAATATCCCTACGTAGTTGCATAGTGAGTTGAAGGATGCATATCCATTGCCGCGTCTGTTCAGAAGTAGTCAAAGCCGCCTCCTCGACCTAGCGTTTTTCCTGAACCGCCTCTTGTTTGCCAGCACGAGTTTTAGAGGCCAGCTTCGTTTGATGCATTTTCATCAATGATCGTGTCGCCACTGCCGACTGTATATCGACATATACTTAATTAAAATTTCATTCGTCAATCAATGCTTTGTTGCGTCGAGCCGATGTAGCAACGCTGTCGAGGCCTTCCTAAGCGTTTCTGCTTTGCTCTTGACACATAGAGACGTAGACTCCAAGGATAAACTACAACTAGTTCGTGCGCAGCTGAAGCTTTCCGTCACGGCTCGCCTAGACGTCGGTCGTTTGCCATTTCCCCCGCAGAAGTCTCTTTTTGTCTGGCAATGGCTAGGCGTCTTGCTGGTGATAGGCGATAATCTAGTAGGAGCAGGATCCAAAATTGTACGTTTTGAAGTTATACGATTAGTCAGTACGGATTTCACACGCGCGGGTGTACAAAGCGGAAGTGGGGTGGATCAACATACTATCTAAATCTTGTGTTTGAACGGACTGACTCCCGTCACGATGCTCTTTCCGCAAATCTCTTGCTCTGTTACCGTAATTCGCCACATATATCGCTGTTCCGGCCAGAACGATCACCATACTTGCTAGAGGTGCGAAAGTTCGTACATAGCCTTTTGTATGGATCGAATCAACGATGGCTTCTGCAGGTTTAGGACCCCACATTGAGAAGGCCGCTATTGCTCGTGGATGAGATGCAGGCGATCTGTAAGAAGCGGGGCCCTCGGTAGGCTGTAGGGCGGGGAGATGAGGGCTGAGTAGGCAGGTGCAGAAGTGTCAATTGCTATTTATGGGCGGCTCGCTGGATAGCACGCATTTCAGATGTGTTCTAGGGGATTCAAATCAGTCGCAGTGTAAGTTTGCGAATCAAAGAGGGATCTTCGTACGCAGGTTACGCAGGTAGCCGGCTGAAACTTGATCGTCGCAAGCCGGCTCGCTACAACTGCAGCACGTGATTGTCTGCATCTGCGGTCGTTTGCATGAGAAGTGTCGCTACCCCGACGAATTCGCATCCTTCATCTCGAAGAGCTAACAGCGGCTCGTTGAGATGGAAGATGCGAGCTCGCCGGGTGTCGACGTTTGTCATGCAATTGGCAGTATCATACAAGAGAGACAGAAATCAAATACCTCCCTCAGGTCAAGGGTTGTAGCGACGGTATCGAATTTCAGGCCACAAGAGGCCCAAACAGCCGACATACTGGAAGCCTTGTCACAACCAATGCGGCTGCGATAAGACGGGGAGACGAAAGCAGGATAATCATATATTGCGGTTACGGATCCTAATAATTAGATAGACAATTGAAGCAGTCCGTGTATAGTCTGACTATAACTTCAAGTTATCAGTAAATGCTTTGGAAGGACGATTAGATTTCCCGCTTCCTTCGGCTTGAGGAGTTTCGCGGGATTTGGAAAAGAGGTCGGTCGTACGAAGGGCTGCTATGCTACATGAAACTGTGAGAGGTACTGTGAGAAGAGAATCAGTCTAAAGGATCTGTTTCAGGCACTTCGATATGGGTAGCTTACCTTCGCCGCGTAATGACGGCTTATTAGACTGCATGACCAGACAAAAGCTACTGTTTATACCTTCTCCCCTGATGACGGTGTACGAGACACGAACTCAGGTCGAAGAATAGACTTGCGCTCTGATACGTCTGCTCCTTTACAGCCCGCCTGCTCTTGTTCTCCGACGCGATCCACTTCTGCGAGTTCCACGGCCGCATGTCTGTAGACGAGAAAGCCAGGGTATTAGCTCCAGGACAGATGACAATGCCAAAAGGAAAGAGACTTGCGAAAATGCATGTAAGCACATCTGTGATTGCGCTAATAATGGCTGTTTAGGGGATTAGATGCATCAGCTAAGTATTCTGGGCTGCATAGGCTGCATTGAAGACCAGTCGGCTTACCATTCAGGAATCCGCCGATGAGGCTGATGAGGCCCATGATTGCGTTTCCAATCTAAATAAGAGATGTATATCAGTCATTTGCTCTATTGCTGTCTTCGAAGCCATCTGCTGAGATGAGCTGCAGTCGCCACTACTGCCAGAGAGCCGGAATGGCGATAGCACTCGAGCAGACAGCTCATAGATATGTCGGATAACTCACGGCTCTGATGATTCTTCCGAAGACTGCAGTGAGGGATAATCAGGATTATGCCAAGAGATTGCCGATCCATCAGACAAGCAGAGAATAGGGGATGCCGACAGATGATTTGCAGACGATCAGGTGGAGTGGAACATGGAAGCAGTGAACAGAGGATGTATAATGGTCAGTCGTGCCAGCCAATAGGTACATCTACACCGGCTCCAAGAGCGCGAGCGAGACTCACATGAAAGTACGGCGCCCATGATGGATCGAATAAAGCTTGTTGGGGCTGGGTGGTTGTTGTAGTATAGCTTCTGGTGTGGATAGCTCGGGTTGAGTGTTCTGGATGTGAGTGAAGCAGAGCCAAGATGCAGCCACTCAAACTCTTCATCTTTTATGCCAGACATTGACGTCGCCTTTTTCAGTTCAGACTCGACGGACGCAAATGACGTCGATCGGACCCGTGTTCGAGGTGCGGCAATCTTTCCCCATGTTCTGCTTCGGAGTGGCAAAAATGGTCCAAGCGCCTACGTCACGCAGTGTCAACGCTGCAGAGACAGCACAGCAAGCAGCAACAGCAAGACAGCGCAGCAAAAGCCCGTCACAACCAGAAACCTTATCTCGACACACTCGGCATTTTTAGATTCTAGACTGGTCTAGGGGGAAGTTTGCAGCAGAAAATGCGGAGGGCAGGGTCCAGCGAAATAGCCTTTGCAGGCAATGATGCTGGCAAAGCATGCCCCAATTTCTATACACTTCTGACGACCGCATTCTAGAAGAATCTGAGGGCGTTGCAACATGATGTTGTCAAGGCCCGAGTCTGTTTGACAGCAATGATGCACGTTGCTCGAGCCTGCACATGCTCTGATGTAGCTGTGACGAGGCTCGCGGCACGCATGGCAGCCAGCAGACATCGAAGGCTCTTGTCTATGGAGCCTCTCAATGCACGTGATCCAGCTGCGCGCAGTCCGTCTGGACATTGATCGACAGCGAGCTCCGAGACTGGTAGAGCTGCTAGCAGAATATATTCCTTGACATGTACATGTCAAAGTCGATAGGATCCATGCATCAAGCAACGGATCTAGGTCCTTCATGCATACCGCACACGGAAATGTTCACCAGGAAGCTCGCGTTTCCCTTGTCATCCTAATGTCACGGTGCCGTTCGCCAGATTCGGAAGACAGAATGGTCACTTCTAGCTCTTAACTTACAGAGATTGTCTCAAGGCGCTTCGTGTGCAAAACCTCGAGTCGATGCTGCTGGTACAATTACTCATAGATGCCATAGTCTTTGCAAGACCTTCTCATTTAGTATGCAACCCATACAGCAGGATCCAAGCATATCGCTAACCAATATGCAGCAAATGTTCGAACAATACCGCACCTCTGCGTCTGCATTCGGACGACTTTATATTGTGGACTGCTGTAATGTGCGCTCGTCCCAGTGCACCGGCACCTATCACACTGTCAACCCAAGGTACACTCCTTTAGGCAGGGTGTATTACAGTCTTAGGATGGCGAGCACATGCTCCTGCCTGAATTGTCCATTTTTTGAAGCGCCAGCTTCAACAATCGGAAAATAGCCCTCTGCAGAGAAACGTCGAGCGTCTGTCAGTCGTGCACATCAGGGTATCATCTGAGCTACGGCCCCGTTGTATGCAACTTACCGCACACGCCTCATGCTGACTCGCTGCAAGACATGTTGTGCAGACTGTCGATATGGTAATTGTCTGCAAGTACGCCCTCGACTGTGCTGAGTATTTCGAACAGAATTTCGATGTTCGAGGAAACGTGAGAGCATCTGAGAAGAGCGGTAGGCGGACCAGTGTGAGCAGGTGTCGCAGGCACCACAGGTAGAACCAGTTCATGGTCTGAAACTAGCTCAATGATCAGTTCGCCGGCATGCATTGTCGGGGAAGAGGGTAGTACAGGACTTAGGCTGGGTGGGAAGAGGCTGTCACTTTTAGCCTCTAAGACTCTTCTGTTGAGAACCTTGAGAAGTTACTCTGACTGAACGTTTACCGGTACTCGGTGTGTGGGACTTGCAGTCCGAGTGGAGGTCAGCTCGAGAACAGCCAAGAGACGTAGGGAATAAGCCAGCCCCGCAATTCAGCATCAGGATTGATGTCCTACACTCGAGACTGCCCGTGAGCAGTATTGCATTCGTATAGTCTTCCTAGTCTTAATCAAGATCGACACCACGGTCGGCTTGATGAGATTTCACTATCTTGGCGCGAACAGCGAAGGGCCAGACAGATGTGAGCGGTTGCTGTCGTGTCTTCGCAAACACAAATAGTCTCTCGCCATCGTGCTGCTGCGCTGTCCATCTTTACCAAGTCGAGAGCGCCTCTTGTCCTCTTTCCAGCACCTTTCAGCCAACTTTCAAGCATGGCGGACGACGAAGAGATGGCGAACTCATCAGCAGGCGAAGGAGGCTCCCCTGGAGCAGCAAAGAGGACGGTACAGCGCAAGCCTAAGCGGCGTACGATGGATGCGCACTTCTGGGGGATGTCAGACACCGAGATTGCAGCGATAAAGGCGTCTCTGGCTGCTGAAGCTGCAGCTGGGAACAATGAAGGATCGGATGAAGGCAACAAGGACGCGCCTGAGGGCGGCAACAAGCAGGAGGAGATGGACGGCGAAGAGCAGCAGCAGCAGGAAGACGTGGAAGAGGTGTACGAGGGCCAGCTGTCCAAGGACGAGATCCGCGAGAGGCGCAGAATACTGCATACAGACTGGAGAATGGCGGCCTTCTCCCAGTTCGCGCATTGCTATCCACATCTGTGCATCAAGGAATTCAGCATTGAGAAGCTCGAGAGAGACCTCGAAGGCACTGAACCTGGCTCTTATGTCGGCGAAGTCATAAGCAGACTCCTCTACCATCTCACTAAGGACTCTGCGCTTGCGTGAGTGTCTCTCGTCGTTGCACCGCGGCTTCCAGTCCTTTGTTGCGCACGCGTATACTCCTTAACGCAGAGGCTGGAATCATCTGGCTGACACCTGGTACTCTATATCACTCCTACACAATCACTACATACAGCGGCAAATCGCCAGACAAACCCTGGCTCATCAGACTGCGCCGCGAATTCCTGCGTCGCGATTCTGCGCACAACAGTCTAGGCGATGGGCCCCTCTATGTTAGCGGAGGAGACTTTTATGACGATGAAGAGGACGAACAAGCAACCCTCACTAATACGCAGATTGGGAACAATACTCCTTTCACCGGAGAGGGCACTCCCACTGTCGACCAATCAGCTGCGCCTGCTCAAGCTCCTCCTCCAGCCGACACCAAAACTGTCCAAGCGTCTGATAATGATACTGCAGTCAAGCCTGAGAACGATGGAGGCCTTAAGGATACCGCAATGGACACGACTGAGGCCGAACAAGCTGTCAAGGAAGAAAAGGAAGAAGATGAGAAACCAGCTTGGCTGGCGGAGTTCCCTAATTCCAAAGGATGGGAAGATCTATCACTGCAAGAGCAGGTGCGTGAATTGCCATTTGTCACTGACACAGACTATTTGCTGACTTCTGTGCTTGCTTTGTGCAGATATATGCTCTGTGGTCTGTCACGGAGTGGCATCTAACCAACGCCGACAAGTTCAGGAACATCCTAGTCAAATATCGTATCGAGCCAGAGAATCCTTTCTGGGTATGTATTTCCTCCCTTTTGTCTCCCTCTGTCGTGTTCTGACAAAACACACTTCTTGCTTCTACCCTAATAGCGCGTTGAGCCTATCGGCTATGACAAAGATTACAACGTCTACTGGATGTTTGACGATTTCCGTCTCTGGATAGAACGTCAAACGCCGGTGCGTCGACAACAGCTCGTATTGCTTGAAGAAACAGCAGAACGGCTCAAAGCGCGCGAGAGAGCACGTCAGAAACGTATCCGGCACGAGCAGCGCATGAGAATGAAGGCCTTACATGACAGAAGGAGGGAACGTATCGCCGCTAAGAAAGCAGCTGAAGAGGCTTTAGATCAGGAAATTGAGGCTATGGATGAGATGGATCGCAAAAAAGCTCAAGAGGCAAGCGCTAATGGCAAGACTTCTGGAAAGCGTAAAAGAGCTACTATACAGGAACCCGAGGAGGACGAAGGCGACGCTGACTTTGCAGTAGAGGAGGAAGAAGAGCCAAGTACACGAGTATCTTCCAGGTTATCCCGAGCTAGGAAAGTAGAGCCTGCGGATACCTCATCGACAAGATCAAGTCGTAGAAGATCAACGAGAAATTCTAGCGTGGGCAACTTAGCTGGTCTTCCGGGACATGCCAACGGAGAAGAGGAATGGCAGAAAATTCCACCAGAATGGATGCGGTCAGAAGAAGAGGAAAGAGATGAAGATCCTGATTTTGGAGCGGAACAACCGGAGAACGGAGCAGATTCAGATAATGAATCCGAGCTGAGCATGCTGGAGGACGATGATGAGGATGTTACGGCTTCTAGAATATCAGAACGTCGGGCAAGTAAGCGTGCACGGCGGACTAGCCCGCGCAAACCTCGCGAGAGTAGATCGAAAGGAGATCCAAAAAACGAGAGCGAGCTGAGCGATCTCAGCGATGTCGAGGGAATGTCGCTTGATGAGGAGGCTGAAGACGCGGAAGAGGAAGATGACGAGAAGATTGATCTGGATGAACCTGTCGGTCACTATCCTGATTCCGCATGGGAGTCATACAATTCTATCCCGAGCTTCGATGATGAAGACAAGGACCAGCCGGAGGGCTTCGTTCATTGGGAACTTCTCATCAAAGACCTACCTGAATGGCTTGGTTTTGCCGAGAAATATTTCCCTAGTGCTGAAGATCATAGGGAAATAGCTCTCGTGTCTTGGATCGATGAGCAAGTCGTCCCTAAAGTAAACGCAGAACTCGAAAGACGGGAAGAGGTCCGCAAAAAGGAAGAAGCTGCACGCAAAGCAGCCGAACGTAAAGCTCGCATTGAAAGGGAGAAGGCAGCTGCTGCCGCTGGTACTTCGCCCGCTCCTGGTGCAGCACCCGCTGGACGTAGTTTCCGCTCCTCTCGCATAGCTCAGAAAGAAGCGAAAGAAGCTGAAGAGAGAGCAAAAGCCTTCGCTGAAGAACGATCACGAAAGAGGGATACATCGGATCAAAGTGTCCCGCCTGGAGAAGAAACTCCGGAATCACAAGCCCAAGCTAAGCTCGTAGAGAAGGATAGACGTGCTGCTCGTGCTAGAGAAAGAGAAGACGCCAAGAAGGCTAGAGAAGAAGCGGACTTGCTAGCTGCGCTTGAAGAGTCAGAAGGCGGTCCATCGGAGAGTCAAGTGGCACAGACGAACCAACCGACTGCTCCATCAACAGCTATGCAGGTAGATAGATCGTTCGGGGTTGTACAAGCAGGTGCGGAAATTTCCGTGCGAGAAGCTGCCTTCTTTATGCTGACCCAGTGTACGCTTCCAGCAGCACCTTCCCAATCTCATCAGTCACTGTTTCCTACCAACGTGTTGCAAGCAGGTCCACCGCCAGTGACTACACCATTCCAGCCGGCTTTGACCCCTGCGATGCCTGCGTCAGTGCCAGACGCGCCAGTAGCAGAGCCCGAAGTCCACGATGACGGCGTGGAGGATTTCTTCCTCGACTGCTCAGCGTGCAAGAGGCGCGGCCTCAATCTAGATCCAAACTCGCGGTTGGTAGCTTGCGACAACTGTGACCGTTGGGAGCATGTCGTGTGTCACCGCAAGGCAGACGAGAAAGCAGGAAGACCCAAGCGAGATTGGGAGAACGATCCTTTCTTGTGCGAAGATTGCGAAGGGCTTGAAGAATCCGTCATCTTGCCCAGTGCACCTAAAAGGGAGCGTTCGGAAAAGCAAAAAGCTGGTGCTAGGAAAGGTGCTGAAAAGCGCAAAGCGAAAGCTGCTGCCGATAGAGCTAAGAAGGCTGCAGCCAACCCCAAGCCAAAGCCAGTAAAGCCAGTCACACCCGTCACTGCCACAAGCTCTGCGCCGATTGCAATGCCGAATGGCAACAAGCCTGTCAGCCCTCTTCCTCCTAGCCAGGGCCAAGTGCCATCTGGCCTGCAGATCCCTCAGCAAGGTCAAAGAAGTCCCGCTCCGCAAATGCGGCCTCAAGCCGGTACCAGCTATCAGCAAGTGCCTCAACCTTCTCGCTCACCGTATCAACATGGAGCACCTGCTCTCCACTCGTCCTACGCGAACATTCCCTCGCCCTCTCTCCAGCCTCCCCAACAACAGTATGCTTCGCAACCCTATCAGCAACACCAAAACCAATATCAAGGCCAGCAGGTACATCAGCAGGGTATGCAGCCGCGTCCGATGCAACAAGGTACCCCCTCGCCGCATTACATGCCGCAGCAGCAACAACAGCCCCAGTATGCCATGCAGCAACAGCATGTTTTCCAAGGCAATGTTCCAGTCTACCAGGGCAATTTTGGCGCCCAAGCTGCGTTCGCTGGCGGACCTCCACCTCAGATGTATGGACAGCAAAGCGCTTTCGTACCAGGTGTGAGCGCCATGCAGCAACCGCAGCAACATCAAGCGCAGCATGCTCCAGGTTCCTATCAGTCCGGATACCCTGCTTTTGCACAACAGCAGATGGCGCAGGGCAATTTTGCGATTCCACCGCAGCAACAGCCGCAACAACAACAGCAACAGCCATTGTATATGCAACAGCCTACAATGGGCATGGGTGGCCATCTCATGCCGAGTCCGTCCCATCAGAGACCATCTCCACAAGGGCAATAATGACCCCGGCCAGTGACCGCAGTTTGGAAAACTTTTGTGTAGGGAGCCGTTGTTACTAGTAGGGAGTGCCGAAGTGTATAGCATTTCAGTGTGGGGCTGTAAAATACGGCAATTTGTCGTTGTGTTTGTTGGTACACCGCGCGCATGCGTTGCCTCCGTCGTCACCTGTTCTACACGTGCATGACTTGCCTTCAAGCCAATTGCTATCCGCCGGACCTCAAGCGCGCTGCTACTGCAAGAACTCTGCTATACCTTGCATATTTCTAGAGAACATCATCCTACTCTGCCTGCATCGAGGCTATCCCTCGTCCGAGTCTGACTCAAAGCGAGACTCGGTGGACTAGGCAGCGAACGACCATATTCACCAGACTGCGTGTCAGCTCGTAGTGCAAGCAATGGCCAGTCAAGACGATAGACCTCGTCTGAACGAGGGGACCTCCTCATCCAGTCCTCAACAGGCTGCAACACCTTCAGCTGTACCTCTGCCACCTGGTATTCTTGCTCGTCATTCGAGCCAGACATCCACGACAAGTCGACGTAGCAGCGTGCACCGCTCGCCCCTGCTCAGTGCTCAGCCAGATGCAGCTTTTCCTCAAAGATTCAGCAACGGCCAGCAGGATAAGCAGGATATGCTGAATGCTATGGAGGCCGAGGAAGAGGTAAGTATTCGACAGCAACGTGATCGGCGTGCTCCAGAGCTGAGGACAGTTAATCAATGGCGCAGGCGCTGGTGAACCATCTATCGCGCAAGCTGGAAAAGGTAGGGCTCTTTCTTGAATCAGTGATCTGTTCGTCGCTGATTTACCATCCTTGATCCCATTGACATTTCTGACACTGATCAGTTACGAGCCGAGAAGGTGGGCTCCTCATTAACGGGTCAGCCGGCTATATACTGATTTTTACGATAGGTAGAACTGGAGTCTACTCTCGAAATGGAACAAGAAGCACTGGTGAACCGGCTCCAGCGCAGACTTTCTGAACTTCTGAGCCAACAACAGTTCCAGCAGACTCTCGGTCTAAGCTCTTCAACTTCAGCTTCGTACCCTAGCTCTCCTATAGCTCAGGATGCATCCTCGCCAATACCAAGTGCCAACTTTGCTGCTTATTTCTCCAACTCGGATCCAGCAAACCCAAGTACCGCCACTTTACTGGACGCGTTGCATAGTGAAAATACATCCTTACGAGAGCAGCTGGCCGATGCTGAGAATACGAATCAGCAAGTCGAGAAGATCAATGAGATGTACCGCCAGGAACTCTTGCAGTTGAGGGAAAGAGCGGGCCTGGATATAGCGGATATTGCCGCTCCACCAACCCTGAGTAATCCTCGCCTCCGAGAAGCTGGTCCCATGGCCGGCGTTTTAGGGTTCTCAGCCGGAACTAGTAAGGCACGAGCTATCAGAATTCCAGGGGCGGCCCACTCCCCACCTGTGCATCCTCGAAGTATCTCGAAGTCGTCTTACTCTCCGTCCATCTTTTCCGCAATGTCCATAGGAACTCCCTACTCCGCTTCCCCTGGCACCAACGTAACGACTCCCTCTACCTCGTATAGGACCCCTCAAGCTCCAGCATCCACGCCTGTCAACTACACATCGACACTTCCGGGGTCACGTAACACTCTGTCGAGTGCTTCAACACCTTACGGCTCCGTGTCGTCATCAACATCAAGTACTGATACCAATAGTGCCTTCCCGGCTCCCATCTATCGAGTTCCGCCTCCATCGATGGCTTCTTCACTCGGTGCTGGCGACGCAAACCTCTCTGATCCTCTTGCAAGTGCGGTTCCTGCCTCAGCTCGCATGCTTGCGACAAGTCCGATCCAAGAGAGGCCCGAATCGGCAGTTTGCTCGCGTTCTGAGTCGCCTCAGTCTCTCCACAACATTGACAATTACTCCCCTCAGTCTCTCCAGAGGCGCTTGTCAAATAGCAGGCAGGGAGCGAGGGTTGCCGAAACTGGATTCCTTAAGAAAAGAACACCATCAGGTCACGCTCTTCCTCCTACTGCCGAGAACGAGCCCCAAAGATCAGGCGTAGCGTAGAGACAGCTTTTACATACTTTTTAGCAAAATAGATTATATTCGGGGGCTTTTAGATTATGGGTATGGGTAGTAGTCTCCGACAGCCACTATGTCAAGCACGGTCTCTTGCTTAGCCATCGTAATTCAGTTTGCACACATGCACTGCGAGAGGGGAGTGAGGGAAGGATCGACTAGGTTGCAATGTAAATGCTTGGTTGCAGCAGTCTCAACTTCTTGATACAAGCAATGAGTGGACATTTCAAAGCAAGACAGATAGCTAAGGCTTGATGGTGGTAAATTATCGCGTATCTGGACGCAGTCCATGTCGCTGACAAGACAAGCCAGATGAATGCTATAAAGTACACTGATTGACAGGCATTGTGTGATCATGACTGCGCATTGACATATATGTGTACTAGCTGGAAGAACGAAGCAACCCCGATAGTACTGATTGTTAACCTGTCAGAATGTCCAGGATACGATTTGATCGGACCTGCGTTGAGTGCGCTGGAATCGATTGAACCCTTGACGCTGACGGGCTATTCCTGATTCTGTTACCCTCTCGACGTCTACCATTTTGACCTTTGTTATTCTGCCCGCCGTTCTGGCCATTGGAAGCAGTGGTGATGGTGGCTGGCTGGCGGCTCCCGCTTTGAGCCGTGGTTGTAGGTCCACCTGCTCCAGCGTTACTCTGCGCCGTACTGCTTGGCTGTCCATTACTACCTTCTGGCGACGTGCGAGGCTCTCTCTCTGCTTGGTCGGATCCGTTATCAGACTTTCCACCAGACCCGTCCTGAGATCCTCCAACGGTAATGTCTGTGGAGTGGATAGAAGCGCAGAGGAGTACTTGCGTGAGCGACCTCGGAGCAGGAATTGCGTTAAAAGTCTTAGAGATGCAGTCTTCTATAGCACCTCGTTGTGCAACGGCAGGAAACTATGGAAGTTGGTTCGTTTAGCTTTCGGAATGATACTGATATGCAAGCAGGACGAACTCGCCACGCCCTGCAGACCCCAAGTGCATCCACGTATTCGTGTTGCCAAGTCGACTTCTCAAGGTGGCAAGTAGTGCTGCCGACCTGGCAAGCTTGACTGGTAGCCTTAGCAGCTGGAAGGCCCTAGTAGATATATTAGCAATGAAGGTCGGGTTGCACCGTACTTCAGTAGTTTCACTACTACGTCTCAGTGAGACGCGGCACTTTTTTGCAGGTGAGGCAGAGATCGTGTGTTCAATCCAGGCGTCTTCTTCCTTTTCCTTTGGCTGCATTTAAACGGCGTTCCTGCTGTCGTGTGTTTCTGACTCCTTTGTCCAACGGCTATCCGAAGTCGACCGGGTGCGTTCCGCCCTAGTGCCCGCAATCGATAAATGAGTCTGCTGGCGGCAGAACGCTCGTATTATCATTGTCTTTTGACTGAAAGAGAACCAAACACAAGGTGTAGTGATGTTCGGATTTCAGCTTGCAGTGTCGTGACTGGAACGGGTCAGGCTAACGTCGATTAGCCCGTGGCGATCTCAATTCCAAAGCACCAAAGCCGTAGAATCCGTGAGAACCATAAGGACCTGGATTTTGCGGCCGGTATAGTCATCGCTTGATGAGTGGCGTCTACAGGAGGTCCAGTGATATGGATTTCGTCATGTAGAATTCTAGAAGGTCACACACGAACAGCAAGTCCACATTGCGATGACAAGCTCGGTTGCGTTCGAAAGCTTCTAAGGAACAGACCAAGCGCTTGGAGCGGGCTCAGACGAGGGAACAGGCAGATTGATGCTTCTCTTCGTTGCCCTGTGATATCGCTGAAACTACGGTACTGCGAACCGAGCTCTTGAACAGCAGAGGACATCCTGTAGAACCGATAACGCAAGCGCCAAAGATCGGCATGTGTACCCTGCAGACAGGCACCAGCAGTGACTGGACTTGTAGAAGTCCGCTTCGGAACATACGAGGTCGTGTACTAAAACGTTTTAGGTACCTTAGTTCTAGAATGAAATGCAGTTGTTATGTAGCCTGAAGTCCCCGATTGCGTCTGCAGACAGGCATTTGTTCACGGCATCAAGCTTGCCAACACTCTCACACCGGAGTTGACTATCAGAGACGAAGCGCAAGAGATCTGTTCATACAAGTCATGTCCTCCGCTAGCTCGTTTGGACGCACCGGCGATGCAGTCGCGCTTTCCACGATCACCAGCATGATTAACCCGAGGTCTATCCAGACTCTGGCATCTGGAACACTACTGTGCGCCTGTGATGATAATTCAATCCGCAGTACAGAACTGATGTGGAACCACTAAATCAGTGGAAGCTGTTTATGGGGAAGCTTCGTTTCCGGGGTAGTGGCGTACAAGACACTCCCAAGACAGGTGGATACTCTCCAGTCTCCTGCTTTATGCGGACAGGCTGATAATATCTGAGATATCGCTCAGCAATTTGGAAATCTCCAAAGCAAGCTCTTCCCTACGTACGCAGTGTCCAGGCTTTGCGATGCGGACAACTGGTGGCAACGCTGACGCGTAATAACTCCACTAGGTACTTCACCATTAACAGCTACATTTCTTCTGCTATGCTGGCGAATTGGTAAATGGATTTGGTTGCAACATTGCTGTCTATCTGAGCCGACTTTTCAAGCGTGCTTTCAGGCTATATTACCATCCTAACACTTTAAGCTCGATGGCCAAGTTGGAGGCGACTAGTTCGGGTAGCGTATTCAACGGCTGGGTTCTGGCAGTCGGAGCCCTGGGCATGTCACTCATCAACCTTCTGGTCGTGACACCTTGGACGAGCAAGCTGATGTTCCAGCGACATCGCCTGGAAAAGTCCGAAAGCAAGAGCTATTCTGACCCTACTGTAAGACTGGGTCGGCCTTTTACAGCATGCTTCGATGCTAATCATTGGCCATCTCCAGGCTTCCGATGAACTGAAAGGTCTCACATCCAAATTTGGCATGGCACATGGTGTATCTTCCATCCTTGTAAGCTGCGTTCCATTAAGCCCACGTGAAGTATTCTCTGATACATGACAGTAATGGTATAATTCACAGAACATGGTCTACCTAGGAGCCATCGTGTATCATACATTATGGCTAGCCACCTACGGCTTTTGAGGTTTCTTCAGACTAGATTATAGATAACACTCCCGCATATTGCAAGTATCGTATCTTGTGCAAGCGCCCGTACTGCGGAATGACCGAACAATGTGTCCCAAATCTCCTGTATCGGCTTTTCTTCATTTTGTATCGCTGAATATGCCTGCGCCGCTATTAAAGTAAAGCCACTGATGTAGACCGTCCGGCGTATCAATAGGGTTGCGCATCGCCCGAGGAGGAAGGGTATGACGAGCATTGCCCTGATCAGAAGTACAAGGAGCATAAAGTTTGCAGCTTGACTCATTGACGCTATAGCACAAACAAGCAGCATATAGACCGCATCTATGACAACTGCCGAGGGGCTGTTTGCACTTCTCTGATGTAATTGTTCAGCTTTCTTAGCTGCTGGTCTAGCTGTACTCCGTAAGAGATATGATAGACCCATAGTATATGAGACAGGAAGAATCTGCGATAGAGCAATCAGTTCGCCTAACCCTTCTCTGTCATCGCGCAAATCTGTGGACGATTGTTGGTCAATAACTGGCGACAGATCGCTTGCTGTGGTCCCCGCTTGTCGTAGTTGCAGATCTAACATGCCATGTCGCTAATCTTGCATAAAGAAAGACATGGACATGTACTGGCCAATGGTGTTACCACAGCGAGAGTATTGTGAAGATCGCGCACCTCGATACAGACCGGTCACGATCTGGTAAGTTTGGAGAAGGGCGATCTGTGTCCACATGCTTCTAGCTGGGGTAGCGACTAAGGATCTTGCGAAATCTTCGAACAATGTAGAATGTGACATCCAGCGCCATAGAAAATCTGGTTCAAACAGAGGGTTGCTCTTGATTCCTTGGCGTTGTGCCCAGTCACTGTACGAGACGACAAGAAATGATAGCATGTTGTAGGAGAGGCAGTAAAGCTTAATAGCGTCCTTGCCAATGACACTGAGATCTCAGACGTTCTCGGCTGTGGAGACCTGCTCTGATTGAAGTGTATCTTCGCCAGATGATCGTCCATATCGTGAGCGAATAGTATAGCGCTGCGAGGATATAGGCGAGAAACAGCAGGGCTCCCAAGGCGTTCGGCTCATCGCGACTGTACGATTCGTAAATGTATGAGCGTGCTTTCGAAGACATAGTGTGTGTGTATGAAAGCAGCCTTATATGCCGCTCATTCTTGCCTTGTATCCGCGTGTATAGAGTATTTTGCAACGAGGGACAAGACAACAACATGCAAATGATGGGGAAAGAGAGCAAGAATATGTTTGAGATACCGGAGCGGATTTTGTGCCGAGGAGAGAGAGAAGGACTGTCAGCAAAGGTTAGAAGAGAACAGTCACAGACAAGAAAGAATTCACCTTGGCGTATGCTCGTTAGAGTGGTGGGTACTCTCTGTCAGTACCCAGTGGAAGGTCGAGGCCTTTGCAAACTCGCTTGCAAACTGTATTAAAATTAAGAAGGGTCCAGTGAAGTCAGTTACAGGACTGCTGAATAGCAAGCAGGCCATGCAAACATGCTTACAGTTGAAGAGCCAGGCAAGCAAAGGTGTTTAATGAAGAAGTCCGTGAAGGGGCGCTGTATGCGTCAGCCGTGCTGTGTCTTTGTCGCTTTTTGATACTTTCTTCCTTGAAAACGCAAGTGACATCAGCATTCTGTATCCACAGTCGGTAAGCTATGCAAATGGTAGTCCGTTCCTTTGCAGTACATCCAGGGGCTCCTGCTCGACCGTTCAGATTGTCTATCATAGTGAAGTACCAGCGCCTGGCCCCCAAGGCGATATATCGAGTCTGAGCAGGCTACTCAAGAGGGTGATCGACGGCAATGGATGCAGGTGGGATGGACAATGAGCCGAGTACAGTCGAATAGCACATCTCATGCGACAGCTCACAGGCCGCAGTATTGACTGCAGCCATCTCTGGACTGGATTGAGCGCCATTCCATGCGCACGCTTGGATGGTGGAGAGCAGAAGGAGCGATGCAAGGAGCAGCTCGTTCTATGGCTCTGTGACTTTCCTCTGCTCGAATTGCACCAGTATGCATATGAACATTTGCAATCACGCTACGAGATACATGACTATGCACACTACGAACGTCCTCTGATTACTGACTATCGTTATTCCTCGCTGCCGGCCTTCACATAACGCAAAAAAGGCCATCCTCTGTGCTGACATTATCATTGAAGATAATGCCATACACAGAGGAGGGCCTTTTTCACTTTGATGGGGGAGATGAGGAAGGAGGAAAGATAAAGAAGGAAGAAGGAAGAGAGAAGATTTTCGTTTTGGTCTCAGTTTATTGCGCTTTGAGAAGGCCGGTTAAGAGTAACATGGAACCTCCTCTACATCATTGACCTAGGCCGTTGGGTCTACCGGTGCATTTAACAGCCGGTCATTGACCCACTATACACCTAATGAATATGATGGGACATGGCACTGGGGGGGGGGGGGGAGGGGGAGTCCAGGGCAGGTCCTCGAGGGTGCTGAGCGGCCCAGCGCTTGACAAGTGGCGTTGGCCCCCAAGACACAAGGTCCGAAAGGCCTCCCCTCTACCACTAGCCGGTGCCGCCATCTTGCTGGGCACCCGAGTCCTATTCTTATTTTGTGCCCTCGTAGAGATCGAAGGGCGGATGTGTCGCGTACAGGGTGCATGATATGAAGAGAGAAGAGAGGAGAGAGAGGAGAAGCAGCTAGCAGCCAGAGGACACGAGTTGTACGACCCTTCACCCTCTCATCCACGCTCGCGTGATCAAAGGCGGTGCAGTCACATGCTGCCCTTTCTCGCCTCCTGTGGGTTGTAACACCTGCAAAGGTCGAGCAAGGGTGTGAATTGCGATCTAAGACAATCCATTACAAACAGTGTGCATAGTTCAATGCGACAAAGAGCAACAAAGGCTTCGCGTTTCAAATGGCTGTTCTGTTCTGCCCCGCCAAACAAGATGCGCCGTACCGGAGCATGTCCTACAAAGCGAGCATAACAATGTGTACTGCAAACCTCATGTAGGCACCTACATACACATCTCTTCATCACGCTGCTCAATGAACTACAGAGACAGTGAACTCGACCCATCCTCACCCCTTCACAGTCGATAGAACAATGGTCGCGGCATTCGATTCACGACGGCTGTTGCCAGGGAAGGCTCGTACCCCCCGAGCATTTCTACAAGAGTGGGTCATTTGGGGCAGCAACCAGCATGCATTCATCGTATCAGAGTGCATGGAGTAGGGGATGCGGGACCTCGTTGTTCAGTGAATCTCCACGAGTCTCAGGCTGAAGTGGCTTGGAGTCTGCAACTGAGATCAGCAGCATGCAGCAGGAGCTACGGAGTGCAGCGGTGACACTACTCAGGATGCTCATCAGCCAACATACCAAGCTGAGTTGACCATAACAGCACTCATCTTCTGCTTTTTCAGCTCTCAAATGAGATCCTAACCAAGATCATCCATCGTGAAGACAGGACCGCGCTCAATCAACACCCGGCCACGACAAGATCGCAGCTGCAAAAGCCAAAGAGGTGGTTATAAAGCACTGTTGCCGTTCTTGATATAGTGAGTGAACCGTTGATTTGACATGAAGCACGTTCAGATAGGTGTTGCTCCTTCATCTTGTCCATTCTTCAGCTATCAAGGTCGGCATCCAGATGCTCTACACTGGCAGCGTCTGCATTGCTTGCCAATATAGAAATCCAGACAATCAGGTATGGCTCGATTCACCAGCTGCCTGACACTGCTTGCATAAGTAGATTTCTCCACAATGCTGTTCTGTCATGTCACTTGGATTTGACGCGCATGCCGTTGGGCTGCGAATTTGGGTCATGAAGCGTGACTGCCGGCTGGTCCTCCTCACTTTGTAGGGCAATGGCATGCCTGTCAATTCCAAGCGACATGCCTAGCAATTGAGGCGAAGACGGCTCTCGAGGCAGTGTCGAGGGAGCCGTCAAAACAATGAAGGCCAGACTCATCTATCCGTGTCGTTACAGCAATGTCACTCCTACACTGTCAGAGTCGTTTCAACCGCACAAGATTCGGCGGAAGGGTGCCTGCCTGATCCACTGGACATTGCAATGGGTACATTGTAGCATACAGCAGAAGGACATACTCGTACAGCGACAGTACTTCATTGTAGCATCTATATTCCGCATGAAGCGCTCTACAAACGTAACACCTTGGCTTACACCTTTGTCGATCTTGTGCTGTCCGACATGGAAGAGTCGACACGAGTTACTCCCCTCCTTGAGCCTCAATGGTAACTTCTACTTCTTTCGCTTGCATGAAGACAAGTATAGCGTCAATATCTGTTAAGTTTGATACGATAAAATTGCCACGTGAAAATCAAGAAGAAACCTCCGTTTGCTACTGGGAGCGTTGGAATTCTGTTCACAGCGACCAATCGCGTCCATGTTGGACTGAACGAGGTGCTTCTGCAAGGAATGTAAAAAGAAGGAAGCAAGGCAAGACCGGATCGGCATCGGTTACGGCAATGCTGAGTAGGATTCGTGGCAACTGTCTGAGCAACAGACCCTCTCGAGGACGTGGTGAACGAAGCCAGACTTAAGAGAGCTGCAGCCAGACCTTCACCTGGTGGGGAATATCGATATTTGAGAGTCGTCAATAAGGTCGAGACTGCGGGATGTAGGGAATGCAGCAGATGGGAGGATAAGGTTAAGAGGGCCGAACCGAGGAAAAGAGCCTGCTGGAAAGGAAAGGAAACAAGAAAAGAGAGGAGCAGGTGGATTATTCGCTTTTCATAGCGGAGCAATTGTCCCCATCTCCCAGTCGCATTGCTTCCCATCATTGCAGGGCGACACTTCAGACTTTTCACAGAACAGACTAGAGCGTCCAATTTGCAGAGCATCCCGTTCTGTCCGGCGTCACTGTGTACCGGATGACATGGTGATAGCTGTTTTAGTATGGTCAAAGCTCCTATAGGTAGATCTAGATCTCCAGGCTGCAAAACGTGATTTTGTCGTGCGGCTTGGACAGTGCGCAATGTCACTTTTCGAAGCATACAGGCTGTCTTCATGGATCGAATACCGACGCCCAGCTTATCCTCGTGTTCAAGCACTTCCGTATCTGTGCAATTGATAATGCCCTGAGTTCTGATATTCGCGTTCCATGCAAATGACTGCACAGTGATCGAAAACGGCAGAGCAGTGCCGAAGGAGGCACGGCGAGTCATGCATCAGGTCAAGGTGCCGTCCTTGCTACAACAGTACTAGCTTTGCGACATACCTATCGATTACCTGCTGCGAAGGAACTCACAAGATGCCGACAAGACGCAATATTTGCAGTATCGGCTTGCCGGATACAATAGACCGACAGGCCAGACGCATTTCTATGGAGACATCTTGCATGACACACGGAAATTCAAGCACAGACACTAGGACGGAAGCGTGTGAAATAGGGCCACGCAATGTGTTGGGCATAGACGGTTTGCATGCGCCTGTGTTGCCCAAAGGTACGATGATTCGATTGCTGGAGGTTCGCAACAAATCTCGTACAAAGTCGACACAACCATCAACGATGTTGGTAAGGACCTGAGCAGGGTGCAAGGATAACGGAAGATATAAACACAGGAGGTATCGTACCATTTATTACCACAGTCGATGTGACTGACCGCTGCTTTACCAGCCCTACTATAATGCTAGATTCGACAAAAAGATAGAAATGCCGAAGCCTGGTGCAACTCTTCCCTATCGATAAGAGCGCTCAGTGCTTTGCAGCAAGAGCGAACTTGGATACAACGACAGATCCCTCTACGTAATGAGTAGAGATATCCATCTCGTCGAGTTTAACCCATTTTGTCTTCTTGGCGATCTTCCATCCAACGAAGAGGACAATGAAGAAACCAATGTTGACGTACGAAGAGAAGAAGTTGCTAGCTGAGAAGGGTGAGACTGTGGTCCAGGCGGAGAAGAAGATGATTGGGGCAAAGCAGATAACGACAGCCCATGCCATGTATGGCTGGAAAGCGCGGAAAGGAAGGACGGATCTTGGGACGCCCTGTCTCTTGAGGGCCTTATTGAATCGAATGTTGGCGACAGCACTGTTTGCGAATGCATAAGCTGAGGTCTAAACTTCAAAGGTTAGAGGTTAGGGAAACGCTACTCACATGCCGGTCCAGCTGATCTGAGATCCGAGTGTGGTGATATTGGAGAGCCAGTTGAAGACGGTCACGGCGCCCGCAGATACGTTCAAGAATGCAAGAAGGGAGAAGAGGGCGGTGAAACCAAGGGCATAGATGGGAACACCATTCTTCAAGATCTTCGAAAAGATCCTGGGGGCCTGGCCTTGTTGTGATAGCATGAAAAGGGCTCTTGATGATGCAAAGAGGAACTCATTTCCAGAAGAGAAGGCAGAAGTGAGAACGACGGCGTTGATGATATGGTCAAGAACCTTGACACCGGCAACCTTGATGACGACGACAAACGGAGACTCTGCGGCAGTACCGGCGCCCTCTGCGTTGGCTTGTAGAAGATGGGGGTCTGATCTGCGGACGCAAAGACCAATCATGAGGATGGAGAGGATGTAGAGACCGACGATACGGTAGAAGATGGCTCGAACAGCTGTCTTCATGGTCTTGCGGGGGTTCGAAGCTTCAAGGCAGATGGAAGCTAGACCTTCCATACCACCATAAGAGAAGGAGGCTTGGGTGAGAACAGCCCAGAAACCAAGGAATCTATAATTGTATAAAGCCTAGAGTCAGCAACACCACTCTATCGGATGGTCTCATGGCAGTAACAACGAACCTTGCTTTACTGGGGGGCTGAATCCCGAGAAAGTCAGAGTTGAAGGGCTCTTGCTTCCAGTATCTGAAGCCGCGTCTGTCTCCGTCGGGGCCACCACCGAGGTCGATAACCAGGCAGAAAATGATAAGACCGACGACGGTCAGGATTTTGATGCACTGCAACGAGAAAATCATTAGGAAGAGGTCCCGCCAGGTACATTATTACATTGGACAGCTGAGACTCACGGCAAACCAGAACTCTGTACAATGGAAAGATTCGACAAATGTCATCAAGAGATTAGCAAAACTCGCAATCAACTCGCTATAGTGATACTGGGAGCCTCACCAAATTCTCCGAAATACTGTTTACGCGCAAGCGGAGACATTATTAGCATCTCGTCGTGTCCAAAAAAGATCCTGCAGACTCACTCTTGCACCGGCAACGTTAATGGCGACCATACCGATGAGAAGAATGGCAACCTGTAGTCACATGACGCTCAGTATGCTTGCGGATGCTGTCTAGTGGCCCAGACACAGACTTACGTAAATTCCTAAATGGTCACTGTTATGATCCCAATACTGAATGACGATGGAACCGGCCACGATTTCAACAGGGGCTGTCATGGCGGTTTGGAACCAAAACTGCCATCCCATAGCAAAGCCGGCAGCAGGATCAATGTATCGAGACGAAAATTCAATGAAACCACCAGCACCTGGTCGATAGGTTCGATTTTAGTGTTCCCTCTTAGAGGTCCGGTGCGGTTTTCGTAAACTTACTTGGGTCGTAAACCATCATTTCACCAAGAGAGTACATCATGCAACCGACGAGAAGACCAACGAAGGTATAGCCGATGAGGGCACCGACGGGACCACCATTAGAGATAGCTTTCCCGGATCCCTAAAAGGCGAAATGGTTGGGAAGGTTGGTCTACATCAAAGATAGTTCGAAAAAAGGATCGCCGCAAGACCTACAAGGAAAAGACCAGTTCCGATTGTACCGGCGATGGCAATCATAGAGACGTGACGACCTTTGAGTGAGCGGTGCAAGCTGGAAGCGGCGGAACGAGAGCGGTGAGAAGAAAGATCAGCTCTAGTCAATCTGGCAGTACCGCAAGTCCGAAGGCGTACTGCGGATCAACTGTAGAGGCATCCTGAACAGTGCTCTCAGTGATCTCCTCTGTTGGCTCCCCAAGCTTGGAGTGCTTCTTCTCCAGATCTGCTTCGCCATGCGGATAGTCGGAGGATATGGGATAGTCGGTAGCCATACTGAGGATAGCGTTCGAAGCTTCTCAGACTACAGCACCAGCGAAACCTGAGGAAGTTAAGGAAAGAGAGAAGGGAGTTTTCGCCAACGAAGACAGGAAAAAGGTAGGAGGATGAGGGTGTGACCACAAGTGCAGGGCCTTCGAATGGACAGCGGGGACTATGCAGTGGCCCAACTTATCTCTTGCTGCGACGTTTTGATACCCTTTTTACGCCTGTCAACGGTCGCAGCGGATGAGATCGAGCCGTGGCACTATTTTTGGACAGCGACTATGGTCTGGATTCGATCGTCGTCACATGAACCGCGTGCAAAAGAGACCGATAAGACAAAAGTACACGCGGGCTATTCCTGAGAGAGGTGACACCTTTGGCTGCCTCAAGAAGGCGTGACCTAGGTCATGCATGATGGAACACGGGGAGAAGGCTATCAGCCTCAAGGGCAAGTCATGCCCGGTCGAGTATCTGTTTAATGCCTGGTTGGTCAACCGTTCTGAGACTGTGGATCTCTTCATCGGATAAATACGAGCGTGAGGCCTGTACACGCATAGGCTTACACTTCACGACCTGTTCTGTCGAGGTTTCGTCAAAATATCCGGTAAGTCGCCGGTACCGGTAGAGGTGAGCGACGGGGCCCCGCCTCGGTCGATCCCCCGGGAGACAGCTGATAGCCATGTGATAATAAACCTTCGAAAATACCCAATCGGTATCTCATCTGAGTTTGATTTCCTGACTTGCAAAGATAACGCCTAAATTCGCTTTTGAGGTCATGTGATGGATGCCCTTCATTTGAGAATCAGTAGTAGTATCTAGCAGGGCGAGCAGTCTTGAAGTTTCTTCACGGTCATCATGATCTAGCAGTGGGTCTCTAATTTTAGGTCAGCGCCCGAAAAGGATGTAGCATCTCTTTTGCCGCTGCGGTCCGGAGTTCAAGACGGTTCAGACTTAACGTACCGTACCGTGCCTACAAGATCACGTGGAACTTAGCTAGGTGTCCATCGTGCTTTCCGCAGTATCGTCGTGAGCAGCTTGACAGTGGAAATTCATCGTCTTGTCGCAAGTCTTTGATCTTTTTCGAGTTCGTAATTGGTTTTGTAGACTAACAGAGGCTCACTAAGCATGTAGAAAGCCGCAATAGAACCGTGCTACCGTACTTGCAGTCGTGTCTGACAGTCTGGCTGCAAATTCGTCAATCGATGACGTCCCTTTTCGGCTCGGAATCCTTCAGAGCGTCGTTCATGCTCATGTCAATGGAAATGCCGTGCTTTCGAACAACGCAACTCTCGGGTGGCCAGCTGGCGTTGAGCGGCTGCCCTGGTTACAAGGCTGCTCGCAAATTGCTGCATCGCTTCATTGCAGAAAGACAGGCAGCGATGGAATCAGACTGAATTTAGGATTGAAACAGAATAGTCCAGAATTTCTAGCTAATTCTTGACATTTAGTTTAGGCCACTGCCCTTTGTAGCTGTAGGCAGCTCCTTTGAGCAGAAGCTGGCCTGCGAAGATGCCTCGAAACCTGAATCATCGCCCTCATCGTCCTCCTCGTCCTCATCGACGATGACTTTCAGAACTTCCTGTTCTTCTTGCTCATGCTCTTGCTCATGCTCATGTATCTCTTCAATCGTGGCATACATTACTGATGATTCGGCGGAATGGCCATCGTGCTCGCCAAAGGAAGATAGGTGCATTACTATTGGTCCATCAGAGCTGTCTGGAGTGCCTGGTTCTGATACTTGCGCTTCGAACTCTTCTGCTGCTTTGTGTTCATCGTCAGCATCAGCATCATCCTCGTCCTCGTCCTCATCCTCCTCCTCGTCATTGTCATGTCCGCGACCGAGGGAAGCGATGTAGAATTGGCGATACTTGGAGTCAGGGGTAGCGAGAAGAGCTTCATGCGTGCCGGACTCGGCGTTAGTGCCGTCTTCGAACAAGATGACCTGATCTGCTTCGAGGCATGCCGACAGGTCGTGGGTAATATGGACGGCAGTGCATTTGCCACGTAAGGCTTCAATCTGGTCAAAAACGGCTCGGGAAGCAATAGGGTCAAGCTTGGCAGTTGGCTCATCGAAGATGCTACATCAGTGATATCAGGTGGTCAGCCAGGTAGCTTGTTTTATACATGCCAGCCGTGTGATTGCCAACTTACCGAAGATCAGCCGATTTCTTCATCATAGCTCGCGCCACGACCAATTTTGACCATTCACCAGGGGAGAAGGCGCATTCTTTGTTCTTCACTCTCCCAGATCCAACGACAGAGTCATCATACTCGTCGTCAAGCTCAATGTCACGCCCGACTTTCTTGTCATAGTCAGCTTCCCAAGGATCATAGCCACTCGTCTTAGTTTCCTGAATGTATTCTTTCAATAAGCTCTGAGGTGTGTCATCCGCTGGATATGGTCCCAAGCGAGCATCAAGGCCTTTAGGGAAACTAGCGATGACCTTGTCTGCTCCTGTAATTTTGAGGCATTCTTGCATTCGTTCTTCATCGTCCAGGCTAGTAATATCGCCAGTGTGAAGCCATTCTCGGATTGTAAAATCGATAGGGGATGTTTCTTGGAACTGGCAGCTGATGTGGGAGTGTAGGTCTTGCGGGTCATAATTCTTGGCATCTACGCCATCTACCGGGTACAGTGACCATTGTCAGCATCCTCCAAGTTGTTACAAGGCGTCGATATTGCACTTACTGATTAAGACCGTGCCGTCCGTAGGATCGACGATGCGCGTCATGAGATTGATGAGAGTGCTTTTGCCGGCACCATTGTAGCCGACAACGCAAACAAGACTTCCGGGCTTGATAGTGAAATTGACCTTCTTCAGGGCGTGCTTATCAGAATTTGGGTACTGATATCCAACTTCTCGGAACTCGATTGACATCTGCAAATTAAAGCCGAATCAATTAAATGGGGGACGACAGACTTTATACCGAGTTGCAATACAGCTTACGCCGACGATACCTTCTCCATCTTCTGTCAATTTGAGGACTTGTCTTTCATACTTTGTAGGTTTCGCAGGTGCTTTTAGCCAGGGTTTGAGATCCAAGACTTTGTAGTACTGAAGGATTTCAGAGCAGTGTTGTCTGCAAAACAGTTTCGACGAGAGTTCCGATTATCAGCAAGAAAGGTCTTCCCTTGCTGGGATGAGGGGCAACATCGACCAAAACCCTCACCTGACATCGTCTAAGACGTAGAAGAAGCTGCCAACTTCATCGGCGAGAGAGGTAGTTGCAGTTTCGATAAAAGTGAGCATATCAGTTGTAAAAGTGCTCTTGAAATGATGAGATGAAGATCCTGCAGAAGTTCTTCTAGCAGATGCTCTCAACGCAAACATGGCATAGATAGCGGGAGTAGAGAAGCTATTCAGGTATGACGTAGCCCTTTTCAAGCCTGAAGATTCTCGAAGACGAGAGGTCCATAAATTTCCCATTCTTTCATCGGCTTTCTTGTACTCTTCATGTAGGTACGCTGGCATGCCGAGCAGAGTGTCTTCTGGCATGGGGGCCGTGGCTTCTCTCCAGAGATGTTCCATGCGGTGATAGTCTACATTCGTGACTCCGGAGTAAACGCCAGAATCTATTTCATGGAGGTTACGTCGGCAGGGTCAGGTAAAGCTTTCCCAAGATTGGAAATTTCGGGGAGTATGAAGAAGTACGCACCACCTAAGAACAACCATTGTGCCGATTTTACGAAATTAGCAATCAAGCCAATAACGAACAAGTCGACATTATCCCTATTTAAGCTTCTTCTGAGGTATTCAACCTGAGTAACGACACCTGCAAAAGTAGAGAATAGTTTGATAATGTCAGATACGACGGCAAAGGCCCTATCTGAACCTGCTCTTGCGTTTCTCGCTGCATTTTGAATCAACTTGTTATTCATTGGATCAGTAGCGGCTGGATAATCTAATTTTGCCATTACGCCAAGTAAACGAGATGTTAACATTGCTCCGAACCTCCGTTCTAGAATGCCTGTGTTCTTGGCGCTGATATATCAAAAGAGACAACACACTCATCAGCTTTCACATGCATGAAATGATTTCCTTTTGAGTCAAAGGCCTTCTTTCAACGAACTCACAAGAAAAGTTGGACCGTTCTGGATCCTGTACTTAGAAATCCAGCTAGCATAACGAAAAGAGATAGCTTTAATTTCTCAACATGACCAGTTTCGATGGCTTGTTCTACCATTTGTCTCATCCTTGCTGATGCCCATAATCTAGCTAGGGGTACTTGAGATTGAAGGACCTTGTAGATTAGGAGGATACACATTCTCCATGGTGCGAGGAGGAAAGATTCTTTTGCATATCTGAAGAGGAAAGGTAGCCATTTATCGCTTTGAAGCAACCATCTGTATGGGTAGCCAAACAGCAAGGGGGACACGTTACACAGACATTAGCAACACTGAAATTGCCAGACAAGACTTTGCCATCATGACGGGGGAGATAAAAGAAGCTCACCGTGCAAGACGAGCAGGAAAAGTCCTACCCCTACCAGTTTGCTGTACTCTTCTAATGATAGTAAAAACGCCTTCTTGATGTATAGAATACCCCGGAACAGCAAGAGTTTCGATTTGTCTTTCCAGCTCTTCCTCGTCTGGTGTGTTCTTGCCTTTCTTGCTCTTTTTAGTGATGAATTCATCTTCTGTTGGTGTATCACTATCGAGATTAGATAGAGCTGGGGTCGATGGGTCTCTTTTGCTTGTAGAAACGGATGGTGCTGGCGTTAATGATTGAGCCATAGCCGCTGGATCGGGAGCTGGAGTGACTAGAGGCAGGTCGGCTGTGCTGACCATCTCTAATGTATGATTAGCTCGTAGTGAATGAGGCTGATAGCGATAAGACAAAGCTCGGGTTGAGGAGGTCAAGTCTAGCATTCAGCTTCTAGCTCGATGTAGTAAGCTGTATCGCGAATGGCGTGTTCTGGATGTGTGAAAGCAAGACTCAAAGGCTCCAAGTGAACTCAAGCTGGTCGAGGGATAGACGGATAGGAGGGGCTGCATCCGCGTTTTGTATTACAACCGGCCGTGCCTGCATCTGTAGCCATGCAAGGATTATCGGAGTTCTGCAGACGGATCTCGTCCGCTGCTGGTGGCGAAAAGCACTTCTACATGGATGCAAGTAGCGCAGGGAGCTTGAGCGGGACGTGGTCAGCCTGAGATCTAGCGTCACCACCCATATGGCCGTCTTGCGGTACAGATCAGAAGTCTTCCTGTCCATTGCATGATTTGTGTCGTCGAAACTCTGGTCAGATACTGTAGTGGACAGGAACAGCAGCATGAGTGCCGCACTGAAGGGTGCGCGCGGGCATGACCGGAATCCGCCTGCCTGGCCGGCCTGCAGCTTCTCCGGCGATTCCCGTGCGGCGAGTCTGCCGCCCACGCTGGACTCGGCCAATCGCGACGGCAGCAATCGAAGCGAGCGAAAGGCAGGAAGAAAAGAGAAGAGAGGAGAATCAGGTGTGGCATCCTGACTACAACATCGTTGCTCTCCCATCCAGCACTGCAAGATCCGCCCACCATGGCATCCCTCGCGGCACCATCCATCCTGCGCTCCTCTGCCAGACGCGCTGCCCAGGTGGGTCCATCCAGTCTGCTCTCGGATCCCAGATCTCGATGCTGCTGGTGGGGTGGACAGTTGCATCGAGCTTCACCAGCCAGGACCAGGCAGCCATCGATGGTCTGCTGTCTCCGCTTAACGCTAACCTCTGCTCTTCCGCTCTACGTCGCAGCCCGCACTCCGAGCATGCCTCTCCACGAGTGCTCCAAGATCGCTGGCCACTCCGGTCGATGAGAAGCCCAAGAACCTGAAGACTTTCTCCATTTACAGATGGGTGTGTGCAGGCTCACCACTTCATTCTACTCGACCTGCTGCTGACTCGCTCGTCCCTCCGACTCCTTGCGATGATAGAACCCAGACAAGCCAACCGAGAAGCCTATAATGCAGAACTACAACCTCGACCTGTCTGCATGCGGACCTATGGTTCTCGATGCTCTAATCAAGATCAAAAATGATATTGATCCTACATTGACATTCAGGTGTGTCTAGCATGCTCTATCCTTACTATGACGCGCCTCTCCTGACACTTGGATCTTTGCCTCTCGCAGACGATCGTGCAGAGAGGGCATCTGTGGATCGTGCGCCATGAACATTGACGGTCAGAACACACTAGCCTGCTTGAAGCGCATCAACACCGATGGACCCAAGCCAGTCAAGATCTACCCTCTCCCACACAGTGCGTCTTGCTTTTCCGAGCTGGGTGGTGTGCTAGAGCATGCATCCGGGCTCTTCCGCCACATCTACCCTCCACACTGACTTCTCACTCCTCTCACTTCCAGTGTTCATCGTCAAGGATCTCGTCCCAGACATGACCCAATTCTACAAGCAATACAAGTCGATCCAACCCTATCTACAATCCGAGGCACCAGACGGAAAGGAGCATCTCCAATCACAAGCGGATCGAAAGAAGCTTGATGGAATGTACGAATGTATTCTATGCGCATGCTGCTCTACATCATGCCCTTCATACTGGTGGAATCAAGATGAATACCTAGGACCCGCTACTTTGATGCAGGCTTATAGATGGATCGCAGATTCTAGAGATACAAAGGCGGAAGAGAGAATGGCTAAACTACAAAACGATCTATCACTTTATAGATGCCATACTATTTTCAACTGCACAAAGACTTGCCCTAAGGGATTGAACCCTGCAAAGGCAATCGCATCAATCAAAGCTGAAATGGCAATGTCATAGATGGATGTCTACTCTTTCCACGGTCGATCATTTCAAGCGGAACGTGCAGGCGTTTGTATAATACGATATATGTCAATCAGTACCTCGACGATGCCCGTCTCTTTCATTTCCTAGGGTACTCAAACGTCGTTCTTTCTTTTGCTGTTCTTGTACGCAATACATTGTCATTATTTCAAATCACTTTATTGCTGCGGCTAGCTTCTGTCATTTTCCTGAAACGAACTACGTATTGCTGTTGCTGGACGAGTGTCTATTTACGACATAATCTCCATGAGTCGGAACCGAGTGCTGTAGATTTTCTTACTGATGACGTTGCCGCAGTCAGTCGCGAGCGTCAGGCAGTCCGCGAGGTTAAATTAGAAACGATCCAGTTGGCTACACAAATGATACAAGAAGAAGAATCTAAGATACAGAAGAGGAATGTCTATTTGAGTCCGAGGTCTATCGGTGAGTTGCTTCTATGAATTAATGAAAGAACAAATGGAACAATTGGATAATATACAAGCGGGCTACACTAGAGGAGATGGGATATATATGCGCGATGATGAATCTAAGAACGACGCTGAGTGGACGCGCCTAAGTGAAAATGGTATAGTAAAGGAAGGAAGCGCTATCGGCAGGTTTGAATCGAAGTAGATCCTCGAAGGAAATGTCTTCGGATTTCCTAAGCAAATAAACCTAATTCCTCGGCCATTTTAGAACATTTCTCACAATTTCTAAAACCCAAAGGTTCTTCACCTTTATCTAATCTTGTCAAATTAGAAGATTTAGCTTGAATTAATTGTTCCATATATGATTTGTGTGATAATTCTTGAAAGAAATAACATTTTCCTCTTGCTTGTCTCCAGGCGTAGGTGAACAATAGATTGTTTTGTCTTTGTTGTTTTTGCATGTGTGTTCTCCACTTAAAAACATCAGGAAAAGTGTATGTAAAGGATCAGAAGTCAGTTTCAGTAGTCCCTTCACGCGATGAGGAGGTTATGATCATCGGCGGCGAAGACTGTTTGCTTCGGATTTACTTACAAGCTTATCGACGGAACGAGGATCTAAGAGGTCTATTTCCTGTGTTGCGAATTGCATGATGTCTCCCTTCACTGTGAGGCGCAGTGCTTCGTTCGCTAGACCTGCTTTGTCAAGTGTACTGCAGCGCGCCCAGAGGATGAACGCCTGATTGACCGGCAGGGTAGGTAGTATTCGCCTGATCACAGAGCATACAGAGATCAGCTTTCGAACATAGCAGACAGGAAGATATACGCGTATGCAATGCAGACTTACCTCAGATGAGCCGTATAGATATGCTCTACCAATGGCATACCATATTTCAGAGACGCTTCTAACGCTTTAAGCACGTCTTCAAACGCCATCGAGTCAACATCCGGATATTCTTCATAGAAAAAAGGCAGTACCAATTCTAGAGTTCTAGCATCTTCAGAAAGACTTATAATAGGTATTTCCTCTTCTTCTGATGGTATGTGTCTTCCTGGTGATAAGCTGCCAATTTCAAACATGTCTTCGAACACTGAACTTCCGGCCAGACGCGCCTTGTGGGTTTTGAAATCGACTCCGTCACTGGTCCGGATAATTAGATCGCTAGTTGACCAGAATCTGTCGAAGCGAGGTGATAAAGTACCTCCAGACGGAGAGGAAGCTCCATCTTCATGTTGTTGATTATCATCGCTACCTGTTGTTATTAAGCTAATTGAGCTATCCTCGCTGTTGCTGCTTCCACTGCTCGTTGAGGCAAATGACCCTGCTGGTGATAAGGACATTCTCGATAGGGCGATTGGCAGTCCCGGATGAAGAGGTACCTCCCGGAGGTTAATGGACGGAAAGGAAGCCAGCTTGGAAATGATATGAATGATATGTGAGAGATCTTCTACTTTCGTCGAAAGTCTGTATGTCTGGTAAGAAAAAGAAGACAAAAATCCAGGATAACGAATGTTGCGCATTTGAATTCGAGTCAAGACGGCTTGGAACGGTCGGTCCGGGCCATTCATAACCCCGTCGTTGATAACCCCGTCAGCGACGGTGAGCCTGCAGAGCCCCTTACCATGCAAGAAAGCTGCACAGTAGCATTATACCGTGTCAATATCAGCCGTGCCGAAAAGAGCTGAGTAAGATCTGCCGATCAACAAGGTGTATAGCATTTCCGAGCCGCCTGACCTGTAGTTAGACCGGCATCAATAGTACTCAGAAAGCGCAGATGGCAGCACAGAAAGCTGGGCCGGATACGACTGTCCTTCAAGCACTCTACATCAGCTTGCTCGCTAGTGCTCCTGTTGCGTTGCCGTCCGACTTGCTTAACGAAATCGCAATTCATTCGGACATGCGGCAGTTGACATTTCCGAATGATCTTGGTCTTCATCGGCACGCGATACTGCATAGCAGCTTGAATTGGACCATGTTGAGCGGACAAGAATGACTCCCAGCAAAGGCATAGAACGAATGAAAGACTGAGAATATCGCAACGCATCAATTTGTTCAGCCTTTTGCGATCCAGGCACGCAGACCAAAAGCTTATCCCACCATGGCAGCATGTAGTTGAAAACTGCAAGATTGAATAGCGCGGTCTTCGCAGTATGGCTGTCATCGACTACACGAGCGGGCATATGCTGCTTGTTTAGCCAGACGCACCGCACACCTTGCTGACAGCGTGACTGGGCGGCTGGCGTCCCCATTGTGTGTCCTCCTGCAGACGTCACTGTGTGGTCGAGATAGACGTCAAGTTTCGCAGGACACGCAGTTGACGTAGAGACTGCAGCAGTATGCAAGACTGAGAATACCTTCATTGCTCTTGCTCTTGTTCTACCTCATATCGATTACATACAACCACAAGGCAGTACAGCAGACCATAACCTGTTTCACCTACCTTACCACACTCATGGTGACTTCCAGGACTACCCAGCGAAGACGACGCAACTCACCCAGAAACAAAAGCTACACTACAGTACATGAGAACGCAGTTGTAGGTGGCCTGATAGGTGAGTGGTCGTCGTGCTACGCTCCTGTCCATTCTCAGCCTCAATACCGACGTATCCTTTCGTTCTTCTCGCAGGCACAATCAACAACCCGAAGACAAGCAAGGAAGGAGCAGAGAGGGCCAGAGCGGAGCTCAAATACGAGCATGTGTGTTCAGCAGACCACCACCTCGGTATTTCCGATCCCAATAAACTAATGTATCATGTCTCCGCCTGACGCAGGGAGTTAGCCATCCACCCAAGCGAAGATGGACCACCGAGTTGAAACGCTTTCTGCATATCGGTACCGGACATCGCCACAGCTCAACTCATGCCTACAGGAGATATTGATAGCTGCTCCCTGAGACCTGTCTAACCATCTCTTTGCAAATTTATATTTCACAAATCCAGTCACTTGTAGCCATAATCTCAAAGAACTGCTAGTTCCGTACGCAAACGATTTCGAATCTTTTATTATCGTGTTCGCACATGTAGCCATAGTAACTACTGTAGATTCAATTCCACTTGACACACTTGACAGCTTTAAGAAGCCATATTGACAGGAAGATGTGATACTGTTACTAGCGGGCAGCCTTCGTACTTTCCGTTAGGCACGTAATTGATAGCTTAAGTGACGCGAGGTTTGCAAGACCCGTAACTGACATCACATGTTTGGGCATTCAGTATTCATGATGCTCGAGGATATACGTAGAACTGAGAGCCCTAGTCTCGTTGCTTTCTTTGAGACTTTCTATGTTTGTATTTCAATCGCGATTATCGCGAGAAATAACACTGATTCTTCCATATTTACTACCTCTGCGGGGCCATACCTTCACTGCAAGTCGACTGTATTTGCATGTTTCTTTCTTCTTCCTAAAGCTTCCTTATTTCCTTGTTCCTTTCCCTATGCTAAGCAGGCATATTTTGTCGACTCGAGTGTCAATACATCGAGCGTCCTGTCTGTGAAGCACGGATGATTCCCATATTCTGCATTTTCTCAACGTAATTGAAGAGCATGAAGTCACATCCTGGGTTACTGGAGCGGGATGCCCGTTTCGAAGAGTGTGCGCCACCTGTACGTGTGATGCGGCAGATGCATGTGGACTTCACTAAGTCCACGTGATAGCAGCTCTAGCTGAGCTACACTATCACCGCTGAAGCGTTGTATTCGCGTTCTTGTTGCGGTTTCTGCTTATGCAGTTGCGCAATGGCTCTGGACATGGGTCGTCAAACGGCCTTCCAGGAAGAGTGACAGATAGATAGGCGGACCACTTGAAGCATCTCAGTACCGGCAGCTAGCAGCAATCTCCATTGAAAGCGAGAAGAGGGACCAGTTGCACTCGTTGGGCAGTAAGCGGGTGTATATGATGGCCAGTGCCAGCAGCGTGTCATGAGGTCGTTCATGAAAAGTTGAACCGGCTGCGCGTTGCTCACTCACCAAACGACTTTCTAGCAGGCTGAACCCAGTCTCAGATTGACACGCTGCAAAGGCGTCCTAAGAACAACAGCTGAGCTATTGCTACTTAGTCAATATGTCGGGAGATGATGAAGACAGGTTGGATTTCGGTGAAGATGAGGAGCTGGAAGACCAGATCTCGTTAGGTGACGCGGATGAAGCAGCAGGATGGCACGGAACTCAGCAACAGGAGATGCAGGTGGACACAGATGCAGTCCGACGGCCATCAGACCGTATTGCTGGCCAGACAATCAACTCTGCAAATGAGGCGGTCAATGAAGCCAGCAGCAATCAGGAGCTGCTTCCGGAAGGCTGGGTCACACGGGTATCACGACAGGGCGAGACGTACTATTTCCATGAAGCTACACTTACTTCCCAATGGGACAGACCGACGGCGCAAGTGGCTGCCAGTTCAAATGCCGTCGAGCCAACCTCGTCCGAGGGGACAAGCGTTCAGCCAGTGCAATCAGCAGCAGCAGCTTCCGAATCTCAGGGTATGTCGCTCTACTCGTTGCCGCGAAGACGTGCACCAGCAAGCGTATCAGTCACATCGGAACTCGTCGTTGACTATCTTCCCTCATTCTGCACCTTTTCACCCTTTCGCCGGTTGATGTTCGCATCCGCGCCCGCAAATGCTGGGTTCTCGCATGTCGCGCTGTCGGCTCGATAACAATGCAACATACGTGTAGCCACTGTAGATACCTCGGACGTACAAGATATATCCGATGCGTCTCGCGAAGCAGTCAGCAGCAGGAAATGGGGTAAGCCACATCATCCGTCCCAGCATCCAGCTACATTCCTTCGTTGGTACTCGCCTACCGTTCACAGACAAGTCGCAGCGAGTTGCGTGGAGAAATGTCTAGTCACACTCTTCAGAGTCACAGCCTACTTCTCCGACCAACCCGCCCACGTTTTCGAGCGCACTTGCTCGATCTCCCAGACTCGGCTCTCCGAAAGCGATCTTCAGCTCACAATATCGCTCTCCTCTCTCCTTTACCCCTTGTCTCTGCCACTTCGATAGGACGACAATCGCAACCCTTGCAAGCGCAAGCTTTTCCCGACAGACCTGCAGATGCTGTGGACAAGCCTAAGTCAGCTCGCGAAGTAGCCGAAGCTGCGGCATCTAGACAATCGGCTTCGAGTTCCGGTACATTTTCACTTCCTTCTTCGGGCTCGCCCTGCTACCAACTTCCCCTGATCATGCCCCTTCGCACGTCTCTGCACTTCCAGGATCATCCCGTTTACCAGCTGGGTCGGACAAGGTAGATCGAGACTCATCTGGGCGAGCTAGCCCGGCCGTTCCAACAGGTCCACGCAATGCAAGAGAGCCACCTACTGGACCTCGTAGCCAGCAGCAGGAATCGACGAAATGGCCTTCGCGAGAATATCAAAACAGTCAGCCCAAAGTGTCCTCAAGCTTACCGACTGGTCCAGCAGCAGACCGAAACCGAGGCAGGGGCTTGCCACCGCCAACAAGTCGCCCTTCCGACAGAGAGCCATCAAGCTCGGCACCGGCTCCTAGGCATAACGATCCTCCTCGACGAGGAGATGGGGGCTGGCCCGTAAGAGAGCCTGTTGGTCCGCCTGCAGACTTGTCTCGGGCTTCCGCTTCTGGCTTCCGTGAACCTGCTCCTTTCCGTGATATGCGAGACAGGGATTATGACGATGACCGCAGATTGCCTCGAAACGATGCTGCACCACGAGACCGAGTTTTAGAATCTGCCTCACGCAACACTTCAGGCAGTACACGCGACTCTCGTTCAACAGGTCGGGAGCCTCGAGATGAGGGCTGGCCGCGAAGACCTACGCCTCAAGACGCTCCAGCCGAGAATGTAAGGGTATAAGTCTGTGCTGCGAGCCCGCTGTTCACTGATTCTAAGCTCATTCTTTCTTCCGTCGCATTAGGTGCCCCGTCGTAGAGAGCCTTCTCCGCTTCGAAGGCCTCGCTCGCCCTTACCGGTTCGTCGCGAACCTGCACCAGCGCCTGAGCGCAGACGGCGAAGCCCTTCTCCTCCCCCTCGTGGTGCACGAGACCAAAGAGAAACGTATGTCCGACAACCGTCGAGAGACTATCCAGCCGACGTAGATCGTAATTCGAGGAGACCTAGAAGAAGCCCATCCCCTCCGCCAATGCGGAAATGGGTTGTGCGTGCATTGACCCCTCCCGCGGCAGAATATGCTAGCGTTCCATATAACGAACCTGTGCAGAAACAAGGTACCTCACTGGCAAAAGTAGGTAAGTCAGCTGACCAGCGCCAGCCACGAACCTCAGTCACGCAGACTGCGAAGATAGATGTACCGGAGGCATCAGATTCATCATCAAACCAGGAATCAAAGGTCACACCCGTGCCGGAGACGACTCAGCGAGCACAGATATCGAGCCCCGACCTGCCGGCCCCTCAGCCAGCGCAGAACCGCTCAGAATCCCAGCAGATGGCCGGGAAGCAGCCAGAGCCAATAATCAATCCTCCGCCGATAAAACGGGAACAGCGCCTTGAATCACCCGGCTTGGCTAGCAGATTGGACAGACCCCTATCGCAGCTGGCGCCTCGAGAGTCGCGGACGAGACGGGGAAGGACACCACCACCCGTGCGATTATCACGTCGCTCACCTGAACCCGCAGCACAGAGCAGAAGAGCCGCTTCACCGACTGGACCCTCACTTGCTGAACGAATGGGAGGAGGCCAGCGGGGCGAGCCCTCTCTTCTGTCTCGCTTAGGAGAGAACGGTAAGGGCGAAGAGAATCGGAGACGAGAACCTGCGGCAGACAATCGTCCACCCAAGCGCAGCAGAAGAGATCAAGTCGATAAAGCCCCACAGGACCCAGCGGATATGCAAGTAGATTTGGATCAGCTGAGTCGTCGGTTGCAAGCACCAAGATCCAGGAGTCAATCTCCTTCAGCGATCTCCCGTGGCATAGCAATCTTTGGAGCCGGTCGCAAGAAAGCACCGGCCTCTGATAACGGGCCTGAGCCGGCTAGGAATAACACAGTAAACTCCAGCAATGGTGCGAACGATTCGTCGAACTTGGTGGGTATCGAAGTGACTGTGAATAAAGCAACAGATTCTATAACTAGAGATACATCTACGCCCCCATCCAATGGTCTACCACCTAGGCCTGCAGGGTTCGCTAGTCTACCACCAAAACCGCCTGTCATCCTTCCGCCTCCAGAGTACATTACAAGAGGGCCATCCAGAGGTGGATCGATTACACCCAACACTGCTCTACTGGACAGCTATCGACCTGGACCTCCACCTCGACGACCTAGCTCGCGAGGACCTCCGGTACTGGACTCGCGTCAATCTGCGCCAAGAGAAGCGCCACTTCTAGATCGATATGTCCCTCGAAGGGAACCGGTCCTAGGTCGCGGGCCTCGGGTGAGCTGAATTCGAATTGGCCTTTCCCTCTGCTGCGTACTAATAGATGGCTCTCACAGCCCCGGTCACCTCCGCCCTTCCGAGGTCCACCTAGGCGAGACTACCGATGATGTAGACTGAAGCTGGCGATATCGCTCTCTGTTCGTAGAACTGTTGTCCTCAAATATAGCAAACATGCTGCAAATTGTGCAGCACCTTATGCGCCTTGACGATCTTCAGACGATCTTCGCAGAAATTCTTCACGGACTAAAGCGCTTCTTGTGCCAGCGGTTGTCGACCTTAGAGATGCCATCTTTTGATATACGGTTTGCATCTCGCTTGAGATGAGGCTTCATTTGTCACGTGGCCGTAGAGAGCGATCTAGCTGTCGACCGCGGGTTCGCTAAGGTGATCGTCGGTGTAGATGCTAGTTGTATAGGAGTTGGACCTTTGCCTCGATGTGGTGTTGTTTGTGAAGACCTTTCTCCTGCTTGAGACGATCTTGTCATAATCCCGGTTGACGCATTTTCGAGCTGTATCGACGGGTCCTGCCGGTCCGTCGCTTTCTCTTGCGACGATCCGGGCTGATTGCTCTGAAGTCCTCTATCCGGAATAGAGGATAATCTATCGTTGACAGGAGGACAGACAGTGCTAGGGTTTGACGACGTGGATCTGGGTGAGTAAGGAAAAGGTGTGACAGATTCGCGGATAGGCGATCTTTCGCTAGATGCGCTCGAGCCGGGAGTACGACTTCTTGACTTGTGATAACCTGAGTCCGGCCTATTGGGTCGTCTGTCCCTATCATCTGTGTTGTGGGTGGGTGTCTTTTGGCCAGTATTGCCGCCTTCGAGTCTCTGCTCGACTTTAGATTGACGCATATTTCGAAAGACGACTTCACTTTCATTTGCTTCCAAGATATCTTCGGAAGAGACCTTCAGCAATATCTTCGACGGAAAAGCTGGAAAGTGCTTCTGTAAGATGGGTGCCAATCCTTCGTCATCTACCAGTATTCGCTTGACGAGCTGGGGCTGTATCAACACTGCAGTGGGTGTATCCGCGAAGGCGACAAACGGTATCTCGGTCGAATGCGATTCAAGTCCAAGCAGTGCTCGCAGTGTTATTTTCATGCCCAGAGACAGAGACCGCAACGAATTTGTCTGAGTCTCTTCGGCCAAGTGATGTCCATCTCCGCCACCTTCGGCCGTGTATGCAGCTGACACAGCGCTGGCCTCGACAACTTGCGACCATGGAAGCACATCGTCACCAACGATGATGCGCAAGTGTGCTCTAGGCCTAGCACCGTGCCGCTGTCGGCGGTGACTTGCCGGTGTGTCGCTCGAGGCCAATTGCCGCTCGAGCCATCGAATTGCTTCTCTCGCTTGCGAGGCGAGCGGCTCTTCTGCTTTTTTGAGGATATCTAGCATAGCTAGCGCTACATGTCCACAGACCACGCGGTGTGTACGAATAAGTAAAGGAAGAAAAGTTATATATTTAGCTCCTGATCCTCTTGGCATGCATATGCAGGATGTGACCAGGACTGACCATCGATAGGAAGCAGCAATTCTGCATACTTGCCGGTCCTGGAGCACTTCTTCACTACTGCCAGGGCGTACACGAGCACTGATGTGTCTAATAAGCATGCTCTGTGTCGGTCTACCGTCGTCGACTGCTTCATCCGGATTTCCCGCATCTGATTCTCTAGCTCTGTAATCGATTGCTGGAGGCGCATTTGTCCCATCTTGCGATTTACATTCGAAAATTGCATGCTTATGGTGCTGCTGTCGATTGCCGCAGAGGCAGAAGAGACTTCTTGCATGGCTCCATTCGAGCTTACGGTTGTTGGTCTGAACGCTTTCGTGAGAGCAAGAGAAAGCCTCGAAACTTGCGCCGCAGCAGCTCGGGGTGGCGACCACGTGATTTTGCGATGACAGGCAGTGCAGAAGCAAAAGGCTATCATAGCCTCGACGATGCAACACAGCCTATAGGTTACGCCGAAAGGCAAGTAAAGTGAAAAATTTACTGTACAGAGCTGAAGGAACAGTATTGACGCACAGCTACATGAACTACTTGGGCTTACACGACGGACGGGCTTGGGAAATAGGAACAGCATGTACGAAATACTCATGAATTACATTAGTAGGAGGAACATATGCTAAATGTATGTTTTACATCGCTGCGCACAGGTTGCTGCAATAGTGGACAGCCCCTAACAGCTGCATGAAGACCACGAGGACGAGCTCTGGTTATCCAGGTTGACAGTACCCGGGAAGCCGCCAGGCACAGTCGACTGTTGACTCTGATGAGACTTGTTCCAAAGTTCTGGCCGAGCAACAATCTAAAATAGACAATCAAGTCCGTCAGCATTCGCATTTGGCCAATACTTTGAGAAGGGCTACAGGCAACAAGAGGCATGGAGGGTAACTCACTTCGTCGACGAGTTGATCGAAGACTTTCTGTACTCCTTCGTTACGCTTCGCTGAGACTTCCTTGAATAGTGCTCCCTTCGACAAAGCAAAATTCTGACCTTCTTGCTTCGATACTACACGAGCCGATTCCTGATGGGGGACACGTACTGCAGGATCAGCTTGTGCTGAATTAGGGAGCGGAAGACGACGTGTAGCTTACCTTGTCCGTCTTATTGGCAACAACATACTTGACTACGCCTTGGGAGGCAAACGTCTCTAGTTCGGTGAACCATGTACTGCAAAAGCCCAGTCAGACCAATTGTGTTGGGGCCGACTTGGAGGTTGAATAGCCGCAGGACCCACTTGAGCGCATCAAACGTCTCTCGGTTTGATATGTCATACATCAATATAACGCCTTGGGCGCCTCGGTAATAGCTTGACGTTAACGTGCGGAATCTGTATGAAAGCGGAACAGAAACGAGTCCATTTCTTTAGACTGCCACTTAGAAGGCTTGCAAACGTGTCTCCTTCCGCACCTCTCCTGCCCTGCAGTATCCCATATGCTAAGCTTGAACCGACGCCCGGAAGGTCGATGATCCAACATCTTCAACTTGAAGTCTACTCCGATAGTCGAGGAAATCTCATCGGCAGACAAGAAGGTATCATCTGTGAAGCGCAGTAACAAGGATGATTTGCCGACGCTCGAGGATCCTATCAATAGCAGCTGTAATGAGAATGTTTGATCGGTTGTGTACAGGGCATGGCATCGCAGATACAGGACGGTACGGTCAATTGCAAGTGTGCGTATAGCACGAACTCTCCTATCAGCATAGATCTCTCGGACTATTCGCAAGCCATTGGCTATGAATTGCTCGGACTAACCTTGAGCGTCACTGGTGGCTGAGCCGAGGACGAGGCTGACGGCTGTGGAGTAGCCATGCCGGGACGAGCCAGGAAGCTCTCGCTCTTGCAAAGGTCTGGTGGGTGACAAGACTCTTGTGTGCTGGTCAACTATGCCTAATCTCGATGCATTCGATTGTCCTGGAGAAAAGCAAGTCCATGACGGCGTGCTGGACTTGTGCTTCCTCCAAGCACGGCGAGCAATCGACGAAGCAAATAGCGGCAACAAGGTGAAGCAGGAGGGTGCAGGATACAGCAGAGTCAGAGGGAGCATCTGCAGGTGCTATCTGAAGGCCTCAGCTGGGAAGGATGGCCTCCTACATTCCCCATCCACATTCTAGCCATCACAAGGTCAGCTACACACACAGTCACGCAGGCTTGAGGAGAACAATAACCTGCCTCCTATGCAAGCAGGCACAAATTCAGAACGCTGATGATGTCCTGCTGCTGTTTCTCACTGCTACAATCTCACTCACAGGGCCAGGGATATGCATTCTCGCTGAATCTTGTACGCTCACTCGGTCTGTGGGCGCCGCAAGCTGACTTTCCAAGTGACGTGCAGAAGGTGAGACTTGCCGTCTATGAATGCATATCTAGCATACACCGGCAAGTCATGGAGCTGACCAAGTCCTGCTTATGTCGATTCTCAGCCAACGTATCTCTGCCTGAATCCGGCCAACAATGCTGTGGACTGGCCGGAGCAGCTGCGCAAATATACGAAACACAATGCAGATCATCAAGCTCGCTTGAATGCATCCTGTACAAGACTAGAGCTCATCGTATGGCGTAGCATAGAAGCTCGCACGAGCAAACCTCGTTATCTCGAGCTGCAAAAGCGAAGGCTGGACAGGAGGCGGAGGCTCGCGAAACGTGCTGCCGATATCGCCGAGCCTAGCAATAATGAAGAGCTCGGTGGGGAGCCTTCGAGTACTTTGCAAAGCCGGGCACAAGAGCATCTGCCTCCACCTCCTGACGAGCTGCTAGTCAAGAAACACAGTGCCCGCAATGAGATCAAGAAAGCTATGCAGGAAGTCGCTGGCTTGCTCAATATTGACGAGAAAGGGCCAGCTGTGAGTATATGCATGAAAGTTTCGGCGCCTTAGTACTAATGAATAACAACACTTCAGGCGAAGGAAGCGAGGATCATACTCGCATTGGCTGCATGTGCCCTTGGCCATTATACACAATGCCTGGATTCACTGCCCGACGACAATGGAGGCTTTGCAGGAAAGAAGGATGTATCTTCACATGATCTAGACTTGCAAGTCTTAGCTATCGTTCTACGAGGTCAGTACCAAACCTTGGCATTTTGGAAAGATCACGCGTTCCTCAGCTGATTCTCTTCTTACTCAACGCCCAGGAATGGCTCATGAACAGCTTTCGCGAATCGCTCAGTCCAACGATTCCGACTTTCAGGAAGCTATAGCAGCGTATAGAAGTCTACCTATCGCTCCGCCGCCGCCTATACCTGAGGCGCAGCGGTACGTAGAGATGGGTCTGACCAGACTTGCTCTTTTGGAAAGCCCGACGTGCGTTTCCACGCATCCTGTGCGAGGAAGTCGTACAATCAGCTGAGATATATCATATATACAGGGACTTGCAACTATGTCAGCAACATATAAGGCTTACCTCAACTTTCAAGACGGTCTCTCCTGCAAAACGCCTGATAATGTTCCGGACGTATCTCACAACGGTCCTAGATCGGCTGCAAAGTATAGCGCTGCAAACGGCATCGGATCGCGGTGAAGAAGGCGACGATCTCGATACCACCGATGTGTTCTCCACTGTACAATCGTATGAGCAGCTCTTATACTCGAATCCCTCGCTGGCTCGCTTCCCAAAGGCAGGCGAGCCTACGGTCAACATGTACGAATACATCGACACTCTCTTCGCATTTTGGGACTTGGGCCTCGTTCCCGGAAAGTTCACAGTCGAATCACTATATCGGGCCCTCTCGAAAACATTCGCAAGCCAACGGTTGCATCGGTATATTGTGATAGTCAGCTCCACGTTATCCTTCATCGAAAACGATCGGGAGAAAGGAAAAGAACATAGCTTGGACGCACTACGCAATCTGCGATTATACATCGCTCTGTTCGAGAAGAGCAGGGAAACCGACTCGCAGAGCCTTCAGCGGGAATTGGATCAATATCGCCGAGATCACGGAGAAGTTTCGAGTAGTGAAGATGACGACGGCGATGAGCCAACTGGCGTACCCTCATCCTCAGACAAGTCGCAAGAGTCCGATCCTACCGAACGCGACGAGGATTTGTGTAGAGTGGCGTGCATTGGTACTCGTCTACTGCTTACAGAAAGCAGACTTGATGGCAAGCAGGAACAAGAAGATGACAGACTGGAATTGGTCGAAGAGGCTCTAGCCACTATAGAGAAAGCAAAGAAGATCCTTGAGCAGGAAAATTCCCGTGATAGGGAGAAGGACAAAGTATCGGGTAACGATAGCAGATCAAAATCTGCTGCAAAGAGAAAACATAGCAAAAGCATATCAAAAGAGAAGTCAGCTATCAATGCCGAGGTTCACATGTGGCTCGGTATTGCGAGAGCCGAATGGGCACTAGCTGAAGCGGAACCTGAACAAAGTCGGGAAACAGCTAAAACAGCTCTAGTGGAATTGCAAGCGGCCATCGATGCTCTGCCTCAGCTACCATCGCACGACCCTTCCGCAATGCCCACATCTCCCATGTCGGAAGTGTCGGTACCCCTCAAATATGCTTCAAACTCAATACGAGCTCTGCGCGCAAGAGCTCTGTACTCGCTCGCTTACGCTCAACTGGAAGCTCGGGACGTCAGAAGTGCAGTGGCGACAGCGAAATCAGCTATCGATGCAATCAGCAATACTGAAGACACAAGCCACTCGAGCTCGCATGCATCCACGCTGTGCGATAATATGAAGATATGGCATCTCTTTGTGCTCGCTCTTACAGCTCGCAAGGACTTGACACGAGCGACAGAAGTCGCAAGTCTCGCTCTATACGGAGACGTAGACGACACTGAGACGATAAACGATGCCTATGATGTTGAAGAAGGTGCTGACAGACCGCCATTCATGACTCGCTCTACTCGAGCTCTCACCGCTGAAGACGCGCCTACCCCTGCCTCGCCGTCTCATCAATTCACGCGTGGCGACGCACCATACGATCCGAGGGCTACAGGGACAGCCAATACTGGCCTCGACCGTATGAAAGACAGTCCGCCGCCTGCAAACGGCGAAGATGCAATGTCCTCTTTCGTTAATGTCCGCATGCCGGATGGATCGAATAGCTCGCCGGCGAACGGGACCAGTGGAAGCATCGGTCGAACAAGAAGCCCATCTATAGCAGCAAGCCTCCAAGGATCTACAGCGGGTAGATACCTAGAAAAACAACAAGAGCCTATGACCTTGCGCACGACTTCACCATGGGATGATCTAGAAGCGGAGATCGACCTTTTGATCACGAGGAACAAGTGTTTAGAAGCTGTCGAGGGGTCAGAGGTCGCGCTTCAAGACTTGCAGACTAACGTGTTCACTCGTTTTTCGAAGAAACGGGATGACTTAGAGCAAATCGGTGCGTTCATCCCCATAAGCGAAAAAGCAAGCAAGTGTTGTTCTGATTCAACCATCTCTACAGTCGATCCTAGGCCTGCTGGAGAGGCGGTTCAGCCAACGAGGACTCGCGCGTCTACAGCAGCAGCAGCCATTTACCCATATGCGTCCTCGCTCATGCAAGACGGAGCACTGCTGGCTCAACAGCTACATGAGTTCAGTGCTCGTCAGGATGAGCAGCCGCAAGGTCGAGCGAGGTCGATACTTGGCAGCATCAGTCTACGACATAATCGCTCACGAGCAAATACAGTCTCGCGGCCAGATCAGCATGCCCAGTCTGCACACTTGGCTGTCCCCGAATCTCGCGCAGGACGGTCTGACTCTATCCGCTCAAATGGCTCTGTCAGTCCAAGAGAGCCGATAAATCAATATCAGAATGGTAACCCGGGTGCAGGCATACCGGGATCATCGCCAGGCAACGGCTCGACGACGCCCGCGCAGACTTCACGACCACTTCAACCGCAAGCTGCTAGAATACTGGCGCGATTGTGGCTCACTTCGGCTGCCACTTTCCGACGATGGGGCAAGATGGACGAGTGCCTAGGTGCTATTAACGAAGCAGAGGACGTTGCGGGTGACAAAGATCCAGAAGTCTGGCTCCAGGTAAGCTTTTCTAGAATGCGCCTGGAAATAATGTGCCCACAGAGATGGCTGACTATCGTTTCGACAATCTAAGTACGCACTGTACCTCAAATTCGCGACGGAAGACAGCGATGATCTGCAGCATCTCGCCATGAGTAAAGCGCTGGCCATTTATACGGATCACGTACCTACGTGTCTGCTCATTAGCAAGACACATCTTGAACGAGGCAACTGGGCGATAGCAGAAGGTTTCTTGGACACGGCTACGCAAACAAACGCATGGGACAGTCCGGAAGCCTGGTATCTGCTAGCCAAAGTGTACGAAAACACGCACAGGAGACAGAGAGCTAAGGAATGTTTACTTTATGCACTTGAATTGGAGAAGACGAGACCTATAAGGGAGCTTCGGGCTACATTGCCTCGATATATTTAGTTGTTACGTTCTCAACCGAACCATGTGTCAAAGTATAGTATCGCTTCTCGTTGTTATAAGCAAAGAATCTCCTTAGCAGCATTTCTAGACGTATACCGCGGAATGCTGGCTGTAATCCGGTCGAAGCGTTTTTCAATACAAATTGTAGTGAAAGAAGGCCAAAAGAAAGAGAGTAAGAGGGTTACGTGCTCTGTATACAATGTGATCGGGCTTGACTGTTGCGGCGACTCCATGCGTAATCTGGCCTCTTCATGCAGCAACACATCGCTGCCGGTGAAGCTGCACGCGAGCTCGAAGGACAAGGAAGTTTGGTCAAGTCTTCAAGATGTACGGCTCTTCACGCGCATCGACAAGCCAGTCGACCTTCAGCAGCATGAACAGCACAGCGGGAGGCGTAGCTGTCGTATCAGCCCCTGACCAAGCATTTGCAGATCTCGTACTTCTACAACAGAATCTAGCCAAATCCAAACGAGTAACAACACGGATGACAGCACTGTTGACTTCATTCGATGATAGATTAGCAAGGTTGGACAAGTCAGTCGTGCCGATACATCGATCAACGAGGGACTTGAGCAAACTACAGCATAATGTAGAAGCTGCTTTACTGGCTATTGATTCTGTGTTAGGCACGAATGATCTAGTGGATAAAGAGCAGGAAGTCATTGATAGATTGCCTGATAGGGATGGACTGGCTGTTTATCAAGCTAGTTTAACGCGATTGAAAGCGGCTCAAGATAGCATGGAGAAGAACGCAGCTCTAAACGGGATAAGCGGTAATCCTTCTTCACCTTCTCTGTCTGGTATCAATAAAGGAAAAGAGAAAGAAGGAACTCTGGCTAGAGTTAAAGACTTGATTGAGACTGGATGCGAGAGATTAGGTGGTCTCTTCTTGGAGACCGTAGAGAATGTATCCCCTAAATCCGGCTGGCCGGATATCACAGCTTGGGATCAAGGTTCTCCATTACCTAATTTAATCGAAGATGAAGCTATCTCCCTCCTAAGAGGCATCCTGGTGTTCATTCGAACTATCCTCGGTCCGGGATCTCCGCTCGAGCAAGACTTGCAGAGTGGTTATGGAGAAGTCAGAGGCATATTCATGGCTGCTACTCTGAATCAAGTCGGTAGAGAAGCTGTAGACGGAGTGGAAGTGCAGACGAGAGCGGGAAATTTGGCAGCTGGACGTATGCCTGCATTTGGTAGAAGGGTGTTTGGTCGATTCTTGGATGCGATGTTCGCGATGGCGAAGGTGAGCCCCCGATACTATCTTCCTGTCGCGTACTTCCGGCCTTGCTAACAGATGTATTGACTACAGTCTGAGCACACACTCGCCGGGACGATCTTCGACAAGCCACTAGCGAATCAGATCCATCGCTATCTCGTTCCACCAGTTTTAACGATCTTCACAGCAACAGGCACAGCGATCAACGGAGCAATTAAGAGAACATTAACAACAAGTTCAACAAGCGTAGGAATAGCATATACATGCTATACAGAACTTACATTGCCTAATAGAATAGATACATTTGAAGATTGGATAAGATCTAAAGGTGGTAGAAAAGAAAACGAATTAATTTCTCTATCTCATGCTTTCAGAGCTTCTTGTTTGAGATCGTTACCCGAATTTATCGAAGAGACGAGGAAATTCGGGTTGAAGAACTTGACTGCTCAAGATCAGACGAATGCTGGTATAAGTCCGATTAGTATCAATGTGAGTTTTCATCTGGCGTGTATATGTTGCAGTGTCTCTCTTCGGACGAATACGTGGTTATATTGACGTGCATCCCTCGGCATGTTACTACGCTTTCACAGGTCGTCAACTTTGCGAAACAAGTCTGCGACTTCCCCGATACTGTTGAGAGCTTCTTGCAGACGCTCGGCGATGGGAACTGGCTACCTGGAGGAGGTACACCTGGTGCGAAGCGGGGAGGTGCCAATGCTTCAGTGGATGGAGGAGAATTCGCATTACTATCCAAGTATCTTGGTGAGTTCCGCATCCCAGTATTAGGCTCGAAATCGATATAGTTAACCTAGCTGACTTGCTCCTCCGCTCCAGCCGATGTCATTCAAACACTCCTTTCTGCGCTCGATGCGAGAGCGCGTGCGATTGCGAGTGTCCGAACAAAAGAAGGAGGGCTAGGCTCGTCGACTGTACTACAGAAGAGTCGTGATGGATCATCGTCAACCTCGAACCGACAGGCTGCTGGCTTGAGTGCTATCTTCATGCTCAATAATGTTTCGTATATCAGGAGGGAATTGTTGCTCAATAGCAATGTGCCTGACTTGCTCGCTTCTGGCGGTGGTGGTGGAGCTGCTTCGAGACGAAACAGCGCGAGTACTACCGGTCTAGGCGGAGCAGGAAGTGTGAGTGCATACGGCGGAGACGTGAACATCGAAGATGAATTAAACAAAAGACATCGAAATGCAAAGAGTGCATATTTAGAAATTTTCTCACCATTAGTATCATGTTTAATGGATGCAGGAATGAATGAACATCATTCTTCTTCAGCTGCTATTAAAAACGCAATTGGAGTAGGTGGTAATCAAGAAAAAAAGGATACAAAGGATAGATTTGTTAGATTTAATGAAAGTTTGGAAGAAATTGAGCAACTGCATAGATTAGTTAGATTAGATAAGAATGAGGTTGATCTGAGGGAAAGAGTCAAGGATGAAGTTGTTCGAATGTGCGTTCCTACTTATACTAGCTTTGTTAAGAGGCATGATAATTTTTCGAAAAGTGAGTTGCGGAAAACAGTTCTCGTACCCTCTTTCAAGCCTTTCTGGACATTTCCTTTCACCCTCTTCCTGCCCTGTGCATATCAGAACACTAATTATAATTTTCTTTTCTCCTATCCAGACCCTTCAAAGTATCTACGAGTGGATCCCGCTGGTCTTCAAGCTCGTCTGGAATCTTTGTTCGAACCTATCAGTAAATCCGACCGAATCACAGGTCGTGTATAAAAATGAGTACTGCTTCTATTTCACTTCTATTTCAATATACTTCGCCATCGTGTATCGTTACTTTGATAATGGCGGTTGCAATCATGACAATTCCAACACGTGCAAGTCAAACAGCAAACAGGGAAGGTTTTCTTGCTTTTCAATTTGACGGTTATTTACGTCGAGGACAGATGGCATTGCAATTCACTGGATGCATCACCCAGGACAGTCCCTTGGATGAACAACGCTTCTGCTGGAATATCCACCTCTACAGCACGGTGAGTCACTGGTGATCTGGAGCGAGGATGTGCTCAGTCGGGAGGCACGCCACCGGCCGGTACCACCGCACCACCAGCGGGAGTGTCCTGAACAGACCGGGAGAAGCTGCATGCGGCGATAGATGACAGCGATCCCTGCATGCCCAGGTGTATGGTTAGCAGTCCGTGCTTGTGTGTATGCTGGAAATGAGAGAGTCGCCACTGACTAAGCTGAGATCCGAGTATGTCGCCTCTCTCTGCTCTCTTCTTTGCGGTGCAGGCAGATTTGAAAGCAAGTCGAGACTGGGAGGGAAGAAGTTGCACGAGCACGGCGTGTACCCTCTCTTGCTCTCGCCATCATGCTCTTATAGCCGGAAGCATCCTCGTACCTGCGACAGTCCTCGAGCGAGGCAGACCCACCGCATACCGTACACCACCCAGGCAGCAAGGCAGGCGTTGGCGGCATCGACACCTGAACAGCTGGACAGACACACACACACGGACATAGTCTGGACTACCATCATCCATCTATCCAACGACCCTCAGTCGTCCCCTTCGCAGCCATGTCTTCCACCGTCATAGCCGACAGCGCTCCCTCGCCCGACCACGAACACGAGCTCAAGCGAGAGACGGCGTACCCACAGTACATGCCTGCGACGGGCGTAGGGAGCAAGATGAGAGAGACCGGACAGGGCGTGCTGCTGGATGGCGTGGAGCGTACGCGAGAGAACACGCCCGCTGGCAGCGACGAGGGACACCTTGAGACTGGCGCAGCTGCTGCTCCTTGCACTACTGCTTATGGAGCAGCGCCCGATGGAGACGCACATACAGGCTCCGGAAGAGGCGATAGTAGAGCAGCTGTGAACCGGCAGTATTCAGGAGACAAGCACGATTCTCATCCTGCGGATGTCCAGCAGCCATCGTACTTCCCTCTTTACGTCCAGCAACAGCAATCCACCTCGAATGGCTCAGATGGAGCCAACAAACCGGCTTATCCATCCACTCTACTCTCATCAAGAGATAAATCATCATTACTGGGAACCGAAACTCCTCCTACTCGTACGCTTTGCCTGCTTTGCATTTCTTGTGTCTCTCCCCCATCCCCATCCTTTCTTTTCTATTTTTCCCTCCCGCTCCCAATACTCCGCCTCGCGCCTTTTGTGTCGCCTTGTGGTTCAGCGCGGCTCTGTGCCTTTGATCTGCGTCCACAAGCCCTGCCTGCACGAAGGCGGAGTTAACGAGCGAGGCATGAGCATACTCTCTCTTCCTCTCATCTTTGCACTCCACGAGTCGCCTCATGCGAGATCATGACGAGATGCGACTGCAATCTTCGTACTTGCTTGATGAGCTTGGGCGATGTTTTGTGGACGCAGCTTGCCAGGTATCTATCATGTAGCCGTCGCGCTGCTTGTGCCGTACACGAGTATGCGGCACTCAGATGAGCAGCACTCGTTTCACCTCCCGGACATGCGACCTCTCAATGCGTTAGTAGCGAATTTCAGAAAGCTTGATACTGACCTGTCCTCATCTGCCTGTCCTCATCTCCCTGTCCTCCTTTACTCTTCCTAATGGCCGTGATCTCGTCGCGTCGATACATGCAATGCTACAGATGGACTGCCCTCACCTGTAGCTGAAGAAGAGGAAGATGTCTATTCACCTTTCGCTGCTCCCGATACCAATGCCAACAAGAGCAACGGTACCGCCGGAGCTGGAGAAGGAGCAGGAGAGCAAGCTGGTAAATTCGATCTAAACGCTTTCAATGCTATTGGCAGTGATATGAGCAAGTTGCAATTAGACGGTCTTACCGTTGTCAGTGGAGATACAGAGGCGATACCAGTTGCTTCCGAAGAACAGAACTCATCCACAACTACTTCAGCTAGCAAGAAGACGCCAGCTTCTGATGTTCTTACTCAACATGCGAGACAGTTAGATGCAGGAATTGCTTCCTCTTCCCCCACGATGACGACTCCGCCTGGATCTGCTGCGAAAGCATCACCTCCTGTCACTGCCGCAGCTACTCAGGACAACAGGAGCAGGAGTAGCTCCACGTCGGCGGCCAATCAATCCGCCTCCTTCAGTTCTTCAGCACAGAACTCACCTTCAAAGGCTGCTTCACAGTCTCAGCAGCAGCAGCATCTACAGCCACCACCATCGTTATCGAACACCTCGACAACCTCAGCCCCTAGACCAGCCATAGAGCAGAAGAAGTCGATGTTTGGAAAGCTTTTCCATCATAAAGAGAAGGATAAGGATAAACAGAAAGATGATCGTTCTAGTGCTGCTATTTCTCCGTCTAGCTCTCAGGGCGGTGGTAGTGCCTATGATGCCTCTCCAGCATCAGGAGGTAATAGGAATACTTCGGCTTCACGAGAAAGAGGTACTTCTTCTTCGAGGACTAGAGAAAGAGGATACTCTTCTTCTGGTGCTGTATCGGGCACGGAATCGGATCATACTACCGCTTCACATACCACTTCCTCTGTGCCTCCTCCTATGGTTCGAAAACCTTCCTCCAATGCAGTCAAAGAGAAGGAACATACTACGAGTGGTGGTGGAATGGGAAGCTTCTTCGGCCGCAGATTGAGCAATAAGAAGCTGCCTCAGCCTGATCCTTCATTGCTCAACATGAAGAAGAATGGATCGACGACGCCCTCTCAAAGCAGTAGGGCTTCACCTGCTGCTTCCTCTATTTCGGTAGTCGCGACATCGACTTCAACTTCGACGGCGGCTGCAGACTCTAGCATTTCTCCTGCTGCAAGTACGATCACGCTCGGTAGTACTGCTACTGCTGCCAATGGAGCATCGGAAAGCAGAGATACGCTCGGCTTGCCTTCCGTCCAGCATGGTGGTAGTAATGCAATCTCGTCGACTACCGCTTCCAGAGGATCGACTCCGGATATCGGTAATGTCCGTAGTGCTGCTCCGAGCCCTTCTAGGCAGCCTACGATGGAGAGCAGCGCTGTATCGAGCAGCGGTGGTCGATCCATGGTGCGCCGACCCTCTGGATCAAGTCAGCAATCAGCTCTTCGCACTTCTGCAAATGGTGTAACTGGTTCAGGTGCTCAGACGCCATCTATGGTAGCGGGAGCATCAACAGATCCAAAACATCAAGTCAGTCAGAAGAGTCTGAGAGAACATTTGGCTGCTCTTGGTTCAAGTGCTGGAATGGGTATCGGTAAAATTGGTAGAAAACCTTCTCAAACTAGTAGGAAATCAGATGATGGTAGAAGTGAGAAATCAGGTTATCACCCTGAAGATCATCATGCGCCTCCTGTTCCTGTCATACCTGGCGATACAGGCTCTTCTGCTGTCAAGAGAGCTCCGAGTGTTGGTGGAGCTTCAAATGCTTCTAGTTCGTTATTGAAAAAGTATGGTTACTGCGAAAAAGTAGCAATTGGCAAAGGTGCAACTGCAGTAGTTAAACTAGCTCATAAATGGGATAGAAGTACAGAAAAACTATATGCGGTTAAAGAATTCCGGAAGAGAAGAAAGAATGAAAGTGAAAAGGAATACGTCAAGAAGTTGACCTCGGAATTCTGTATTTCTTCAACTTTACATCATATTAATGTAGTCGAAACTGTTGATTTGGTACAAAACGAGGAGAAGCATTGGTGTGAAGTGATGGAATATTGTCCTGGTGGAGATCTATATGCTGCTATCAAGAAGGGCGATATGACGACTGAGGACAGTAATGTCTATTTCAAGCAGATCATTACTGGAGTAGCATATCTGCATTCTATGGGAGTCGCGCATAGAGATATCAAGCCGGAGAATCTGCTACTGGACGGAAATGGACATATCAAGATTACCGACTTTGGTGTCTCTGATGTCTTCAGAATGTGTTGGGAGAAACAGACGCATCTGAGTAAAGGTTTGTGTGGTTCGGAGCCATACATTGCTCCGGAGCAATTCGACCATAAAGGTGAGCATTCAAATACCAAGTATCGTCCTTGGTGCAGCATCTGACTTCAATACCGCACCGCTTCCTCTTTCGTTTCGCAGAGTACGACGCCCGACTAGTCGATGTCTGGGCTTCCGCCGTGGTCTTCTACTGCATGCAAGCGCAAGAATTACCATGGCGAGTCGCAAAACAATCAGACCCATCGTTCAATTCGTACCTCCAATATTATCCCGCTTCAAGCACGCCTCCGCCACTAGGCAATTTGCATCCAAAGGAATGCAGAGCGATAATGAAGAAGATGCTAGACCCAAACCCGAAAACACGGATACATATGGATGCCATATTGGCGGATCCTTGGATCAAATCGATTCAATACGACGCACCTCCGGAGGCTCCATCTACGTTGAGGATACCTTAGGTATTGCATATTATCGGCACAAGATACCCTTTTATGCGGTTAGATATAAAGCATGAGCGGTGTTCCATGGCAAGCTGTCTCCTTTCTACATCTTCACACTCCCAATCTGCGGGTAGCGATCCTCACATAGCTTCAACTGAGCCTGAACATCATCGAGCCATTGGAGAACGGCTAAGCCCCATGCCTTTCACCGGCTTTCCCTCATAACATCCCTCAACCTCTACTCTCGAATGAATATGTCCTGACCATCTTTGTCAATGTCCTTATGTCTCTTTCGCCTTGTTTATGAATTTTGTCGATAGTTGGAGTCAGTCCATTTTCTTTATTATCAGGACCGAAGAACTGCAGTACTGAGCATATTACATGCGAGTTTATCTCTCCTTTTGCTGTCAGGCCCACGGTTGTTTGCAGTTTTGTTTGGTGGGCCCCGGAGGGACACCCAGACTTGGTCGACTTTCAAAAGCCTCGTCTACCGACGTACGGGCAGTGTATCGTACAGGCATTTGTGACATGCTTTGACGTTCGAGACCGCAAAAGGTACGGCCGTACTTCGATCATACTACTTTAAATGATCAAGGTGCAGCGGGTGGCACCTCCCTCATACCGTCCCTTACGCCATCGAGACGTCCAACACGGCAGAGCAATCAGAGAAAACGTTCCCAAGACGAAGCTTCCAGCGATGAAACTCCCCAAGACATTCCAGCGACGAGAACGAGAAATGGAGGGCAAAGGCCGTAGACGCAGTCCGGTCACCTGGCCATCCGTCGCCCCGCGATTTTTTGGGCAGGTTTGAAATTTCAAAGTGTTGCAGAAAGTTTACAATCCATGGCCTTTTGCTCAACTTTGCTTCTCGGGGCTAACAAAGCAGGAAGTACCTCCTTGAAATGTCAAATCTCACACGTTTTTTTTTCCCCTCTCAATCCTCTACTTCCCGAGCTCTGTGTCATCGCTGGTGTGCCAGCATGGTATTGTTCGCATCCTCGCTGCGTTGTTCATGGCCGTGCGGCTCCCGAGAGGAACCATGTCGCCAAACCAAGCTCGATTGCCGGACAGATGATATTCCAAAGCCAGCGGTCAACACACGGCTTACCTCCCTTCAATACGTTTGCCTATCGAGCACAATTTCGAGCTGATGGCGTCAAGCATGAGCTGGGCACGGGACGTGCGAACCCTGTACGGAGCCGTTAGCGAGCGATACAACGAGCTTGATCGTCAGCCCGGCTCTCTAAGCAGGACGCGCAAGACACTACTCCGAGACGTCACAGTCACACAGCTCCTCCAAAAACTACATCCAGATGAGTTCCACTGCGAACTCGTGCAAGACTTGTTTCACCTTGACTAGGCTCTGGGAGCAACAGGATACTCGGACGATGCACTCCACGCTATGGAGTACTTGATGTCACGACCATCAATGGTCACCTCCCCATGGCCGGGCAACTGGTTCCGCCCAGGCCCCCCTCAAGTCGGTAAGGGCGGCTTACATTCGTGAAGCTCGCAAAATGCGGATTGATCTCGTCTCCAGATATACGAGATCCTCTTCCACGCGCATATGGATCATGCAGCCTGATACACCCCGATGTGCATGACTCGTGGCTCATAGGGCTGCATGCCGAATCTTTCAGATGCTAACAATTTCGGCGCAATTGAAGAGCTTTTGACGGACCACTCACTGCATTCCGCTTTGTGAATCGTGGCCACGCGACTACGGTCACAAGCAGTTCCGTCAACATGTCGCTTGACCGTCAATTTCGAAAGTATGGAACAACAAGTGAACCGGTTCAAGGAGCGGGATGCAGCACGCTGTCCACTTCCATCTTGGCGTCCTGGCGCGAGCATTCAGGCATTCCTGACTTGTTTCAGGGCCTCAAAAAGGACGACGTCCCGCAAAAGTATCAGCAACATCTAGCAAGCTACCACCGCATTGCTCGCACGGACTTGGTGGACTAAATGTGTGCAAATGCGGGTTTGTGATGGTCCGAAGCGGAAGTGGCTGTTCGAGGCGAAGCTTTCTTGTCGTATGTATTTGTGTACCCGGCGCATATGAAGCACCGGTAGAACTTAATGGTCTAGATGAGGCCCGCCCGCTTCATCTTCCCTTCAAGAAGCTTGTCAAGGGAAAAGAGGATCACTCAAAGCTGTTTGAAGTATTGGAGGGTAGCTTCCTGGACTCCATTCCCGATGTCCAATGTAATCAACACTGTAAGTCCTTCTCGGCACGAGCCTGTCACGGCTCAATACAGATCCTTTTCTGAAGTTTAAAAAATCCTCATATCAGCCTCTCTCCCCCACTTTATGCCTGTGCCGCTGGCAGGTGTTCTTACTGGGCTACCCAAAGAACTTTCTACTTCATTCACACAGCATGGCGCAGACTCTGGATCCCGCCATTGAGCCGCATCTCCGATTGGGCTATTTCTCCACGGTACAAGCCGAAGTGGACGAGATTCATCATCAATTCAACCAAATCCTACTATGCATGGCTGAGGATGAACGCGGTTTCCATCATTTCAGAATGGACTTCATGCGTAACATTTCAAAGCTAACCAGTATGGTGCGCCTCAACCTTCGCTCCAGAGGGACCTGCACCTCCTCAAAAATTGGGTGTCCGCTGATTCAGAACGTAAGCGGTCTATATGGTCACTACACCGTCATGACTCCCAAATTACGCCCCACGGAGGAGCAAAAGATCGAAAGTGGTAGGCGCTCTTCATACTATCCTCTTGACACTCCTCTCCTGCCTGCGAATCGTGCATCTTTCGGAAAGACTTCTGAGGCTGGCTTAATCTGGCGAAGTATATTTTGTCAACAGAAACCCTTCACTCTGGAAACTGAGCTCGAAGACCGACAAGGACGAGAGCTCAGAGTATCTCACTCCTATCTACGAGCATCGACCAATACAGCCTGTAGGTTAGATCCACTGTTGGCTTCTCACCGCATCAGCTAAGAGAAGTCAACAGGTACGTTCTAAACTCGAATGTAATTACCACATCAGCTAAGAGAAGTGAACATATTGTAATCTCAAAAGGTCACCGCGCAACATTCCGTGCCACTGGAGTAGATCTTGAAATTTCAAAATGTCAAGTGTCCCAGCTATGCCACTGATACTCCGTCGCAGTCAATCATGCATATTTCCGAAGTCCGTTTTGAACCTTTAAAATGCCAGGTTCTCGAACGCCCGGTCCCAACTCATCATGGACTTTTCGACTGGTGTTCATTCTGTCTCTCATATTCACGGTGATCGCTCACCTTCGTCAAAGCGCTGCTACAGCTTCGGGGACGATTGTTTCATGTATACTTGGCCAATGTTTCAGGTTAGCTCAAGAGGTTGGAGGGGATGACCAGCTCAGCAGCAGCCCTCGTCACACAGTCATAATGCATGACGCTCAAGTACTTAGGCTGCTGCAAGACCTAGCTCCGGGGTCCGCGTTGGCTGAGCTATATGCGTCATCCATCGTACGCTGGGTCACCGGGGAAAGTACATTCCGCAAGGAAGCGATGACTGTCTTTCACTGGCTGCTTCCGAGACCGACACGCGCGCAAAACCGATGGCCGGACGATTGGCTAGAACCAGGCGCACTCTTGGACGTGTGTCCAGTCTGAAGGAATGCTGCGATCCGACCGAGGGCTGAGACCGATCTTGATACTACAGATTTCCACGGGCACATTCGAACCTGCATGGCTTTCGCGCCGCATAGCGTGCGACTCGGTCAGCCCGCTCTGCTCGCACAATCACAGGGCACTCGCCCAGGAATTGGCAGAGGAATAAATACCCAGAGACCAATACCACCTGGACCGACTCTGTCATAAACTTCAGCGAGACAGTCAAGTTTTCCCTGCTCTTACGATCTTGAGTAAAGTTCCGTCGAAAATGCCCCTCCTTTTAACACAAGAAGCTCTGGAGCAACGACTGCGACAATATTCACGCCGGAATGCCATGCTCTTGCGAGATAGCTACCTGCAACTATATGCACATATTGCGAGCATGCAGGTGGACCAGCACCCGCACACGCCCTTGAATGAGAATCTCCTACAACTGGTCAAGAAGACAGACTTGGTCGACCAGATATGTTGCATTCGACTCCTACAACCTGGCTCAGCGGTTTACGACATGGTTACGTGCCAACAGCGAGTGACTACGTGACTTCTTGTACACCTGAAGGCTTTCCGCAACAAATCGTTGGGAACCTCTATAGACTGGCATACCAATCCCACAGTCGTGACTGTTTACCAGCACACTCCCAAAGATAGACTTACAGTGCAATTCAAGTTTGATTCAAATTCTGCATGATTAATCGCTCCTGGTGGGTTGCTCTGTTGTCTCGCTCGAGAAAGATCTGCAATGTCTCGCACCTTCGGCTATTCCACTCTACAGTGAACAACATGAGACTACATAGATTAAAGTGAAAATGGCTTGGCTTTCAGTCTCGCGCCATCCCATTGAGTTCCTCTTGTTGGCTTTCCCTCATAGCTTGCACAGCAACACCATGTATCTGGGTTGCGACAGTCTGCAAATTTGTGAGGATCTGAAGGGGGAGGACGAATTATCAGTACGATGTTCGGCAGATCGTAAATCGACCCCTTGAAAACAAGCGCTCACCTCTTCGACAATGGCTCTTGGCGCGCTGCCGGAGAAGCTCATATTCGTCGCGCTTGACATCGCTGGCATGCATGCTAAGCTGACAGTTCCACTTGCTTGCTTAGCTTCTTGATATGTTGGATCGAAGAGTGGTATTATCCGGTCGTCTATACTCGTTAAGGCCTGTGTAGACAGGATAAGCATTACATCATGTTGCGTGTAATGCTCGGGACACTCACGGCGCTGCACCCAATGACAAAACCATACATTTGTACGCCAGCTTGAGCTAACGCCAGGCTAGCGGCTGTGATACCTCTGCAAGAACAGTTTGAGCGGAGAACTGCAGTTAAATGCGATTTGACGGGAATATCCTTACGCTGATATATCGTCTAAGGGCCCGTCGCATTCCAGTATGGTCACATATAGGTCAATGGCAGACTTTGGAAGCAAGTCGAGTCGTAACGACGGTATCAATGCTTGAGCCAATTGCGCCGAGAGAGTAGATGCTTCCGTGTCCTGTAGGAGTCAAATTATGATTGAGCCTTGCATCATGTGCATCAACAAATAAGAAGCAATACCTTTCCTGGCACTCGCCGCCGACCTGGTGTAGCGAAAGGTGTCCACTTTACTTCGACATTGAGCTTTGCTTTCGCGGAGAAGGGCGCATCTTTCCGAGTTGGATGCGGTCCATATCTGTACATAACTGTCAGCCTGGTTATCATGCTAGATCTCCTCAGATCTCCTCCCAGCTGTGTTGGTCACCTTACACTGCACACACGATTTTGGTCTTGCCAGTTTCGATATAAGCGGACCCGCTAGCTTGAGCGACCAAGCCTGTTTTTAAATCTGTTAACCAAGATACATAGGGCAATCAGTGACTTTGCTCGTTGCTGTGGGCTTTCACGTCCCTCTGCGTGTACGCACATATCGGTCTTGTATCCTGTGGCTTTCGATCATCCAGTCTTGATCCATCTGCATTCACAAGCGGTAGCTGCTCGACCTCCTTCCCTTTGCCATTTGGGTTAATGAAACGTATGGGCGAACTCGTTTCTGGCCCTCCAAACCGCCGTCTGTCTATTGCTGCCGATGCCATGTTGGGAAAATGGTTGGTCGAGAGAAGCAAGCGAGAAAGCGTACAAGTGCCATTACAGCTCTGGAAATCTACATGTTGTAAAAGGCTTGTTATACACAAGGGGCATTGAATGGTGTCGCTATTATTCGGGCTACAAATGTACTAAAGCTACAGAAAGAAAAACTGAACAACCTATTATGTTTCAAGCAGGTAAGGGCAGAAAGACATGATGGTATGGGCCCATTTCGCCACCACTCATGTCGTGACCACCTGGAATACAGACAAATTGCCGAATCCCTCCTTCAAGATACTTCATAGCACATACATTCTGGCCGGACTGACCATTGCTCGAAGTCCAGAGCGGCTGACTCGCTCCTCGAATGTAAGAAGGGTTCGATAGACGTCCAGCTCAACGCTCATCCATCTGTATTGATGCTCTTGAAACTCGTCATCTGTGATGCTGACATCCATTGTGGCTCGATGGATCATGCTTCCAATGTCTAATGACTTGAGACACTGGTCTGGTACCGCCTTTTCCAGACTTTCTTCTTTCCTGTCGGATGTTCCATGCACGCGTGTGAGCAGGGAGGACTCAGCAAAGCCGGAATCGTTTGCAGGGCTAGCAAGTCTGCTTTGCGATGGTGAATCGGGATTAGAAGACGGTGCATTATCCCACCATTCTCGCCATACCCTATCCGTTTCCCTCGCCACTTCCCAGTTCGTCAAGCCTCTGAGTGCCATCTGTCTGCTCATACTTGAATTCTGAGACATTTTCCTCTCCACACGAGTGATGCTTAAAATGATGTTCTCGAAGTATTTACTGTCGTCTTCGGACATTGAAGTGCAGTGATACGGGTTGTGATCTTGATGAGAAACGCATAGGGTGCCCAGAATAGCCGGATGGGAGCGCGATACGCAGGACTTGGGCGTAGAATAGCCTGCAAAGTCGAGACCCAGGAACTCGTATACGTCAAAGAGAGCTGGAGGACCTGCTTGGAGCTGGTATAGCAGAGTCGGCGTCGCGGCGAATCCTGTCAGCGATATGTGCTGGATTGACCGGGCGTGTAGTCGGGGCATCTTCAAGTGACTCACTACGAAAGGCGAGCTTTCATCGCCAGTCAAGCGCAGGAAGCGTAGTCTTGCTTCGATGTCGACCAGTTCCTTCCAGATTGAGCTATAATAGCCTACAATCAGCACTAGCCCTTCGTGCTTAGTCTGCCTGGGAAAAACTGCCTCTGCGGCAAATGACCATACCTCACAGTCCTGAATGGTACAAGATCCTTCATTTGCATGCCGGCGAATACAGCCGACACGATTTCGGGTGGTAAGGCATGTTCCTGCTCTGCCTGTGCTAGCACATCCGCCGTAATACATTGCATAGCTTCCTGCATGGGTCTCCTCGGTTCTCTCGACCTCGATCTCGTGCGCGTTGAATGTTCCTATCTCTTCTCCAAGCTGTCTCAAGTGTTCATCTGTCTGGGCACTGCCAATTTCAGACAAGAAGTGTCTAAAGCCTCACAGCTGTCTGTCATGCCAGCTTCACTACCATTCTTAGGGGAAAGAGCGATATCCGAGATAAGCCAAAGGCATGGAGCCCCAGTTCAGCAGTGGCGAGAGATAGCGAAAGTTGAGCAAGCTGTTAAAGTGGCTGTATATCCTGAAGAATACGGATATAACAGAATGTGAACACTGAATGTTTCATTGCTACGCGTTACGTTCATGTATAATAGCTCAAGTCTCCTAGCCAAGCACGAGTAATAGAAAAAAGAATGTACAGGGAATAACCGAACAGATGAAAAGCTGCTAGGTCATGTACGAACAATAGTATCGTCAAGGCTCTCAATCAAGATCCATAGACATCGGATCGCTGCCTTGTGTCATAGCAACAGCCTCTTTGCGCAGTTTTCGGGCTGCGACACATGAGGTTGTCAGATGTTTAGCCGTGTTTTCATCGTGCAAGCCGTATACTGTTCTACGCATCCAACTCACCAATATCCCGGAAAAGCTCATCAACTCCGCGTCTCAACCTCGCGCTCGTTCGATAGTAAGTGACACGCTCCATACTGTGGGCAGCGCCCAGAGCTTTTCGGAAAGCAACATGTACTTGTGCCTGCGCGCTATCGTATGTGGGTTCGGACTTCATAGAATCGCACTTGGTCAAGACCATAGCTATCTGCGATTCAGGCTCATCGACAAGTTTCCCTGCTGCACTTCTGACAGCCTCCTGTTGCGAAGACTGATCGACATCTATCAGTCAGCCGCCTTTCAACCTTTCTGTGATTCCCTTCGCAATGCTCACCTTGTCGTCGAGAGAATAAAGGAAAACATGCACATTACTTCCTCTTTTATCAAACTTAGATTTCTCAGCGGTTTCAACCGTATACACCCTATTCATCTCTTTCCAAGCGTTTGCTTCTTTGCCATTCGGGTGCTCTAACATCCTGCCATATCCAAAGACTAGAGTAGTAAGTGTATCCCTCTTGCCGAAATGCATATGCTTGACATCCCTGAGTGTTTTGAACTCTTCGAGACTCTCAGGACCAGGATAAAAAGGATTTTTAGGATCAAAATAGGTCCCGTGTTTCGCTCGTTGTAAAAGCGAGGCTTTACCGACACCAGCTGAACCATGTATAAAACAGACATGGAAGCTTTCATGTGGGCGATCTCTTGCTGGCGCACTTGCAGCTTTCTTGTATGACCTTGGCGCTGTGCGACACTCGTCATCTTCAGCAAGTCTCGAAGGAGCAGGTGCCGTCTTCGCTCGTGCTGCTGCATTTGTAGACTTTTTACTGGGCTCAATGGGAGGTGAATGGATCGTCGGCTTCTGTTTCTCCTTGCATTTGATAGGCGGTGTAGGTGCGCTCGGGGCAGAGGTTCTTGCTTCAGGCTCGGCGCTAGCACCCTGCAATCTCGTTTGACTCCGCAGAACGCGGTCGCTCCCAGGGGGACTGACCGTAGCGGCTCGAATATCTCGTGGAGTTGAAACATCCTTCTTAGATCGTCTGGCTGGTGTGGAAGCTGCCCGGCCCTCTTTGGCCTCGTGTCCATGTTCTGATGCTATAACACCGGAAGCGGTGGCCCGACTCTGGGCTGGTACCACAGTGACTATAGAATTGATCGATGAAGCCATGTCTTCCGCTGTATCATCTTCCTCAATGATAATAGGACAATCAACTGAAGATCCTCTCTTCTTTTCTGGTTCCCTCGTAACGACTACAGCCTCTGCTGTATTGCGAGAAGGTCGAATTACTATTTTCCTCCCTGGTACGTATCGTAAGCTGCTTATAGGTTCAGGTTTCAACGCTGATCTGACTTTCGCAAACATGCTCTTCAGGAAAAGTACTGTTACGACGAAGAGGGCAAATACGAAGAGGTATTCGATTACATCGTTCTTTGCAGAGAGGATGGATAGTATGCTTGATCCTGTCATAGTCGACGGAGGACATCCCACGCGACCTGCGTAGGAATAGTTTGACGAATCATGGGTAACTTTGGGTGGAGAAGAGTGCGCTGTGACTGCCGGCATAGCGCTGCTGAAGGTAGTGGTGGCCTTTGGTGCCGCCGCCGTCAGGGTAGTACCGGCAGATTGCCCTTCATAAACATTGTCCGCAATGACCATCTTGTCGCTAATAAGCGAAAGCACGGGACCAGTGTTTGCCAGGTATCTGCCTACAAGTATGCTCACTGAGAGCATGATAAGGGAATCCAAGCAGTATCGGAACCAGCTCGCAGCAGATGGGGATTCAGATGGATCGGGCGAGTTCGATTTGGGCAGGAGTGAGCGTATTAGAGATAGTAGCGAAGTTTGCTTCCTAGATCTGCTAAGTCGTTTTCTCTTGCTCATCGTACCAGTATCGGATGTTCCCTCTGATTCGCTATCCTCCGTCTCCCAAGCTGAATCGCCCGAAGAAGAGCCAAAGCTCGCAAGTTCATTACCAGCATCGTATTCTGTGGATATAGCAAGTCTAGCACTAGAGGCTGATTCCATCGAAGTAAGGGCGGTGTTAAATGATTGATCGGCCGAGCTAAGTAGTGGCTGATCTTCAGCTATGGATTCCGATTCATCTGCTGTTTCGCATAGCTGTTCGATCGTCTCCAGTGCTGCGGTGTATGAATTGCTGAGAGGAATCGAGGAGTGAGAGGGCGTAGCTGGCTGACTGAGGCGAGCTTTGACGCTGCCTGGACTGTCCGTTACCGCCGGTACTCGCACGGAAGTATCGCTCGAGTGCAGTGTGAGCATAGAATTTAGGCCATGTGAAGAGGTAGCTTGACTGGCGACAGCCGCAGGTCCAGGAACTGGCAAGATTGGGCCTTGACGGAGACGGGCATAGCGTTCGTATAGGGCTTGGGCTTGGGCGGTGGGTTTGGACTATTAGTTGGCCATGGCAGGAAAGGATGCAAGTCGTAGGACATCCAGTGGTACATGTGGTGAAGGATGAGATTAGTTTTCGACGGTCGTGTGTGGCAGCCATGAGTGTTTCGGTAAGCATCATATTTTGGTAACCATCGGCGAGTGGGAAGAAAATGGCATCAGCGATATGAACCAATGAAAGCAGGAAAATAAGGTGGAGACTACATTATGCTCTCGTATTCTAGTGTGCAACCGATCTGATCGGGAACCAAGCTTTGCAAGTGGGCTCGCGAGACTCGACATGGATGAGATTTCATCGCTGCCGTGAGTCCGCTGCGAATAAGGAGTGACGCTCTTCAACCACATTTCGAAGTTCTTCTGATGATGATCTTCTTCTGCATGACCTCGTTTGTCAGATGCTGAAGTGCCAGTTACATACTCTTTCAAGTTTCGTGGTGGTGGTACATGAGTCTCCGGAGGGTCGGTTTGCCCTCCGTGCAAGAGCGATGATCGGACTGGCGGAGACAGGGGCCTTACGCCAATGAAACTGTACGAAGGCGATGAACAGCCGTGGGTATGCGAGATGATGCTGTAGCCATCTCCAAGATCGCTGTGTATGTCGTTTGCAGCATTGCATCCATCTTTATTCTCTTGGAAAGGACAGGTCGCTGCAGCGAGAGACGGGCGCGTCGAGGCGACTGGCATTTCAAGCCGTCCTTTGGGCGAATCGCGCGCATCAGACTGATCCCCGCCATCCTCGTCGCCGACCACGCTGAGCTGGGAGAGACCAGTGGATGACGGCAGAGACGTGCATTCTAGATCTGATAGACCACACTCGCTCTTCCCATCCGCCAGCTGGGACAGCCTCCCCCCGCTTCCCACCTCGCTCTGGGATTCGGCCATGTCCAAGTCGCGCTCCTCGAGTGGATCCGGCAGACGGAGCTGCGAGACTCGCATGCCGTAATGTAAGGTGTACACTCGCTGTAATGTGCTAGGCTATGTGACTCTCGAGGGCAAGTGAGAAATTCGCATGCACTCGTTGGGGGAGAGGGGCAAAGAGCGTTCGCTCCTCCTCTTCTGCTCCATGAAGAGCGATCGGTCGATCGCATTCACTACACTCGGAGGTGGCAACGAGACCAGAAGAAGCGGAAGCGAGCAATCCATGCAGTGCATATCATACTATCGATCTCTCAGCACTCTGATCACTCCCGGCCAAACTCTAACGGGCCCAAGTCAAGCTAGTTCAAAGCAAGAAGGCCAGCAGCCCGACCTTAGGTTGACGACACCCAGCAGTCCGGACGGCGCAGACTGCCATATGCTGACATGCAATGAGAAAATGAGCGACTATCTGGAGTGGACAGCTCGATATACAAGGTATCAAGGATAGACTTCGCTTCGATAGCGTGGATACAGGCGTAGTGAGCTACCATTTGCTCGTCGCCGCATCCGCTATCAGGCGCGAGTCTGCAAAGCCCGCTCCATCCCAATCAGCCTGCGCTCCAGTGAGACACTGTTGATAGTGTCCGCATTGCCCTCTTCTAAAGTGTACAGAGGCCTCGCTACGCTTGCTTCCATGGATGATTGTGTGTGGCGCGTGCTGGGCGACTTGGGATGCTCGCGCCCTGCGGTAGTGTAGCTTGCTTGACAACAACCGCATTCGATTTGTGAAAGCTCGGTCCGGCAGGACATCCACTTGTGAGGATAGTGTGCGCATCTGGGTTGCAGAGAAGTGCCGCAATACTGTCTCGCCTGGAACATACATAGACTAGTTGGAAGGGAAGCAAAGCCCCTCCTACCGCAAGCCCGCGGAGGGAGCTTCTGCAACAGCTTTGAGCACAACAAGAGCATGGAAGTCGATGAGTCGCACAAGGATGCGCCAGCAACTTCCTCGAATATCGATCCTTCAGATGGTTTCGAAACGAGTACAGCAGAGGAGGGAGAGAAGCTTGTAGATGCCACTCCGGTTGATGAAGAAGTAACAACTGCGGGCGGATTCATGAGGCAAGCAGACATGCAGCAGGAGGAGCGAGAACGAGCACAAGACGAAAGCATGCGACCTACGGTTCAGCTACCTGTGGACGTAGCATCTGAAACAAGTACTTTGCTTGGAAGCTCATCCAGCAAAGGTAACGCCTCAAAAAGCATGAACAGCCTCAATTTGGTGCTCTCGCCAGCAAGCAACGACAAATTAGCAGTGGAAAGCTCTTCTGACACAAACAGACAGTCAAACTCGTCAACAGAGGAGCGCAGAAGCCTTCAAGTCCCTACCGAGCCCCCACCTACGCCGCCAACAAGATTAGCAAGCTCCAACATCAAGCGTCGCTCATCGAGATCACCCAACTCTTCTGCGTCCAGTAGCAGTAGCTCCCCTTTCGCGGCTTCTACAGCTCTTCAGAATGCAGTCACCTCGTCGCCTACGCCAATATCTTCGACTTCGGGCAGCAACTCTGCCGCAAATGCTGCTGCTTCCACCTCTGCCGCTTCTTCGTCAATGAAGCGCTCGACTTCGTCGCCTAGCGGAAGCGCAAATAGCTTGCCAAGTGTGGATGTTTTCGGTACTCAGGTCACGCCGAACAAGCGTTTACGATCCAGATCACCATCGTCAAGCCCAAAGCTCGGAGGTAGCTCGTCACCCGTGCAGTCAGATACTCTGCAACTTGATAACGCCACCACGCCTCATGCAGGAAGCTCGTTAAGCGGAACAAGCAATGCACCACCGTCACCGTCATCCTCTCCCCTACCTGAAATTGCGAATGCGAATGCGAGTACATCGACGTCATCGGCAAGAAGCGACCCACCTTCTAGTCCTACTTCAGCTGCTTCTTCCTCATCATCTGCGCCGGAAGACGAAGAAGAAGTAGGACCCCAACCACGCCGTTCGCCAACACCTCGGCGAGTGAAAGTGTATGCCTTGCACGAATCAAATTGGATAGATCTGGGTACTGGATCATGTACTTGGCATCGAAGTGTCGTCCGCCGCAGTCGGAGAAGGGATATTGGCCAGCCGGAGAACGCCAATCCAGATAGTCCGCGAATACCCCCTTCCCCGCCGCCAGTACGGAAAGAGCTTACCATACTGGGCAGAGCTGCTCGTGATGCGTCTCGTCTGGATGAGGAAGAGCAGGAAGATGAGTTAGTGGAAGAGCTAGTAGACGTAGACGATGGTTCATACCTCGAGGAAGATGAAGACGAAGCAGCCTGGATAGAGGTCGTCAAGGAGGGGCGGTGGAAGAATGATCCAAAGCCAGCAAAAGGTCGACAACGGTCCGAGAGTAAAGACAATATAGATGCCTCAGAATTACCAAGCAAAACAGAGGAAGGAGGAGACGTAAAAAGCGATGATGATGACGACGACTGGGAGAGACTTTGGACGACGCGGATAGAGAAGCCTGAGCTTACACCAAGCGGGTTTGAGGTTGATTCGTTCTTTGTTCAAGCAGGCATAGAAGAGGGCGAGGAAGTAATAGGACGATATCGGCGGCAGCAAGACACGCTCATCGTTTGGAAGTCGTCGGTATCCGATACCGAATTGGCATTATCATTTGCAGCTACAGCGGGCTGTTTAGAGATTTGGGAGTTCTTAAAGGAGATTCATATGCGATGGGAGGTGCAATTAGCCTTCCGAGAAAGAGAATCAGTAGAAGAAGCGGAGGAAAGTCAGGTCATGCCCCAGTCGCCTGTATCGACGATACAAGAAATCTCGAAGAACGGCTTGGGTCTCGACCTTGGCCGTTTCTCGCAAATGGGTTTACTGCAAGATCCAGCCCTCGGTAATCTTGTGGATCTCGAAAAGGCCATCAAGATGGTTGCTCGGACGGCTTTGGGCAGGGACAAACTCAGCACATTTGTGGGGCGGACAGTAAGTAGTCGTATCGGCGGCGTTCACCACTCTTGCGATGTACCGCGGCTCAATACACTGCTTGGCTTGCAGGGCTTCATCCAGAAACTTATACCCGTCTTCAAGGAGGCAGAGGATCTAGAGTCATTGACTGACTTGCACACATTATGCGTACTCCTGCATGATATTTGTAAGGAAACATTATTTTGACGGTTTGGAGATTGTTTGACGCCCTGCTTTCTTTAGTAAATCTGAATGATCATGGCTTGTGGGAGCTTGTGCTGAACGACGACATATTCTTCGATGTCATCAGCATTCTCGAATGTAGGTTGATCAGTCCTATGCGTGTGATTCACAACTTACGATCTCTTCCTTCAGACGACCCCGCTTTTCCCAGCATGAAGGCAGCCTATCGAGCTCATTTGAGCGACCCATCACTGTATGTCGAGGTGGTGCCAATACCTGATGACGCGATCAAGAACAAGATACACCAAATCTACCGAATACAATACATCAAGGACGTAATCCTGCCTAGAGTGCTTGACGACAATGCCTTTCAGATTGCCAATTCCATCATCTACTTCCATCAAGTTGACATTGTTCAATACCTGTCAAAGAGGGACGAATTTTGGAAGGAAATCTTCGATGGCACATTCCCAGAGCATAAAGCCAACGGCTCCAGCGAAACCAAAGAAGGGAAAGGGTCGATGACCAACGGCATCGATCACTCCGATGGTCTCGAAGCAAAGCAACAGGATGCCATCGCTTTTCTTCAGTCTTTCGCCCAAATGGTAAAGCAGCTACAACTGAACGTGCGTACTCAGCACTTCCGGGCGTTGGCGGAAAGGGGCATGCTGCGTGTGCTAGAATATGCGCTATCAAACACGCGATTGCACGATGTTCAGCCCATCCGGATAGCAGTGGTCGAGATCCTGATGCTGCTGGTCGACAACGACCCAAGCAGCATTCGGAGCTTTGTGCTGAAGGAGCAGGAAGTTCCGGGCAAACAGCGGACACTAATGACAGCCATCATCACTGCATTTCACAAAGAGGAGGATCTTGGTGTAAAAGCTCAATTAGCAGAAGCGATCCGTATTCTGCTATTGCCCCCCGGAGAAGCGGCCGCTACAGAGGTGAGGCTTTTCGACCAGACCTACAAGCGGATTTAGTATACTAACAGGTCTGATCGCCTTCAGACTGCCGCCGCGCGCACGCGGCCGGACGATCCACATGCAGATAGTTTCTTGCAGTACTTTTACGAAAACGGTATTGCCACACTCTTGGAACCGCTCACAAAGGGCATCACCGCTCCAGCTGATGGTACGTATTGCCAGACACCGAAGAACCAGACTGATACTGACGAGCGATTAATTCAACCCAACAGGAGCTGTGCTAGAGCTGCCAATTGCCGAGATAGCCTTGTACACACATTTGTGCGATTTGCTTTGCTTCTTCGTCATCAATCACTCTTTCAGGAGCAAATTTTTCATACTCTCTTCAAGCGTTACTGTCAAATTACTCACACTACTGCGCGCTAGGCCAAAACATATCCGTCTTGGTGAGTTCTATGGTTCCTATGTACGTGAGTTTGTAGGTGACTAAGCAGCTTCGAACAATGCAGCTGCGCTGCGCTATTTCCGCGCATGCGTTGGACGCAATGATGATTTTTACAATCGATACTTGGTCAAGAACGGCATGATCCCCGCTATTCTCGAATTGACGAAGCAAGAAACGGCCAACGACAATTTGCTGGCTTCCGCGTGTTTGGAATTGTTCGAGTATCTTCGATTGAATGCGTCAAGTCGCATAATCTTGAATGACTTGATGTCGAAACACGAGGAGGAAGTCCAATCTCTTTCATTAGGCCTACCAGTCTTCCAGGGCTTGATAAGCAAATGGGAGCAGCTCAATGAACCTCCGCCGGCGGCAGATGTCACCAGTTCGGAAGCTGAAACTGTTGCCGACGTGATCAAAGACCAGCAGGATGCCCCGTAAGTGCTATTCGTTTATAGCCGTTTGACAAGGTGAACCGTGCTGAGGGACTTGATGCAAACAGTATCGCGCCGCATCATCGAGACGATAGATCGCTCACGGAAGAGGAAGAGAATTATTTCAACGCGGATGATGATGATGATGAAGACGACGAAGACTCGCAAGTGCTTAATAGCAAGCGTACTTCTGCAATGATATCCCTCAAGCGATCGGATGTCCTTACAGAAGACGGATCTGTCCAGGGCGATCCCCTTCGCTGGAAACGTCAAAAGCTCGGTCTCTCCGATGGCAACAGCGGCTCTTCGCCCGATGACGTTCTAGATCCGGATGCTGCTCCACCAAAAGAAGATACCAACTCAGTCGATTTGCGCGAGCTAGAAAGTCATCACGATGAAGAGCTGGCCCGCATACGCGAGAAGCGCAAGCGTGCAGAGGATGAAGAGGACGATGCCGATTTTTTGATGGCGAAGAAATCATTGCAAGGCAAGGACAAGGAGAATAGCAAAGTAGGACTAGCTACTGCCAAGACAAAGAACGTTTCAGGCAAGCTTAAGCTTTTCTTTGGGAAGAAACCTTAGCATATAGTGGCAGGCAAACGCTAGGTATACACGTGCTACGCTTTAATCAACGAGTAGAGACGATGTATGAATATTGTCTGGGGCCGCACTGCATAATTAATGGCTTGGCCTGTACATAGTTAGCAGCAGTGTGCAAGCTTCGTGAGCAGTGGTGCAATATTGTATTGTAGCAATAGCTTGATATTATTACCAGATGACCCAAAATGAGGATGTCATGACTACGCAGGGTGTTGAGATCCGGCTTGTTCACGTGAAATATGCACTCCCTGGTCATAAATTCGGGCCGGAGCTTATCAATTTCGAATTAAGAGGTCTCTACAGCTCTTCCGGGTGGCAATCGCAGATCGTCTTGGTTAGTATTGCCAGTTGCACGAGAACTGTCGCTTCCCGACAAGCTGCTACCTTTCATATTGACAATTCTCAGCTTTATATAGTGTAGTTCGCCGAGCTGAAACAGCGCCCAACTCGTCCGGAAAGCGACGACCTTTCTCGCGCGTACGGTCCTACAAGATTCGCATTTCTAAGCTTTGTCAAGGTTTGGCTAGCAGATAGCAAAAATTGACTATCCAACGTTCTCAGTATCACGTTCGGCAAGTGCGTGATGGGGGACGCACTCTGCAGGTCGGCACGCTTCACTACGCCGTCGTGCACGTTCGCGTAGGCAGTAGTGAATTCGGGTAATGGACGGCTTTCCAATCCCTGCATTTTTTGGCCAGTGGCATCGCAGGCAAGCAGCAGCGTGATCCGAGGCGTTTGGACAGGCAAGCCGAATTGCAGCATACTTTACACAAGACCCGCAGACATCGAAGCTCCTCAAGCTTGACCGCCGAATGCCGTTAGAGGAGCGCACACCTACATTGACCAGGAGCGACCTAGGCCGGGCTTAGGCCATCTCTGATCGACAGCGTTGGAATGACCCAGCTTGGAATCACGTTCGTTGCTCAAGTTGAGCGCAAATGTAATGGACGACCTTTTGCCAATCAGGTGTGCGGAACCGTGTCGTGCTGGTGATGCTGGTATGGGGAAGCAGACGAACTGCCTGGCAGTATAGCCTTAGGTCGCGCGGGATCGTTACCACGAGCTTCAGTCTGCCAGAGATCTGGCGGCAGGAAAAGCTGCTCTGAGTAGGCATTCAGCCAAGTCGCAGCGCAAGCAAAGCGATGTTCCTCCATAAGGTCCACTGAATCGGATGAGGACAGGTGGCTATACTGTCTACAGTAGTATGCTTAAAGTTGCATTTCCTCTAGGCCTCTGTATGCGGTATTTCCAGAGCATGGCGAGCTCGCTTGTTAGTCGGCAGCAAACGTCAGAGACTACAGCTGAAGCGTCTTTCCTCTCTAGACATTTACATTGCTGAAGTCTCATCAGCTCATAACGTTTGCTCGAAGGATATCTATGTAGCGATGGTCTCAACGGTTGTCGAAACATCACCACCAGAGCTTGAGATTCGACCAGCTCGACCTCCTCGGACCCATCTTCGACTAGTGAGCTAGCGCAGGCTGTCTGGAGTCAGCAAGTTATACCGATAGTATAAAATTTGGCAGATTCATCTCGATTGTTCCTCTGTATACACCAGCTTCCTCCGGTACACGCGATAATGTCTATATCACCAAGAGCTACGATCTAACTTTGCATTTAGAAACTATAACCGAAGACGTCCGAGATGTGCGTTTGAGATGTATAAAGACACCTCTCGAGCTCAAGAAGCGGGAGACGGGTATCCAAGCGCAGGCATATATCTCACGCTACCAGCTAAGTCAACATTGCAGACATTGTATCACTCTTGAAGGCCATCCCCTGCGGTAAACTATATATCGATAGAGCTTGGTCCACGGCTATGCCTTCGTTCCCTGTTCTTGCCAGAGTAAGATCCTAAAGGTGACGACGAGCAAAACGTATTCAATCTTTCTATAGTTATGACTACAGGAAGTCACTTCAGCGTTCAATTCCGTTGACGAGCAATGAGATGCTCTGCTGGAGCTATGACAAGGTTTCGGCCGTCTATTGCCAATCTCCAGGATCACATGCACGCTGACAAGTCTATCCATACGCCTGTGCACGATGATACGACAAGATTTGCAGGCGTCAAGCCAGGAATCGAAAGTCTCAAAGCTAAGATACAAACCGCTGATCCCCTGCATTTCATGGATACAAAAGGTTTATAAGACAGAGCGATCATTGGAAGAAGCGAAAGTCGTAACAGCTATTCGCTTCTTGAAACATCTTGTTCCGGATGCAGACGACAGCAACAGTGCTCAAACCAGTATTCGCCAATTTCAAGGTGGACGAAAGGACGGTGAGGCGGCTTCTCCTATATGGTCTTTCCCTTTCAGACATCTACACTGCAGAAGTCTCATGGGCTCCCGAAGTTTGCCCGAGGGATCTCTACGTAGCGATGCTTTCGATGAAAATGGAGACATAACCGTTAAAGCCCAAGGGCCCCCCTCGGTCTCGAATTTACGGTATTTCCCGGATTAAGTTAGTCAGGTCATACTGATAGCAAGTCGCATAGGTAACTAATAGTGTCAAGTTGCAGATTCGTTTCGGTTATTCCTCACTACGTGGCAGCTTCCTCCGGAACACGCGACAATGTCTATATTACAATGAGCTATGGCTCGACTCTTCTCATTCCGAACTATAAGATACGACGTACGAGACGTGTGGTTGAGATGCATGAAGGCAGTTCTCGATCTCAAGAAGCGGGAGACGGTCAAGCGGAAGAATAATTTTCAATATACATGCTAAACCAACATTGATGCGAGTGTGAGTTGGTTCTGTTGCAAGGTACGTGGCGAAAAAGATGCAGATGCATACTAATGGCAACTCTAAATGATACACAACAGCAAGTGATGAAGAATCTCTTTCGCCGTTCGAGCACGGCTGATCCGGCTTCTGTCTCTCTTCATCCTGATTCTTTTACTTTCAGTTAGAATGGTGTCGGCTTATCATATATCTGTAGAAACACTCCCAGACCCGTGAGTAGGCCTCACTGTTACCTCATAATGCGTCTGCGCTAACAAAACTATACTAGCCTCACACCTGTGAATGGCAAATCAGGGCCAACTATGGGGCCGACATCGACCTTTGGGTCGTAACGGTAAACGAGCAGACACATACTGCTGCCTGCCTCAAGCACATTCCGGTGGGTGGCTTCGAACCGAAATCTGGAAAGTGTGTACTCAACTGGCGGCATGCCACAAACAGACACACACCTTCACCATACCTCCAAAAGGACGCAAGGGTCGCAAGGCGACGAAGTCTGGCCCCACCATAAAGAATGTCGAGACAGCTTACTATCTTGCTAAGCTGCTGCTTGAGCTCAAGCGCTGGGAAGCGTTGCCGACGAGCACTCCAAGCGCAGACTAAGACAAGTTTGGAGGATGAGGCACATATGTTTTGTAAACTGAATGAAACGAAGAGGTCTGAATTGCCCTGCATGGTCGGAACAGACTGGGGTGCGAAAATACAGGTTTTTGGAGGGGCTTGAAGTGAATAGTGTTGACAGGGTTGGATGGTGGTTTGGTCATTGGTGACAGTGAACTCTATCTTGTTACAGCAGCACCATCTTATGATTTATCAGTCTATCTGAAATCGGTACTTGTCGGTCGGATTGGCTTGAAGCAAAAAGTGAGATTCGGCTTGCATCTGCTTAGCGCCTGTGCACGAGCGAGAGATCGAGGTCGACCTCACTCGGATCTGTTCTTCTTGACTCAACTCGATATCGAGTTGAATTTCTTGTCTGTATTGTTCGCACTACTGTTCAGTGCATCGAGATGGCGCCAAACGGGTGGGTTGCAGCTCATCTGAAATGCTCTGCGTCTGGACATATCGAAGATGGGCGGCTGACCGCTGTAGGATTGTCTACCTCATCCAGGACCGCCAGGCCAGCTTACTTGGGCGTGACGCCGCCGATATCCACAGATCCACCAACAGAGAGGCACAAGCAGATGACAGAGAGCCTGATGGCGGAGCTCAAGGCGCAACACCAATTCGAATCCGCGGAGGAAGCGAGACTCAGGTGAGAGTGCCTCGTTCTTTCGGCTGTCAGAGCTAGACGCGGCGCCGGTCACACACATGCATGTCAGATTGACTGACAAGCTCGCTTTGCATGCTGCTACTATAATGCTATACAGAGAAGTAGTCCTTTCCAAGCTGAACCAAATCGTTAAGGAGTTCGTATACAAGGTCGGCAAGCTCAAGGGCAAATCCGATGCTGTAGCGCGCGAAGCAGGCGGCAAGATCTTCACTTTTGGATCATACAGATTAGGAGTTCACGGTCCAGGAGCAGATATAGATACCTTGGCGGTGGCTCCTCAGCATGTCGACCGCAAGGACTTCTTTGCAGTCATGGAACCATTGCTTCGATCAAGGCCAGAGGTGGACGAGCTCACAGTAGGCGACATACACTTACAAGGTCTCATTGGAGCATACAACGACCTTACCATGGGCTTTTGAATTGTGCAGTGTGTACCTGAAGCCTGGGTACCTATCATCAAGATGAAGTTCTCTGGCGTGGAAATCGACTTGATCTTTGCCCAGCTTATGATCAGCCAGGTCAACGACGAATTGGACCTTCGCGATAATACCTTGCTCAAGGGTCTCGACGAAGCCAGCTTGAGAAGCGTGAACGGTGAGCTAATTATCCTTGCGTACAAGGCATTATCAGGGCAATCTCTTACTCCGCTACTTTATCCACGCCACCAGGCTCTCGAGTGACGGACGAAATCCTGCATTTAGTGCCAAACGTACTAGTCTTTCGTGACGCTTTACGAGCAATCAAGCTGTGGGCTAAGCGTGAGTGAAAGCCAACTCCGCTGCAGTCAGAAGAGTCGCTGATGCTCTACCTGCCATCAGGCCGCGCTGTCTACTCCAATGTGATGGGCTTCCTAGGAGGTGTTGTTTGGGCTATCCTCGTTGCTCGCATATGTCAGCTGTATCCAAATGAGTGTGCCGGAGGCATCATCTCCAAATTCTTCATTATCTTGCAGCATTGGTAGGTGTCGTCAAGGGAGAACTCGCGTTCACCATTGCTGATCTGTCTATCCCAATAGGAATTGGCCGACACCCATAACACTGAAGCCTATTGAGGAAGGTCCTCTGCCAGTTAGAGTGTGGAATCCGAATGTGAGCAGCCGTGCCGCGTTAGTCATAGCAATGATTGCTGACGATGGGCACCCTAGATTTATCCCGCAGATAAGGCCCATCGTATGCCGATTATCACGCCAGCCTATCCCTCCATCTGCTCGACGCATAACGTGTCGTGTAGCACCCAAGCTATTCTAACAAGAGAATTCAAGCGAGCAGCGGACATTGTCGATAAGATCGTTGTGCGATCGGTGCAGTGGTCTGAATTGTTCGAACCGCATGACTTTTTCACGCGGTATCGCGTCTACATACAGATCACAGCATCATCTGTGGATCCCGACGTTCAACTGAAATGGTAAGTTCTATGCACCAACTTTGCGAATCGTGCGAGGACTGAGCTCTCTTATCACCAGGTCTGGAACTGTAGAATCAAAGATTCGACATCTGGTGAAATCTCTTGAATATGTAGATGGTCTTAGTCTTGCGCATCCATTCGTCGATTCCTACGATCTCGTGAGCTACTGCTCGGCGACAAGTGATGACGAATCGCAGCTTGTTATGACGGGAAACATTCCCACTGAAATTGCCAAGCGGACAAAGGAGGAATATGAGAACAAGGCGGATATCTTGAAAGTCTATACTTGCAGTTGGTTCATTGGCTTGTTGCTGGAACCAAAAGACCGTAAGCAACAATGCTCGTATTGCCCACCGACTGTTTGGCTGACTTTGAGTCCCTACCGCCTAAAGCCAACTCGACAACGGCGAGACAGTTGGATATTAGCTACCCCACGATTGAATTCACAAAGCTGGTCAAGAGCTGGGACGGATATCAGGCTGATAAGATGGGAATTATATTACGGCACGTGAAAGCGAAAGAATTGCCGCTCTTTGTGAAGCCTGCTTCAGCTAAGAAGGCCAGCGGAACGGGAACGAAACTCGCCAAGGGCGGCAAGTCGCTCAAGCGAGCTAAGTCGGAGAAGGTAAGCAAAACGCATTAGCATGGCTCCTCAGCTTTTCCTATATCTCGACTGACAACTGATGGCATCGCTTTTCACTCACACAGGCGAGCGAAGAGCCGCTTCCAGAGGCGAGCAATTCACCCGCAAAGCGGATTCGATCTGGTCCAGGTGACTTTGACATGCCAGGCAGTGTTGGGATCGATGACCCGTATGGAGGTTCAACAGCCACAGGATCTAACTCGCCAGCACCTTCGTCAATGAGGGGAAAGTCGACCAATGGCCTTGCACCTACGGCTTCAGCTGCATTACTGAGCGATACGAGTTCCATAAGATCGGAAACTCCGACTACACCAATGACGGAATCTGCGATTCAGGGATTGAAGAATATGCATACTTCTACACCGTCGCCAAGTCCAATGTCAAGCTCAACAGCGGCATCTTCGGCACCGGCACCTGGTGCTTTGCCTGGCTCATCCTTGCCTTCGACTGCTTCGCTAAATAATGCAGTAGCGCAGCAGCCACCGCCCACTCAAGGAGGGCAACACCAGAATAGCAATGAAGGGAACAAGACACAAGATGCTGGTATACCTGGAATTACTCAACCTGTGCAGGTGCGATAGTCTCGGCAAACGAAATATGATTGAATGATGAAACCAAGGCGCTTCGGCATCACATCAAGACTTCACGAGGAGCCTGCAGCTGGCTGCCACCGTACAACTAGGCGGAAGAACAATGTGGATATCCCAAACACCGTCATGTACTGACCAGAACAAGAAGACCCTTGTAAAGGAGGCACGCTTTCCACTTAGAGCGAGTTGGCTAGGCATGCAAGGGGGTCATAAGGCCGCTCAGCCCTGTTCATAGCAAGTTTCAAGGTGCGCAGCTCTGTCTGCCTGCCGTTTATACCCCGCTTTCTTCCAATCTTTGCGCGATGACATGAGCGGGCGCAGAGAAAGTATTCGTTCGCGAGTCGTGCTTTGGGAAGTTACTTTCAGAGTATCCCCTTGGGCGTAAGAGTCTTGTCGGCATGATGCATTAGCTACTCGTATTCTATTTTATTCTTCTTCTTGCAATGTAGCAAACGACTCTGACCAGTTCACCTTGCCGTTGACGACTGTGTCCCTCCCTTGTGGGTATTCCAAGCTGGCCTCAAAAGTGACTGATGGAATGGGGGCAAAAGTGAATGTGTATATGGAGTGACAGATGGCTGCACTCCTACGGAAGTCGGCGATTCTTCAGCCGCCAGGCTTGTGAGCTCTTCCTCATCATGGGCACAACCTTGCCAAGTTTTGGCTAGGCCTGTCTACGTTGCATGTTTTGGCTTGTCTCTTCTCGCCCGGATCACCGCTCTTGTCACCTGTGCCTGATCGACAGCCGTGTCACCGGATCTTCTGGGCTCGGACCGACAGGCCAAGATTGGGGGAATTGAAGCTTATATTAATACTCCGTTGTGGAGAGATTGTCTACAGTTGTCTACCTATACCTATGTACTTCTGAAGAGTGGGCAGAAGCGTCTCGATCGGAAAATGGAGTTGCTGTTCAACTTTGTTCTCTACGATAGGTGCAATATATGGTAGATATTTATGCTGGGACATAGCGTACCGTAGAGGTACCACAAACACAGGCAAATCGCACTATCCTGTTTTTCGAAGCAGCTAGAAAGCAAGCTTCAGCAATGTCGTACTTGGAAGGATAAAAATCAGAGTACGGCACCTACGTGATCTTGCTCGTAACGAAGAAGAAGGTGAAGAACTTTTTTCACTTGTTATTTCACTTCGGAAATAAAGGATTTTCTACTCGATTTTGTTTTCCTCATTATTGTTGTTGCGGCAAAGCGGACGGTGGTGATCTACAACACTTGTAGGGCTTCATGAATATCGTCTTGTTTCAAACGTGATTATGAGTACAGCCGTTCGGTATCTCGAAATTTGAGTTGGGTAAAAGTCGCTTCAGTTGAAAGTCCCAGCTGACAGAATAAATAATGTCTCTGACGGAAATGTCGAAGATGTACAATCAGAACATATATCATATGAAGCAATACAAATTAGCTTAGTGATCTTTTGCAGCTATGCTCCAGCCTGTCATAGAGCGCCTATATGATATAATATAACCCTCTGGATGCCCTTCCCCATGATCATTTAGTAGTTAGTAATTAACTCTACCACATTCACGCTTCTCGCCGCTCTCAATTTTAGTCTTTTTACGTCCTTCCCCGGATCTGTGAGCTTCCTCCGGATTATTTCTAGGGTAATCACATGGTGCATTCGGAAGTGTGGGAGGTGCTGTATCTACTTGCATTTTGCACGTTATACCCTACAAGCACTAGGTAGATACTACCACCTGGGGAACGCGTTGACGTCTACATCTGAGATGGTCTTCAACTGATCTACCCTAATTAATTAATCAGATAATCTCGGAGTTGAAGCTAGTGCACTGCACCACCAGGGTATGATTCTATCTTACACCTTTCTGTCGTCATTTGAATACAGTGGTGAGGAGCACTTGCGTTAAGATGATGTTCTCAGCTCGGTATTAATCATTAGCAAATCCGAGGATTTGGGCTGACTTTAGCTTCGGCTTTCGAGGTCCGTAGTGTACTTTTCCCTGGCTTCGTGGATTGCCGGAAGATCGCTACTTGAATGTACCGGTATCGCTACCGGTAGTAGTAGCTAGGTAGATATGATAACACCGGTGTGGCACCCAATTTGTCAGTAGTATGGTACGATATTTCAGATCAAGCTTCTTCTTATCAGTACAGGCTCGGTTCTAGGTTTATTTTACGCGCTCTTTTCGAGTGTTACTGCTAGCCTCTATACCAACTTCCTATACCACAGTGGTACCGGTATACAATAAGTCAAGAAAGCCAGCGGTATAGTACTGTATATATACCAGAGCGTGCTAGTTTGTTTCTTGAAATAGCAAGGCCAATCCGGAATACCTACGCCTAGATCGACTTTCCTGTGGGCGCCTGGCCTGGCCTGGAATAGACCTTCTTGGAGACTGTCAGGCAGGCTCTTTGCAGAGACACTGGAGACTTGTCTGCGTGGCTTGGGGTATGGCAGGCTGGTATGTACATCGCAGACCATAGTGTTACAGGTGCCTACCTACGGCAGAGGAAGTGACGAGCAGCATGGCGATGTCTCGTCTATATACCTACTGTTTCAGCTGTGTCAGTATCTTGTCGACTGCAGTTGATAGATACCAAGCAAGGAGGAGCACCGGACCTCGTACACTCTATTCAGACAGATTGTCCAATTTTGCCGCCACTTGTCGCAGGCTGCGGGCAAGTCTCGGCACCCCGCTGTGCTGTCTGGGAGGATCCGAAAATCCGGGGAGAGGCACGGGCTGGCACATGCGAGAGAGCGAGACAGCGAGTGAGGGTGGAGGAGGGAGAGAGAGGGCGACGGGATGGCTGCTTTCGTTCCACCACACAGCAGCAGTGCGGTAGAGTATTGTATATCCTGTCTGTACTCGTTACCCGTCGAGCTCGCTAGTCGTACATCCATCGGCGCATCGGCCATCTCCGAGCAGGTACGGCTGCCCACTACAGTTCCATCTTCCGGCGCTGCATCATCAAGCGCCCCCAGCAGCAGGCAGTCGCACCCAATCGCACAAGGGACAGCAAGCACACAGCAGCACAAGGCGGCAGGCGGCGTGCAGCACGGAAGCAGGACAGAGCGCTTGAGGAGGCACACGTTGTACATCATCCAAACAAGACAAGCACGGGGATCTCTCGTTCGAGCCCCCGTCCGTCCACCTGCATCGCGCCGCACGCCGTGGTTGCCGTGGATCTCGCGCGCCCGCTCGACGCAGCAGCAGCACGGAGGGCTGACTGACTGGACTGGACTGGACTGGCTGGACACCTCGGACATCGCATCCAGAGGCACTCCGAAGAAGCTGGACTGACTCGGCAGGGCTGCACACCCCGAGTCATCCATCCCATCCCATCCCATTCCGCCTCGACTCTGTCACGTCAAGCCGCACACCACCACCCTCGACCATCCTGCAATCCACCCATCGCAACACAGCCACGGCACACGAACCGCAGCGACCAGGCATAGAAGATTGCACCCGCACAGCAAGCACCACATCGAAGAACCTGACTCCGCTTGCTGGCCTGTCCCGCAGCATAGCCATCGCATCCTCCCGGTCACTCGATACTGGCATCCTCCCCTATTTCCCATTCGCAGCTCGTCCGGAAACGGCAGGCGGGCAAGCGTTGCTCTCTGCTTGCTTCAAGTTAAGTCACTAGCTGGTAGCAGCTGTAAGTAGTGCATCGACTGTAGACTACAACTGCCGCATCTTACACTCTGCTTCTTCTCCGCGTGTGCTTCCCTCGTCCAGCTTTCTCTCCCTCCAAGCCGCATAGTCGGGCAAGCATCACTCAGCAACAACCATGCAGTCCCCCGTGGCAATACTCCAGAAACAGCGGCAGTACCGCGCTTCATCCTATTCTCAAGGCAATCCTCTCGGAATGGGGACCGGTACTACTCCTTCGTCTCTCTCTTCCTCGTTTATAGAGTGAGTGCTTGCTTGCTGGGTTACGCCTGCGCCCGATCGCCAGGCATTGGTGGCACTGTTATTCATGCTGACCTGGTCATCCATCTCCGTGGGCAATCCTCCTATCACTCAACGACCACTACCACCACTCTTCCATGTATACAGCCATGTATTCGACCACCCCACTCCGACCTCGTTCTCGCAACTCCAGCTCCTCTCGTCATCACTCACTTCAAACGATGGGTCAGACTATACGCATCGTGTGCCCAAAGTAGAAGAACAGTTCTGCTCGGGATTCAACTGCTGTGGTTTGGAACTGGATGATTTGGTGCGTCGCTTTCTTTTCCGTCATGCCCGTGCCCTGCCTTTCGCTTTCCTCTCTGTTGGACTGCGAGTGCGCAAGGGCATGGTTTGGAGGTTTGGGAATTGGTGGAAACACATTACTGACGCGTTTCCTTTCTTCTGCTTTTCTGTTCTTGTCCTGCTCTCTCTCTCTCTCAACCTAATTTCCCTCTTACTGCCACCTTCCTTCGGCCTGTCTTACATTCGACCTCCCACCACCACATGGCACGTTCACCTCGACGCTCTGTCTTACAAACCACCAATCAATCCCCCATTTCAAATCTACTCATGTTGCTCTGCATTACCTCAACACCTTTCTTCCTATGTCTCTGCTCTGTTTGCTGCTCGGCCGTGGGTTGTTCGACATATTGGCACTTGACGACTTTCCTCCGGCACGGCTATCTCGGCAAATTGGCTATCTCCCTTTGTTCTGTCACTTGGGTCAATCAACACGGACTACTTGTCTTTCTTCTACTACTAAACACCCGTCATACACGCTGCGCTGTCCTCCTATGTTCTATTCCAACAGCATCATCTCCTCGAACACTTTGAAGAATGCCACGTCTTGCCGGGTGGCGGCAGCACGCCTTCCAACTCATCCGCGGCCGCCGCCATCGCAGCAGCCACGGGCAACGGCAAGACAGGATCAAGACTAGCCTCTACATCATCTGTAGGAGGCAACAACAATAATGGCAATGAAGCAGACAACGAAGGTGGAAGCGACATGCCCGATTTTGATGATTTCGATGACGCACATAACGATTCATTACAAGTTTCAAATGGCAACAATAACAATAATGGAATACCTACTTCATCTGGTGTTGGACCTACTCTATCTGCTCCTCCTTCACCTGCTCTATCGAGTTATTCAGATCATCACCCTTCGAATAGCGGGAGTGGGAATACTGATCCTCTTTATGAATTGAAAACAAAGAGGAGAGGAATAAATTCAAGTACTACTTCATTCTCTTCTTTTAATAATCAAGGTGGAGCAATCGCTTCTGGATCTCAATCTAGAAATCTAACGACTAGTTCGGGAGGGAGAACAAGTTCAAAAAGTCCTCCTTCTGACTATGACGAGAATTCACTTTCGATGCATTCTGATAGAGAAGATGATTCTTCTCTTTTGTTTACGAGAAGGAATAGACAACAGAGTGTAGATTCATTGGCTTCTGTTTCTACGAATGCTTCTGCTTCATCTAAGAAGAGGAACTTCAATACTGCTCTTGGTGGTGGAGCTGGATCTCCTTCGAATAATGCAAATAACTCGATTGCAGGGAATATACCTCCTGGAATGCAAGGACATCAACCTGCGAAACCATCTCTTACTGGATTGGATTTCGCAAATATACGAGGGAATGGTAGTGGTAATAGAGGGTTATCTGGTTTTACTACACCTGAATCATCGCATCCTGGTACTCCCGCTTCTGAGCATGAAGGAATTGAAATGCCAGGTGTAGGATGTGTACCTCCTTCTCTTTTATTCCCTCTCAGACACAATCAAAATCCTTATTCTTCGGCTGAAGAGGACAATATGACTACGGATGAAGATGACGATGAACAGTCTGGTACTGAAGAAACGGATGAGGATGATGATCAGCTTGATGCAATGGATGAGAATATTAGATTCCAGCATCAATTATTGCAACAGCAGCAAATGCTCTATAATGGTCCTCAATCTCTCAATCCTCAAATGCTCAACGGAAACAACAACAACCAAAATAATATGATGATGAACATGATGATGATGAATAACAATAATAACCAAAATATGAATATGCAACCGCAGCAGTTCGCACAGAATGGACAATTCAATGTGCCGATGCAAATGCAGATGATGGGAGCTACTCCTCAACAGATGCAACAAGGATTCAATAATCAGAATAACTTTGCGAGCATGTTGGGTACAACTCCGACTGCTGAGCCTAGCATGAAGAAGAAGAAAACATCATCATCCGGTGGTGCTGGTGGATCTAGGCCTAAGAAGAACAACAAGAGCAACCTGCCCGGTGGTCCAAAGTACGATGCTCGTGCAGATCACGCTGCAGCTGCTATGTTTAGCCCTCTGTCCATTCAAGGTCAAGGCGCGAATGCAGGAGCGAATATCCCGCTCCCCACTATGTCAGCATCTACTTCGCCCGACAGTCAAGCATCAGCATCAGCAGCTACACTGGCTGCGATCCAAGCTGCAGCTGCTGCGAATGCTTTCCCAGATGCTTCTACTCCGACTGGCAGAGTTTGGATTCCAAATAATGCAAAACCTTTCAAATGCCCTGTTCCGGGATGCGATAAAGCTTATAAACAGCAGAATGGACTTAAATATCATAGATTACATGGTCATTGTAACGCGAACTCTACTGGTAATCCTGAAGAAGAACAGGATGATGGTGAAAAAGAAGAGGATAAACCTTTTGGTTGCTATGTTGGTCCTGCTTGTGGTAAAAAGTATAAGAAGTGAGTCGAATTAATGGTGGCGGTGCAATGTTATACATGTACTGATTCTTGTTTTCGTCCGTCTTTTCAGCATGAACGGTCTCAGATACCATTATCAACATTCTGGAGCGCACGGTCAGATCGGTCTACAGATGTTGACGAATGGGACGCATCCTCCGCCCGCTTATCCACCGGGACACAAGAGAGCAGGTCTGAAGAATTACGGGGCTGAATTCAGCAATAACCCTTCGCCTACTGTGGTTATGAATCAGTCAACCGCAGAAGCTATCCTAGCTGCTATTTCACAAACTACAGGCGGACAGATGATCCAACCTCAGCAACAGCAGCAGCAAATGCAGCCGCAACAACAGCAGCAACAGCAGCAACAGCAATTCCATGCTCCTCATGGTAATTCGAGATCTGGTACGCCTGCTACTAGCTCGAATCTGCATCATCAATTGCAGCATTCTCCGCTTGGTCAACATGCATAGATTGTCCGAAGCCAGTCGCTCCAGCCTGCTCACACGTGCAGATAAGGACGCTCTTGTCTTACCTGCCTGCTTTCAAGCACAGGCTACATCCATCTCTGAATCCACATGCCTCCTTCTCATGGCTTGCTCCTTATATCTCAGCGGAAAATCTCTCGTCTTCGCTTCTTGGGCACTTGATCTCGAACATGACCATCTACTCTTACTTTGGGATGAGACGAGACGACTTTCAGTTTCACGCTTGGAAATGTTACATAACAACGTCAAAATGCACAGTTTTGGTTGGAAGACTGTCCTTCCAATATTGGGCATCATTGCACCCCAATTTCAAATAAATTCTCGATTTATTCTATCTACCTCGTAATTCGGTCTTGTTATCGTCACCTCACAAGTTTTGTTGTATTAAAGATATACTCCGGATCCTTGTCTCCCTTCCGGATCGCAGCAGACCAAGGTCTCTCTTTAAGACACTCAAAAATGGCTTCTCCCTGTAGCTATTCTTCTCCCTTTCGTCTTGATATAACAGCAATCTGGTTTGAAGGATGCTACTCGCAACAGACTTTCGCATTCTTTCCAAACTAGATCGCGCTCTATTAGATATTTTCAGTCTTGGTTCATTGTCGTTTCCCTTGATAATCATTTATTCCCTCTCTTTCCTCGTAGCTCTCAATGACCACCATCCTCTCATTGTCTCGGTTGTATTTCTGGGCCTTACTCCGGTTATTTTGATTGTTGTTTTCTCAATTTCTCGCAATGCACATAGAGCACCTTCTCTCTTTTCAACATGCGTACAGTCTTTGACTACTAGTATATCAGTGCTCGGTCACTCGCATGCAACGGCTCGGACAACTAGCGACGATTCCTTGCAATAAGGCGAGGTACAACCGAAAAAAACCACGAGAAAGTACTCGATTCGCAAGCTGACTGGCCTCGCTCACGTGCGATGCAAGTGTCTGAGTAGAGAAGCGGGCAGTATTCGTCCTGGTCAGCGCGACGGTAAGAATTGAAGAATGTGACTATAGCTACAAGCACGGCGAAGGGTCATCAAAATGATGCCCTTAGCATTTCGTTATTAATGATGGAAAAGATGATACTACTGGTCAAGAAGAAGTGGGTAAAGCTTGCTAGACTAACGATGTATGGTAAACCACTAGAGGTTCAATTTGGAGAGAATCGTGCGAGCTGAGAAGTTCGAAGTCAGTCTCCTAGTACCCTGGTGAAGAAGGAGGCAGCAACTGACCTAGTTGCGAGTACTGCCAAGCGCTGCCGGATATCCGTCTGAACTGGATACCGTGCAGACCAGGAAGCCAAGGAACTTTGATGATGAAGATTTCAAAGCGTACGATCATATCTTGTGCATTAGTAGGGCCAGCGGACGAGTCGACAAACATCCCGTTGGGCGCTTTTGACGATGTCGCCGTGGCTGTTCCAGGTCTAGAAGGAGGCGAAAGCTGATTGTTATTGGTCTCATTTGGTGGAGGAATGCTGCTGAGCATTGTGAAGGAAGATGACGAGGTTGCCCGATTTTGCGGCAACGACGATTGGGAAATTTCAGCAGGGCCTGCTGACGGGACGTGAGTCAATGCAGCCTCCTTATCTAAGTCCTTGTCTTTGCTGAAGGGCGAACGAGGAAGTCCAATCCTTGTTGTACGTCTAAAGGAGCGATTCCTGCCAGGAGTAGGAGACTCTAGCTGAGTGAACATGCTGTTGCGATCATGTGCATGGTCTGGTGACAAGGCAACTGACGCCAGATCTATGCTCGGCGCATGGGCACACTCGAAGCCAGCCTTGATGGCTCTGTGGCTGACTCCAAGCTGATCCAAGGTCACGACGATAGCTTGTCGAATGACAGCGGGTGATTTCGTCGAAGTGGTAGAAACCGAAAAGAGTCCCTGTTTCGACAGATGAGACCGTCAGTCTAAGTTGTGTCTCAGACTGTCCCAAATTCCACTCACCTTCAGATAGACGGGCTTCGATTCAGAAGGGCCGTTCTGATCAAATAGATCCTGGCCACCACTATGCTCGGTATTCTCGTTCTCATCCGCTTCAGGTAGGACGCCTGTCAAAGCTAAGGATCCAGTTGTCTTGGGTCGCCTAGATGCTAAGCTCATTGATGCTTGCCGGCGTCTGTCAACACCTATAGGCGGACCGGACACCGCTGCCTGTGCAGCGCTCGTTGGGCTCCCTGCATCAACACTAGCTCCTCTTGTGTGCATTCTGCTGGCTGGCGAAGACAAGGCAGCGCCCGTCGTGCTGGCTCGGCTGACGGATTTACCTGATGCTGCTTGTGGTAAAGGTACATCCGAATCGGTAGGTGGCGAGGCATCTGCTTGGAGTGCGGGCGCATCCCTCCTTGGCGAAGTGCTAGTTCCGTTGCGCTGACGAGCAGATTTCTTGCTTTCGCTATCGCCGTGAGAGCGTCCAAGTATGGAGCCAAACCGCTTCACAAAACCGCCCGAAGAAGGGCTAGACGATACAGCTGCATTATCGGATGTAAGGCTTGCAGGTGTCAGCGGACGATGTGTTGAACTCGGGATATGCATCGAATGCCGATGCGAAGCAGGGGCAGATGCACGAGCTTCGCGCATCGAAATCGGCTCCTCAGCAATTGGAGACTCGACATCTGGTGCTGCTGTCCGCCTGAAGCCACCCTGCATGGGTGCGGGCGAAACAGGGGCCGATGTAGGCATAGTGGTGTTTCGGCGATGTCTATTTGAGGACCCTCCCCTAGTGAGGTAGTGTTCATCCCCAGCTGATGGTGGAGGAAGCGTCGGCGCAGTACCGCTGTCATCGAATGCTGGGCTTTGCGGAGGACCCATCGGCCTCGGACTTGCTGGAGCTTGAGAGAATTTGGAATCTCTGTTGATGGTAGCGGCCGGTGCAGGTGGCATCAGGTTGAGTGCTGGACCGTTGTGAGCGCCAAAAGCTGACTTGGCCGGCTTCGTACCATTTGCTTGTGACAACATAGAGGAGATAGTAGCAGATGGAGGACCGTTAAGGGATAAAGTAGAGCTAGCGAAAAGACCGGGTCCGTAGATCCTGTCTCTTTCCATTCTTTCTTTCACCAGATAATAGATGGATAAAAGCGGGTGATAACCCCGAGTGGGATCCGTGAGGTCTGTCTTCACCCCTCCGGCGCCTGTCGTCAGGGGCGCGTGTTTACCATTGATGCCGTTCATGCCATCCAGGAGGCTGTCTTCGTGCTTTCCAGAGAAGGCTGCTGCCAAATTACCCGTTATCTTCTTACCATAGAAGCCCAGTCCGGAAAAGCGCTTGCTAGGACTGCGCGACTTGTGAAGGTCTGGTGACCTGTTGACAGACAAGCGGTCCGTTGAGGCGGATCTGTTCATGCCCGCTGGAGCGCGTCCTTGCTTCTCATCCCATGTTGCGAGTGCATTCAAGTATTGATCGGAAGTGAGTACATCTCCCATCTTGTTTTCGATCTCTTCGGGAGTACCAAACTCGAATCCTGTCATTTCTTTGAGGACTTCGGGATCTAGCTCCCCAAATCGGATTGGCTCGCGGATGGGGAGGTGATTGTTCGGCGCACCATCATACCCTTTGGTCATCCATGGGTGTTGGGCAACCTCTTGCAAGGTTGCCCGGTTAGCAGGATTCGTGACGAGCATTCTCGAAAGGAGATGTTTGCATTCTGGGGGAGAACGGCGATAAGCGCGGAAAGACCACAACTACAGTGTGCGATCTGCTCACCAGCGCTCAACCAAGCGGGGTAGTCTACCTGTCCTCTCTTGATTTTCGCATGTAAGGCAGGCATGCTTTGATCGTCGAAGGGGACTTTCCCGCAGACCAAGACGTACAAGACGATACCGAAACTCCAGACATCGACCTCTGGTCCGGTATAGACCTTCGCATTTAGTAGTTCCGGAGCAGCAAAGTACAAGGAGCCGCAAAAGGTAGATAGATGAGAAAGCGGTGAATAAAGGTTGGATAGCCCGAAGTCGATTATTTTGATGTTGCCGCTCTTGGAGATGAGGATATTCTCGATCTTCAGATCTAAGCATCTCCAAGTGAGTCAAAATTTCAGGCAAACAGCTCGTCTGCTCGACAGAAAGCTTACCTCGGTGCACGATGCTATTTGCATGGCAGTACTCCAGCGCGCTACAGATCTGTCTCGCAAACTTCCTGGCGCTGCGTTCACGTAATCGACCATGCGAGATGATGTAATCGAGTAATTGACCGCCATTGACATACTCAAACACCATATAGTAATGATGCGGATAGACTAGCATACTCTTCATTCCGGCAACGTACGGATGATGCAGGAGTAACACTATAGAGGCCTCTCGTATAGTTCGAACTTCCTTCGACAGGTCTTTAGCATGGGCTTTGGCCAAGAACGATTGATTCGGGTCTTTCGGTTCTCCGTTGAGCTCGCCAGCAGAGTTCTTTTTCTGGGTATTGCTCACTTTACGTGATAGCTCACCGGGGCGGCCCTTGCCTTCAGTATCGTGTTTGTCGTGATCACGGAGTGAGGCGGCTTGCGCCGCAAGTTGCTGCTGAGCTGCTGCAGTGGATGTAAAGCGTGGAATGATCTTGATGGCAAACTGTAAAAAGGGGGTAAGTAAGCTCACTTAGACCCGAGGTTCGTAAATGTGGCTCAGTGCCGATTTACCTTCTCGCCCGTGACTGTGCTCACACCAAGCTTTACTTTACCCATACTACCCGCACCGAGTGTTTTTCCCAGCGTCCATTCACCAAGCTGTCGGCGAGATGAGCGTTCCCTCTCTTTCCCATTGACAGTACCTGTGCTTCTTTCCTTATCTTTTTCCCTAGAGCTGGGCGACCTGGGGTGGTCTGCAGGCCTCGAATGACTGTTGTCGTTGGCTGACACGGTCTGAGAAAAATCTGCTGACGCTTGCTGTTGTGCAAACACAGACTGGCTCGTATGGGAGTTCGAAGAAGCTGGTCCATGACCGTGAGAAGGACGAGCGGACATCGAAGATCCAACAGCTAGGGGAGCATTCGAGTCTGCTGAAGGTCTTCGATAACCTATCGAGGAAGAAGAAGTGTGATGGCCTGTACTTGCGGCGTTGCTGTCTTCACCTGTCGTCTTCTGCATCGAGGAGCGAGGTGACCGGGATGTAGTAGGTGATTCAGGCAGACCCGTCAAGGTCTGACCGGTCGATTGAAACAGAGACCCACGGTTTGCGGACGCACTAGCTCCAGCGAGGGTCTCGGCAAACTCGTCTTCTTGCTCTCGCCGACGATCAGTCTTGTTCGACGAGCCTCGAGACTGCGATGTGTCCTCACTATACTGTTGTGGGATAGATGCGGCAGTTACGAAGGGGTCTTGTGAACTATACGATAGTTCATGACCGTTCTGAGCTTGTGTAGAAAGACCTTTTGATCGTGAGATTGAGGAAGTTCCGTTCTGATCATGTTGCTGTTGTGTGTTCTTGCTGGGCTCAAGTAATGCTAGTTCGACCAGCGGGACAGGCTGATAATCGGTGTGCGCCTCATCTATCAGTACCTCCCCATTATGCAGGGGATCATGCGATAGATTCGAAGGTACGCGCGTAGACTGTGATGTGGATGGGCGACGCAATGTCGACTGGACGTCGCCTTGGTCTAGTTCGTCCTCCAAGTCAGAAGACGAAGAGCTGCGGTATGGGTCTGCAGACAGGGAAGTAGGCCCTGACATCCGTAAGGCTGTTATTTCTTCAGAGTTGGGTGTAGGTAGGAGACTATTTGAAGCTGTGGTTGGCGAGTCTTGTACTCTCTGCACCCGACCATTTGATATCCGACTGGAAGACGGTGAACTTGAAGATATCGTCTGTGTAGTTTGTGTCGGTTTCGACCTCACATACTGTGTGTCTCGCAGTCGTGATTCATCCGCGCCTGAGAACTGAGACGTCGAGGAGAGAACACGCTCGTCCCCATCTTCGAGTGCGTTGGCTGAGCTCGACGTGTTCGACTGTACTCTTCCAATGTTGCACGTATCATAGCTCTCTGTCGTACCAGCACTGGTCTGCCTGTCGCGGTCCTTGCTGAATTCATGTGTGTGTCCGTTCCGTATTTCGGACTGCTGCTCTGACGGTACTGCTGGGTAGGCAGCCTTTGGACTCGACATCGAAGGACCAGCTTCAGGTGTGCGATCCTCACCACCGACTGATAAGTCTTTCATTGCACTGCTCAATGACTTGCTCTGCTCAGACGAGTCAAGGTGCTTGACCGGTCTGTGCCCGTCATCGAGACTCGCTGCAGGAGCATCTGCGTCGAGAGCAACGCCCTCACCGGCGCCAGATCCAGCGACCGACATGGCTTACTTGCCAGCCAGTCGTGCTGAATGGACTGATCTCTCTTGCTTGACTTTGCCTTGTGTGATTTGCGTAGAGTTAAAGGGTTCTTGCACCTCGATTGGGTTCTCCGTACGCGAGCACCAGCAGATTTACGGATAAGCCGTGGTGTCGACAACAGAGCACTAGATTGACCCCGGCAGACACGCTCGTGTAGCACGCTGTCTTGTGCCCGGCAATTCACCCTCGGCGACGACCTGCAGGTGACGGTGCGATGCTACACTGTTGTGCGCTGCGTTGCTGTGCGTGCAGGTACGCTAGGACGGTGTGGTTGATGATGCTGCTGTTCGATGGGCACGTACAGCCCAGATTGAGCTTAGAACCGCCCAGTAGACGTCGAGAGATGCGTCAATGCCTGCTGCTTAGCGGCGGACTCTGATGTGCTGATAGCACAAGCCGGCAATCCCGAGTCCTGTCAGTTGGTGCAGTGTAGCGAAAGCACGACGGCAAAGGACGTTGGCACCTTTGCTTTCCTCCCATTCATCGATGTACAATAATAGCATTGCACTACGGCATCCTATCCACATGCAAGATACTGTTGCTGCTACAACTATCCTCAAAGTGGCCACCGGGCTCCAGTGTGCTTGCTTGCTGCCTTCCTTAATGTCCGCGCTGCGGTCGCTCAGAGCGAGCTTCAATCGACATGCAAATGCAAGACATTCACCGATGCCTCGAAGGCTAGCCCCTTATAACGTGTAACTTTATATGCTTGTGGCTCTTTGCTGCTTTCTTGATTGTCATCATCCCTTTTCCTGTCCCGTCGGCATAGTGACCATGCTCGTACCGAAGCGTCAAGCAGAACTCGAATCTCTTGCTCGTCGGGCTCAGCGCAATGATAAGATTGTTTTAACCATCGCATGCACGAGCGATGCTCTCGTCTTCTCCCTTTCAGTTCATTCGCGACCCGCCTGCTTGTAACTGTCAATGGAATGGAGGACTCTATATAAGGCAGCACCGTTTAGGGTCTTTGGCTTACCCGAACCTCTTGGAAGTACCGTGGGAAATGTCATTACCACTGCGAAGGGTGTACAAGGTCAAGCTTTATCCCAGCCCAATACCGTCCCTTCCAACTCTGGCAGCGAGGGATCAGGTCTAGAGCCTCTCGACATACAGAACCAACTCAATGGACTTGGTCTTTCGGCATTGACAGGCTTAGCTGGTGGTGTGCTCTCTCCGGCCAATGGTGCACAAAGTCAGCTTCAAGACCAGCTCTCTGGTCTCGGCCCGGGCACTGTGGGCAACGCACTTCCAAACCCAGGTGGAGCAACTCTTCCGAAATTGGACCCCTCTATCCTATCAAACATCCTCAGTATTCCTGGCGGCATCGCTGCTCTGGACAATTGCACGCTTGGTCAATTGTCCGGTCTCGGAGGATTCATCAATAACCTCAGCTCGCCCCTAAGCGCCATCGAGGGAGCTCAGAATCAGCTGCATGGACTTGGCCTGGGTGGTGCTACCAGCGCTCTCGGCGGAATAGCTGGCAACTTACCTCTTTCTGGACTCACTAACGACGCCGTCGATGATCCAGTCTCTGCTCTTCATCTACCACAAAGTCCACTTGGTGCTTTATCTGATCCTCAAGCCGTACAGAAGCTCCTCCTCTCGCTAGCGCAGGAGATCTCGCAGCTAGAGAATATAGTCCAAGACCAGGATCACTCGCTTCCAGTGCAGCTGGTGCTGACGTTCCTGTCACTTGGCCAAGTCCTCCTACCGACCAGCTCGAGGCTGCTCTTGCCAACGGCGGTCTCGGGGACACAGCGCAAGTTCCTGGTGTCTTCAGTTCGGGTCTGTACAACAACAAGCTGGCGGTACCGCAGGATCAGGCGAAAGAGGAGCAAGGCACTCTTGCTGCCAACGACGCCAACGAAACTGCCGTTGACAGTGATTCCACGGCACCGGAAGCCTCGTCAGTGTTGCCTGCCTTGGCAGTCGCAGGCGTGGTACCTCCCGCAAATTGGAGCGCTGCCCCCGAGGCGACCGCAGCACCGACCTTTGCTCCCAATGGCAAGATCTTGGCCAACCTCAAACCTTCCAAGGCTGCCAGTTGGATTCAGACAACCTCTGGATGGCCTTGGCCAATGGATGCCTCACATCTCCCTCCGCCTATATCAGCTATTACTTCCTGGGGCGTCAAGATGGCTGGAGCGAATGCATCCGCTAGAGAACAAAGGATCGCGTCAAAGTCGGAAGCGCAATCAATGTCGACCATGTCTGCTATTCCACCACCCGCTTCCGCATATACCTCATGGGGAGTCAGAACTTTAGGGCATAGAGAAGATGGCTTGATGAATTCAAGGAATACCGAGATGGCAGATTCGGCAATCTCGAAAGTCACTTCGACGACGTCTTCGTCCGAGTCTATGCCCTCGCCAACGGGTACTTCTTCAGTAGTCGAGAATGATAACATGGAACGAAGATCAAAGACTCCTTCATCCAATAAATCGGGCAACGATGTCCTTGAGTCGGAAAATCAATCAGGTACAACTCTTCATCCTATGGTGCCGGATGTCAGCAGTTACTTACTACTTACATGACTACATATCATCTTACGAAGCTCCCGATTCGCCAGGAAGCTTTCACTCTGCCACATCGTCTCCTGGTACCCCATCAATCAAACCTGCTGAGAAGGCTGTTCCGAGCGTCTCAGGCGGCGCTGAGGGTTCTCAAGTGATTCTTGGGGACTCGAAGGGGCCCATCCGTACACAAAAGAAGCGAAGTCATGGTGTCCCGCATATTCAAGGACCACCAGACCCGGACGAGGGTTTAGATGACGACCCGCAAGCTGCGGTCCTCGCCAAATGCCTCGAAGAATTGGATGAATCTGCGGTTGAAGGCCCTGGTGTCAGATTGATGAGAAAGCGACAGGACGTCGAAGAGGAACATAAAGACGATCCAGCTGAGGAACAACTCAGAGACTATGCCCAAGGCGGTGCGGTGCCGCGAGGTGAGGCAGAACCAGAAGAAGACCCTGTGACGATCTCTCCCACTCCTGAATTACCGGTATCTCCTCCCAAGACATTTCCCGCCCAATCGGCGCTGTCCAAAGCTCATCGAGTGCATAAGAAAGAGGAAAGAGGATGCCGCAAATGCGAGTATCCCGAAGACCATCAGCATAATTCGATGGCTTTCTCCAGTCCAGGCGGACGACCTGCAATGCGCAGTCAGCAAGCCTGCTCGCCAGAGGATCGACACGAAGGACGCGATAAAGAAAAGCCCGGGCACATCCATGCACACACAGCCACGAGCATCACCATAAGCGAGACGAGTGACTCGGCGATGAAGAGCCTGAACTACCGAGTACACCTATTGCAGATGCCGCAGGTCCTTCGCAAGCCGAGAGCGGGCAGAAGTCGGTTGAGTACGTACGCGAGCATGCTCAAATGTCACCTAATTGCTGGGAGGCGATGGCAGCAGGCAAGCACATGGAAAATGCTCAGAAGCGCCCTGCGAAATTGAGGAGGCGCAATATTATGCCTGACTTGGCAAATGCCGCCTCAGGTTAGTCAGTCCGACTATCCCAGTCTGCTTCGCCTCTACTGACGTGAGAGCATCTTTCAAAGGTAACCTTGCAGCTCTGCCACGAGTGTCTACACATCCACCATCTTACTGAGCGTCAATCGGTAACATCGACGCGCCTGACCCTGATGAGCATGACGGGGATGACCCGAACAGTACCAGCGATGGTAAGCGCGGCAGAACGCCTGGTGACAAGAAGAAAACGAAACAAGGAGAAAGAGCCAAAGAAAGAGCGAGAGCCTGCCCACAAGAATGGCGGCCAGCAGAAGGATAACAGGAAGCAGGAGAGCAAGCAGTGGGTTGCAGACATGGAAGAGACTGCCGCTGATGAAGAAGAGGAAGGAGAAATGAGGAGGGCGAAGTTGTCCAGGAGAGGAATTGTTAGGAAGCTCAGTATGAAACGGTGGCTACAAGCCGAGCTTGAGATTCATTGTTGTATCGCTAGACACAGATTGCATGCATGGCATGTCGTAACGTTTCTAGCTGAACATAGCGATGCAGCAGTTTCTTCAGGCAGTCAGCACCTGATGTGAAGGCATGGTCGGCTTTTGCAGTAACACTGCCCGCAAGAAAGCGAATGGGCAGGGCATGCAACGATAAGGACAAGTAGTCGATCACGAAATTCAGGAAACACGCTTTGAATTGCTTTTGACTATCGCTAATCTTGACAATCCATGCTATGGCTGCGCAACATAATACTAAGAGGAACCTTATGCTCGGTTGCCTCCAGCCTGCTGAACTGCGTTCTGGACGGTTGGGTTGATCTTCTTTCCGTCTGTGCAGAGAATAAAAGTACAAGTCAGCTTGCTTCTCGGCTAATGTGAAGACATCGTTGAACGCGACGCACCCTTGTTGAAGCGCACGCGTGGGGGAGGAGCACGGTTGCGTCGGCCTTCTCGAGATCTGACACGGACAACGTGCGCGTGGATAGCGCATGAGACGCAGTAGACGACTCGGATGTATAGCTTAGGTAGAACGTATTCTGAGGGAGGTGGGACCCAGTGTCAGTCACGAAATATATAGAGCGACTGTATCGAAAGTCTGCGCACCCTGGTAGACAGAGGCATCTGAGATGTCACGGATGGCAGCGGCCTCGACCATGTTTCGGATTGAGAATCTGTTGGAGAAGGAGCAGGCCATCAGTACGACCGCATGAAGACCCAGCCAGCACGAAGCGGACCAGCGTACCGCTTGATCGCCTTGTCCTTGGGCACACATCGAGAGCAGTTGGAGCATCTCAAGAATGAGTTGTGGCCTCGGCCCTTTAGGTTGCGTCCTCCATTTCTACGTTTCTTGGTCTGTAGTCGTGAAGAGGTGGGTGCGAATGAATCAGTGCCAGTTCGTTACTGCGTTCCACTTCGTCATCTCCTAGCGACCCTGCTGCAATGATGGCTCTTAATATCTCTTGCAGTCCATTCCTATCTATCTATCCCATGCCTCTTGGTCATTGCAGCTTGGCCGTGTTCCTCACATCCAGCTCTGAATTGTTCGCTCACCATTTTGAAGGATACCTGGGTGATGGAAGAAGTGTGAGTACGATGGAGGCCGGATGCACAGACTACGATGCTACTCACCTCGTCGAGTAGCTTTACTGAACGAAGTGTCGGTGTGCAGGTAGGTCTCGCTTGCCTCGCTGTTTCCGCCGTGATGCCCACAGTGCCGAACTTCCCTGGAAGAAAGTTGGGAAAGGCGGAAATTCCCGATCACTTCTGGAGGAAATGTGGACTTGCGAAAATTGTGACTATGAAGAAAAACCATGTAAATTCTGCAATGGTCTACAGAGGCGGCATTACGGTATCAGTGCACCGTGATAATGTCCTTCCCTAATACGTAGTCGTTTGTGTCCATCCCGGAGTTCAGCGGGCTCGCAGCAATTTCAACAAACGCCGCTTTGCTATTCGCTCCGGGAGGAGTGCTTTGTGGACATCAACTTGTTTGAACACGGCCATGCACTATGCTTTCAGAGAACACAACTTGAAAGTATCCCAAGTAATTGTCTCGTCAACGCGGCTCAACCTGTTCTATGGCTACATAAATGCTGCAAAATGATATGGACAACGAAAATCAAGGCTGCCGATGACATTGCATAGGACGTGCTTCAGGACGACTAATATTATTCTTTCTACTGTTTTTCGTATCTAGGGCTGTTGGGAGTATCTTCATTTGGAATCCGTTCACTCCGGGTAACTTCACCAATAGGCTGGAGGTCGGCCAAATGCGTCGCTACCAACAGGGCCGGGAGGAGTGCCTGCACATACGTATCAGTACAGGTTTCGTGCGGATCAAGGGCTGAAGACTGACCATAAGCAAGGCAAGGCACGGTCGCATCATGGTCGTAAAATTCTTCCACTGCCCGAACGAGCTGACCGCGTCGGTCATACTGAGCTCTCAGCTCGATACGTGAAGGAAACCGCTGGATCACAGGGGGTGCTGGTGGAGTTGGAGAAGTAGCTACGCTGCTTGTAGATGCGAGGCGAGCGTTCCCTGACGTTACAGTGGATGAGGATCTGGAGCGAGCGTCTTCACGAGACCGACAATGAGTCATCAGTCGTATTTCGAATGATTTTCATGTATGTGTCAGTTAGCTTACCACTACGAGTATTGCTTCTGGACCTCAAGCCAAAGCTATGTTTCTTCTTGTGAGGAAGTAAGTTGAGACGTGAAGACGCCTTTGGGGCTGCGGGAATGGGGAGTGGACCAGGCGAAACCACTGGAGATATCATTGGAGTTGAGACGGTGCTTGTGGTGGTGGATGAGGAGCGCGTTGAGTCCTGGCTTGAACATGAAAGTGCAGCTTCGGCTATATACAGAAAGCAAGGTCCAGATGCAAATTGTATTAAAGTTGCATAAGGTCAGCTTTGCCTTGGAAATGACCGCAACGTATTCCACAACATACGAGATGGTGGTGTTAGTAGACCTTCCAAGCTTATAGAGGTAGGGTTAGCCGCGTTGACCGCATTCGACAATATCACGTTTTTCTTCGAGCTGGTGGCGGAGCGCGATTGGTCCGTTGCACTCGTAGCGTTGTCATGCTGTCGATGCAGGACTTTGAGGACGCTGCCAGTCATGTTTGTGGACACTCGTGGTATGCCCGAAGGTGAAGTCGTGAAGGAAAGGTCCAGCTGGAGCGCGCTTGCGCTTTGACTTCGGAGATGTGTAAAAATGAGACTGTCAAGGTGGTGCCGACCTCGATTGCCCTGAAGCCGAGGTATCCGAAGCTGCCGTAGGATATTGATAGACTCCCGGATTTATGCTATAAGATAGCACAAGTGGGAGGATTGTAGCAGAGCAGAACACTGATACATGTACAGTGTGTGAGAATGCCGCGCTGGCGGAGCTTATTAGCAATCGCCAACGTCTGATGTAGAACGCTTATGACGAAAGTATGCGCCGCAGCCGTGTTTTTCTTTAGTCCCAGATTTCACTAAAGTAACGCTCAACTCCACCGACAGGGTCTTTCATACATGCATAGCAGGTGAAAGCATTCGGCAAGCGTCAGAGGGACAGATTGTAGATTGCATTGAGGTCAATTAGACTCATCATACACAGGTCTGAGACTTGAGTACTTGAGCATGAGTTGCCACTCTAAATTAGGGTGGAAGGACTTTGCGGAGGTGAATATCATCGCTCTCGCTGTATCGTGAGTAGTGGCTTAGGCTATCGGCAGCTAGGACCATGTAAGTCCTTCGTAAGCCGAATTGATGTGCCAGATTATATTTGCAATTTCACGTACGGCACTCGGCGGAAGTGCAGCCGGCTGCCTTCCGACGTGTAAAATGGTATGGACGGCAACGTAAGCGAAACGGTGTTCGGCAAGTCGAAAGGGTTGAGCTCAAGACAATACTGAACCTAAGGTAAGTCCGTACGGCACTCCTCATAACATTCATATTGTTAAACACAGCGGTTTTAAGCAGGCTCGTTGCCTGCAAGGCGCACTTACTGTGAGCTCCAGCACGTGCCGTTAAAGTGACTGGATGATACATCATGCTGAACGCTTTGCTTGAGACACTAAGCCTTTACGATGAGACTCGTGTTCACGAAGAGCACGAAGAGCATGCAAGACTTTCCGCTCTATACATCCCCGATGGCCATTCTGCTATCGGCCTTCGAGTGTTCCTGCCGAACCTAAACCTTGATTGAATTCGTCTACTCGAGAAGTCAAAGCCTGATCCGCTATGGCGGATGGGTCTACACCAATGCCCACTTATGCTATAAAAACCGTACGTAAGGTACAGGTGAAACGAAAGCCAGCGTAATGTTGCGGAAAGTCTATTATAATAGACGGAGTAACGAAGATATACGAAACGGTCCAGGGTTGCACTTTCCTCGACTTCACGTTTGCACTGAGTTTATCGGCGATTCTGGCGACCCGCGTCATATGATTGCAGGAGCCTATCTCTCATGTAGTGCTAAATTGCCTGGCAGACCTCCGGAAAACAGCGTCGTGTGTCTGCGGTGTCCCCAATATCGCTTCATAAGGAGGGGGAGAGCAATAGTCTTCGCTTGCCAGTGTCGGAGGAGGTGTGCCTGTGCGAACGACCAACTCAACACGAGTACAGGTCAAAAATACGTCTATAGCAGACTGATATCGCTCACCATAAGCTAGACAAGGGACTGTTGCACCATGAGCTCTGAATTCAAGGGTTGAAGGAAGAACGCGCCCAAATCTCGAGACTTGTGGTGGTAGAGCAGCCTCATTCCCATTGTTGGTAGTTGACGGTTCAACGATGAGTGCGCGCTGAAACGAGTTTTGAGATCTGCGGTGCGAAGGAACTAGATCAAGCAACAATTACAGGTCAGTCTAGTGCGACCCTGGGGAAGAGGCTACCTGTATATAAGAGCTCACGTGGATTTGGTGGCGCGGCGTAGATAGAGGTAGAGGATTGCGCTGTGAAGAAGTGTATGTTGTCAGACTACGAGCGACGCAGACTTTGTAGATTGCGAGCAACATACATTGGTTCGTTGTTGATGCTCGAGGTATAACAGCATTCATGACACCCTGTAACCCCACTGGCCCATTTATAGAACCCACGCTTGAAGCAGCGGATGAGGAAGTCGCCGATTCATCTGATGAAGCAGATGATACTGAATACCCTCTTGCAGCAATTTGCTGTCTTGCTGTGTGGATGGATTGTTCTGATGTTGCTGCTGTACTCGCGGACTGCTCGGCGATTTCGATTTCGGTTGTGCCCGGTTGACTTGGGAGTTTCAGCGTCTTCGATTTTGGGCTGGTTTTGCCCTGACGAAAGAGAGTCATCGTTGGTGAGGTCGATGATACGCCTGAGCTTTGTCGCAGGAGTACAGAGGGATAGTGTATAGGAAGAGGAAGGGAAGAGAACAAGAGATGCGACGTCGTCTCTTCCAGCTGACTTGAGAGCCCTGAAAGTGATGATGTCCTGAGAAATATTTAGGTCCTAGAGGTTGATCCGAATATGTTCAGCACAATTTCACAAGCAAGCGAAACTGGGGCTGGCCGTGTCGCCTTTCAACGATGACTTTCAGTCGGAACAGTCTGAAGTACCGTCTTGCTGTCTTCTTTCTCCCGTGAATTGATAGCCGTAACTTACAATGCAGCTTGTCTCACTGCTGCTGTTCGCTTTTCCTTGCACCCTCGCCCCGCTTATCGTGCCGTTTTCCTCCAGGACAAGGCCTGGGGCCACCGCACGCGAGGGGAAGACAGGCTTTCGACTAGTGTGCAAGGCGCGATCACCGATTCTGACGGACGTCAGACAGACAGACAGACAGACAGACAGACAGGTGTTACATTATATAGCCCTTGCCGACTTGTAGGAGCGCTGAAACAGGCTCTCGTTCGCACTCTGCAGATAAGCAGCCTCCGATGACCCCCAGCCCCACCTCCCCAAGGAGTACTGTACTACTACGATCTCAGCTCAGCCCAACTGCAGGGAAGAGATTCGCTCGCAAGTCACGTGCTGCACATGCACGACTGGGCACCGTCAAGATAAGGCGGTGAGGAAGTCAGGGCAGCAGAGGAGCAACCCAGCATAGCACAGTCAGAGTCCTTTCTAGATAGTCTTGTCTGTCCAACTTGGAAAGATGCCTGGGCAGTTAGGCTCGGAATGAGCCTGGGTCCCTGTAGTCGATCGCCGATCCTGCCGTGTATGAATGATTAGATTGCGCGTATGCGTCAACGAAGTAGGTTGATACCACAATTAAGCAGCTTTATAAGACTAGTGACAACTACTTCCATATACAGGTTCCTTCCTCTGTGCTCGTGTATCTTGCCGAAGGTTAGACTGAATTTTTGGTAATTATCGAGTTTCGAAGATCTTCGAGCGCGAGAAGGCTACAGTCGTCCGTGTTTTCTATGTGTAGCATGCGTTCTCCGACTCTATATGTGTTGATAAGGCGATGTTGCTGCATGCGAGGCAAGTGGATCCCGTTGGCGTGCCATTCTCCACTCAACATGAGGCGGTTGACCAGCTCCACGCCAAACCGCGAATTCGATGATTCATAACTCTGCCTTCAACAATAAAGCCAAGTGGGATAGCATAGATGTGTCAGCACCGCAGGCCTGTGAAGTAAGGCTATTCTGCTGCATTATACTCACCTTTCTCTCAATGTGGACTTGGCTAGAAGCGTTTGCCCTCGAAGATCAGATGGCCCTAGTTCGCGTTCGATAACTGACCAGCTTCTGCAAAGCAGCAGGATGAAGCGGCGATTAGAATGAGCCAAATGACATGAGCGAGGCGTACGACACGTACTCCAGCTTCTGGAAATCTCCTGGACCCTGCCTCCGGAACCTGAAATCGCTAGACCAGAAGAAACAAAAGGCTGAGAAAATCGCGAAGATCTACGTTCGGCTGGCCACGGGTCGCGAGCTGGGATAATTGGGTGTTGCGCGCTGCAAGCAGGGCAAGAAGAGCATGCCGACAACGAGTAACCTACTCAAACACGATGGCCATGCAAGTTCCACGGCCCGCGTTGTCTTGTCGACGGCGGCTTTCTTCCACCCCTCATGTGTCATGTTTGCGCACGAATGATGCTCAATGCTCGCCAGCGGAAACATCCCTCACACACCGCGGACGTCAATGGACTGGGCTAGTAGGCCAGCCTACAACACACTGCGACATCTCTGTGACGTCTACGTACCCTTCAGGGAGCGTTCGGATTCGCGCAACGTTCTCAAACAAGGACAGTACAGGTATCACGTGATCATTTATGATTGCTGATGAACAATTGCTAGGGTATTCGAGCAATGCTACTTGCGGAATGTGAAATTCCAAGCTATTACACTGTGTGTGTGTGACTTATAATTATACTTGGGCATCGGTAGCATGCTAATGCTGTGCATAAGGATATTAGGAAAGGAACAGAGCAGGAGAAGGCTGGGATAAGTGCTGCTCGCGAATGTATGGATTAGAAGAAGTGAAAGTCTAGGTGACGATTTCTGTTTGAATCAAGACTTGGTTGTCTGTATGCATTGTCGAATAAAGAACACCCAGGAGTGCAACCGACCCTAATGAGCTCGATAGGGAAAAAACAGAAGTAAATTTCAGCTGAGAATGTAGAAGGTGGACGGCATGGCTGAAATCATCTTGATACACCTTGGAGCAGCATACCGGTGTGCTCTTTGCGCAGAAACCAAGGCTGGCAAGGCCACTAGGCTGTATGACAGGAGAGAGATCGGGACGCTAGCATTATTAGTCACGTTTCCGCGGTGTCTTGTATACGTTATCAGGTAGCTGATAAGGAGGAGAGACTTACCTAGCATTCAAGACCATTGTTACCGATAATGCTAGCTGGAACATTGAGTAGACCATCCAAAGCTTCGCCTGCATCCTTGTCCGAGAAAACTTCTTCACAGCAGTGAACCCTCTTGGACGTGATGGATCTGCTGAGACACTTGGAGCTGCAGCTACGAGGGAGACGAGAGTGATGATTGATCTGCTGAAGATCATGATTGACAGTAAAGGCAAGATTGTTATCAGATTTTGGGCGGTAGTGTAGTCCGTGACGGATGAGGAGGATTAGAAGGAAAGGAGCATCGAGTCCAAAAGCGAGTTTTATAGTTAGCTGATCTGTCGTAAGTTGTTGGACTCGGACCATTGCGCATTCTTAAGACTTTCCAACAAGTCAGGGAATGAAGGAAGCTACATTGGGGTGGACTTGACGAAGAACGTCTGTTCCACAATCAATGCAGGCTGACATTCCCGAGTACTAGACTGGGATACCCAACGTGGTCCAAGAAGATTAAAGCCAAGAACGGTTTCGTGCATGTTTGTAGTTGTCTCTTCCATTTGTTTGAATACGCGCACGGCACATACAGCGCAGACCCGGGCTGCCAGCCTGACAGCAACAGCTTGAGCAGTGACAACAGTATGATGATGGTCTGATCCACGCAATCATTGATGTCGTGAGCCCCCTTACATCGGGATGCGCCATGTATGGGAAACGAGGTGAAAGGCTCGTTCCCTGCTTCCACACCTCCTGACCGATCATCGCACTCCGGCTTTTGTTATCAAGCTGACTCAAAGTGACAGAGCTGAAGAGCACCAACGCGCCTCTGGGATACGACAGCAAGCTCTGGTATTCCCTATACACCCTGCAGCGGTGTAGGTGCTTAGGCGTAGAGCACTGCTTACCACTCAGCCCGCCAGCATCAGCGCCACCGCGGCGGCAGCCTTGACTCGCAGCATCTCCACCTCAGCTACCACCACACAACAGCACACGCATCATGAACCCTCTCAATTCACATCCGCTGGTCACAGTGACACTCACAGTAACCTCGGCTGGCGATACTGAGACCTCGAAGTCATTTACAAAGTGAGTATACTTGCCACTTTACGCGGAGACGCCATCTATAAAACCACCCGGTATCGAAAGCTGACACACGCACTGCACAGGCGAGAGGGTGCCATCATAGTCATCGGAAGAGCTTCAAAGACATGTGAGTACTCTCTATCTGGGATGCTCGTTGTCTTTTGTCACCTGCTGACGTGCGTCCTGCTCGCTTGTCTTTGATTGATAGCCGGCGACAAGCCTACAGCCGCCAACGCGCTGTTCCGGTAGGCTGATCCTGCTGCATTGCAAGAAGTTCAACACTTATTGAACCTGCTTCTATTCCAGGAACCAAGTCCTCTCTCGCTCACATGCAGTCATCGTCTGGCAGAAAGACGGCGTAAGTCCAGTCCATCGTTGAAGAAGGGAGCTTGGACCCCTTTCTGATCAGCGACCGCCACTATCGCTTTGGCTGAAGTCTTGCTTTCGTCACGTCTTCTTTTCAGTCTATCGCTATTCAAGATAACAAGTCTACTCACGGTACCTTTATCAAGAGGTCCTTGAATCAGATCCCCGCCGGCCCGGCCTGGACTCAAGTGAGTCGCGAATAAGCGGTGCTAGCACTTTCGGACTCGTCTCTAAGCAAGCCTTTCTCTCCCCCAACAAATAGCTTTTCAATGGCGATCAGATCATCTTGGGAAAGACTATCAGTCGTTCCGATGGTATCAATAACACTGTGAACTACCAGCCCCTCGTTCTGAAAGTCTCCATTATATCCAATCACCGTCCCCTTCAAACCTCTTCGGCGGCTCTTCCTGCCACTCAGATGGGCACTCGTAGATTTTTTTTGCAAACACAGGAACAGCTCTTCACGGATGAGGATGAAGAGGACCACTATGTACAGAGTACCCACAATTCTCTCTTCATCCCGCTTCCTCAAGGTGCCGTTGCCGGACAACAGAGCTCAGTCAAGGATTGGGAATCGAGCAACGTGTCGCTCGCAGGGAAGAAGGCTTCTTCGCGCAGTTCATCCACATCTTCCGGGCTAAGAGAGCGGTTAGACGACTTCATCAGAAATATAAAGCCAGATCCTCCGTCTTTACAGATCCCACTCAATTCTATGGCTAGGCGACATACTCCTATCGTTATTTCTGCTTCAGAGTCTGACTCTAACGGAGCTCCATCTCCGATTTGTATTTATTCTTCACCTGGGCCCGCCGACTCTGAAGAGGAACATCCGTTGGTCTTTGCCCTGCATAGAGACTCGCAAGAACCTGATGAAGAAAACCAGGGTGAAGTTGCTGTCGAAGAAGACATGGAAGTCGGAGAGACTGGGTATGTAGCTGTCGCTGAAGAGGATGTCAATCAAGAGCAACATGCACTTAGCAAGAAGGATTATCTTACCAACTTCCACCCCGAAGGAATCCAAGACCATTTTGACGAGTTTGAAGATGAAGAATCGAACCTAGACGAGTCTGAACATGAATTTGGAAGGCAAGCCGTTGCTATGCCAGGTGCTCTCGAGGAACCGGACCTTGAGAGCGAAGTGGTGCCCAGCAGTCCGGCCGTTATGGCATCATATTCTGATGAAGAGAGCGAGGAAGAAGAAAGCGAGCTGGACTCTGATAAGGATGTCGAAGAGTCTGATGACGAGGAGATGGAAGGGGATGAGGCTGTCAACGCCACGGCAACTGCTGCAAGGGATGACAAGGAGAGCAAGCAAGACGAGAATAGCCACAAGTCTGGAAATGAAGATGAAGATGAGGAGGAGGAAGAAGAGACGAATGTAGATGATGTCGACATCTCAGAAGGGGATGAAGAGGTATCGGAGAATTCTAGCCAAATTTTCGACCTGCCCTCTACACCTCCTTCACCAGCCCAGAGACCTAAGCTTAGGCATCACAAAGACGACTCCGTTTCGTCTGACAGTTCCGATGATCAGCCACTATACAAGAAAACACGATTGGACGTATTGGATGGAGATAATCAAGCTCGAGGAACGTTGACCGATTTGCTGTGCCCAGTGCGCAAAGATAGAACACCCATGATCCTGGAACGTTTCGAGGAGAGCTCCTATGCGAGTTTCGTTTCAGCTTGTGCGACACTTCCCATAGCTTCGCCGGAGTTACCTGTTTATATCCTCAAAGCGAAGAAGACCAAGAAACCTATGAGAGATGCAGCCGTTCAAGTTGAAGGACTCGCCATGGCTTCAAAGGCTGTTCAGGCTGTTGTTGACCTAAAAGACGTTGAGATGCAGGTCGAAGGTGCCGATATTACCGGTAAAAAGAACGAAACGCCGGACACAAAGAGAACGCATGAAATCATGCTCGAGACCGACGGTACCGTCGACACCAGCAGGGAGCTAACAGAAATTTTGGCGGTTGCTCAGCCCGGTGCAGAGAACGCAAGACCGAAGAAAGGTCTCCCATGGCGCGCCACAGCGCGATATGCGAGCGTCTTCGCTCTCGGAGCCGCTGCAGCCGTTGCTGTTTTGGCTGCCATACCCGATTTGGACTAGGAGTCCATCGAAGCACAAGTTCGTGAATATGTAAACCACAACACCATCAAATCATTGCAAACCGAATGGACTGTATCTTTTCAGCAGTATGCATTGCAAGTTGAGCTGTCGAGAATGAAGAAAAGTGTAGCAAGGCGAATGGAAACAGCTGTTGATGTCACGTGGTTAGCATCATGCAAATTTCTGAATCGGATGGAAGATGTTTTCAAAGATGATTTCGAATAGTTGGAAGATATAATCAGTCATTCCGGCATTCTGGGTTGATGACTGCATCTGCTTTTTAGTTTCTATGTAATTTTACGCTTTTCAAGGTAGCAGTATCGACGACTTTCTGTAGCTGCCTGACTTATCAAAGCTCCATGTGGGCAAGTTTCTCGCTCTGCAATGCAAAGACTGCTTTTCGATAATACTAGGTCAAAGCTGTGGTATAATGTGTGGGACCTTTCGTGGGGACCGCCCCCACTTGATCGAAATGCTGGCTGGAGTGGGGTACATAAAAGTTACGGCGAGCGGAAGCAGGGAGCCGGATCCGGCACTTCCGTTCAAGTGAAAGCTACCCATTAGCCGGCCCTTCTTTTGCTTTTACTTGACACACTGACACGACTGTCAAATAGCAGAACACAGCATTCCCTTGGGAATCCTAAACTTCAGCTTAAAACATGTCGAAACCGTTCTGGACACCCTCTCCAGAGGCAATCCAGGCCTCCAACATGGACAAGTTCCGTCGCTTTGTCAATTCAAAATATAACCTCAACTTCAAGCAAGGCGACTTCTGGGATATTCACCAGTGGAGCGTTGATACACCAGAGACTATCAATGATTTCTACAATGCTGTATGGGATTTTGGGGGAATCATTGGTGACAAGGGCGAGCAGCCGGTAAGTGTGGGCGTGATCGTCTTCCGGCTACTTGCATTTAATTGATAGCTAAAGTGCACTGTGCCATGTTCCGCAGCTCATAGATGCTACGGTCCCCATGCATGAAGCCGCCAACATGGCTCGCAACGTGCAAGTTAATTGGGCGGAAAATGCATTACTATCGCACAAGAGTGCTCGATCAACCACGAAGCTCGCGATAGTGGGGTGCAAAGAACCACATCCGCAGGCATCACCCAGTCAGAGGATGGAAAGCAGTTTCCTAAGAAGCTTGACTTATGGTCAACTGTATACCGAAGTCGCGCAGGCTGCTGCTGCTCTGAAGAAGTTGGGTGTAAAGCCTGGAGATAGGGTGGCAGCCCTAACACCGAATAATCCGGGTAAGCAACAGAGCGCGGTCGCCATGTCTGGAGCCTATATACTAAGCAGCCCTTTTATCAATGACAGAGGCCGTAGTCATGGTTCTTGCGACCTCGTCACTTGGCGCGATATGGACTTCGTCACCGCCGGAATTCGGCTTAACGGCAATACTCGAGCGATTCCATCAAGTGAGGAGGATAGAAGCTTTTTGGGAAAGATACAAGCTAATAGATACAAGCTAATGATGCCTTAAACAGGTTCAACCTAAGGTGCTCTTGACTTGCGATAAATACCAGGCTGCCGGAAAAGAGGTCGAAGTCATTAGCAAGCTGAAGAAAATCATCGGTCCACTCGCTGAGGTGGGCCTGGAGCATGTTATAATTGTCGGACAATTGGAGAAAGACCGAAGACCGAGAGGATCTCTGCCAGTGCTTGAGGACATCAAATCCGTGACAGCCTACCCCGACTTCCTCGATAAGAACGCCAAGGAAATCCAATTTTTGCGGGGTCCCGCGAATATGCCTCTGTGGATCCTGTTTTCAAGCGGTACAACGGGAAAGCCGAAAGCTATTGTTCATAATCAGTTTGGAATGATTGTGAACTCGAAGAAGTCTGCACCTTTACATGGTGGCCTCGGGCCGTCGGATTGCCAATTACAGGTAACAACCACTGCATGGATGATGTGGAACCATATGTAAGGCCGTGAAGAGACACCTTTTCTGCCCACGCCCCTGCTGACTCTACCATTGACACACTTGCAGGGTCAATACACTATTTTGTGGATTGACGATTGTGACATATGATGGAAGTCCCTTCTACCCACACAAGACGGCTCTCTTCGATCTTGTTGATGAATACGAGTGAGTCATTTCCATTGAAGATCCTGCCTCAATGTCTGTATACTGACGATAGAACTGCAACCAGCGTGACTGCCTTTAACGTTTCACCCAGATATTTGCAAATCCTGCAATTAGAGAACATCAAGCCTAAAGACACGCACAAGCTCAAACACTGGAGGACAAGTCTGCTTACAGGGTCACCAGTAAAGCCTGACCTATACGAGTTCATCAGGGACAGCATGAAGGATATTTTCATTCACAATGGCTCTGGCGGAACAGACGTATGTGCTGCTTTCATTGGCGCGAATCCAGTCATCCCTATTCATGCAGGCGAACTACAATGCCCTGAGCTAGGCGTTGCTATTGAGTGCTGGAATGATGCTGGAGAGCGCTGTCGTAATGGCGTCGAAGGCGACCTGGTAATCACCAAACCTTTACCGAATATGCCGCTTGGCTTTTTGGGAGATGATGAGAACAAGACTCGGCTGCGCGATACGTACTTCAATCACTTCCCCAATAAGCAAGTATGGTACCAAGCAGATTATAGTAGGTTGATTACGCCTCGCTTCAGTCTATGCCCGCTGACAATGAATTGCTTGCACAGTTGTAGTCAATCCCAAGACTCGCGGTATACATATGCTAGGGCGGTCAGACGGTGTTCTGAATCCGCAAGGTGTTCGGTTCGGTTCAGCTGAGCTATATGCTGTCGTGGAAGAAATGAAGGATGCGTATGTAAATCTTCCGTGGTCGATAAGGCAAATACGCTTACTCAGCTTCTCTTCCAGTGTCGATGACTGCATAGCAGTCGGACAGAAGCTAGCGGACGGAGACGAAAGAGTCGTACTCTTCGTGAAGCCTCTACAAGGTGACAAGCTTTCGCAAGAGCTAGTCAAGCGCATACAGGAAGCTATCAAAGATCGGTTGTCCCGCCGGCATGTGCCCGCGAAGATCTTGGTCTGCATGGACATACCCGTAGGCATCTTAATCATCAATTCATACGTGACGAGTAGCTGACTATCGGTGACCATAGTATACCGTCAACGGCAAGAGGGTCGAAGTTGCCGTCAAGAAAGTCATCAATGGAGCCAAACCTTCTTCAGTGAACACAAGGTAGGCGGAATAGCATGTCAGCTGACGTAGACGTAAACTAATTCATTGATCCTCCAGCGGAATGCTGAACCCGACATCGCTCGACTTCTTCGTTAACCATCCTGAGCTCCGCTTACCCGAAGGCAGTCGACCTCGTGCAAAACTGTAATCTGTGTAGGATTATGATATGTAGATCTATAGATCGCTTCAATGGTGAAACATTATGTCTGGGAGAGTATACTTTGTGCAATAGATACGTCTCAAGTGTCAGACTTTGACTGAACTACAAAACGGCTTCCGTTTGCGGAGGAGGGCCACAGGCCTGAAAAGCTTGCTGAGGCACACATGCTCTCGAATCAGGCGAGCAAAAGCTTTTAATACTTGCCCACATAGGAGGCCTTGGCCATTGTCGCCCTGGAAGAGGATTGCACACCAACTCCTTTCGAAAGTTATGACTGCACATGACTCTCGGCAAGCTGGTGGCGAAAACTCCAAGAATTGAAGGCGTAGAAGGCTGTTTGAGCCTCTCGCATAGGACACCACGCCGAAATCGCGGCTGTCCACCATAAGGCACGTTAAGGTGCTCGGCCTCCGGGATCCAAGATGTGGAAGGTTATTCGGGTTGAAGACATCGATGATGTTGCAACTTCATAGCATACAATAGTGGCGCAGGTAGCGCACATAATACCTTCGTTAACATGTGGATTGGATCTTTGCATTTCAACACAAACGCGTTCAAGCGCCGGAAAGCCGCATGGTCCCGACTGCCTCTTTTACGTATAGGTCTGAACCCCGCATGCATGGGGCTGATCTCCCTTGTAAATGAGTAATTAGCCTCAAAAGCCGTGCGGAGGTCCGAGCAAACTTGCCTGCTTGGTGCTCCATCCGCGTGCACCGTCGTGGGTGTGTGCCGCAGCGTGTTTTGGTAACCTTCCCCCAGTATCTAGGCACTTCCGACAGCCAATCGGTCTTTCCAGCTGCTTTTCTTTTGTTAGACCACCACCGTCAATGAAATGAATAGGAAGTCAATAGGGAACATGTGCCTGACGAGTTCGTACCCTTTCTGGTGTTATGTCTTGCAGGTTCCTTTTCTTCGCTTGCCCATCTCATCGATATAACATGTTTACGAGACAAATCGTCTCCCGTGCTTCCCAGGTCCTCGCTGGTCTTGGACCGATCGCGCCTGCTTTCCGGACGACATCAGCTGCTGGAACATCCAATAGCTCTGCAGCAGTGCTACAATCTGCATACTCCTCTGATTGGCGACAAACACCTGGTTTGTTTCCGTGAGCTAGCAGTCATGCGACCAGAATTGTCATTATCGTAAGAATGTCGCTGATTCTGACGCTCGTAGTCAAAGCAGTATCATCTGCCCATATCCCCGAGCTGCGCCAAGATGCTCTCCTCATCGTTCAGGATCCTCCAAACGTATGTTCACGAATCAGGCGTCGCTGCGAAACGAAGAACCATCGGAGCACCCAGACAATAGTATTGCTGCCGAGCGACAGGACTTTGAGGATATCATAAGTTATCAAGGGAAGAATGTCGCCTCAGTCATGGGAGATATCAACGACATCAAGGTGAAGTGTTTCGATAAACTTCGTAACCCCCATGTGAATTTCAACAAAGGTATTTTCCGCTTGATAAACTTGCATCCCGAGATACGAGCCTTGGAGAACGCCGACCGCTATATGAAGACTAGATATGAAGCGCTGGCAGCTGTAGATTTCCACGACGATGCACGAAGAGGGCACAATGTCATCAATTCCAGAAGCTGGTGTTTCACGAACGGAAAGCTGGCGGAATTGGACAGAATGTATCGGGACTCGAACTTATCGTGGGCCGTGTGGAGGATTGGAAGCGGGCAAATACAGCTACGCATGATGGCATTCTCCAGAGCTTGTGAACTGCCGTATGTTGCTGGTCAGTCAGATTCCATTCGAGACCTAGCTTTGAAGACCCTAGTCGATAGCACTGGGAAAATGTGGGATGAGGAAAGCGCTGTACAACTGCTGAAAGCGTTGAGGATGTTGGATGGGTTGAACAGATCTTGATGGTCATCGAATAACAACGATAGAACATACCCATTCGGCAGGCGCATGGTTGTCCGTTCACTCGATCAACGCTGTCACCAGTCGCACGTCCGCAGGTCCGGCGTGCGTTCACGGCATTTCCATGGTGGCATTTTTGAGAAGGTTGTTGTAGAGCTAGAAGAGCGTCGCAGTGGATACCCGATGTAATGAGCATTGTCAGCAATATGAATATAATCAGTCCCCGCCGATGCCGTGTTTTGCGGTGTGCGTTTGTTCAGTCCAACGTGAGCGACGAGGGAAGCGAGAGAGCAGAGAGACGAGAGCCGGAAATCGGGCAAAGAGGAAAGCGAGGCCCGCAGAGAAAGAGCGGCGAGACGAGCGAGCAAGCAGGCATATTGGAGCGAGTAGCCGTGCGCGCAGCCAGCGTGTGAAGGCCTGGCACGCGTATCCTGGCTCTGCTGGCCGACCTCGAAGAGTCGAAAACCGCCAGCATGGCTCGCGCTCCGCCGCCTGCGCCTGCAGATGGTCAGCCAGCCAGCGAGGCATTGGAGGGCGAGCAGGACACGCAAGCCGTCATGCTGCGGATAGGTGACGTGGCAGACAGGGAGGAAGCATTCGGGGTGGGTTTGCTGAGGCTTGCTGTGCTTGTCTGCGCTCCTCGGTGCTGATTGCTCTGGTTCGCTGCGATCTCGTCCTCTGTATACAGACAAAGACGCTGGCTCAACTGCGCGAGGAGGCCATACAGCAGCGCCGGAATGCTCTAGAGTGAGTATGACATGCCCAGGTGGACATCCATGTGTCTACCTACCTATGGAACCTGCCTGGACAGTGCTGATCATGCTTTCTGACTTCATTCGTGCGCAGAGCTCTCATGCCTGAGCGAGCCGCCCTACTGAAAGACCTATATTTTGTGCTCACGGACAAGGAAAAGGCGACGCAATTTGGATCAGGCTTGGACCCCTCTGGACCCTCATTGGATTCTGCTCTACAAAAGGCTCTTCACGAAAGAACTGCTGCTTTTATCGAAAGATGGGTTCGCGAACCTCGGTATGTCATATTTATGACAGGCATAAGACCTGTCCTACCAGTCTTTCCGAGAAGGCCTGGCTGATGCACAACCTCCCTGCCCTCACCACATCCATTGACGGATGCATCGACGCCTCGTTTTGGTCGTTACAACACACAGCGTCGCCGCTCAGATACCTGTCGAATTGCCGCCTCTCAAGCCTACTCCCCCTCCATCACCTACCCGCCGTGACAGCACGATGTTAGACATGTCAGAAGAAGTAGCAGCTGTCGAGCGAGAGCTCATCAAGCCTGAATACCGCAAGCAGGCTGCTTCTGGGTCTACCGGCGATGATGGGCCTAGCAACATAGATAGAAATAGAACGCCCAGTGGACATTCTGCCAACGGTATGTACGTCGATGGGAATTCTAATCCTTTCACTTCACCCACAAGGGATGGTCGTTCGAGCTCGGCTTCGCATAAGCGACAGCACTCTCTCGTATCGCCCTTTCCGGTCACTTTTCATTCACCTGGCTTCTCAGCTTCAACACCACCATTAAAGCAAATGGAAGTCCCCTTTCCTCTTACTTTACACCACCCGCCGTCCACGTCACAAGAAGCCTCCACATCCAGTCCGCCAGCTACCGTGAATACATCAGCGACCCTGGCCAGCGAGCAAGCAGGTCCATCATCGCCTTCAAAAGCCAAGAAAGTCAAAACCCACCCGACGAGCATGGAAGATTCTGATGCTTTACCATTGGCATCCTTCCCCGTTCCATATCCACCAGAATTACCACCTCTACCTGAATATCTGCTCAAGAACCGAATGAACGTCGGTGGCTTAGCGAAAAAGAAAGCTCGAGATCGTGCAGCTGTACAGCAGAATCTTCAATTAGCCAATACATTAGCCACTTCTGCTGATTTATATAAGTTGGGAGTATCTAGAGCGGTCCATAGTTCTATACGAAGTCTAGTCGGCGCTGGAGCACCTCCACCCGATAAGTCGCGTACGGGAGGAAAGATACTCTCAACAGCGGATTGGCATACTGTCATTTCGGAAATGCAGTCACAGCGTGCCATGGAACGCATAGAACAGCTGAAGGCGGAAAAGACTTGGTCGCTTAGGCAATTCAGGAAGCAAAGGCCCCCGGCTACGCATAAAGCTCATTGGGATTATCTACTCGAAGAAGTGAGTTGGATGGCCACGGACTTCAAACAAGAGACGAGATGGAAAGTCGCTACCGCTCATGAGCTTGCGAGGGCTGTAACAGCATATCATAAAGCCGAGACAGATGAAGCGAGGGCCTCAATGCAAATAAGCGTGCGACCGCCTACGCTCCTGCCTGACCGGCCGGCAATCGCGAATGGAATATCGGGAGAGGAGGATGCCGACATGTCTGCGTCCGACATTCCCAACTCGCAAGAAGCTGTGCCAGATAAGTCACTCTCAGTGGTGCCGAATGGCCAAGCAGAGCCTACGGCCGAAGCAAGCGAAGCTGTCGCCAAGACCGAAGTGGCCCCAGCTGAAGAAGAGAAGAAGGACACTAGCGGGGTCAAGACGCCTGCCTTGACAGACATAGTAGCTCTACCGACGCCTGCGGCAGTCGCGGAACCAAGACACAAGAAATATCAACACCAGCTACTCAAGGCCCGCGCGCCTCTCTTCGACTTCACGCTCAATACGACAGTGTTCGACCTCAGCAAAGCAGGCCTACCAGAAGCATATAAGGATGTACCTACGTACGACATCACACATGAGCTCTTTCAGGAACTTATGACATACGGCCCACCTGCCGAACCATCGACGGACTCGAGGCAAAACAGACGTATAGACGAATCTAACCCAAATCATACTCGAATCACAAACGCTTCGCATTTATTGCAGAGGAAACCTATTCTAGTCAGCACGTTGCAGCCGGCTAGAAAGAGAAAATCTTCGGGCGCTTGGGGAGACTTGACGGATGTTGCTGGTGAAGAGGGCAGAGATCTGCTTACAGAGATGTTCGGACCGGCGTCTGGTGAGTCTCACGGACTAACGCGGATGATTGCGCCGCCTTCTGACTGACATTCGCGCAGATATAGCTTTCACTCCAGGCATGCGTCTCAAAGACACAGGCAATAAACGTTTCACGCCATTACCGCCTGCCAACGCTGAACTACGAGCAGCGGCGATGGATTGGACGCCCGAGGAGGACAAGCAATTATTCGTTATCGCTCGGCAATACTCCTTCAACTGGGATCTCATAGCCAGCGTCTTCAACGACGCTACTCGTAGACCGAAGTCTGATGAACGCCTACCCTGGGACTGCTATGATCGCTGGCATAAGAAGTATGCACCTCTTCCTACGCCCGCAACGGGACAGGCGAGCGCATCGACTGCCTTACTACCAACGACAGCGCAAGCCGCCACCGCGGAGGAGAATGGTCAGCAGGTACCTGGACAAATGCAACAGCAACAAGCTCAAGCACAGGCAAATCTCCAACAGCAGCCGCCCAAGAAGGAGAAGAGGGCTGCAAGTGCTACACTTGCTTCTTCGACGGCGGCTTCGGTGCCTGTGAGGAAGCCTGAGTTGAGCAGAGCTCAGATTAGACACATGAGTATCATCGAAGCGACTAAGAAAGCCCAGAAGAAGCGCGAGCTAATGCAAAAGAACAGTGAGTCTTGTCTGCATATTCCTGCCCGCTGCCGTGTACTAATTGTCCGACATCGCAAACAAAGACATGCAACCGGCAGTTCGCAAGATCAACCTCACCGCTCACGAATCGCATAATCAACCTATGCATCCAGGCTTGACCGCTCTCGATCTGTCCAGACTAAAAGCTGAGCGAGAACGGCAACAGCTCGAAGAGATCAGAAAGCGCGAGCAAGCGAAGATGTATCAGCAAGCGCAAGCTGCTGCCATGGCGCAACAGCAGATGCAGGCTCACGCTCAGGCTCAAGTACAAGCACAGCAGCAAGGCGGTCAAGCACGAGGACCAATACCACAAGGCATGCCAGGGCAGCCTATTCCCGGAGGTGTGAGTATACTCTAGCTTCTACAGACTGCTATGGATTTGTTTCTCTTGCGAATTATTGGGACTGTTTATTGATGTTGGCACGTCTCCCTCGGAATTGCTAGCCTCAAATGCAACAGCTACCGCCTGGCGCAATGCCACAGAACATGCTACCCAATCAGCCTGGAATGCCCGGTCAGCCAGCACAACAACGAATGTCGATGGGTCCGCCTCAATTGCCAGCGGGGATGCAAATGCCACCGCCACCGATGCCACAACAAGGTGAGAGAGCAGGGTCGATGTCACAACAGAGCCAAGTTCCTCGGCCGCCTAGCCAATCTGGTCAACATTCTCAGCAACAGCAAGTCATGATGAATGGTCAACAGCCTCCTCCGATGATGAACTTGCCGGGGTCTTCACCACCTATGCAGCCTAACCTGCTACCCGGGATGCAGTTTTCAATGCAGCAGAATGGTGGACCAGCAATGGGACCGTCTCAATCGCCTCAGCCGCCAGGCCCTCTTCCACAGATGTCACCGCATCAGATGCAGATGCAGCTGCAACAGCATCAGAACGGCAATCCTCAAATGTCTCCAGCTCAGCAGCAAGCCTTACTTGCGCAACTGAGTCAGATGCGAGCGGGATCACCGGCGATGCCAATGCCAGGAGGTTATCCAGCAGCGATGCCCGCAGGTATGCAGGGACCTCCACAGCTCATGCCAAATCTGCAGACAAATCAGCAGCAATTACTGGAGATAATGAGGATGAGGCAGAATAGTCAAGTGAGCAGTCAGGGTAGTATCCAGTGACCCAATAGCTGTAACGGAGTCGTTGTTTGATTAGTTTTCGAACGGAAGCGCGCAACCTGTTATATTATCCGCGAAGAGTGCGGAATCTTTTGTTTCTGGCGGTGTCTTTTCTTGCCCAGTCCAGGCCGCAGCTTTCGTCATCCATGAAGACTTACAGTATTTACTGCCTTTCTCGAGAAGCGTCTAAATTCATGCAGGCAGGTTTTGCAACTTTCCATTTCTGCACCTTTTGGGTGCTCGATCACTTTTTCGATGGCAGTTTTCCGGAAGGAAGCTTGAGCCTTCCTCGCCGCACTCAGGCCAGCAGCAGCACAGGCGAGCTCGCAGAGTGGCTGAGGAGTACCGAGATACCAGCCAACGCTCAAGAGCAACAGAAGGAGTGAGGTGAGTGTGCATGTGTGCAGTCTGGAGGTGTCTGCTGCTGCTTCTGTGAGCTGTGCTGACTCGTCTGGCTGCTCTCCATTCGCCGGTGGTGTCGCTGCAGTACCATCGAAAGCCCGCAATCGAGAAGTTGTCGAAGGGCAAAGTCGCTGACCAGTCGTCGTCAATTCGTCGCATTCATCGTCTATCCTTCAATTCCATCAATCTATCTGCGCTACGTGTAGCTTCAAGATGGTCAACATCCCCAAGGTTCGCTTGCTATTCGCTATCAGGCTAGATGGAGGGTATTGGAGAGCAATCGCTGATTGTGGTTCATGATCTCGCGTGCAATTAACAGGTCCGCAACACATACTGCAAGGGCAAGAAGTGCCGAAAGCATACACCACACAAGGTCACACAGTACAAGACCGGAAAGGCCTCCCTCTTCGCTCAGGGAAAGCGCCGTTACGACCGAAAGCAGTCCGGTTATGGTGGTCAGACCAAGCCCGTTTTCCACAAGAGTGCGTAGATGAACAGTCGAGAAGCTATCCATGGCAGGAAGCAAGGAGGGGTTGAACCAGTCGGCTGATCCTGTTTGCGTTGTGCACCCGCAGAGGCAAAGACAACAAAGAAGGTCGTTCTCCGATTAGAATGCACAGCATGCAAATACAAGGCCCAGCTATCGCTCAAGCGATGCAAGCACTTCGAACTCGGTGGTGACAAGAAGACGAAGGGTGCCGCTCTTGTTTTCGTGCGTGACATTCACCATTCTAAAGATCTATTGCGTGTGGCCCCGCTACCAACATCGCTACTGACGTGTGTATGGTTTCTACTCCTATTTCTCCCTATACAGTAAATGGAAACAACACCTCGACATACTCTACGCGTATTCTGCTGTCATTGGGCTTTCTGTACCGGATATCATCGTTTTCATAAGAGTTTGAAGATGCAGGCAGCGTAATGATCAGCAATCCCTCTTTTTGGCATACTTCGTTCCATCGACATCGCTTTCGCGTTACGAATATTAATGCACCTACGTGACTCGAGTACGCGCCTTACTCTCGTGAAACGAGATGGGCCACATCTGAGGAAGACTTGCTAGCCATGATCAAGGGAGCCAGCAAAACTCAATATTGCGTACCTCCTTTCGTTTGAGAATACTCTGTTTTGTGAGGATGCTTATACTACAACAACGAAAACTGTCAAACCACTACGCCTCGGCACGGCAGGCTTGTCGAGCGGGTATCAGTCATTGTGCTTTGTCGTCTGTTCCCAGACCTGGAGTCAGAGTCCGGGACGATGCCTGGCCAGCCTCTAGTTCGGACTGTTGACTGTTTGACGAGGCCTGACTGTCTTCTAACTGCTTCTGTTTGGGATCTACATAATCGCGGTTCAAAGGGTTTTCCTTTGTGATCAAGCTGAGGAGCTGCATTTTCGCAGCAAAGTGGGACGCATCAGTGACTTCTTTTGCGGATACTGACGTTTATGACTTACGAACGCTGTGCCAGCCACAGGTACGAAGAAGATGAAGATGTAATGCAGAGCGTCCTGGTAGGCATCGTAAATGGCATCTATTGTAGCTGGATCCAGATTCTTGGGTAGATCCGGTGAAATTTGATGAATGATGACATGCCTCACATCTTCAGGTATCCCAGGTGGTAGTCTCGCTTTAACGACATTATTGAGTATCGCATTACTGATCGCTAACCCGAATGCTCCTCCCATGAATCTCAGGCAATTTCTTGTACCTGTAACGCATGCCCTATCTTTATTAGGAGCACCCGCTTGGGCAGCTACTAATGTCGTCTGTAGTGTGCATCCAACTCCAAACCCTTGGAAGATCAAAAAGCCAACTAATTTGGCATAACTTGTTGTTCTATTGAAGGTAGTCTGTAATCCAGCACCGATAGTCCAAATGAAGAATCCAACCCTAACCTGGGGAAGTACTTTTTTGGTATAAGGGGTGATAACGCCAGCTAATAAAGAAGAACAGACTTGAACTAGTAGTAGTGAGAGTAGGAAAGAAGCTGATTTGATGGGTGACATTCCTCTTAATACTTGAAAGTAGATAGGTAGGAAGAATAGATTTGAAAAGTAGATCATTCCAATAAAGAAGGTACTTCCTAGTGTGATTGCTGTAGTTCTATACGTCCATAACCTTAATGGCATCACTGGTAATGCAGCCACTTTCCATTCTACCAATACGAACCCTATTGCCGTCATGATGCCGAGGATGAGGAGGACAATAACGGTAGGTGAAGACCAGGCGTAGGTCGTTCCACCTGAGGAGATAGGGATGAGAATAAAGATATTCGCTGCCAAAGAGAGAATGGCACCGTAATAGTCTACTTTTTTGAGCTTCTGTCGAGCTGATCCAGTCACTGGAGTGAGGGGGAGACAGAAAAAAATGACCACCGCGCAAACGACTCCGCATGGGCACATAATCCTATTATGTACATCCGTCGATTAGCAACCTGTTTATGTCCGAAAGAGTAAGAAATCAGTTTACCAGAAGGTCCAGCGCCAGCTGGCGTTCTGACTGAGTGCTGCACCAATAAATGGTCCCTGATATACGAAAGCCATGATTAGCTATGGCTAGTTCTACCTCACGAGGTGTCAAATTACTCACAGCCGCTGAACCAGCCGCTGCGCCAGCACTGAGTATACCTTGCCATTTCCCTGTCCAATATCAGAGCGTATCAGCATTTACTCCTTAATCATGAAGTTGTTTCAAAGGGACAGGCCCATCGAAAGCTATACCCACCTCTCTCTTCCAACGAAACGACATCAGAGACAATGACCATAGACAGGTTTGTCATACCACCACCTCCCATACCTGCTATTGATCTGAAGACATATAGCATAGCCGGGGAGTTTGAAAATCCACATATGAGATTGCCGAATACAAGGAGACCTATGGCCACGAGCAAGCATAGTTTTCGCCCAACTGCGTCAATCCTAACAATGGTCAGTATTGACGTCTCTCTATAAGTAAACAAGCAGAGCTACTTGGAACTTACATATATCGCTCAGACGACCGTATATAAGTTGACAAGAAGTATTTGCAATTCTGAAGTTGAGGGAATTCGAACATCGTACTCGGTCAGCTACAGTGGCATCGGAAGCCACCGAAGAGATAAGGAAGGCTCACAAGTATGAAGTACCGACCCAAGCGATTGATTGTCCTGCTTCTAGAGCTTTGCCGATGACTGGTTCTGCAGTGGCTACTGTAACTTGATCGGCCAAACTGAGGAAGATGGTGAACGAGAGGCCTAGAAAGCTGTCGACATACGCAAGTCAGTCTTTCAAAGCTAAGATATAATCAGACCGAAGCCTCTCACACTATAACGAGCTTCGACCGCGACAGACGCGACGTCTGGTCATCGAATGAAATGACCCTCTTTGCGCGTGGCATTGTAGGTTTCTCGCGATAATCTTGTTTCTCAGATACGGCGAGGCCAGCAGTGTTCTTCTCGCCTACATTGTTATCTGGCTCTGACTTGTTGGCAGCAGCCTCTGGATCGCGATTGATAGCCATGTCGACATTCTCGTCGGAGTTGATGCCGCCGAGGTCTGCTCGGCGCAGCGATGGTCCATTCTGCGCGACTGCCATTGACCGTTCCCAGTGAGCTGAGCTGAGCTGCTTCAACAACGATGCATTGGATGGTTCAGAAAGGAAGCAAGAGGACAGCAAGGCCGTCTGCAATCAGCTCGTCCTCCTGACTCGACCGTTATGTTTCACCAAAATTAACATTAAGCGACGACGGTGCCGAAAGATAGACATCTATTCTTTGGCAGCAGATCAAGACCATCGCGTGCTTTTTTTGCAAGAGATGCCGGCGGTGACTTAGCATATAGCCGAGTAGTTTGGCGTGTGAGCATCCCACACTGGCCTACGAGGCATGCGATGAAATAGTAATGCAGGCAGATAGACACGAATACTAACAAGCTAGTTAATGGAAAGACGCGCACATCGTCCTCGACTTTGGAGCAATTTGATGCCCAGGTGTTCGCCACCAGATTTTCATCAGCCTGCCGAAAACTCGATCGAAAAACGTGACTTGCCGAAGCACGCCAGTTGGCGAGGGATTGACGAGCTCTTGCTTTCGAAGAAGGTCAAGCTTCTACTTGGATGAAGATATGTCATTGGTCATACCGTAATTCTACTCACGTACAAGCCTATAGCCCCGAGCAGGCTTGTCTAAGCCTGCCTGTGCCACTCCGTTGCCTCTCTATCGCGAATGGCTTTCCGATCAACCAGCCATCCCGCCATTTCCACTTGAAGCAACTCTTTGACTTTGTCGAAAGTCACAACAGGCAGCAATGGCAGGAGGAGTATATACACGAGAAGGAACGAGAAGGATGGCTAGTAGTGCAAGGTCCTTCGAGGGACGAGGAACAAGCATTCAAATAGAACCTGGTCGAAGGATGCTGCTCCTTGTCTTCCCAATCTTTCCTGCATCCAGCAAACGCAAACGAGTCCATTACACTTGATAGACAATAGCTACAACACGCTAGTCAATCAGTCAACCATGATGATGCTTTCAAGCACTCAATCACTCTTCAACCTCTTCATCGCTCTGGTCACCCTCCAACAAGCTACTTCAGCACTCGCACTCCCCACGCGAGGCAGCTATGGACAGCTAGCGAGAAGAGCCAATTCAGCTAAACGAGCTGCTTCTTCGCCTACTGCTCCAGCTCCAAGGGTAAGATTGTCAAGACAGAAACAAGACGCTGTTCTTGTTGCGAAACGCGATGACAGCGCACAACTGGCTTCACCAGTCAAGTAAGCTTCGCGTCACCTCTATCGGGCCCGCAAGCTCAATTACTCACGTGCCTCCAATCTTTTCCACGTGTGTGATAACAGCTCGGAAGGACCTCACTTCGCTACTCCCTCTGTACACGTCATCAAAGTGAACCCCAAACTAGCACTCAAGCAAACGCAAGTCAAGCTCGCAGCATTAAGGGATGGTACTTCCGTTGAAGATAGGACAAAAGATGCTGTGTCAGTTACGGAAGGCGATACGAATGCCAACGAAGCGAAAGGAGCCAGTATAGGAGGTGGATATTCAATGTTCGCGGCAAACGATGGTGTTCCATCATCCTCTTCTGCTGCCGCCCCCCCTCAAGCTACCGCTTCTTCCTCGTCATCCTCGTGGGTAGCAGCTTCAAACGTTACTCTCCCATCAGGTCTATCAAAACGAGAACTAGTAGAAGGAGCAGCAACCAAGACCAAACAGCAGCTGAAGAAGAGAGTAGTACCTCATCCAGGCGAACCTTCTGCAACTATCAAAGTCAACGTCATCGGTGGAGAGATACTACAACAAAATTTTACAATAATCGAAACCAAAACTGCAACTTCAACAAGTGTTAAACCAGTTCAAACTTCCATTAATGTCAATATCATTCATAATGGTACTGGTAGCAACATCGATAATGACAACGGTGAAGATGCTGCGCTTCTCACATTCACATTCACTCTACCCATCGATGCTATTTCCACTGGAAACGAAACAGTAACACTCGTACCGGCGGGAAATGATTCCTATATCCCTTATATCGATGGAAAAGAAGTGGACTCAGAAAGCAAGATGAAAGCGACTTGCTCAATTCCTGTCAATGATGATGTACTAGTCGCCGTCGCAAGGGGACAAACATTCTATTCGGCGTGCTCATACTCCGCTTCAGGATCAATCACAAAACGAGTCAAAGTCAAAGTAGACATCAGTTCACCATCCTCAATAACAACATCAAGTGAAAAGGCGAAAAGACAGGTGGTAGCTTTCTTCGAATCACCTTCTCTATCTTCCGAACACACTCAAGCATCAGAAAAACAAAAACGACAAATGGTAGCTTATTTTCAAGCACCTTCTGAAGAAGCTAAAACTTTATCAAGAGAAGAAATGATGAGCGATCTATGGGAAGATTGTCTTGTTGGTATCGATGAGAATTGCTTGGAAGTTCCTGAGGATTAAGAATGTGAGGTTACAGGAAGTAATTATTACAAAATGTAGAACAGTTCGATGCATAGATGGACTGGATTCGGGTAGTTGGCTTCTTGGGAAATAGAGTAGTCGGGCGAAGTCAATTGAAGTCTCGTGTAATTAGATCACACAAGGGCGCCACCTTGAGCTTGAAGATGGACACTGCAATGAGAATATCTATTCTGCCCAAACGATGATCTTGGCTCTCCACTTGCTTTGCTGCAAGTGGCCAAAGCTATACTGTGCATGCTGCCTTTCTTCGCTAACAATCAAAGTGAGCACTCGAGCAGAACAAACTTACCCCCAGAATTCCTACAATCAAGTGAAGAGACGATCATATAGACTGCATTGTAGTACTCATAGCAAGCGTCATTCCTAGCGGAAACTTCAGGATGTAAACATGAACATTCAGCAGTTTTACATATCAATATTAGAATCCACCGACAACTATTTTTTACCCCTATTTATCTGGGTCTCAACTACTATAGAAAAAGGTCACAGGGGAAACGCATACTCAAACTATTATTCTACTACTTTTTGTTGTCCTTATACAATCTGGTTTTCTTACATACTTGCCATGGCGGTGAAGGTATAGCGACCAAACCTGTTCGCGGTAATTTAAGAGCAGCCAGAAAGGAAGATGAGAAGACAATAGTCAATCACAATAGCCAATCTTCCAGGTGTCTAAACCTGCAGACTTTACACGTCCGTTTGTCTACATAGGTCATATGCAACGATCATCAGTATTGAGGGCATGGCACTCCAGGGCGCTGACACGGGCGCTTTGACCGCCAGCCGTCCGCGACAGGCATGAGGCCAAGCTCACGTCATATTCCTGAGATTAGCAGTACGTCTCTCGAAGTCGTTCTTTGTAGCTTGTCTCTTCTTGTAGATAATGCCGCCGATGATCTGTGTACAGATATGCAAAGAAAGAGTTGGACACATTTGAATGAGTCCCGTTCCTAATCCGGCAATATTCTTTCAGGGACATCACTCACCGATAGGACAGCTAGCAGAGCCAGAGGAATACCTACGCCCAGTCCGATGGCGAGGCTCTTATTCGATGATGAGGAGGAGGATTGAGATAATGATGCTACTGCTGCTGGAGTAGGCGTGCTGTTGGGCTCGACGTTCACGCTTGCGGCATCTGTGGCGAGTGCTCCCACTGCCGCTGGGCTTGAAGGAATGGCTTGGACTTGGGCCTGGGAAAGGGCAGAAGGAGTGAAAGGACAGCCGGGGAATCAGTATACTTTTGATGTACTATGCATTGCCTTGTGCACCGTGCTATACGCTGCCTCACCCCGGATGAGACTCCCTCAGTCGCTTGCACCACCATCCAGCTCGACCCGACGCTCGCCCACGAGACAGTCTCCATTGCCTGTCTGACCGAGTCTGCACTGTCTATTTGTGCCACGTAGGAATAGTAGCCGTTGGAGACTTCCGACGCTCCTGGACTGACATTGCCTTCCTGAGCTTGGCCGTGGACGGATGCGAGGTGGGAGAGCAGCAGCGTGAGTGGCCCCGCGTAAATGGGCTTGGAGAGAAGCTTCATGATGGGAAAGCAAGCAAGGCTGGAGGAATATAGAGGGTGTTAACAAGTATGAATGTAAGCAAGTCGCAGTGATAGTGATGCTCCACTACATCCACTCCAGTTAACACAACGTGCTGGTGCTGCTCTCTGCCTTACGCAATGCACCGTCACCCCGATCACTCCATTCGCTTTCTTCACCGTTCCCCTCGTCACGTGCGCGGATCCCTGACAGGCGTAAATGATCGCACTAAGAAGTGGTCGACCTTGAAATGCGGAGTCCCACAATGCCTTCACCCACATCGCCTCTTCCGCCTTTACCACCTGCAATATGTCCTGCGCCGTTCAAAGGCTGAGGACCGAACCTTTACCTGCTCTACCTAGACGGAGTCCTCCAGCCGTTCCTGTCGAATCCACGGAGAAAACGGAGTATGACTTTGAACTTAAACCTCATCGAACAAAACAGCAAGGAAGACTTCGTCTTTCACCATTGCAGGAAAAGGTCGTGCGCCTCTTGAATCACCATCGTTGGATAAAATGACAATCCCGGCTAGACCGTTTGGGACTAGGGGTATTGTGCAGAGACCGCCTAGTGCGCTCGATATAACACTATTGCCTTCCCCCTCCCCTTTTTCATCATCACCTTCTGCTAGCACGTTCTCAGCGAAGACTTTAGCTGCTTCCTCATCGTCGTCGTCTATACCTACACCCAAAGCTAGGGAATTCAATCAAGCTCACATAAGAAGAAGGCAGGAAACTGAAAGTACACTTGCTAGTCAGTATAGTACTGAAGGTACATTTGAAGGATATGACCCTTCAAGGTCGAGTGGTGGTTCTGCTGCTTCCTGCTCTACTACGGGCAATTCAGTACATGCCAGTGGCGTGAGCAGTCACGCCAGTCATACTACTCTATCAAGCACCACTTCATACAGCAGTAACAGCAGCACGACAACTTCGCAAGTGAGTATCAACCATGCTACTGCACTCCTAGAGCGAGCTTATGCTAATTTAGCACCGCGCAGATACTGGCACACTGGTTTCGAAAGCGTGGCTTGGCATTGGTGTATGGCATCGACATTTCCTTCGGTGAGTTGTAAACGTGGAAGAAAGGAAATAGTGGCTAGAATGTGCGATTTCAGCTGGCTGGACCTTGCATGAACAGCAAAACTCGTACTTTTTGGCAGCAAGAGGAGCTGCTAGTCCCACGCGAGATGCATCGTCATTCTGGGGATGGGCACTCTGGATCCCAGCTATAATATGTTTCGTGAAGCTCGTTCAGAACACACTGTATGTATGGTGGGCTTGCAGGCTCTCTGAATGGTCACGCATGTCGAATGGCTAACAGCGAGCTGCTCTTCGCGCTATCAGTGATGCCGGTTCCGCTCACTAGGATGAGGAGGCTCCATTTAGAATTTCGAAGAAGGTATCAGCGGCCCGACATCCTGCGTTACTAAACTTCCGAGCTCCTCTTTCCGTCCCTCGATGCTTCTAGCTTGTCGTATGCACCCAAATCATGCAATCTGGCGTAGTAGGCGGATTCAACGGACTGAGTGCCGATATCATTTCCCAAACTCGAGGATCGGCAGCTCATACTGCAGGATACACCTCTTCAATATTATCCTTTGCCCTGTCCTAGGAGGTTTCTCCGATCTCTTCGGCAATAGGATGCCAGTTGCTTCTTTCACTTCTGGAATCTGGATCATCGTTTATTCTTTGATTGGATATACGACTCTTAATGCTTTAGGAACCATGATCATTGCTTCCCTGGCACACGCTTTCAATGCGCTACCTTTTACCGCTTCCATCCCACTCAAGGTACCCTCCCAGCTGGAGCTTGGGCTCGTCTTCGGCATTTGGAAAGCTTTCAACAACTTGGTAGTCTTATTGTGGACACAAGGCTGGAAGATTCCAGGGTATAAAACCAGGGAAGACCTATGAGAAGGTTGTCGCTTTTTTCATTGTCTGGAGAGCTTTGGAGTTCTGCTCGGATTTTACGGTATACTGGACAGACCGTACGTTATTGATTCCACATTACATATCCCAAGCTGGACTTGACCTGACGTGCTGTTTGTGCTTGGACAGATATCTCGGAGGAATTTTAACCATGAGCGAACGAAAGAGGAAACGACCCGAGAGAGGGAGGAATTGCCAGAATTCGTGAGTAGGAAACCTGCGAGCTTCGCGACAAGAATAGGGCTAGCATCATTAGTGAGCATGATCATCGTAGCTTGCGGTTGTTCATCAAGTTTTCGTTGTAAGCGGATAGCCACGAAGAAGACGTTACACAGGCGTTGTATCCCTGAGGCCCATATTGAGGTGTCAAGACTCCTTTGGCCCAAACATAGTGATAGAACCAGCCTAACTGCGTACCAGAGGGGGATCGCGTTTAATCCAATAGACGATGAGGCCAAGTAGAGTCAGAGTATACCGGAGTCCGGTATCATGCTCGAATACTTGGGAGCAATAGTGGCGACTAACATCTAGTGGCGACTTGACCTCTTCAGCTGTCGACCTGGTGCCTCTGCAACGCAGAGCTGAGGAGCTTGCATAAGCCCGTGCGCAGTAATTCAGCATGGTCATAAGCAGTATAACGGCTTCTTTCACCCTCCTTATCGCGGAGTCTTACCTTGCCTGAATTCCACCACGGCTCTTGTACAAACGCCAACTTTTGCCAGCATACAGCAGAATGGCAAAGGAAACGGCCGCAAAGACGGGCAAAGAGCACAAGAAGGTTAAAGAAGTCAAGGATTCGAAGGCTTCTGCAGATGCCGTCAAGGCAAAATCGAATGGCGATGCTGCGTTGAAGCCAAGAGCTGGACCTTCATCCGAAAATTCGACTGTCACGACTAAAGCTGCAGACAAGAGCAGTAAGAAGAAGGAGAAGGCCGATAAGAAAGGCAAGAATAAGGCCGACACTTCAGTCGCTGATACCAATGGCTCGGAGGAGGCAGACTTGGATGAGAATGCAATCCTGCTTCGAGAAATCAAGAGCCTTGGTGGCACTGAAGAGGATTTCGAATTCCTCAAAGATGTAGATACTGATAATGAAGATGAAGACCAAGCTCCAACTACGGCAGTTGATGATGTAAGCCTTTTACTCCTATCTCGTCTGCTGTATTCTCATGCAATACAAGTCTGACCGCCGTTGCATTTGCCCGATCACCATTCTGCTACAGAAAAAGCTAGCAAAGGATTTGAAGAGCTTTATGGCTACTCTGGGCGATTTGAAGAGTTTTGGCATACAAGCAGTCGTGTCAGAAGAAGAAGAAGAGGAAGCGGAGTCTGACAGCGAGGACGAAGACGAAGAGGAAGACGAAGAGCTTGCTCAAGACCACGTGATGGCAGAGGCAGAAATCGGGTCTGACGATGATAGCGACGAGGAAGACGATGAAGAAGAAGAAGAAGAAGAGGAGGAGGTGAAGTCGGTGCCCGTCAAGTCTATTGCGCAATCCGTACCAAAGCCTACTGAGGTGCCGCCTAAAGCTGGCCCTAGTTCGCAAGTACAGACAGCAGCGCCCGCTAGCAAAAGTGGGATGGTGAGCAAAAGACCTCCTTGCAGACTCAGTTTTCAATGGTTCTGACGATTCAAACACTTCGTGTAGCTTCTGGATCCTCACCCTCGATGGTACGATATGGATCTCCCAGAGTTACCTGAACTCGACAACGAAGAAATACCCATGCCATCGAATAAAGACATTGAACGCATGCAGACCAGAGCAAATAAGCTGCTCGAAGAGCTGGGCGAGACATTTGCTGGTTCCTTGACTTCGGACGCCAAAGGCAAAGGAAACCCCCTGAACACGACAAGCACGCTTTCGACCTCTGACCGAGCTTTCATCAAGACTATCCTCACGAGTGGTACAGAGACGGACAAGCTCTCAGCCCTCATCCTTCTATCCTCATCATCGCCTGTACACACCACTGCCTACCTCAATCAGCTGCTAGGTCTCACGAAGAAGAAATCACGTGATCAAGCTGTGAGAGCAATTCGTGCGATTGTAGATTGGCTACAAGGAGGTTCAGCCGGAACGAGCTCAGCCGGTCTTCCTGACCGAAAACTCAAGTGGTTTGCTGAACAGCCAGATCTTCGTCGAGTAGCTCAAGCTCAACGGTCAGGCTTGAAGAAGAACGGTAAAATTCCAGGTGACGAACATCTAGCACTCTGGGCTTTCGAAGATTGGCTTAAGAAGTGGTATTTCGGTCTCTTGCAAGTTATCGAAGGGCTCTTACATGATCCACTACCTTTCGTTCGAATGCAAATGACAGGCTTCGTTGCGGGTCTTCTATCTGGCAAACCGGAACAAGAGCAGAATCTCCTTCGCTTGCTTATAGATAAGCTAGCTGACTCGGATAAGAGCGTCTCTTCGAGGACTTCGCATCATATCCTGCAAGTTATACAGGCGCATCCGATGATGAAGGGGATTGTCGTGCGCGAGGTCGCTGCATTGGTGTTGAAACCCTCGACTGTCAATGCCGCTTCGAACGCCTCCCACGCAACGTCGGGTAGTAAAGGTCATAAAGGCAAAGGTCCAGCTTCGGCACCTGGTCACTCCCATGCAGCAGGAATGCGAAGCAGTGATCATTCCCGCTACTATGGCATCATTACACTTAATCAAATCATGCTATCACGGAGCGATCAAGATAAACAGGTAGCGAACAAGCTTCTAGAAACATACTTTAGCGTATTTCAGGATTTGTTAGGAACATACGAGACAAACGAAGGTGAAGCAGAATCGTTACCACAACAAGCGGATCTCAAAGATCGAAAGACGCGCCGAGATGAGAAGCGAGGGAAAGGAAAGAAAGATGATGATAAACTTGCTCATTTGTCGAGAAAGGATCGTCGAAAAGTAGTCAGAAGTCAGCAAGCTTTAGAATCTGAGAGCAAGCTTATGGCTGCTGTTCTGACGGGTGTCAATCGAGCTTTCCCTTACTCTGAGCTCGAAGGCAATGTGTAGGTCATAACATCCCGAATCGATGGCCGTTCCTTCGCTGACAGACTTGTTGTGCTTCCAGTCTGCACGCTCGAGTCGATACACTCTTCCGCATCATACACACTGGCACGTTCAACGTAGGCATTCAAGCTTTGATGCTCATCTTCCAAGTCTCATCCCGACAACAAAGCGTCTCGGACCGCTTCTATCGCGTGTTATACGATACGCTACTCGACCATCGCTTAGCAGAAAGCAGCAAGCAGGCCATGTATCTGAACTTGCTGTTCAAAGCTGTGAAAGCGGATACTTCAAGCAAAAGGGTCGCTGCTTTCGTGAAGAGACTTCTGCAGGTATTGGCTTATCATCAACCACCTTTTGTCTGTGGTGCTTTGTATCTGCTCGGAGAAGTGAGTTGCTTGTAGTGTACGCCTCAAGCTGGTCAAGCGCTGATTTATACTTGCGTTTTAGCTCTTCAATGTCACACCAGGTCTGCGAAGCATGTTCGCTGAGCCAGAAGATAACGAAGATGACCTCGAGGTATTCAAGGATGCCCCCGACTCGGAAAATGAGAAAGATAAAGAAGACGATGCCTCAATGACCAAAGAGGCAGAAACTTCTCGAGTACTTCCGACCTCTTCACACCAATACGATGGTAAGAAGCGCGAACCTCAATATGCAAATGCACAGAATAGCTGTTTGTGGGAGATTGCTCCACTACTCTCGCACTATCATCCCTCAGTAGCATTACACGCTTCCCAACTTCTTTACGGCCAAAATATCACAACAAAACCAGATCTTGAACTTCATACACTCTCGCATTTCTTGGATAGATTCGTGTATCGAAACCCAAAGAAGGCATTGCCAAGTAATAGTGGTAATGGGATGAAACCAGGAGGAAAGGGACAAGATGTTAGTGGATTAGTAATGATGCGTAAAGGAGCATCAGCACCGACAATAACATCCGAAATACCATTGAACAACGAAACATTCGCAAAGAAGAAAGAAGACGAGATTCCAGTTGATCAATTATTCTTCCATCGTTATTTCAAACAGAAATTGGTGGATGAAGAAAATGTTCGTGAGAAGCAGGATAAAAATAAGAAGAAGAGGAAACGCGGTGGTATTGAAGATGAGAGTGATATTGATTCGGATGATGAAATTAGTATTGGAGATGATGATGCTGAAGCTGCTGATTTGGTACCTAATCAATCCGATATGGAAGATGTCGGCGATGAAGAGGAGGATAGCGATCTGGATGAAGACGAGGTCTGGAAGGCTATGCAGGCTTCGATGCCTCCTGCCGAAGGAGACGCGGATCTTATGCAGGACGATGACGAAGAATCTGGCTCAGAAGCTGGTTCTGCCACTGCCGCTGGCGCAGGCTCCGCAGAAGAAGAAGATGACGATATCAGCGCTGGTGAATTCGCCTATTCCGATTCTGAAGCCGACGAAGATGAAGCTATGGATGCTATCTTGGCAGGTGAAGATGAAGAAGCTTCCGGAGACGACGAAGCCGAAGCCGATAACTCAGATTTGGGAGAAGATGAAAACATGCCTTCTTTCTTCCCTGATGACGATGATGAAATGAATGACGTGCCTACATTCGATGAAGATGAAGATGATCTAATAGGAAGTGACGAAGATATCGTCCTTGGTGATAACATCAAATTACCGGCTGGTGCTGGAGCTGATGGAAAGCAAGGATCAAAGAACAAGAAGAGAAAACTCAAACATTTACCTGCTTTCGCTAGTGCAGATGATTGGGCTGATCTTATTGAAGGGCATGATAGCGAATAGACTCGAGTAACAGATTAGAAATGAGAATAATGAGATTTCATCTTATCGGTTTTGTTGAGAGGGATCCCTCTTGTGTTTCGGTGTACTTGGCACAGTAATTGCTTGTATGCTACAGCAGCTTCTAATACATCCAGACCTTAAGTTGACGTCCACAAGACAAAGTTTGAATTCTCCATCTATAAGCGGATGAAACCGCGTCCACCACGCCTCAGATAAAAAATGTTCAAGAACCAATTTTTGAGCGTTCGCCACGCATTGAGGAGGAAAGCCAAAGCTCCAGATGCCGTTTGATCCGCAGTGAAAGCAGTGATATCTGATATAAAGAGGTTGAAATCCCCTTCTTGTTGCCCGAACTGTTTCAACAGAAAACACCACATCCAGCAATTAGTATAGATGATGTGCTGCGGTCTGCCGAAAACGCCCAAGTTCGCAAAATCAAATAAGGGAAAAAACGTACGTTTGATCTGCACATTATTGAAATCTCCTTTATCTCTGCTGGATCTAGTTTTCTCGCTTCCTTGGGTGGTACCGGTCTGCCTCGATAGGTAGGTTTAAAATCTTCCCAGTTCGCAGTGAAGGTTTTGACTTTGCCCTTTGACGCATGCAGTTCATCTTGGTCTTTCTCATTACTGACATCTTTCTCCGGCGATGGAGCCGCCATCATAGTATCGCTTACATCGAACTCATACTCGTACACCACTACACTTGTATTCCTCCCATCTTTCCGTCTGTCTGGTAGTTCCGTTTTGATATTCAGATGGAATAACCGACAAGGACGGTATGCAGATTGTTGTATTGTTATTTCCAAGCCGTGGAATTGGGCAAGATCATATGCTTGTTGATGAGCTTGAGAGGCGAATCCCGCTCCTCCTAGTGTTTTGATATCTGTAGGATAGCAGGTCAGCTGGAATGAAGTGGAGGTTTCGTAATCAAGAAAGAAGTACCTAGATTGCCTGGACACAGGAGGAAACAATGTCAGTTGGTCAGTCTGCCAGCTTGAGTCAAAGCTAGCGCCGTGCATACCATGCAACTCACCATGGAAGTTGGCAAATGTAGATCTGTCCATGCGCTCGACTGCAACGAGATGGCTGTATTGGACGATGAATCAGCGTGCATTCGAAGCATTCTCTACAGCATGGCATCCATCTCGAGACAGGTTCCCTTTTGCCCTTGGTCCTTTCCCTCACCTCATGCTCTTTCCACCTCTGATGCGATCATCGACTGCCCTCCAAGCGTCAGTCCGCCATGGCGCATCTTTGCTCCCGAAGAGGGTTAGTCGGGGCATTCCGACAGTTTCAGTCGAGGATGGATGGATTGGAGATGCACTGAGTCCTGTATGGGTAGGGAACAAATGGGGGTGGGCTGCTGCCGTGTCGATGAGTGTGGCTGATCGGCCCAAATATGCCATCAGCAGGTTCATGGTCCGTTGGGGATAGCGAGCGCCAGAAGCAGAAATGGTATCATTGATGGCATGACTGTCAGTAAGAAAAGTACTGTTTCGTCTTTGATAAGCTCAAGCAGCAGTGCGACGTTCAGTCCAGCATGATCCGGAAGTGAATGGCACTCTGGACCAGCACCGGAGGATAGCAGCTATAATCCAGCTCTAGCTGATGAGCCATAGATAGGTCCACCACCAAGGGCCTGCTGTGTCTTTGTCGCTCACCTCGTCGTCGATCCATCGATTCGCCGCTCTGGAACGCAATCGGGGCGACTATTATTGACGGGATGCATTCGATTTGCATTTGGGCGCGACTGGCTTTGGAGAAGACAACAGTACTGTGTAGGAGGGACAAGGCAGATACACCACACTCGTTCACTGCACGCTCATCCATCCTGGCTTCAAGCTTAACCCATCGACCAGGACCCTGCAAGCTCGTCTCTTTCGCGCTGTTTACCCCGACAGTAAACAGGCAATCGAGGAAGGCATACACAGACAAGCAAGCACAAGTGACTTGGATCAGTACACCACCTACTCATAGCAGTCATTCACTTGCCTGTGTCGTATTGCATCTGTCATTGGAGGCTCCCCGCTCTGTCACTGCCGCAGAGAGTGGAAGAGCACGGCAGGTGAAGCTCCTGTTTGTTTATCGAGGACTGGAGGAGAAGATTGACAGCAGGACAGAGGTAGAGCGAAAGAGGCCTCACTATACACTACAAACCACATACTGACACTTTGTACCTCGCGTCGCAGCACCATGTACTCGGACAACCAATTTGAAGACCTCGCTTTTGAGCCGGGAAGCGCCAATCCTGGTTACAGCTCCACATTCGACATCAACGATTTCGGACTATCAGCAGAGCTCTTCTCTGATCCAAGCTATCGTATTTCATCTTCCACATCACATCATAATCCCCTTCTACAGACTATCCAGCGGAATACAGCTTCGTCGTCCTCCCGCTTGGCGAGCAACAACAACAATGCATACCATGATCACTCGAGCTCCCATCTCGGAGGAGTGGGTGGATCCAATACAGGAGGAGGACTCCACGAGAATGACAATGCTACGTCGTCGATGAATGGTATTGGGAATGCTCTACTGGGTTCTCCTCAACCTAGTACAATCAAGAAACTCAAGTCTCATCTCATTGGGATAGGTGGAATTGGGGGATACCTCACTTCTCCTATGGGAACATTCAGACAAAACAAAAATAACAATAACAACAATCTTTATGATTCATCAAATGCTTCACCTGCTTACCCTCCGCTCAAGCCACAAGCATCATCTTCAGGGAACAGTTTAGATCTTCACCATGCACTAGGCTCGAGTCCTCTTAAACCTACCCATAACGGGAGTCAACAGCAGCAAGACCCGCAGTGCTTGGAGTTGCATACTCAATTGCCGCCTATCCCACAGCGTCTGCCTTCAGCCCAATACGCGCCCGACAATAACAATAACAATAATTATTCAGCCCAGCAAATGCAAAGGCTGCAGTCCGCTCCTGCCTCCATGCCCAAAGCATCCACCTCCACTTCAAGAAGTAGTAGATCCTCCAAGAGTAGCAAAGGAAGCAATAATAATGATACTTTGAGAATACCACCTCAAAGCACTACTTCGGCCACTTTCAACGAAAGGGATTATAGTGGCCTGGGGATATATGGAAGCCCAATGCAGCGTAGTGCTTCTGAAGATCCCTCCAATTCCTACAACGCATCACCTTATGATAACAAGTCAAACGGAAGTAACGGACGCGCAAATGCTAGCTTCTTACCTTACCCAGATCAACTGCCTACAGTAACACAAGGAAGAGGAGTCATAAATGCGAGGGATGTGAATACAGAAGATGCATCGTCTTCTTCTTTACCGATGACAAAATCGGAATCTGAACCTATTCCAACACCTTCTACTTCATATGGTAATACTAAGAAAGGGTTTACGAATCTAAATAAGCCTTTCATTCAATATGTTGCTCCTAATTCACCTGCTGCTAAATCAGCGAATGCGAGAAACAAGAAATCCCTTTCTGTTAAGACGTCGGAGAATCAAGGTTCCAACGGTGCTTCAAACACAAGTGGGAACGGTGGGAATAAAGGGAAAATGGTACCTATTAGAATGGCAATACAGGCTCATGAAATGCCTCTCACCCCTCCTATCTCTGCTAATATGTTACCCAGTTCAGCTAGTATGACTTCACCTCAACACTCTTCGTCCCAGATGCAATCTTTCCAGAATCAGAACTACCAGCAACAACAACAGTATGCACCTCAGGAAATGAGCCAATATCAGCAGCAACAGGAGAACAGGCAGTATCTCTCGCCTGGTAAAAATACGTACGACTATACGACGGATCCTCAAAGACATCTTGGTATTATTGGAGGTCCAGGAGGACAAACGAATCTAACCTCACAAATGCCGAGCTTTGAATTCTCCCTTGAACAATTTGGAGGTCAATCATTATCAGATAGGACCAGTCAGGACCTCTTGAATCAATTCAGCAATAATGGCAATAATACCGGATATAATGGTAATGCTATTGATTTCTCTTCGGTTCTTGGATTACCTTCACCTCTCCAATCGCATCATCACGATTCTCATTCTCCCAATGGCGGTGGATCAAGTCATGGTTTACTTTCTCCCTCTCAAGTTCCTCATTCTGCTGCTTCTACCCATTCAAGCGTCTTTTCAGACGATCAAGCCTTATTATTTGGTATTCCTCCTGCTTCTCCTTATTTTGGCTCGAACTCAACAGTTATGCTACCTGATGAAGCGCAATCACAATCTATAGACCAGGCTTTGGCTAGTCTGTTAGGCACTCCGTTACCTAACAGAGATGGATCATCAACTCCACAACCGCATTTGAACATGGAGAATTTCTCGCCATCCCATCAGCAGCAACAGATATTTTCGCCTAACATGCAACAGCAGCAACAGAGGCATCAAGGTCAAATAGAACTAGGAATTTCGAGCCCTCCTTTGAGCCCACAGCATAATGCGATGACTTCTCCTCCTCCGTCCGCTTCGTGGGCACCTTATCAACAGCAATCTACTCTGCAGAACATACTTCCGAATATCGACCCGGCTCTACAAGGACTAGATTCTCAGCATCAACAACAGGACTTTGCCATGTTGAGCCCACAATCTGCTCATTACGGAGGGGATAATCATCATCACTACTCGCAAATGCAAAACAATAATCATATACAGGGAAGCAATGGGAGAATTATGTCTTCGCCTAGGAGGTTGAGAGGCATGCAAAGTGCTCCTGATTTGAATGCTATGTACTCTGATGCTTCGAATGGATTCAATGAAGCTTTTGGTATCACCTCTTCATCGCCTAGGAAACCTGCCCTCAAGCGTGGTAGAGGGAATCAATATGGTGATGGGGATAGCGATGAGGAGAATCAACAGACTCATTATCAACATCAATATGGGTACACTCAATACGGAGATGGATCATCTGAACAAGATGATGAAGATGATGAACACAATCCTGGCGATGGATCTGATAGACCTCCACCTCGTAAACGCGCGAACAGCATTCACAGCGGAGGGAAGATCGATCCGAACTTTAATAGCAATAACGCAGTCGCTGCTGTATTATTGCCTCTTGTTAATCCGAACCCAACTAGACTTCGCCCGGGTCCTAAACCGAAAACTTCTCTTCCCAACTTACAAGCTGCTCATCAAGGTGTATTCCAAGTATCTCCTAGAGCGCCCCCTGTACCCGCTTTCCCCGCTCAATTCTTGGCTGCTGCTACCTCGCCTAACCCTAGCAATGCGGCAAGCTCAGGAACAACACCAGGAGCAGCTGCACTAGCTGCAGGATGTTTATCACCCGATCCAGATACCGGATACCTCAAACCTCAAGGTGGTGTATCAAAAGATATGCTAGCTACTTTCTATCAAGTTGGAACTGGATCAAAACAAACAAAAAAAGGAAAGCCTCAAAGAATGTATATTTGTTCTATTCCTGGTTGTGAGAAGGGATTCCGAAGGAAATCAGCGGTTGAATCTCATATTCAAACTCATTTGGAAGATAAACCTTTTGCTTGTCCTTATGATTCTTGGTGAGTCTGGCCGAATCCGCCTATTCCTCTACTAGCCTTTCTTTGGAAGCTATCCTTGGAGTTCAAGCATGCTGACTTCTCTCTATCTCGGACATATCCAGCGGCGCATCTTTCGTCAGGGCACATGATCTTACACGACATGTTCGCATACATTCAGGGTCGAAGCCCTTTCAATGCATCTGGTAAGTCCAGAGCACAGCTTTGCGTTGAGGATAGGGCTCGACCTGACATCCTGTCTTTGTTTCTTCTCCCACAGCGGCAAAGGCTTTGCTCGAGGTGATGCACTCACTCGACACCGCCAGCGCGGTATATGCGACGGTTCACTCGTACCCCGACGCTAGTAACAAGCATCTTCATTGGCACCGTCAACCCAAGAAGGCCAACGGCTTGCTCCCCTGTGCTCCCGTTCCAAACCATCATATCTGTTCAAAAGTCAGTAAATAAACGATCATTCCTTTTTACAAATCGAATCATAGCATTTCATACTCGTTCATATCCGTCGCCTGTAGTTTCACACGAATCCCTTTACGCCCTCTGTTCCTCGTTTAGATTCTCATGAGAGTTGTACCATATACGAGCTTTCGCATGCTTAGTCTACTTTGTGAAAATGCAGCTTCGCGTTCGAGCATCTATCTTTTGCAGGTGACTTTTGTCTGGATGTACGAGCTTGCAGAGCAGCCTCTTGAGCATATGTAGCCCATGCTTGCTCTTTATATCTGTATGACTCGCCACAATCATAGGCAAACACTCCAAGTCCAACCGACCTTCATGCTGCTTCACGGGTGGCTCTGCTCTTGACTTTCATCGCACATAACAAACCAGTGCCAGCACGATGTCTGCGGAGCGGAGGAAGCGCACGCTCACTGAGCCGGAACTGCAGGACTCGCCATCTGCGAAGAAGCCCCGAGTGTGAGTGAAGTCAAGCTTGGTGTACAGAATTGGAGAGATCGATATAGCTGACCACGGCTCATGGGCCTCATTGACTGTCAACAACAGCGCTGGAGTGGTGAGTGACGGTTCATACATGTACTGCACATCATACAGAACTCTAATGCTTCATTCACCCATAGGCACAACCATCATTCCTGCCTCCGAAAGGCGACCTGGAAAGCATCGCCAACCCTCCAGTCGTGACTCCCGCACCGCCGTCGGGTGTAAGCAGCGACGATACCACACAGCCATGTCACTTATGAAAGTACTGATGGAGTCTCTATCTGTATTGCAGGCCGCCGCAAATGCCATCGCCGCTGCAAGAGCCAAAATTGCGGCCAAGCTGGCTGCATTCAAGACTGGTGCAGCTCCTCCGACATCCGCTTCTCCCGCACCGACAACAGCCTCAGCAAACTTGCCAGCACCTGAAATCAAAAATGAAGCTTCAACAACTCCTCCAGCTGCATCTGGCTCACATGCTGCGGCTATCGCAGAGGCGAGAAAGAAGATCGAAGCGATGAAGGCGAGAGCTGCTAGATCCGCAAACCCATATCTTGTGAGTACAGCAGTTAGTCCAAATGCTGACTATGAAAGCATGTCTGATGTAGGACTATTTAGGCGACTGGCAAGGCTGGAGCATCTCTAGAAGAGCGCGCTCCTTCTCCGGGACAAACTTCCGGTATACACCCTCTTCTAGCACAGAATGAAGTCTACACAGCGAGAACGGGCAAAGACAGGTACAAGCCTATGGCACCTAAGTTCGCAACTATCAAAGCCAACGTCAAGCAGAACGTGCCAGTTGCCAGACCCAAGTATGGCTCAGCTGCAGCTTCAACCTCGAAAGAGGGTACTCCTGGAGCCGGGCCATCATTCCCTGCTGGCGTCAACCCATACTACGACCGGAGCATGACGACAGAGTTCCAGCCAAAAGAGCGCAGTACCAACAAACGTCTGAAGTTCAATCAGAAGGGCAAGTTTACCAGACTTGCGGAACAAATGCGTCAGGAGCAAAAGCTAGAGGAGTTGAAAGCTAGAATCGCAGAAGCGTCAAAGAAGGCCGGTTTACAAGATGAAATTGAGAGCGGAGCGCTCATCAAAAGACCTGCACCACCCGATGTTGAGTGGTGGGACACAGCGTATTTGCCAAACAAGACATACGATGACGTTCCGGATGATTTCGATGTTAACAATCTCGATGAGAAGACTATGAAGCATGTACTTTCAGCCCTGGACCTCTCTTCAGTCTCTGCACTGATACAGCATCCTATACCTATTCCCGCACCTGGCGATAAACACCAACAAGCACCCAAAGCCTTGTTCTTGACGAAGAAAGAGATGAAGAAGTTGCGGAGGAATAGACGAGCAGCGGAACACAAAGATCAGCAGGATCGTATCCGTATGGGCCTGGCTCCGCCGCCGCCAGATAAGGGTGAGTGCCATATCTGCTAATGTGCTTGTATCGAGTGCTAGTACTGATGTTGCATTTTTCCAACTTTGCAGTCAAGATCTCGAACATGTATCGAGTATTGACCCAAGAAGCAGTCCAAGATCCTACCAAGGTTGAAGCCCGAGTCAGGAAGGAGATGATGGCGCGCTCAGTCGGACACGACAAGGCAAATCATGAACGTAAGCTCACAGAGGAGCAACGAAAGGAAAAGATGGAGAAAAAGAAAGAGCAAGATGAAGCAAAGGGAATCTATGCTGCCGTTTTCAAGATCCGGTATCTCACGGATGGTGGTCATAAGTTCAAAGTCCGCAAGAATGCAGATCAGAATGGCCTATCCGGCGTCTTGATCTTCAACCCTAAATTTCAGCTTGTTTACGTGGAAGGCGGGCAGAAAGGTATTCGACAGTATATTCATCTCATGGAGAACAGAGTCAAATGGACCGAACCATCTGCGGCGAAAGCGGTAAATACCGCAGCGACACCGCCTCCTGAGACGGCCGAGACCTCAGCTGGGCTTGGAGCACCCGAGCCTGAGGGAGAAGGCGAAGAGGCACCGAATTTAGCAGAAAATTTCTGCTATCTCGTGTGGGAGGGACAACAGAAAGAACGGACTTTTAGAGGCTTCCGACCGAAAGCCTGTCCTTCAGATGCCATGGCAAAGGAATTCCTAGGCGATCATCAAGGTCTCTGGGATGTTGCAAAGCGCTATGATCCTGAAGCGGAAGGAGCCTGAAAAGTTGTTGTAATGCCATTCTGCAACACGTTGCTCCCGCGATGAGGGTTTCTAGACTTTCTTGCACCTTGCGTTCTGCCTTTTTACAACAACAACAACCACTGCTCATTCTCTGATCTGCGTCCTGTAGACTAACCTTCAGTGTAGCCGATAGTTCTGCCTCTAGTTGACTCTTCGAACAATTCCAAAGTCATGCTCGCAAGGAATCCAGGAAGGCATCCCCTCTCCGCTACCCAGAAATGCAGTCCTTGCTGCACCCTTGGACTGGTAATGAAAGCTTCGTTGCCTCCTACTAGCTGGAGTTTCCCTTGTTGACCTTTGACAGTACTTTGGCCTGGTCCAAAAACAAGCTGGTAATCGCTCCCGCCAAAGACCGTCGTTAGCTTCATCCGGCCGTTCTCTACGGGTTCAAGTGTATAACCCAGCAATGACTTGCAAGCCTCTCGTAGCTCTCTTGCAGTCTTCTGGAATACCTCGCGCAACCTGTTTCGAGCCTTTTCACCTTGTTCAATTTTGCCTCGTAATTCCTCGTTCTCAGCTTGCACATTGAGGTAAGTTTGCTTGGGTATCGTGTCCGCATCGTGTAAAGTTGCTGGAGGAAAGCCATTCAGGAACAGAGCTGGCTGGGCCAGCTTCTCCGCTTCCTCCAGCTTCTCGAGCAGAACGCGGTTCTCCTCCTTTAGTCTGTCTAGTGTCTCGGTGCGTATCGCGAAATCCAAATCGGCAGGATTGTCACGCAAGGACAGAATTTTTGTCGTTTCAGGATTGTACTCTCCTCGTCCAAGTGCATGCTTCAAAGCATCTATCTGTATATCTAATGATTCTAGCTCGTTTTGCATTTCCGCAAGATCCTTCTGAGTGAGACGTAAAGCTAATCAATACCTCCGTGAGTCCTCGGGTAATACCAAGTTGTTGCTCCTCAGTTGGGAAGACTTACATTCTTGCAACTCCTCGTTCCTGGTTATCTGATCTGATAATGTCTGCCTTAGACTTTCTTGCTTAGCCGTGTGCTCGGACGTATCGTTGTCGTCTTCACTCCTAGCCTGTTGGAGCTGTACCAAAGCCTGATCCAACTCCTTCGCGACTCTCCCAGATTCTGCTTTCTGAGCTTCGAGCAGTTCCTGTAGGTGACGGATTTGCAGTGTCTTTTGATCATCATATGCGGTAAGATTAGGTTTGACATTGCCATCTCGAGATGAAGTGGAAGCCATAAGTTGACTTTCTTCGATAGAGTACGATTGAATCTGTTCCCGCAGCATTCCGAGCTCTTTCTGATCTAGACCTCTCATACGTTCGATGTTCTGCAATCGTCGTTGCAAAGTTTCGGTCTCCCCTTTCCATTTAGGTAAGATCTCACGTTCGAGCTCTTGCACTCTACCTTCCAACTTTTGCATCAACTCGTCCCGAAGCTTGAGGTTGGCAACTGACGATTCCAGCTTTTCCTCTAAAGAAGCGATTTCAATCTTTGCACTTGCGAGCGATCTAGCTAGTTGAGCGGGTGAGTCAAACTTCTCGCTTTCGCTTTCGTTCTGCGAGCTCCTGAGGTATACTGCCCATTCATCTCTTTCCCTTTGCAATATCGCAACTTCGGCTTCTGTTTCCGCGAGAGTTCTACGCAAGGCATCCATTCGGCGGACTTTACTTTCGAGAGATAGTTTCTCCTCCTTCAGTAGCTCTACATTGGCTTTATCTTTCTTTAGATTTGCCAGCTCTTTAGTGAGGCGAGCATTGTTCTGTTCCAATGTGCGAAGATGCTGCACTTGATGGTGTAGCTCTTTACGGAGGACGTCAGAGACGGGCACATTTGAACCTTCTGTGACATTGCTTGGAAAGATTGGACGCTCTTTCAATTGCTTTTCTAGATCCTGCAAGCGTTCATTTGCACTTCGGAGGTCCTCTTCGCTCCCCTTGAGCTGCCGGTTCTCCTCATCTAGAGTCTGCAGCTCTTCCTGCAGGACTTCCATCTGCTTGACAGCATTATCTCTTTCATCCGTCATTAACTCATGCTCGTGTTTCATTCGGTTGTAATCATTTCGCAAAGTGTCATTCTCATCTTCGAGAACGGCATACCGCTGCCTGAACTCGCCCAAGCTCGAAATCAAAGTCCGACGCTCTTCCTCACGTTGTACATCTTTTTCCGTATCTCTCGACGTGAACTTCTCCTCTCTGCTCAGCAGTATCGCTCTCTCCTTCTCTAATTGCTTTATGCGCTCCTGCATTGCTCCCAGCTCGCGCATGAGCTGACCGTTCTCGCGCTGCGACGAGTTGAGTTGTCGCTGCAAAGCAGCCGCCGATGAGGTAGCTTCGAGGTCATGACGTAGAGAGGTGAGCTTGTTTGATGGCGTTGAGGGTACTGATGGGGTTGCAGAGCGCTTGAATGCTGGTCCTGGCGTTGGAAGTCCTGCTTGATTCGACGTGCGTTTCAAGGTTCTATTGACAGCGGCGGTCGAGGGGGGAGCACCCCCAGGCGTGGGCAAGCCAGAGTGACTGAGAAAATTGAGGGACGCAGAAGGGCCTGATCCAGAGCCTGTGTTGCGTGTCATAACACTATCAGCCTCTCATTACGTCTCGCCTGCCTTGGGAGCATGTCCCACCTGTACTTCTCGACAATGCGGACCCTCCAACTGAAGTCCTGCGTGGAATCAGAGACGGCGTTGAGGCGACGAATGAATGGTTCCCCAATGAAGAGGACGGCCTGCTATTCATCTCTTGCACTCTGCTGAGCGCACAGAGGGACGTGATCTTCTAAAGGCAAGAGTAGAGCAAGAGCAAGCAAGACGGCGCTACAGTGGGTGATCGGGAATCAATTCGACAGCAGTTCCACGTAGATGTGTATTGCTACTTTCGAATCTTTATTTGACGCCGCAGTCTACACTTTTGCCCGGCGTGACAACTTTCCTGACAAGAGCGGGTCCTTTAAATCATCTTGTCTCCCTTGGGACGCGTCTTCTCCAACAGATCTGCGCTCTTTCTCAACGCCTCAATTCGGTAGGCTGTGAAAGCACTCTCGACTCTTGACTTGACAGAGGGATCTCTTGTGAGAAGCCTGTTCGCTGAGAGGGTACCTGTGAACAGGCCGAGTTCTGCGCACGTGAGAGGGTGAGATTAGACAATGTTCAACAAAGCGAGGCGCGATGCTGTATGGAAAGTATGCTCACCACCGCCGACGAAGAAGCCAGCAATACTGAAGAGAGATGCTAGCAGGAATTGGCCGACTGGAGATCTGTAGAACAGGTCGATCTTGTTAGAACAGGGATTATGGAAGGCGAGTGGCGTGCTCTATAGACGTACGGTCTGAAGAACTCGCTCGCATCGATGGCAGGGAAAGGGACTGGACGGGAGGGTAGAAGGGTGTGAGTGACGATGGAGGATGGTTCCAGACCAGACATTGCAAGACTACCCACCTGTATGGCCATCCTTGAACTGGACCGCCACAGGTCTCTCCGCTTTCTTCGCTGCGTTATAGAATTGCATGCCGGCTCTTCTGACTCTCAGACTGAGGAACACGCCCAATCCTAGTCCAACAGAGGCTCCAATGGTAGTGTAGATCCCGACTTTGTTGCCAGCTTGCTCGAGAAGCTCCTTGTCGGACGTAGTCAGGTCATGCTCGTAATGCCTGCGAGCGAGTTCGGCGAATTCCTGCAACAAAGCCTCAGCACTGGAAGCGAGGTAGCAAGGCCTGACAACCTGCATACCCTCTGGGGCCCAATCAGGCGGTCAGTGTAGGATGTGCTGTTCATTGTGGATGCTCAGTGATCGGTCCGTGAGGAACCGACAGACAGGCATCGCCGAATGCGCTTTCAGTACTATGGCTGCAAGCTCGCAGTCATCAGCACAAAGAACGAACAGCACAATGTGAGGCCTCTGCTGGCAGTCAATGTCGATGCTATAAGTTGCTCTTCCAGCTCGCACCTTTCGTTTATCCGCTTTGTTGGTAAGCCGGCACTTTTTCGCCACTGCTATAGCTCCCTTCTGCGGGAGGTGACTTTCTCGTTTGGAGCTTCTCAATCTTGCTCTTTCCTTTCCTTCCAAGTCATACACTCTTCACATATACACAAACATGGAGCCACTCATCCTACACGCTCATGCTACTGGGCCCAATCCCATCAAGATCGCAATTGCATGCGAATTCTTGAAGGTGCCCTACATCATCAAAATGTGGGACTTCGGCGATGATGCAGAGAAGGGTGTCAAAGGCGCAGCTTTCCTCAAGATTAACGAGAATGGTCGTGTCCGTGAGTTTCTGCATGCTGCGTTTCTGTGCATTTGTATCCCGCCGTGAGGCTTGTCGGATACTGACGCGCCGGCTTTTATTTGCCGCTTTCCGGCAGCTGCCCTGCAAGATCCCAATACTGGAGTCGTCTCATGGGAGTCGGGCGCTATCATGAACTATGTACGACGTGTATACGACAAGGAGAACAAGCTTGGTCCTCGTGGATCTACAGAGCAGCATATCGTCGACTTTGAAAAGTGGGAGTACTTCCTGTTGACAACCCTAGGACCTTTCACTGGTCAGACCAACTGGGTGAGCATCCTTGACATACAAGACAATTCGCGCTCTCTGAAGAAGAAGGGGAATCGGCCTGACGAACCTAATGACCATCTCGCTTTGCACAGTTCCGTCACTATAACTCCACCAAGAACCAAGATGCTCTAGACCGATACACCGCTCAGACTGACCGATGCTATGGTGTTCTTGAGGGCCAGCTAAAGAAGAGCGAAGGCAAGAGCATCCTACCAGAGGGTATCACAGCTGTCGACTGCCACTTCGAGCCCTGGGTTCGCCAGCATGCCTTTGCTGGAGTATCGCTTGATGCGTACCCATTGACAAAGAGATGGCTAGAGGACTTCGGGAAGACACTAGAGGTACAAGCTGCGTATGAGAAGGTTAAAGCTGCTCCTAAACCATGATGCAGTGAGATAGACTGAAAAACCAAGATTAGCAAATGTGGGATAGCGAACAATGGTCGTTCTAAGGACGATAGCACAGGCTCCCGAAAGGACGGCCAATTTAGGAATAACTTTTGATTTTGCATGCGTATTGCACGTTGCCGTTATGCAATTCTACGCAGCGATTCTGCTGTGGCGATTACCAAACGAACCGTTCAGCGCTGAACAGCACCGGTATAACCTTGATCTTGTCTGAGAGATCAACTCTTCCTCTTCCTCTTGCATTGGGTTGGATTGGCGGCTATGACGGGCCAATGCGGTTCGAAGCTTCCAGCTGTGAAAAGAACTTTGCTCGCCTCCTCTATGCGCCGAAGCTTTCGAGCATTTCGCATCGGTAGGATTCGCAGTATATCTGTACTCGCAGGGAAAACATTGACCTCGCCTGATACACCTGACGTAGGTGTTCTTGAAATGTCACGCCCTGCATGGTCGTCTAGTGCATGTCGCAACTAGTGGGGTAGCGGGGGTTGCATGTCGGCATCACTGTCGAGGATGTCGTATGCTTGACACGGATGTTGCACGCGCAACCTGTCAATTCTTGTAGCGGAAATCAGTTTGGGGCATAGAGGATCCGGTAGGCTAGACAGGGCTGTCATGCTCTTCGTCAGAAGAAAGAAAAGGAGGATATGTGCATAGCGGCCGGATTTGTCGGATACCTCCATGACGCGACATTCGAAATCGACTCTTCCAGTGAGGAATGCAGCAGAGCAGCAACAGCAACACCAACGAGAAGAGCGTCGCAAGTCGCTGCTGCGATCCCCATCAAGATCTGCACTATCAATTAGCGACAAGGTGGCGCAGAAGCATAACGCGGACCATACGGGTTTGAATCCACCAGCAGATACAGCACCAGATGTGCAACCACTAATTCAGAGACGACTACGTAAATCATTCAAGGAAATTTTTATTCCTACTCGACCAACACCAGCCAAGCATCGCCCTCGACTATCGGTGAATCTCACCCACCATCTTGGCCATCCGAGCTCGACGGCACGAATCATCCTCAACCACGCAGGAGGTGCTGTTTCGCATGACCATCGTCTTCAACGTCTCTTTCCGCCGTCTCTCCTACATCGCCTACCTACTCGCACGGGTGTGGGAAGAATTCAGGAACGATATCTTCGCGTGGCTTTGGACGATTGTCAACGCTATTATCTTCGCTTGTTTCCATTATAACAGCATACAACGTCCAGGGCGGATGATCACAAGCAGTACTCACACCGGACGCGATGAAGCAGTCACAAATAGTCAACAACGAGGCGCAGTCAAGTTATCAGCAGACCCAGGAACAGGTCAGCACATTCTCAATGTACAGCTGGAGTGCGCGTATCTCCTGCCTTCTCCAAAGAAGCAGTCAAGTCAGCTGGGAAGAAGACTCAGCGATGAGCGCTAGTCAGCCGGTTGTAAGCTGAGGACTCCTTGGGGCTGACGGAGTCAACTACCAGCCACGTTGTCAGGTATAATGCTGGCGGGTTTTTGTCGTAGACCTCACGTGGCTTTGGACAGTATTTTATCCCGTAGTTCAGCAGACATTTAGCACATATCGTAACTTGGTTTGTATTCTGTACGACCTTCTGGCAATAATGACGGCGTTCGCAATGCGTTTGAAAAGTGAATGGTATTGCCGATATTGCCTCGACAGTGGCGGTCCCCTGCGATTCTGGCTCGCTGAATCTGAATGTCAAGCAGGACCACTTTCGTTGTATACGTGCATATCCAGGGAGGTGCATCTTGCATGACAGACCTCACCACGAGCACACACGATGAAGGACAATGGGATGCTTACAGCACAGACTCCGCCAGGATTGCATTGCGTACCTGCCGGAGCTCGGTCACGCAGCTGAAAGCCGCTGGCCTGAAGAAGTAATCCGTCAAAGGCAAAAGAAGATTCGAAGGATAAGTAACAACCCATACGAAGGCTAGCTCACAGACTTGGACCGCTTGAGTAGCTCCTGATGGCGCTTCATGTCCGACCATTTCCGCCTTTCAACGTGCTGCATTCGCGCCTATTCACGACCAAACGAGCAGGTCCATTGAAGGGCGTTCAAGGGGGCAGCCAATGTAAATGCGAAGTGCATTGTCCATTCGTGCCATTCCTTCAGCCAAGGCGCATGTCTCTTGCAGGTGTACATCATCTTGCCTTCCTTCATAAACCAGCAGCTGCAATTCGACATGTCCGCGGTTGACCAGAACACGGACATTCCTTTGATTTCTGGTACGCTCGATGACCCCGATCCGCTGCCCCCGCTGACATCCAAAAACATGGACGACACACCTCCGACCGCCGCTCCACCTCCCTCAGAGCCCTCAGACGGGTCCACGACCACGACACAGTACAACTCTGGTGGCGAAGGGGATTTCACAACCACACAGGACGATCCAGGAGGCGGAAGCTCTTCCAGCACAGACACGCCTGGTACATCGTCAGTACCCAATCCACAGACAAGTAACACTGCGACTAGGACTCCGACACCTCCGCGACCACCGGCTGTGACGTCTACAAGGACAACGGTACCCGTCAATACTTGGACGACTAGCATTCGTACCTCGACTCCCAGACCCCCTTTGCCAGATACCAGTCAAGCACCGTCGCCCGAAGAAACAAATTCTGGACGGGTCCAGGTGCCAGCCTCCAATACCAGACCTGAACAGGCCATGAACACTAGCATCAGCGACGATGGATCTACTCAGGGTCCAGGAGCCTCCTTGCAATCGGGAGAGGACAAGCAGGCGGAAGCCTCGGTCTACTCTTCCGTGATTACCCTTCCCAGGTCCAGCGGGACTTTGCGCTCTCAGCAGACCTTTTCGTCTCAAAGAGAAGGTGCAGCTCCTACAGACAAGCAGCCTAAAGCATCGAATGCCAATCATGAGCTCCCAAATGATACAGAGAATGGTATGAATGGCAGTGCGAAAGCAGGTCTTGCCATTGGTATATTAGCCGCAGCAGCTATACTCTTGCTAGCTTTCCACCTCTGGCGCAGGTACACCAAAGCTACCAAAAGACAGCAGTGTACGTATTGCCACTCGGCGTCCTGGCTTAGTATCAGTAGAGGAGCTCATGCCCTGGTTTTTGACAGACCTGAAGGAGCAGTCCAACGCTCTTAACCATCGACGCAACGAGTCTGTATGCTCCTTTCCAGGCACAGACGCCGACTGGCCTTCTACCGCTGGTGAAAAACCTCGTAACAAGCAGGAAACTACGCCGCCTGCCCATTCATCACCTCCTTCGTATCTGTCAGATCCTCTACATGCGACGGATCGTCAAAATAATACGTGGTCGATGTGGGTAGAACGCCTTGCACCTGGCAGACCCCCTGCGCCAACTGCCAGTAGTCTGGGGCCGAACGATCCTCGCATATCTATTATTGCACCCTCGCCTGTCAGCTCTCGCACAGCTTTGCTATCCAACTCAGGTCAACTCTCACGGGCATCTTCCGCATTGTCCGGCAATCATCTGCATCCGTTTTACGTACATAATCGGGGCGACCAGCGTCCTATGAGTGCGAAGAGTAGAGAAAGCCTAGCTACTGTCGCAACATGGTCGAGAGAGCCTTCTCCAATACTGGCTGAACTCACCAATCGCTTTCCTGTTCCAAATCAACATGAAGAGCGAAATGGCAAACGGCAACTTGGTGATGGCTCCAGCGAAACTTTCGCGTCTAACAATCCATTCCGAAATTCTACTGCCAGAATCGGCAATGCAAGAGACCCCGCCTTTGGTCACCAACGGGATTCACAGAACACCATAGCCTCTAATGACGAAGGCAGAAATCCGTTCGAACTCGAGACGGAAACTGGAGCCTTCAATGTCGACTTCAGCCGTATCGGCCTAACTCCAGCCCAAAGCGGACATAGCACCATAAACCCGACTACACCAATCACGCCAGCGAACAGGCGCAAATCCACATCCTCACTGTCGTTATACTCTGAGGAAGGTCATTTCCAATCTTTGAACCCTTTCATGATGGAAAGCAGCACGCCTCGCCAGCTTAGTCCGCATCAAACCATGCAGACGTTGTCACGCGACTCCATGAATGAAGCATTAGATCTAGCGGATATAAGTAAGCGCCCTTGGTCCCCATTGGAAATCAGCTCGACCGAGACGTCCAGAAAGCCCAGCTTTGTCTCCATTAGATCTGGTCCAGATCCCGCTGCTTGGGAGGATGAGTTGATAGATCCAGCGACACATACCCCTAAGACTTTCAGTAGGATCTTGGATATGTATGCAGGTCGCGCTATGTAGTCCAAATCTCTGGCAATAGTGTTCAAGTTGTACAGCTTATACCCGTTCCTTCTGTCGTGGTGTAATCAATGGTTGGCTGTCTGTAGGCGACATTGTGGTCGATACTAAGCTTGAGTGAAGAGGGTGTGAACTTTACGGACGTTTGCTTATGATATAGCAAGATTTGTACATGAACATGTTCACAACAGAGGACGCCCTGACAATTGCAATCACAGCAGAATTATAACATCTTCAAGCTAACGAAACGCGACTTCTCTATGGTATGCGGTGTATAAGTGTGAAAACTTGTTTATGATGTCTTGCGAAGCTTGGTATAGTCGTTCACCATGCTGAAGAAATTGGTGGTCAGCTTTTGTGGTTGTTCAGTGCCTTGAAACTACTGATCTCACTCTTTCTGAATGTTAGGCATGACAGCAGCATGTCGTAGATACTCCATTGTGAATTCACCCTTGCCTTGAGTCATGCCCCGTAGTTGCGACGAGTCTGCATGTCAGACTGGTTAGCATATTTGCACTGAGTTTAGCGATATGAACCAAGCTTACATCCAAACATATCGTTGAGTGACACTTCAGCGAGGAGTGTGAACTCATCGTCTCGAGCTTCAGAATCGAGAATCGTCCCCTTCCTCTGATTGATGCCTCCGATGACTGCACCCTGGAACTCGATAGGTGCAACGATTTCGACCTTCATGATTGGTTCAAGCACGACTGATCCTGCCTTTGCAAAGGCTTCCTTAAAAGCTCCTTGTCCAGCTAGTCTGAAAGCCAGTTCGGATGAATCGACAGCGTGCGCTGCACCGTCTTCCAAGATGAATTTGACACCAGTAACAGTATGTCCAGTGAGAGGACCACGCTCGAGACCGTCTTGGAAACCTTTTTGCACAGCAGGGATGTATGCTTGTGGAATATTGCCTCCGATAACTTGAGATTCGAATCCTGTATCTTTGCCTGTTTCCTTGTCCATTTCCATAGGTTCGATTCTGCCCATGACCTTGGCGTACTGACCAGCACCACCGGTCTGTTTCTTGTGCACGTATACGAATGAAGCTGGTTCGGTGATTGTCTCGCGGAAGGCCACTCGGGGTTTGCCGGTAACGCAAGGCACATTGTATTCTCGCTTCATGCGCTCGACATATACCTCAAGATGGAGTTCACCCATGCCGGAGATGATTGTCTCGTTAGAGTCAGCATCGACATGTACCCGGAATGTGGGATCTTCCTTCTGGAACTTGTTGAGTGCTCGAGAGAAGTTGGGCGATTCTTGTCCCTTGGGTCGGATGGACAAAGAGATGACTGGTTCTGGCACGAACATGGAGCTCTACGATGATGGGGGGAAGGAAGATTCAGTACAGGCCAAGCACTTTCGGATGCTCCGAACAGGCGACTCACCATCGAATATGGCACGGTGCCATCCGTGAAAGTATCTCCAGTCGAACATTCAACACCAAACATAGCGCAAATTTCGCCAGCGTTGATAGTGTCTACATCTTCCATTTCATCGGAATGCATTCTGACCAATCTAGGTACTTTGACCCTTTTACCAGTTCTAGCATTTGTAATCATGCTTCCTTTCTTCAGACTACCTTGATATACTCTCATGTATGTCAACTGGCCAAATCGACCTTCTTCAAGCTTGAATGCCAGTCCTACTAGAGGCGTATTGTCGGTACTGGGAACGAGGGGGAAAGGTGGTTCATCTGGCTTTGAGTAATCGAAGGCCGTTGAGTCTACTTGAGATGGATTAGGCAGGTATGTGCATACTGCATCGAGAGCGGGCTGAACTGTCTTGTTTGCCAGAGCGGACCCCATGCACACGGGCGAGAATTTGAGGGAGATTGTAGCACGGCGGATCGCATTTGCTAATTGTTCGGTTGAGATAGGTTCTTCGGCTAGATAGAGATCGGCTAGCTCATCGTCAACATCGGCGACACACTCGATGAGCTCGTTTCGCTTTTGCTCAGCGAGCTCCACAAGGTCCGCTGGAATTTGATCGGATTCGACGATTTTTACACTATATAGCATTCCACTATCCGTCAGCTCATTTTGTAAATTGCTCCCTTTTCTCCATTTCAAGCTCACCCTTTTTCTCCTTCATTACGGATAGCCTTCCATCTAACCAGATCAATAACACCTTGAAATTCGCTTTCAGCGCCTATAGGAATCTGAATAGCAGCTGCATTCATCTTCAGCTTCTTTCTGAGCTGATCAATGACACGCCAAGGATTTGCGCCTGCTCTGTCCATCTTGTTGATGAATGAGATTCGAGGAACATTGTATCGACGCATTTGACGGTCCACTGTTATCGTTTGAGACTGAACTCCTGCAACTGCGCATAGCACGAGTACAGCGCCATCAAGTACTCGGAGAGCTCTCTCGACTTCTATGGTGAAGTCGACGTGACCTGTAAATAACATTACTATCAGCGATCTGTCCGTCCCGACGACAGTGGGAACACAACCAGCTCACCTGGTGTATCGATAATATTGATATTGTATGCACCACCCTCGCCAGCCACACCTTTTCCTTCACCAACATTCCAATCACAGAAGGTAGCAGCAGATTGAATTGTGATTCCTTTTTCTCTTTCTAATTCCATACTGTCCATTTTTGCTCCTACTGAATCTCTGCCTCTGACTTCGTGAATCGCTTTTATGCGACCGGTATAGAAGAGGATTCTTTCTGTGAGCGTTGTCTTGCCGCTGATAATTGAAGAGTGGGTATATGTATGGTCCACGTCAAAGTTAGAAAAGTTATGAAAAGCATAGAATAGAAGAGTATATACCGGTTAGCTTTTTCATGGTAAACTGAGAATTGGCCAATCTGAGGTTTAAGCGCACCTATCAATATGAGCAGAGATACCGACATTCCTCAACTGTCGCAATCTCTTCTTATCATTATCCGTCAATTGGGGCAACTCTTTGCCTGTTGCAGTTGCAGAAGCAGTTGTCGTCGCAGCAGCAGGATACCTCGATCTAGCGGATGTAACTATGCTCCTTCTGCTTTGCAAACTGCGAGACGAAGGGAATCCAGACCATCTTGAAGTTGTTTTTGAGGCCCTTAGAGTATTTAGGCATGTGCAGATGCTTTGATGCGCATTCGCATGACTTCTAACTGCTCGTTGTGAACTTTTTCCAATGCCTGCTATAGGAGCCGAAAGTCGACTTGGACCAGCTCGAGGCAGGGAAAGCAGAGCACGTCCTGTCCTGTACGAGGAGGACATGGTGGATCAGGCGGTCAATGGGTGTCGTGCTGTTGATAAAGCCAAGCAGCTGTCATTCGAGATACTGAAATATGAATTTCCACAGATGTGCTGATCGAGGACCTTGCGGCAAATCATTGTGTCGCCTTTTGACTCTTTGCGGGATGCTACATATCTTACTAGTCTATAGGTCCATTTACAGTACATTGTTGCTCTAATCTGTCCTTCCTGCCCTTCTGCTTTTGCTACAAATGCTTGACTATATCTCCCAGAATCGCCTTGCTATGCACGTGCACTAAACTCAAGTGCGTTGCATCCTTATACTCGATGTACTGACTTCCTTTGACGCGTTTCTGCATCTCTCTTCCCATATGAGGAGGCGTATGAACATCTCTATCACCATAATGGAACCTCACATTCTGATGATCTATATCTTCAAGTTTGAAATCCCATTTCCTGGTGAGTAATTTACCATCTTCCGCGAAAGCTTGCCAACCCTGTCCAAATGCTTCTCTAAACACATCAGCTAATAAATTAGCATTCTCTCTGTTTTTAACCATATCTTGATCTATGCCTTTGTAATGTTTGAAACCTTTATACCACATTTCTTGCATTGGAACTGGATCTTCCATTCTAGCTAGTTTACCGAAGCGTGAATCTATTACCTGAGCAATGAAGTTTGGGAAGTACCGTAGCAAGTATCGCGTTGTTCGTGGTCCTAGATCACCACCTAGAGGCAGTATATCGCGCGGAGCGAGGCCAGCTACGACACCTGCGCTTTTGAGGCGGGTAGCGGGGATAGACGCAGCACAGGACAGGGCATATGGACCTCCTCCAGACATGCCAGCCACGGCGAAAGTATCAATGCCAAGATGATTGGCCAGTGACAGTACATCTTTTGGGTACTGCGAGAGTCTACGACGAGGATGCAGTGTCGATAAGCCGTACCCTGGCCGGTCGAGTGCGACGATCCGAACGCGGTGTTCAGAGGCAGCAGTATCCCATTCGATGGCTTCTACTCTGCTGCCAGGTAGGCCGTGCAAATAAAAGAGAGATGCCTTAGAGGAGAGGTCACCATAGAAGGCGAATCCTAGGTGTCGGCCGTCTGGCAGCACGTGTACTTGGTCGCGCAGGCCATTGCTTTTGGATATTGCCGATGACAAGTGTCTTTGCGATGAGGGCAGAAGGCAGTTGACTTGATTTCTGAACACTGTAACCAGTTGCAGACCAGCGATGTCCATATCCGCATGATCAGCTGCATCATTCTTGAATGCTGGTGCGACCTACCAACACTTGCACTCCAGCAGAGAGAGCGTGTCTTCATAAGCAGCAGGCCAGCTCGGACGACTGCGATATGGTACCGTACAGTACGGTATTCCAGAGTGACAAGCAGGGGCTGTTGGGTTATGCTATGTGTCATATATGCATTCCATCAGGCTGCAGGAAGTCATGTCAGCTGCATGCCTCGACAAACTGCGCCACCAGGGAGTAAAGCAGGACAAGAGGCCATGCAGAGCGACAGAGAATTCCTGCATGGATTGGAATGCAGTACATGTTCATGGCGTGTTCTGTGTATCCTGTCCACGGTGTGCTGCTATTTGCGTATCGAACTGTAGCTGAAGAGCTTCAAGTCACTTGTTTGAGATACCTTGTATCCTTCCTCGAGGACACCTTCGCAGTTTACCTTTTGACCCAATCAACAATAGAACCTGCAGCACACCCGCGCAGCAAGATCTTCCTCAACTCTACCACGCTCTGGTAGCGTGCTGCTGGCTCATCTTACGCAAGAACACTCACACTCACTCGAAGAAACTCGCCCGGTCAAACTGCAACGGCCATCCTGCGTCAAACACCAAGCACGCTCGAGCAACGTAGCACCAAGCAGCCTCTTACGCAGCCTACGGCCCAGCTGGCTGATCTCAAGACCTGCACAAGCATACTGTAGTCGCGCCCTTCGCTATTCTACGCGCAAAAGGCTGTATTCATGGAATCTTTGAACAACTCGCGATCACGCAATTGAAACCCGCATTTTTAACGACACAACCTCACGGACAGCAGTATCTTCACGAACACAACACCACCCGCATCAATATCGTTCATTCTTTGCTAGCTTGCTAGCGTCTAAAATACCCAATACGCGCAAATAGCGTTTGAATCGCATCGCCTATACAGCTCGCAATGGGTCTCTTTCGTAGATCCCCTTCCCCTGCTGTTCCTGCACAGGCGGGACAGCAGCAACAGCAGCAACTTGATACTTCAAATGGATCCAGTCCTCATCTAAGTATTGAGCACCGTCAATACCACTCGAATCCGAATAGCGCAACGCGTAGTCCGAATCCCACGCGTTCTAGGAGCCCCTTGCCGTTCAGTAACAACGCAGATGCTGCGTCCAGTAATACATCACACTGGACTGGCTATCAGACAGATGGGCAGTATGCCAGCGCTGAGAAGACCAGCAAGAAAGGTCGCTCCAGGTTCAATAAAAACGATGTTAAGAAGGCACAATATCCACATGCGATTGAGGGCTTCGAACAAGCATCAACAGCCCCAGTCGTAGACTTGCGAAAGCTGGACCTCAGTAGCAGTAATAGCAGAGCTAGTACTGTTGATCTCGCTAGGTTCAGCATTAATGGAATGTTGAACCTTGTTGAGCAGAGGGTCAATTTCGACGAACGACAGCAAGACCAGACGAAGAAGACTACTGGCCTTGGTCTAAGCGTCGGCAGTCAAGCTGGACCCTCGAATCCAGTGAGAAGCAATCAGATGGTGAGTTCTCTTCCGTCAGCAGCATGTCCCTAGGAGGTGCCACGCTAAACACTCAACCATTGTGTCCTTCTCGATTGTTATAGATACCTCCCTCGTCATCGTTCAAGCGAACAATGCACACCTTGGGAGAAGCAGAAGAAACACTCTCCAGCCCTACTCATGCGACTACTAATGTCTCACAAAATCGTCACCGTACTTCATCATCAGCTTCGGACACTGCCAATTTGCGAGACGAAGTGGTTGATCTACTCGCTCTCGCCCGAAAAGCTTCTTCGACTATGCATAGCACATATTCTTCTTCTCCGTCTCTATCGCCAAAATCTAGAGGATTCAATCTCGACATGACAAGATCCACATCGAGCGCTAGCGCTCGCACTGATGATAGCTTGTCACCTCCTCATTCTGCGACTGTGGGGACTAGCAGCAAGAATCGACCAGCGGCGCCGGGCACAGCATCTAGGGAAGAACTTGAACAATTGGCTAGAGCTGTCTCTCCTGCTCTTGTGGCACCACTACCTGGCAAGACGAAGAAGAAATTTGGCTTGTTTGGAGGAGGCAAGAAAGCTGATGCCGCGTCGAAAGGCAGTCCAACATTGCCAGCCTCTCGGCAGGCTCAAGAGAAAGTTGATCTTTCCCAACGGTCACACTCGCCTCTACCTCCTCGCGCTATACCTTCTGCAGAGCCCAGCATTCCACATGCTGAGGCTGTAAATGGCAACCGTATCCCAGATTGTAGGGCTCCACCTATAGCTGGATCTCACCGCAATCAGCTGTCGGGTCAACATAGGCGGAAACGCTCAATGTCGGTGGGAGATGCTAGCGCTTTTTTTCCGACTCCAGTCACTTCAAATGCAGATATGCGTAGACCGCGTCCTGCCGTGTATGACGAGAGCTACTTCTCGAACCTCAAACAGCCTTATTGCTCTACATCCTTAGGCGAGGGATCACAGAAAAGGGCAAATCAGATTGCCAGATTAGGAATTGTGGAGGTCGTCGACGGAAAGCTGTCTCGACAAGACGAGGAGGAAAGTCTGGCGAATGCTAAAGAGAGGTTACTTGCGCAAGCTCGTACGGCGGCCGGACACCCAGGCAGAATTCAGAAGAGACAAGGTCAGCTGGTATTGCAAGGCAATACTGGTGATTTGCATCTTAATGCGAAACCTCGCCCGGCACAAACGACTTGGACATCACCTCTTCAACAGCTCGAATCTAGGACGACACGGAGCAATTCCGATGCTTCGATATTGGACCCTTTCCTCCCTTCTGGAGGTAAAGCAGGTATACCTGGAAAAGCAACGCATCTGGCTGTGCCATCAGCAGCGCCGGTCTATGGCAGACGGAGTCCAGATAGCCTGGCAGCTATTGGACCACCACCTGCGTCTCCGCTGCCTTCTCCGCCAAGGACTTCTTCCACTATGCCGAGCGTACGAAATATGGCAATGGCACCGCTGACAATCTCCCGGATGCCGTCACCTAGTCAGCGCATGCAGCTGGCGCCTGCTAGATCGCCGGCACCCACGTCGCCCCTTCCGCTTTTGCCAGCTGCAATATGTCCCGCGCCTGTTCAAAGGATGAGGACCGAACCTTTACCTGCTCCACCTAGACGGAGTCCTCCAGCCGTACCTGTCGAATCCCCGGAGAAAACGGAATATGACTTTGAACTTAGACCTCATCGAACAAAACAGCAAGGAAGGCTTCGTCTTTCACCCTTACAGGAAAGCGTTGTTGCGCCTCTTGAATCACCTTCGTTGGATAAAATGGCACTCCCGGCTAGACCGTTTGGGACTAGGGGTATCGTGCAGAGACCGCCTAGTGCACTCGACATGACACTTTTGCCTTCTCCCTCCCCTTCACCATCACCTTCTGCTTCCACGTTTTCAGCAAAGACTCTAGCTGCCTCCTCATCATCCTCTTCTATTCCTACCCCCAAAGCTAGGGATTTCAATCAAGCTCAGATTAGGAGAAGGCAGGAAACTGAAAGTACTCTTGCAAGCCAGTATAGTACTGAAGGTACATTTGAAGGATATGACCCTTCAAGATCGAGTGGTGGTTCTGCTGCTTCCTGCTCTACTACGGGCAATTCAGTACATGCCAGTGGCGTGAGCAGTCATGCCAGCCATACTACTCTATCAAGCACCACTTCATACAGCAGTAACAGCAGCATGACAAGCTACAATTCCTCCTCTTCTTGCGTTAGTAGACCAAGTCTCTCTATGGATGGACATTCAACGGAAGACGACTCGTCAATCTCCTCACATGCTGGAGGCGGATTCGTACATGTCAATATGGCGGTCCCTATGAAACCTCCCAAGAGAGGAATGGTACCCTCACCTTCGAGCGAAAGTATCAATAACTTAGCTGGTATAGGCCTTGCTAAAGGTCAATATCCGCATAGTAGGAGAATGCATTTCGGTTGGAACAAACATAAAGCTATGCATGATTTAGCTAGTCATGCTGAAGATGTGGAATTGGGTCATGAAGATGAGACTGCTATAAGGCTTCTACAGCGGGATATGATGCAAGGAAATGTGTCGGAGGGCGTCTCTTCACCTGGTAGTGAAGATGATGCTTATGTTGGCATAATGGGAGATTCTGGAATGGGAAAGCAACATCTTGACGAGGGGTATATCGGTAGCAGTCCTGAGCTCGTTTCGTCCAGTCAAGGGCTGGTCAAGTCTCGTGAGTGGAGGCCTTACCTTCAGTGATCCGATATGCGATGGAACCACTGATGCCGTTTTCATCCATCTCAGAGGGCACGCTTCCTAGGCAGAGGATCGTTGAATCAAGACAGCACATCCAAAAAACTCGTTCTTCTGATCGATTGAGGTCGTATCGATAGCTGTGCTATCGCAGAATTACATCCTTGGCATATACACATCGACGCAATACGTTTGCTTCAACCCTTCTTCCCTCGAGACGTAGCAGGACCATGATCATCGCAAGTATCGAGGTTAACAAGTAGGGATATAAATACACTTTCTCAAGCTTGATGCTTGGTGTGCTGGTCAAACAAAACTGAAGACCTGTCGAGCAGGACCACAGCCTACGTTCACAAGTGACTCGGTTAGTCAGTAGGGAAACATGGTTATGTTGGGACCACAGGAGCCGTGTATAGAATTCGTAACTCGTTCTTTCTCCTTCGTTGAGCTTCTCAGGGCTTTGTGTACTGGGAAATAGGTGCGCTTGCTAGGCTTTTGGATGAATAGTCTCTTGGAATCGAGCTTAGTCCCAAAGCAAACACAAACGTTGGCGTTGATTGCGATTGTTCTGTCCGCCTTTCGTGCCCTGCTGCCCCGCACGTACACCAGCCCGCATCATCACGCCCTGCCCTTTCAGGAAGCTTCAAGTCTCGCACCAAGAGTACGGGGCAGAGCAGGCTACTCGGCGTAACTTTGCCGAGGTGACCTCAGCAAGCGACTTCTGCCAGTCGCTGTCACCACCTTGATGACTGATCGAAGCGCATGTCAGAAAGCAGCGCGGCCAGAAGAGGCTTGACGAAAGCCCACTCGACTGCAGGCATTGGGAGTCCATTCGAATGGACATAGGATAGCTAGGCGCCCATCGCACAGCAGGAACTACCTTCAGACCGCACCACAAACGCTACACGTCGCCCGTCATGGTCGGCGGCAACAAGAGCCACACGCCATTCGATTCACGGCTGCTGCTCTCGCTGGTCAAGTGCGAGAAGGACGTGGCAGACAGCCTCAAGTCGTACACGCAGACATGCGAGAATGCGAACAATGCATTGAATGGATGGGCAGCTGCAGACACGGGCGATTCCCGTGAGTGTCGAGCGGCCCTTTTCTCCAGTGGGAAAGGCAGGCGGTCAGCTAATCGCGGGAAGCTGAACATTGGACATCTTTATGACTTGCAGCCGATGTCCTCACTGCAAGCAACAGAGTATGCGAGCTCTTCGATGAGACTTTTGACGCTCAGCGGACCTACCTCATGGCCCTCAACAACTACAGATCCTCCTTGAAGGATGTCGCCGCCAGAGAGGCTGAGATCAGGGTCATTCTCAGGGATAGAGATATATTCGTTAGTAGGGTGAGTTGTATTTCTTTCTTCTTGTTGCTGCTCTCTGTACGCTTGCTTATGCTGTCTTTCCCTTCCTCGTTCTTTGCTTTCTCTTCCTGCTGATCTCCCTGTCACTGCGTCACTCGCCCTTCCCGCCATCTGCGTGCTCGCTCTTCGACAACTTGGTTGCCGCTGTGCTCCATCTTCCATCTATATCACTCCACTCCTCGATACATGACCAACACACAATGACGCCCCACACCACAGCTCGTCAAGCTGAACAACAAGAAGCCGCCGACATCAGACTCCGCCTTCGAAGCGCACACCGCAAAGCTAGAAGAAGCCAGAGCAGAACTAGCTGCATGTGAATCTACTTTGAAAGCTGAAGAACGAGCTTTGGTCGGGGTCAAGCGGAGAATCTTTAGGGAAGCTTTGAGGATGCGGATGAGAGCTATGGCTCAGTTGGCTGATACTTGGAGAGATACCGCGGAGAGAGCTATTGATATCTTGGATACTTTGGAGCCTGATAACAATCCTAATGGAAGCATGAGTGGGTTGACCTCTCACAGTAGGATGGAACACTTTTTATCTAAGGCTGACCATTCTTTGTGCCCTGCAGCCGATCTGAGACTTCGACCTCAGCCACCTCCACCGACTCAGCTAGCCCACACGCCCTCGCGCCAGTCCAATAATCGCCTAGACACATTCCAATCCCCTGAAGGGTCGGTTATAGCTCCATCTCATTCCGCTTCTCAAGTCGCACGACGAGCAGCAGGCATACCTGCCGATTTCAGCGATGATGAGGGCGATACAGCACTCGGAGGGATTCGAGATAATGGCTCGCTCCATAGGAGTGCTAGCATGAATGATAATAATATCAACGGATCCGCTCGAAGAGGTATTGTCAATCCTCCTATTGCTGAAGTATCACATGAAGAGGAAATGGCTTCTGGTGAAGGTATTCCAGCCCGTTTTTCGCAACCTGTTCAACAAAGATCGAACAATAGAGTAGAAGAAGAGGACGAAGAAGGTGGTGGTAGCAGCGAGGACGAAAGAGGCCATGAACTGGATCCGAAGATGTACCAGGTTCATGTCAACAAGCCTTTGACTCCCAGAGAACTGGCTCAACAGAAGGCTAGGCAGTTGATGGCACAGAAGCAGGCGGATGAGCGACAGATGGTTCAACCCCAAGGTCAATCTCATCCTCAGCCACAGCAGGCTCAGCAGGGTATCCAACAAGCTACTGCTCCAGCTAGAAAGAGGACTTCATCGACTCCGGGACAAGCGATGCAGCAGCAGCAGCAGCAACAGCAGACAGGTATCCCAACCAGAACAGCATCTCCATACAAAGAGACACCCGAAGATAGAATGAAGCGCTTCTCCACTCTCACTACGACTAGCATTCCTGCATACGACGCTGCCACTGCTCCTATTGCCATCCCATCAGCAGGCACTTTCACTTTGGAATCATACAAGAAGAAGAACGCTCCGGAAGCTACTTTGATGCTTCCTTCTACCACCGGGCTGAAAGGTTATCAAGCTACTAGACTTGCCGATAGTGATGATGAAGCCGTTGATGAGGTTGGCGCTCTCAATAAGAGCAGTAATCGGAGACGAACAGCCTCTACACCTGCTAGACCTTCGCATGGTAGAACATTCAGCAATGAAAGTGAATCTGCTACTTCGGACGGGAGAGGTGAACGACGTACCCTGAAGACGAACAGACAGCCTTCGGGAAGGGACAGTGCTTATTACTCTCGAAGTGACGCTGGTACATCTACCGTTCGAGGCGGAGAGAAACGATCAAAAGATAAGAACCGTAATGAGGGTCATCATAAATCCTCTTCGGGTGGTGGTGGTCTCTTTGGCGCTATCGGAGGACTTTTCAAGAAACGTGATGTACAATCCGGAAGAACGTATGGCGACGATGAGGACGATGATGATTCTGTTCTCGGCTCTCCTAAGAGTAGGGGTACACGTGGAGATCGCAACTCATCCATCTGGGGCGGTGGAAGTAGCAAGAAAAAGGATAGAAAATCTCGCATTATGGAAGACTCGGATAGTGATGCACCTGATCCGAGAACCCTGATTAAGGTACAGAATAATGCTGGCAGAAGCAGACCTTTAGGTGGCTCTGCTCTCAGTGATGTCGGTATCGACCGACAGACTGAAGCTGCTATCAGAGCTGCTGTCAATTCGAACACTTTCAGCTCTGTTGGTCCAGACCGCAAGAAAGCTATGTCGGACGTGGGAGCCCCGAGAGCTACTAAGACTGGCACTGTTAAGAAGAAGAAAACGACCACTACCGCCGGCCTAGCTTCTCCTGGTACTACCTCGCCCGTCTCGCAAGCTACAACTCTACAGCCCGCTGGAACGGTCAAGAAGAAGAAAAAGGTCGCCTCGTCTTCTGGTCCGACTAGTACCACTGTTGCCAACAACCTTCAGCCTGCTAGTTCGGGTCTACCTGGTACTATGATGATCGTGTCATCATCGACTCCCAATCTGAGCAGATCAAACACGATGGCTTCTCAAAATGCAGCGCAACGAGTCACCAGAGACACGCCTAGCTTGATGAGCGTGGTAGCTCCTCCTTCGCAGTCTTCGAGAATTATGAATATGCCACTGCCAAGTGCTAAGAACCCTTCGGCGAGCGCGACACCCAGATCTCCTTCTTCGCCTGCTGGAAGCGCACTCGGTGTACCTGAGCAGCCGTTGAAGAAGAAGAAAACAGTCAAGAAGAGCACTACATCAAGCAATATCAACGGTAACCTGCTTGTAGCTCCCGCTACAGCTTCTACCCTCAGGCCGTCAGCTACAACACCGAACCTGGTTGGCCCAACGCCTGCTTCTACTGGACAGTTGAGGCCGGCTGTAAAAGCTTCATCTGCTCTTAGTGCTCCTCGGCCCTCGTCTATTCTCTCCGTTGGCAGTGGACTTGGTGCAGGCGGAGTTGCAAGACGGAAATCTGTTCGACTGGCTGAAGATACCAAGCTTTCCGAAGCCAGATACGAGAATAGCGGACCTCCGGCCAACGTCCCTCGAATCGTTTCTCCCCAGCCTACCGCTATGAATGGTTCTGCTCATCCTGGCATACTGAAAGAGTCGACTAGTGCCGTCCAGACAAATCATAACGTGCATGATTATAGCGATGCCGGCGTCACAACTGGAGCTGGAGTAGGCGAATGGTCGGCTAGACCAGGTGGAGGTGACGATGTGTCATCAGATGAAGGCGGAGACGAGTATGCGCGCATCAGACACGAGCTCAGCCGCTCTGAGCGAGGCTGGAAGGATGCCGGCTTCGCCGAGAAGGGTAAAGGGAAAGCTAGAGCTTATCAATGAACAAGCGTGCTTGATGAATGGACAGTTCTCTTTTCATAACCTAGATCAGTAAACCGCGAGATTAGTACATAACGATAAGAAAGCGAATTCCACTACGCTGATACATTACAGATCATCGATGACCCCCTATAATATTATAAATATATCTAGCATATGTAGACAGCAACAGGTGTAATTACGTCTATGCATTCCAGTAATACAAGCTCATCTCCTACGTAAAATCTCGTCGCCATTCACGAATTGCCTCCTGCCTTCTGTGGCCTTCTCATTGCTCTTGCGGTATTGCTCCCTTAAATGCCACTTGCATTGGTAGCCGGAAAGACAGACGATACATGTCCTTTTTGGGTGCAACGGACCTGACGAGCGATAAGCTATAGTCCCGTAGTGTGTCTGAGACGGGATATCCGAGCGAGGCGGATGCACGCTGTAGAAGCTCGAACTTATCAGCACGAGTCCGCATGGGCACGTTTCCTAGAAGCGTCACTCACCTTGCAGATGTCTGGTTCGAAATTTTCTACCTCCTTAGTGAAGCAATAGCAGTGCATCATCGGCAAACGCAGCGCTCCATCCCACTCCCCTTTGCTTCTGCGACGTGAATACTCCTCTAGATCCGTCAAGAACGCTTTTCGCTTTGCTTCGGATCCAGTCACGAAGGGGGTGTAAAGGCTATCGAACGCATCTAGCATATCAATAGCTGATGCTGGCAGATTCATAACGAAATGCTCAGCGAAGCGACCTGGTGGTACCGCTTGCTGAGTTGTAGCTGCCGAAGCTGAAGAAGGCGATTGCTCAGCAGAGTTGCTAGACGAAGCTGTGCCTTGCTTCTTCTGCTCGCGCTCATGTCTTGCTAGCTTGGCTGCTTTGCTAGCTGAGATCCGAGGTCCCTTTCGGCTAGGGAAGGGATTCTCATACAGTTCCTGCACAGCTTGCCTGAAGAAATGTCGGCCATCCATATTGTAGCAGCGAACAACATCCTCGACCTGGCGAAGAAAAGGTCAGACATGTCCTCAAAAGCAGGACGATGGCTCGAACGTCATTTTTTCACTCACCTTGTTCAGCTTGACATTCTCGCGCAAGCTCGCAGCACTGCTCGGATTGAGGTCGTTCGCTAACACGCCCAGGCATCCTCTCTTGGCAGCAGCAGGGACGGCGAACGGTCCTACCCCTGCGAACCCATCTGCAATCACATCTTGAACATCGAAAGAGTCTACTAATCTAGTATGTTCCGTCTGCAGTCTAGAATTCCAGTATACTTTGCTAAAATCGAATGTGAACAGGCATCCATTTTCAGATGTAGTCACTTGGAATTCTGGCTTGCCGGCTAATACTTCCATCTGAAAGAAACGGAACTCGTTATCTATCGAATCTAACTTATTTACTACGGTTTCAAGTGTCGGATTCTTGTCGAGCACGACCTGTCCTATGAGCTGCTTGTATGCAAGGTATTCTTCCCGAAGATTGAAATGCGCTGTGATCCAATCTGTCAGTCTGGGGTTTTGAATTGCTTGGGGAGCGTTTTACCTATATGCCCAACTATCGTGAATGACGATGGTAAGTCGTCAAGCAATTCTCCAGGCAAGATCGCCCGTAATATTTGATCTGATCCCAAACACATTAGTGTTTTGAGCACCTTCCAGGATGCATATGCGCTTACTAGCATTCCAGTAATTGTAGTCAAGCGTAATATAGTGTTTCACGATATCGATGCCAAGTTTCGCAAGGACCTCCCTGGCTTCGGGAGACAGCTCTTCTATCGAAGTGACACATCATCAGATTGATGAATGTATTGCGACAGTGGTTGAGCCTACCTTTCGTTGCTTTGTTCAGGAGTAAAAGTTTCGTGTCTTTGGACTCCGGGTCGTTGACTATTGATGCAACTCTCGGTATTGACAGGACAGAGCTACCGAAGATTCAGGAGGTCAGTCTGTGGTGTCCGAATGATCGTATAGAAGCCTCCCTTCCGTAGCTTACATCGCAAGCTCCTTCTTAATTTTACCAACTTGAGACGCAGGTACTTTCGCCGCCAGCACATCAATCTTCAATATGAAAGCATCTTTATCGAAAGTCTCGAAAGTCATTCCTCTATGCACAGGAGGCTCCAGAACTACAGGAGACGACATGATCCTTGACCTTGGCTTTTGCAGATGTGGTGCTGTACTGAAGGAGTATCGGATAGAAGGTCGCAGGATGATCGGCTTCGCGAGGTGCTTCAAGGGTATATGCAGCTGTTGAGGAAGACGCTCAGCTATCAGGAGCCGCGTAGTTGTTCGGAGGAGTAGTCTAAGCATGCATCTGGCTGGTCCTTGTCTTCAGTGCTGTCGTTGGTATAGGTGTACTACTAAGGATTACCAGATGATTTAGAAAAAAAACGTGCTTGATCGGCTTTCACCGACAAGGAAAGTGTAAAGACTGAATTGACGACTTGTTGGAGACATGAAAGGTTGGCATGTCACAGGATTGCCAGCCCGTCCGGACATGCGATAACACTCGAAGGTGCATCTGGGCCCAGTGATCTGGACGATGTAAAGGGATGGGTGAGCAAGGCAAATGACAAATAGAGAGCTTCTACATAAACGTTTAGACGGCGGCAGACTGTATCACCAATGACAAGAGAATCTGCATTGTTGCAATTTGGTAGTGTAAAATAGCACGTTAGTAGGGTTAGTAACTAATCGTACAAAGAACTGAAGGAACCTATAAAAGGGATTGAACAGATAATATAGAAGCATGATTCTACGAGAAAGGCTGAAAGTAATTTCATATATCCCATTGGTAAATAGTTAGTTAGTTTAAAGAATTTCAATGTCTTTTCCGTGATTTCTGGTTCCATCGTCAATCGCCTCTCCAAAATATCTGTGCCCCGTATTTTCCAAGAAATTGTACCGGCCTTCGCGCCATAATGTCGACAGTTGAAACCATATCCTTCCTTCCCACTTCTTCGACCAGCAAAGTCGAAACGTCCTTGCTTGCTTAGGCGGGGGGATATCCTCCATAGCCTTGGTCGTAGCTTTGTGCGCCATAAGCAGGTTGCTGTTGAGCACCTCCGTAGTACTGTCCAGCAGCAGCATAATCGTATCCTCCCGGCTGAGCATTGTAGCCTGCAGCTTGCGCGTAGCCTCCGGTGTACTGAGGCTGATAGGTGCCGCCCGAGAAACCACCACCGCCGTGACCGCCACCGCCTCGTCTGTCGTTGTTGGGAGGTTGAGGTGGGTGCCTGGGATAACCAGAACCATCATGAGCAACTGGAATTGCAAAACCACAAAGAAGAAACCCGAAAGAAATGAAATGATGACTCACCAGTTCGAGGCAATACGCCAAGGTGGAAGAGGACGACCGTCGGCTCCCATGCCTGGAGCCAATTGAGCAGCAGGAGCAGCCATTGGCGATCCAGCACCACCATATCCATGTGGTCCGTTGTGCTGTTGCTGAACTGGCGCACCAGGAGCAGGTGGAGGAGGAGCTTCTCCCAATTCCGCCATTAGAGCAGAATATTCCGAATCGAATTGAGGAGTAGTTGCCGTTCCGCCAGCTCCGTTCCTTCCTTTGTCTCTATGTGCTATACAATCTCTAGCCATATGTCCCATATTACCGCAATTCCTGCATACTACATTAGCGGTAAAGTTCTTCTGTTCAGGACAATCCCATTTACGATGTCCTAATTTACCACAATTCTGGCATGGTTGATTTTCATCATCTCGTAATGTACCGTTCAACATTGCCAATTCTCTCAATTGCTGTCTCTTGTGATCGTTCTGTTCATCTGGTGTAGAGGCTGCAGTTGCGATAACTCGATTAATAAGTTTTGCACAAGCATCGACTTTTTCTTGTGTATCTCCAGTAACCATGCAATGTAGCTCATCTTCTTCATCGTGTGATCTACTTCCATAATTACCTTTACCTTCTTTAGTCGAACCTTTACCTCTAATGACTATCTTGGCGCCTGTATCTTGCTCCATCTTTTTGAGAGAGTTACCACGAGGACCAAGGATAAGACCGATCCATTTAATTTCTGGGAATTCCTTAGCTGGGAGATAGATCTTTTCTGTTGGTCTTCCTGACATTCTCTTCTGCATGAGATACTCAGTTGGAGGTTTGTAATTAGGATCAGATCGCATCTGCCTCTCGACGAGCTTGTTACGTTCATCTTCGAGCTTCTTGCGGTATCTGATTTCTCTCGTGTTGGTTCTCCTACCGTGATGGTCGTAGGTAGGAGGGGGAGATGGGGATCTCTCTCGTTCAGCAGGGACGACATCGCCGCTTCGTAGCTTGCGAGTGATCTCTTCAAGTCGGACGTGCATGGCGTATGCTTCTAGGTCTTTTCCTGAGACACCACCAGCGATAGCAGTAGGCAATCCAGCGACATCAATCTTGTCGTTTTCATCACCCCATCGTGACTTTCTTTTGCGTGGTTCGTTGCTGCCTGCTCCGGACTGCATTTGAGGTGGTGGAGGCATCATGCCGCCGCCGCCTCCTCCGTTGGCATCGTAGGCTGAACTGCCTCGGGGAGGGTACGAGTCACCACCACCTCCTCCTCCATAGCCACCACCGCCCTGGTATTGCTGCTGCTGCTGGTGATTACCACCGCCGCCGTCGGCTCCACCCCATCTTCTCATGCCAGCGAGGGGAGCATCGTTGGCGCCAGTGCGCTGCGAGTTGGCTGAGAAGAGGAAGGGCATACAGTTAGTTCCTTCGTAGCAGGAAAGTCGTATAGTCAGACTGGACTTGCATCTCCAAGACATGGTGAATGTGTTTCTCTCTGCCAAATCGAGCTTGAAGCTCCTTGCCGGACAATTGGCCTTGGTCGACTGAGCTGGATGCGCAGTGACGCTTGTCTGCGTAGAAAGCTGTTCTTGCTCCGACTACCCTCCTCTGCTGTGCTGTGCTGGCCGTCGAGCGTCTGCTTCAGTCAGTTGGACTGCTGGAGAGAAGCACGGCGAGCTCAGAAGGCAGTTCTCCTGCCGCGGCGAGCAGAGATGCGACGGACACGCGGGAAAAGCTGAGTCAGCCGAGAACACAGCGATGGTCCAGGATGGACAGACCGTGCACTGCTACGGCCATGCTGACCTCTCCCGCCTGGAATGCCTACCTGGCTCCCTCTGCCAGGCTTCAGCTCGATTGCCTCGTTGCAGGCCCTACTTGACTGCAAATTTCAAGCAGACGCAGCTCTCTTCTCTTCCCATCGCACACTTCGACAACATTCGGCATGAAGAGGGATGACTCGATATGGAGCACTCTTAGCAGCGTTCGCACCATGGCATACCGCTCTTTGACACTGTCCTTTTGTCCTGCCGGTTACACTTCTCCCAGTCTGGGTTGGACCGAGTTTGCAGCTTGTGAGTGCAGGCTTCTATATCACCGTGTCGATACTTCCCCCACCCATCCATACCTATCCCCCATCCATCCGTCCACCACCCTTCTCAGATGAGACATGCAGCAAACGCTGCACACAACACGAATCAATTTATTGAGACCCCATTTAAAGGGAAGGACAGAAGCTGGAGTAACTTCCGCTCTGACTCTTCCTGGGGAATGCTCGCCTTACAACATGCATCACCAACTGAGAGATTATCCGCCTTCTCATACCTCTCGTCGTTCTTCCTCGTAGCTCTCCCTCGCTGACTTCTAACCCCCCGCAGGCCTGTTCTTCTGACTTTTCTTCCCAAGACCCTTCAACGGACAGCATGGACGTTCTGATGGTAAGCTATTCATCTCTTCCATCACAGAACCACACCTTCCCTCCCTCTTCCCCTCCAACCATCTCAATGATGTTAAAGTAAAATACATACATACAGTTCTGCTACTGATTCCGCCTCTCGCGGGGTTAGGAAGATGCAGAAAACCCCTTACCAAGCTTACCATATTCTGAAAGCCATGTTCCCTATCTTTCATCCTCTCTCTTAACTACCCCTCATAGCTCATGCTGACAACGTATTCATTCAGCTCTCATTCGCAGAATCATATGCCGCTTGGCCTACCCTAGGCCCGCCTCTGCAAACGTAAGCTTCTCAATGCACGCCGTACCACACCTCATACACTCTCCAAGCACTCTTTCCACTTCGCAACCGATGAAACTATTCGTTAAATCCATTCTATGATAAACAATGGGCTCGTCTTCTTCCAATCCTTCCATTGTGTCTCCTGGAAATCTGTGCGAATGAAGTTTGCAGTGTGATATTGGCGGGTCGGAGAGAGCAGAGTCTAGTTAGGCTGGGAGGTTCGCGAGATCGAAAAGAATGCTAGTGTCTTGGTTGTTGTTTTGTCTTTCATCTGTTCCATGTCTCTAAGCACCGATCACTTCGATAGAAGGGCAAAGGCGTTCTTTTCCCGTCTCGACTACCATCACTTGGTGTCACCTGGAGGTGGGAAAGGTTTAACAACCGACTACCACTCTCCAGAGAGCATTTGATAACAAGGATGTGAAAGGATGGATCAAGAAAAGATGCTTCTTGAACTTTTTGTCGAACGGGGTTCTTCGGATCATATGTCCAGTGAGGGATAGACGATTACCTCGTGCGATATGGTAGCTTTTCATTCTTTGCGGATCTCCTCATCTTTCGAAAGCTTTACCTCTTTATTACCTTGTCCACGTTTATACTGTAGCTTTATGAGACCAGGTTTCAATTCAAGGGAGATATCTAGGAGGAATGGAGGGGAGGGGTTCAGAAAAGATTTTAATTTACGTGCTGATACGCTCTTACACCAGTCCATCTTCCTTCCATTTTCCCGTTCGCCATAGTCCACATTCACACGCTGTCGTTGCCTATGCTGACTCCGCTTCTTCCTTGCGTAGTGACTACCTGACTGTCTTGGCGAACACCCGAATGTCACGGTGTCCACCTGCCTGTCTTTCGTCTGCGTGCAGATTCGTTGAAGGCGTCGAAATTGTGACAGGCCCAGCTTGTATTCCTTTCGATTCGTTTCTCGCGTCGGGCCATTTTTCTCAGGCTATTGTGATGTGCAATGCAGTACTTTAATCCTTACAATGACATGTCCGCGTGGCTTAACTCTAACATTGCCATTCTAATGCTACATGTGTACTTTATACCATCACTGAATGAACTGCTTGATCCCTTCCCTTGGCAGACTTGCGCAACCGCAAACATGCTGCCCAACCCGTTGAAAAAGAGCGAATGAATATCAAACAACATTGATACAGAGTGTACGCATGTGTGAAATCTCCTTCCCTCTTTCGTTGCTCGCTAACGGTGCCTCGCCCGTAAAAGTCGTGTCGGCGACCCAGCCGTAATGATCCCGATGTACCGAGATGACGATGTCTGCTCCAAATGCATGATTTGCAATGGCGAAGACAAACGTACACTCTGTGCTTTTAAAGCCACGCTGCCCAACCACAATACATTCCTCCCTGTTCGCAGTAAGTTATCGACATGTCAATACCGAATAACGGTGGGGCAATACGCCAGAGGAAGCCCTCAAATCAAACAAGAAACTCACCAGATTTTTAGGATCCGTAGCTTCTTTAAACAGGGTCTCAACAGTCATCTCAACAGATACGACAGCATTAGAATCACCACCACCACCACCAGCATTACCAGTAGTTGCATTGGCAACAATACTATTACTACCATGATCCTGAGCAAAAGTAGTAGATTGGGTTCCTCTTAATTTATTTGAAATGATAGATAGTGCATTTCTAGCTTCTGATTTTCTTTGTTCGTCTTCTCTTCTTGCTTTTTGTTCTTTTGTTTCATTTCGTGCTGCTCCTATATTCTTACGCTGTATACAAAACGTGAGCAATTCGCCATTGGAATCAAAAGTCAGTAATCATGCCATTGGTATCGCCTTTCACTATTGCCGTATGCAGGAGATGCGTCGCAAAGCGTTCGCATGCTCGCACACGATCATCTCGCCCTCTCAAGTACAGCGCGAGCGAAGGTTTTGGAGACGCATTCCCTGCGGCGGCAATAAAGCAAGCAACTGCTTGTCGTCAACTTACCTCCACTCTACCCCCTCTCGTCAACTGAAGATCCAGTAACGGATCGTGAACGAAAGATTCCAACACACTGATCAGAGAATTTCGATTTTCTCGAAGTATACGCAGTGTAATTTCGCAGCAACGTCTGAAGACGCCTTCCACGCCTGTTATTCCGAACCCATCGATTACATTCTGTGTGAGTCGGAAAGGCACTTTCTCTGCAATGTCGAAATGGACTTGTCCCTGTTTGCGGAAAACACACATGCTCTCATATCAGCTGGCACATTCGATCTACTTCTGCGACCACAGAGCTCACCATGCCAAAGAGACAGTTGAAATCGACATGGACGACATCGCCGTTCGTAGTATCAATGAGTATATTCTCTCCGTGGCGATCACCGAGACTGCACGGACAAAAGCTCAGCACCAATTTGCAATGCATCCAGTCTGGTCAGAGAACGCTCACCCGAGAACGAAGCCAACCATCGACATGACGGCAGCTGTTCTGCCATAGTTTGTCCTCGCCTTCAGCCAGGCAGTAGGTTCCGGGAAGTTGCTCATGAACCATTCATGGAAGATAGGCGGTACAGCTGGGAGGATCTCTTCTGTGAACGCTTTGCCACACTTGACAAGGTCATTCTTTTGTGCCGTTTTGAGCCCTTCGTATACCTTCTTGAGTTGCTCATTCTGATTGTGCGAAGAGATGCGAGAGGCGATATGTTGTGTAAGTGAATGCTGAGTCCGTGTCCATAAGTAGATCCAGAAGTCACTTACCCAGACAGATATGCCACGTGGTTCGTAGCAGGCGATAAAGAGATTTCGAATGCCTTGCGTATCGGGAACCCATTCGATCAAACCACACTGCTCAGACAGCGGGATGACTGCGTATGTGCGGATACCTGAACGAGATATCGAGCGTTAGCGAGTGCCAAACCTGTTGGCCTGTATCAGGTGCCTTGGATGCCTACATAAACCGCGTTTTCTCGCTTCTGGATCCTTCATTAGCAGTTTGCCTATTAGCGCCGTGCACTCATTGAAACGATTGTCCTTTCGTAGATCATCCAACGGCTTGCACAAGAATCGATACGATTTGCCATCCGAGCCTATTATAACGATCTTTCTCGGTTTTGCGACTGATGCCATGACGTCGACTTCATCTTTGAAGCCATGGAAGGTGACCAAATCCGAAGGGAAAGGCTTGTGTGCGAAGACTTTATCGTCCGTGGGCAACGTAATTGTCATTGCATTCTGTAGAGGAATGATGATATCGCACGGCACCATCGCCTTGAGCGCAGGAAAAGTCTGCGCCATGCTGAGGGTGCCGGAACCTTCCACTTTCATGGCGGCCATCTCAAGGAAGCACCTGACCAGCTCTTGAAGCGTTCGAACAGTTGCCGTCAAAGCTTGATTCGAGGTCGTCCCGCCTGCCGTAGTCGCAGCCCCGGGGCTCGCTTGGGCCCGCTTTAATATTTGCGTACAGCGCTCTCGTCGAGAGGCATTGACCGAGTATAGCACCCCTAGCATGGTCCAGATAGCTTGCTGGGGGTGATGCTGTATCACCCGCTCAATCAAATAGACAAGCTGTACATAGACTGCTGGACTCTCATGATTGATCCGAGAAACCAGCTGGGGAAGGACCGACAGCCACTGTGGAGGTCATTACCTGTCTCAGCATGTCTAGCGTGCACATAAGACTTGTCTGCTTACCATATATGGTGGAAGCTTCTCGAGTGATCGTCTGATATGCCCGTAAATCTTCTCAAATGTTGCGGTAGCAAGCTTGACAGCCGGCAGCTGATTTTGCTTCAATTGCTCGATCTTACGCATCCTAGATGCGAAATCAGCATTGGTACGTTGGAGAAATCATTGCGCTTGGGCTGTGACCTACTTCACATTGTTCGCGCCCGATGTGCCTGATGCTGCCGATGACAAGGCTTCCGAAGGTAGTATGGCGATGTCTGGCCATGCGCCCATGTCCAGCCAGATTGTGACCATGCGAGGGAGTGCTTGATAGATGAACTTGGCGCCGAAGCGGAGCGCCCTGGAAAAGTAGTGTACGCACACTTCCATGCAGTTGAGCAGAATTTCGCTGTGATTGAATGGTTAGATCGATACCAGAATGCGAGGCCTACTCGTGTGGCCGCATGCTGACCTATGACTCACTTCGCCTTAGCCGAACGGCCGTCACCAGCTGGCGTTCTGTCGAAAGGCGGACTGGCTTGGATAATGTCGTCCGCATACTGACCCAAGCGATAGTACGCGGCTTCCCATCTTTTGGGGAACTCTGTCAGCCCGGACGTGCATGAGGATGAGACAAGCCTACTTACTCGGGGCTCAGCTTGACAGCTCGGAAGTATCGATTCATAATCTCGGTATGCTCGAATCGCCCAGTGTCTTGCATCCAACGAGCGCTGCGCACTGTTGCCTTTGCCAGCTTCTTCAGCATGGATGGGTCGTAATTGAGCCTGTTCGATGTGCTGGAATCCAAGGCACCGAGCAGCTTCAGACCTTGCTCGATTTCTTGCAAGGCTCGATGCAACTGATTGTTTGCCCGATAGAGCTTCGCCGACTGCATGAAGGCAAAATCTGCCTTCAACTGGTTCGCTTGCAGAATAGCGCTGTAGGCAGTCTGAAGATGTTGAGCTTTTATAGCAATCTTTGAGGTGACTAGCCAAAGTGGACCGATATCGTTGGTATGCTCCTCAGCTCCACTGTCGTACGCGTCAGCGACTTACTTGCGCTGCACTTCAAACGATTCAACTCCAGCTTACCATAAGCGATAAGTATTTCTCCTCATGTTCAGAATGGCTTCTCTTGTATTGAAAGCTGGGGACGTGAGCTCGAGGCGAGCTGCGAAGTCGGCCTGGTCCGCTTTCGACTGCCGTCGATGAGCCGCGCCTCCAACGTTAGATTGCGCGAACAAAGTCTCGACTTCATGCAACATATGTAGCTTAACTACAGTGTCGTAGAAACGATGATATGAGTCTTTGCTCGCTGTCGTAATTGTCGATCCCAGTGACTCAGCTGCTTCAAGGAACACCGTTGTGTGCGATTCGTTGGGTGTCTTTTTCAAAGCGAGGACTACTCGTGCAAAAGCGGCTTCTGGGCAAGACGGATTCGCGTGCTCGAGTGCTGAGGATATAGCCCCCATGTCACCAGAAATAAGGGCACTTTCGAGCTCATATGGAGACAAGGCATTCTGCCAGTTCGCATGCTTGACTTGCAGTCCGGCAATGTGCGTTTTCAGAGAGTCTGTATATTTGATGTCAGCAGATTAAACCTCAGCAAGCAAGAGAAGCTCTTACCATAGTGTCCTAGATTACGCAAGCAGCGGAGGAGACCTAAGTGGGAAGCTGGATTCTCTGGCTCGAGTTGCAATTGAACTTCCCAGCAACTCTGTGCAGAGGTCCACCGGCCTGTCATTTCGTGCTCTCGAATCTGATGCTCCAGACTCGGCGAGATAATCGAAACAGACACTCCTTCCATGCCATCAGGCTCGTTAAGCTCGGCATAGATATTATGCAACCGTTCGTAGTAATTTTGCAACTGACTAGATGGCTTTTTGGATCCAAATCCGTAGAGAATGCACTCGTAATTGAGCAGGGCTCGGGCATGACTCTTCGCATTGAAAGCGGCGTCGGCAACCATGTTCTGGGGCAGAGACTGAAATAGCGAGTCTATCTTCTTGGTGTAGAGGAGATGGCCCTCCGCATCGTTTTGCAAGTCTTTTCGTTTGAAGCGCTTTGCCACCAATACCAGACGGGCTCGCCTCCATGTGTTTAGACGATCCATGAGCTCAAAGACAGCCTATCGGTGCAAAAGAAACAAAACTGCTTTGAGTACTCGAAAGGACGGGAACGCTCTCTCGCTTACCTGTGCGCAAAGCGATCTCGAATCCGTAGGCATGGGAATGATGCTGGAGGGAGCTATCTGATCCTGCAACACCGTTTGAATTTCTTGACTGATATTGGCAGTCTGGGTAGCGTTGCCAGATGTAATGGTATAGAAGACGAGAAACGGCAGTAGGTAATGTGGAACAGTAAGATCGTGTCCACGTCGAACAGCTGCTCGCAAGGGTCCGAAGAGCTTGCCCGGACTATATGAAAGCACGGCAATACTGGCGTGTTCTTGAACTAGATGGTCTATTAGATCTGATGTCCACGTTTGTAGCCATTCCCTATATGATGATCTTTTACTATAGAGCGGATACTCAGGTTTTTCTGCCTTGATAGAGCTTTCCACCTTGATTGAAGCGGAGATAAGAGGCTCCATGACATCTTGCACGTGTCTTGGTAGTGCATTCCAGCGGGAACGAACGACCGCATCGATACCTGGCTTGAAAGAATCGCCAGAGCGCAGGCTTTCCGTGAAGCCACAGACAGCCGCGAGGCCTTGGATAGCGAGATACAGAGCCGTCTGCTGCTGTGGATCGTTGGTCGTACGTAGCACGCGCAGCAGGACTTTATCGACGGTATATATTGCAAACCTCATGCATTCTCCTGGAAGGCGTAGATCTTGTTCGATAACAAAAGCAGACTCTTCCGGTGGAAAGGTCATTCGATCCGGGTCGAGTGCTCCAAGGGTGCCCATACATTGCAGCGCCAAAGCTCTAGCAGGCGACTTCGCTTCCGAGCTGCGTATTGCCGTTGAGAGAAGTGTATGAATCGTTTCTCCGAGTAGAGGTGAGAAGGATGAGCCGGCGGCCAACTTGTGTATCGTGGCAGATTCCGACCTTAGGTTTTGTAAAAGCTCTCGAAGCGTTTGCACAAGCGTTGCTTCGTTAACTGTGTCCAATCGCCGTAGGTAAGCTTTGATTCTATCTTCAGCAGATTGTCCCTGTCTCCGAGCGACAAGCCGTTTTTGAAACTTGTCAAGCTCGGGTATGTCTGACATGTCCGCAATGCCGGTCAGTGCATCTTCGAGGTTCTTGTATTGATCGACTAGGAAGTACTGCAGGATTGACTTGACAAGGGCTTTTTCGCTGGGTGTAAGATCAGGCCAGGCTTGAATGCATACAGCGGTCGTCTGAGCGATCAGGGGCTTGACCTCATCTATTCTTATTGTCTCGAGGAAGCGTTTCCACAAGCGGAGAGCTGGTAGTCGAATCTCGCGGTCTTTAAAGGAAGTTTGTAGGATGGTCATGATCTGGAAGACACCGCGAGTCAGATATGACAGGGTGACAGGGTTATCCATATACAGCACTGTTGTCTCGTCACTTACCTGAGGAGCGGCGCCAGCTACTGGCTGCCCGACTCGGGTCACGAGAATCTCCATACCCTGCAATAGCAAAGCCCGCTCTTCCGGGCTTTTCTTGCCATACATGCCCCTTAACGAATCCCCAGCACGTCCAAAGACGGCCAGGATCGTTCCGGACCGACCTAAGAGCGCATTGGCATCATTCACAGAGAGCGATTGTCCATTCTTAAGATCTCTAAAGATGCGTTGTATGATCGAGTCAAGCTATGATAGCAGAACGGAAGGTGACGAGATTAGCATGATGACCAACCGTATCAAGCATCAAATAGTATTTTTCGTGAAACTACCCACTTGACGCGTATTTGCAGGATCTGCTCTTATCAGAACCTCCAGCAGTACAGCGGGTAAATCTCCCTCGAGCAATTGTTGAAAAGTGGTCTTGAAAGACTGAGCTTGAAGTATCCTCATGTAAAATGCTTTACACTCTTCGAACTTGGAGGAAGTCATGAAGTAAAGAGGGGCGAAACAGCAATCCGCATTTAGAACTAATAACTCAGCAGCTGAAACCTCCATACACTCAGCTAAAATTTGAATTAAATCCTCTCCTTTGGATAATATCGCTTCAGACAGGAAAATACGTGATATATCTGGTGTTTGAAGGAATGATTGGACTGTTGTTCGGAGGAGATCGGTGAAGGTATATAGAATTGTGAATGAGGAATCCAGATGTCGCGCTATGATGGGACATAGTTGATGTAGATAGGGCGAGAAGAATTTGTAGGGTGCTATCTCGCGCGCTTTGAAGACGCTGTCTAGCTGAGCCGTGAAGATCGCTCGTAGCTGACCTGGAGCTGCTAATGCGATAATGCCGAGTGACAAAGCTTTGCCCAGTATTGCACCTGAGCCAATTCTGTACCACAGAAGTAACACAGATTAGCTAATCTGGCTGCATGGTAGTAATACATGAGAAAAGCTGACTTACCGTATCAGATCAGTGACAACGGTAGCCATCGTCAACCTCGTAGACGGCTTAACATGCTTCAAGCCATTTTCCAGAGCACCGAAATAGCTAGAAAGCTGACCATTGGGACTGAGTCCAGCGTTATGCCGATACAGCTCGGAAATGGTTATGTTCCCAGCATATCCAGCAGACAATCTGACTAATCTATTCTGATGTGTCAAATCTTGCGATATAAGCTCGAGCCAGGAGTATAGGAGAAGAGCGTCTTCACCAGCATGAACGAGTAGAGCGCTAAAAGCTCGCCAGAACGCTGCACGAATTGAGGAGGAAGATAGGTCGTCATTGAGCCTACTGTAGGCTTTCTTTAAAGTATGGTATGTTTCAGAATTAGACGCTGCGTTTTCGTCTTCTTCATCGCGGGATGGCAGGTCCGCCATGATGATTTGCCTTTGACAGAGTCGACATCTAAACGGTGAATCGCTCAATCTGGCGTCGCAAGACAGTACCTCAATAGCTTCAAAATGCTTCTCTTGTAGAGTGTGAAACACTCTCGATGGGGCATTGTAAATTATTTCCAACGCAGGTAGAGTCGGAGTCAATTGCGATACGGAAGCTTCCTCAATGGCAACATTGAATGCGAATCGTGCTCGCAACTCTTCAAATGATCCCCGAGCACTTGAATCCAAGCTCTCATATTCTCTTTGCCTTCGGTTTTCGATGTCCTGATTGTTATTCAACGGGGCGGTCTTTCTCTTCTCGCCCACGCGTTCTTGAGCGCTACTTTCCTTGCCGGCCTGAATCTGAGCTATATCTCGCATGCACCGTACCCGGAGATCGTCTTTCAATCTGTCTGATTCATTGGTCCTCTCGTCAGCGGCGAGAATTGACCGCGGACCTTTTCCAGCTCCAATAGAATCCAACACCTCCAGAATATCACGCGCGTCCTTTTCTTCGAAAGTGTAAACGCTCGACAGGACTTTGTTATGTTTCAAGTCCTGTCCCGATAGTTGCTGCGCGAGATTATCGAGCCCACTGCGGGTTTTCGTGATATCCTGCATGACTCTGTTCGTCATTACTGAGGCATTCGACGTTTGTTCAGGTATAGAACCAATTGCGAGCATTATCAAGCAGAAATACTGCCTGCCCGAGATTGAGCGGAGCTTTTTGCTTGAAGGGCTTTTTCCCTTTTCAGCGGTATCGCCAACGTCGGTGATTCCTCCCTCTGATTCAAATGATGCTTTTTCGGCGAGTAACAGATCGATGAATTCTCTTCTGCGCATCCGTGCTATGTCCGCTATGTCGAAGCGGCGTCTACCGCTGTTCCTTTTTGTGATCTCGTGTACTACCATCGCAGCATTTGCCAATGCTTCGTCTAGACTCTTTAGACGTGATATCCCCGCACGGTCTTCATCATCGACATCAGCGTCTGCAGCCTCGTCTTGTCGATATTGCGCCAGATGTGGAGACAGGGAGATATTGACGATATGTGATAGCATAGCTCGTAATGAAGCTAGAGGCAATGGTATCTTCTCACTAAGCCTGAATAAGCCCGTCATACAATCCACCCTTTGACGAAGCCCATCTATCCTTTCTCCAATGTCAACTTTCCTAGAATGTCGAAGCACCTTCCAAACTTCCTCTTCTTCTAATCCAATAACCAATTCCAAAGCATCAGGAGCGAATTCATATATCCACTGTTCGGAGTATTCCATCGTAGAAACGTGTATCCGAATAATTGTATATCGTAATCTATCAGCTTGAGATTCATTATCGATTGTAATGTGAAATGGTCGCCTGTCATTATTTGAAGACTGTTCATCTTGTGCGAAGAAAACATCGGTAGTACCTTGTGCAGCGGTTGAATTTCCGATGCTGTGTAATGAAGTATCATTATGCTTCTGGAAGAGGAAGAGCTTTCTTGGAAAATTAACATCGGAGCTTGGACTAGCTAAAGACGAGGCATCTGTTCAATCACCACAAATATGAAGAAGTCAGCGCAGCCCGTGATGTATTTTTTGCATGGAAACAAGAGACACCCACCTCGAGCTAGCTTTATCATTTCCATAACGAATTTCCTCCGTTTCGTCAATCCACCTTCTTCAGAATGGTAGAACAATCTCAAATAATCCGAAATGAGCTCTTGGATCCATTCTTCGCCTTTGTCTAGTAGACTCTTCTTCCTCGTATCATGTTCACCATCAGCGTCACTCTCCTGCTGCTCCTGTATTGTTGCTTTCCCTCGCGGATTGCTTTGCTCTTGTCGTTCTTCTGCAGTAACCGCGTAAACAGTCTTCGTTAACGATGATGATGAAAGTACCATGCAGCGCACTAAGCGAGGTAACAGCCAAATTGCCATTTCTTCCGTCTCTTCTTTATCTTCCTCATCTTCCTCTCTGCGGGCATTCCCACTACCATCCTTATAACGCGTCTTCTTGTTATGTTGTTTGCTCGTCGAAGTAGCAGAAGAAGGAGGGATTATGATCTTGTATAGCGCGTAATCAGGGTACCGTTTCATGAAATCGAGCATCAATTCCCATAATCTACTTGAATCTTGAATTATATTATCAGCTTGACTTGCTGATGCTGTTGTTTTAGTCCTTGTAGTAGCATGGGGTAAAAGCAATTCATCTTGCAGATTCAACTTTGCCAACTGAGTAGTTATATGAAACAATTTCGCTCTCGCTTGTTGTTCAGAGAGTCCTTCATTCTGCTTATTGGCAGTCGTAGTAGCATCGACATTGACTGCTCCTGCTGATGTAGCTTGTAGGAAGTCATTCTCTGCCTTCTGAAGGATGGTCTTGAATAATGCGAGTGTCGACGGCGGTGGATCTTTATCTCCATCCCTACTTGCTGCCATCCTGCTACCGTGACAAAGAGTGTGTCATCTGCTCCATTCGTATGCGGTGATGTTGTCTCTAGAGTCAATCAACACGCGTTGATGTGCAGTCAACCCTGGAGGATACCCACAAGATCAAGAACGGTGGCGAATGATGGCGTGCGTGAACATCATGCAAGCGAGCTTTCCACCATCCACCGAATTCTCTCTTCTTTCCTACCCACTCTTGCCGGCACCATCTCTGATCTTCCCAACCTTCAACGTTCCTCCTTATGTCTCCTTCGCGACAGTCATGTTCTTCGCTTCCCTCCTTCGAGCACTGAAGGCGTACCACCACAGCAACGAGTAAAGGCAAGTCAGCATAGAGGCTACTGAAACCAAGGCAAGCAGCAAGCAAGCAAGTAAACCTCCAAGATGGAGAGGTATAACCTCGTAAAATGAAAAGAGCATCGTGTCTCAGCAAAAGACCGCCATGAACTCAAGCGTCTTGAAACGTATGAAGGTGTAACAACGACTTCAATGAAGAGGGAAGAAAGCTACAAGTTTATTTGATTTTCGCATTTATGAAGAGAAAAGGGGACTGTTCCAGGCTCATCAATTCGTACTTGAAGAATGAGGATGAAGGCGCCGAAAGCAAGAGAGACCTCCTCAAAGGACCCAGATCTACTATCCGCCCTTCTCCGAATCCATCCAGTCTACCCTGACGGTCAGGACTGACTAATGCCCTTGTCTTCCTTAGAGAGCAGTGGTGGTGGAAGTAGTGCCGGCGGTTCCAGCAGTTCGTGGAGCTCTGTTTCGGCGCTCTTCGTCGGAGGAGGAGGAAGAGCTGGAGGTGGCATCACCGCCTTCCTTGGTCTTCTTGCGGGCGTCTGACAATCATAAGCAAGTCAGCAGGAGAAGAGGATGACCCCAAACTGCGAAGAAGTATTGCAAGGACTCACTGGGGCAGGAAGCGCACTTGCACTTGTTGATCTGATTGACAGCATAACGGTTGTATGGTGATCGAGAAAGATCACAAGATCAGAACAGGATCAGAGGACAAGGACGTGTCAGAGTGGGGAGGAGCAAGAGATGTGATGCATGGAGCAAGCAGATCATCCACTCCAATGCGCAACTACTCACCTTGCAAGTGCACTCTGTTCCAGTTCCACAAGCACCGCAGTCCTGCAAGACATGCACGTCAATGCCTGCACTTCTGAAGTGGGGATGCAAGGTCAAGCAAGACTCGGACTCACCCTCTGACCCTGAGCATTGGTTCGCTGCTTTGGGCACTTGCAAGAGGTCATCTTCTGCTTCATGGCTTCCATTGTTGATTGGTTGTTGGTTGGTTGTGAGTGTTGGAAAAGTGTAGGTGAGTTGTGGGATGGAAAGAGAGGAGAGAAGAGAGAAGCAAGAACAAGCTCGTTTAAATAGCACTCTCTCTTTATTCCGATCCAATCGAGAGGTTACACAGCATTGACGTGGCCCAGTTGTCATGTCTACCTCGCTTCCTCCCTTCTCTCCAAACTTCTGACTCACATGTGACGGACGGTCTTCTCGCCACCATCCGCCTACAGTATACCCGTGGACAGTATGTCACCATTTTCTTACAATCTGCAATACAAGAATACAATGGTCAATCGTCACTATTGTCATTCAGTAGTACTCTTTGCTCGCTCAGTATTCCCATTCATCCACGCTGGCAAGGCTGCAATGCTGGACCAATGTCTGCAAGAAGCAAAGGGCTAGGCCACGTATATGATCGATACGAATGGAAGCGGGGCTCCAAACCTGTCAAGCTTATCAAATGCGATGCCGGGAACGCGGGGAGGCAATAAACCTAAGACGACACGACTCTCTTATGACTCTCTCTTCGTACTATTACTGATAGATGACATGTATGGGAAGCGAACGAACGGGAATCTCCGTTCACCTCTCTGTTTTTCCTCTGCCACGTGCTGGCCACTAGCACTCCAAAGGCAAAAGAAACGAAAAGTTGAATTGACAAAGAGATAGGAAAATTGTACAAGCTTGTCGAGCATAAAACTGACAACATCTGTTTGAGATTTCGCCTATCGGAACAAGCACACCTCCACCATTTCTGCTTCTGACTATACAAGGGGAGACGACAATAGCTAATACAGTTGGACACGAGTATTGAAATACATCGGAACACAGCCCACTCCTGTTTGTCAATTAGACGTAACGTGTTCCTTATATGGCCATTGCGTTCCATTTTGAAAAGCCTGAGCATTGAGAAAGAGCAAAGGTTCAATAGTTTGTCGCTTTGTAAAGTTTGTTATCATAGTCAAAGACAGAGCATTTGCAATTCAAGCGCGACCTAGTGGAGGACAGTAAGCTACCTCCTACACAGAGAGTATAGCAGAAGAGCAGACTTGCAAAATAGAACAAAGGGAAGAATCGGAAAAAATGATGCCTTCGCCAAGAACCGAGGTGCTGAGCATACTACAAACTCTTGGACGGACCTTGCCCTTTACATGTCTACCAGAATCCATCACCACCTCCGTCATCACCTCCCTTCTTCTTGCCTTTACCTCCACCTCCTCCACTAGCTACGACTTGTCGTTGATAAGCTTCAGCGACCTGGATGATATTTTAAGGATCGTCAAAGTCAGTATTGTTGTTCCCCGTGCGCTTTCTCTTTGGCCCGTCATAGCTCTTATCCTCGTGGATTAAGATGGCAACTTACAAATTCAGCATTTGAAGCATCATCTGGGTCTTTATCATCTCGAATACGAATAAAGCGAGGAAATCGTAATGAGATACCTCTAGCTTCAATCTGGATTCATGTCCAAGTTCCGGAAATGAGAATGAAACAAGTTTGATTAGCCCATGATTGCCAGAGCTACTCGAGGTTTCTCAGAGTACAAGCCATGAAAGAAGGGAAAAAGGGCAACTCACCATTCCTTTAGCAGCACTATAGACAGGACTCAAACTCAAATCCGCCGCTAAAACTTCCCAAACCACTTTAGGTTCAAAGAAGACATCAGGTTTCGCTTCTCCCAAATCAAAATAGGCCTTCTTTTGAGAAATTTCTAAAGGATTTAAGAATTTATAGTGGTTCTCTAGCATTTCTTCAGAGAATCCAGTTCCGATTTTTGTTATAGCTTGATAAGTTTCTGATTCTGGATCATAGCATGCCAATAAGAATGCACCGTATACTGATGTTCGCTTGCCTCGTCCGTGATAGCCTCCTATTACGACTAGATCGAAGGAATCGCCAACTCCAGCTAAGTAGTCTTTCTTGAGCTGTCAAAAGGCCAACGTGTGTCAGCGGCAGCTTTGGAAAAGTGACAATGTGGAGATGCAAGCTCACCTTCAACCAATTCATGGATCGACGACTAGGCTCATAAGTAGCATCTTCACCTTCCATCATCTTAACCATCAATCCCTCGCATGCATCTTTGATACTCTCGTCCAAAAATGCCTGAATCTCCTCGACAGCATAGATATCCCTGCTTTTAGCGAAAGCGAATTGGCCTTCTACGGGAGTGAAATGTTCTCTGAGGAATTGCCTTCGATGATCTAGATCTTTCTTGAGTAGAGACTATACAAGATTGAATGGAAAGAAAGCGTCAGCTGTAGCTCTGAAGGCAGAGTAAAACAATGCAAGCGGGATAATTAGGGCAGCGCACCTCTCCATTCAAATAAAGCAAGTCAAAAGCGAAAATATGTACTTTCACTTTAATATCCTCTGCTTTAACATCTTTCCTCTTTCTCTTGCTCAGTTCTTGGAATGGTAAAATCTTATTCTCATCTTTATCCCATGCTACCGCTTCTGCGTCCAGTACGAAAGATTCCGTATTGGGTTTAATGCACTGTAGAACACAATCATTGAATCATTTCTCGTCAGCAATTGCGTACACCACAGTGGTTTGTGTGCGGTGGATTCGGGAGATCGGAGCGTTGCCTTCACTCACCTTTTGCATATGCTCAATCAAATCAGGATATTTAACGCTCATATCCTCGGAATTTCTCGAGAATACCGAAAGTTTACCATTTGCAAAATGAACTTGAGCTCTCTCACCGTCATACTTATATTCGCACGTAAACTTCTTTCCCTCGAACCTATCTAAAACTTCCGAGATCGCTTTCGTAGGTTTAGCAAGCATAGGTTTTAATGGAATACCAGGTGTGATTCTAATCTTTTCTCTCAGTAGTTTCACACCACCTTCTAATAACGGTGGTATTACTAGATCATGATTTGGACATTCAGAAAAAACTGTTTTTAATGTTTTCGAGGCTTCTTCCAATTCTTGTGCTATTTTTTCACTTGAGATTATTTTCTTTCCTCCTTCTTTTGCATGTCTTGCGTAAACTGTCGCATGTGCTAGTGAACCTAGGACAGTCTGTTCTGCTAGACCAATACGAAGCTTGCCTTCGCAGGATCGAATGATGAACTTGGCTTCTTGACCTTGACAGGCTGCGAGAAGACCGTTTATTGAGCCTACTTTCTTGTTTTGCGATAAATTGCCAGTAGTCTTTGCGATCTCTCGGAGTTTGTTGAAGACGTGATTGACAGTGAGAGGTTTAGGTTTGAAGAGCGTGGATTGAGTAGCTCGGGAGTTCTGAGGGAGATTAGCCTTACACCGTTAGCAAGACGTAATACATTGGCTGGTCAAGCAACTCACCATTGCTACCAAGCCCAAATCACCTGCTTTCTTGTATTCCGCATTGATATGGTTGACGTTCACCCCAGTAGCTTGTGCAATAGCCTTTTTGAGCATTCCTTCTCCGATACCAAGCTCGATACCTTCATAATCAGGCGCAATCTGCAGCAAGATAGCACTTCCGCGGTCAGTCCTTTTTGTTTTGCCTGTTCCAAGCTTTGAGACTTTGGGTAAACTCACTCTGTTGATACATAGGTAGATGACCTTGATTAAATCGCCGGGAGTGCGCTCAATAACAGCCGTGAGGAATGTAGTGAGATAAGCTGCTATCTCCAGACGCTTTGTAGTGCTGTCGATTCTTTCGAAAACCTCCGCAAGTGCAGCATACGGCACGCTGGCATTTCAGTTGTTTGTCTGTCAGCTCGCGGCGCCCAACAGTCGCAGTTAATAGATAGCGCAAAACGTACGGATCGCCTGCTTTCCAGTCTATTCCTTTACCGTACTTTCCTTTACTACTACCCGCGACTTTCTTAGTGAAGATTTCCGCTCTGTCAGGAGCCCCGGTCGGTTAGCTTGTTCCAAGTGCATATAGTCATCGTGTACGGGAGTGAAAGCAAAACCTACAATTTTGCAGCTTGCTCTTGTTCTTCTTCGCTTTCCATAGCTGAATCGTCCGCCTCTTCATTTCCATGCTCATCGACTCCACTGATTTCACCTCCTTCATCACTATTCGCAGCTGACGTAGCTTTTTGCTTCGCATCTTTCATCATGGAGGAGGGTACATCTTCGTCATCTTCAACATCATCTGCTTTCGATTTACCTTTATCAACTTTCTTCTTGTCTAGGCTTGACGATCCTTCGGTCTTCGATGTTGATGTATTGGATTTCTTAGATGGGGCTGCGAAGATGGAAGCGATCTTCGGTGCTGGCTTTGGTTTGCTTGTTCCCTCTGCTTAGTCCAGTGTGAGGACATATCAGCTATATATCCTGCTGCCGGGCGTGCGTGCGTGCCTGCTTACCATCCTTCTTGGGCTTCTTATCGAAGTGATTGTCGCCGTTTGCCGCATCCTTCGCTTTTTCTTTGCTCTTGGGCTTGGCTACGACATCTTTATCAGGTTTGGGAGACTTGCTCTTAACCTCTCCATTCGAAGCTGTGTTAGCTGTCGTTGAGGGTGCAGCTGCTTCCGTTTTAACTTCCGTGGAGACTGTCGCTTGAGCATCATCGCTTTCTTCATCTGAACTAGCTACGACGCGTCTCTTTTTGCCTGCGCAGATCGTCAGCTTCTGCAAATTAAAGTAGAGATGGGGATTAGTGCAACGCACCATTAGCCTTGCTGACTGTGTTGACCTCTTCTACGTCCGAAGACCCGTCGATCTGCATGACTTCTCGAGCTCCGTCTACGGCAGAGGAGGTACCTGATGTCGAAGTGAATGATCTGACACTTGCAGCAGCGATGACGGCAGCAGTGTTGCTTAGATTGGCCTGTTTGCGGAACAATGAGTCCACTCTAGTCTGTACCTGCTCCAAAGGCAGTCCTAGGAACTTATTGAGCGTCTTCTGTCGTTCTGTTGGAAGTGCTGCTGTTTCGTTCTTCTTGTTACTGTGCGCGTTGCTGCTGCTCGTGGCTTTACGAGACGAGGACGGGGAGAATGAGGAAGCGCCGACCTTGTTGCTCATGCGCACATTCACACAGGTGATTGGTAATGCAGCAGTCCTGGGGTATATCGATGCCCTGCTATGGAGCAGCAGTCTTGACGCCGTGGTGGCTGAAGTGCAGCTCACGCGTAAACAACCCCGATTGAGGGAAAGGCAAGAGAAGAGCATGGAGCGAGGACAGAAGAGGTGCAGTGCAGAGATGGGCGAGTTGTACGAAGTGAAGGACTGCACAGGATATGCTGACTCCCTCCCATCATGGTGGTGTTCTACCACCCTGTCGCTGCTTCATCCGAGCTTATGATGATCCTCGAACCGAATGAAAGCACGTCTCTGTATTTCACCAATGCACAAGAAACGAGTATAAAGCATACACCTGCCTGCAACCGGAAGACTCTGACAACCTGCTGCGCTGAGAAAGCTTCACTGATTCATCACTCTCTGCTGAGCTGCCAAGCTCACTCTTCGCCCATGTCCACCTGGCAACTCTGGCTGTCTCCACGTCCTGCAAGGCGGACTCACACGGCGGATAAAGCCATCATCGAATCATCTCGTGGTTCTGTCCGATATGAATTCATGCAAATTGAAAGAGACGGTGAACTGGTAGAAGCGGTCCAGGAGACGCATTACATAGGTCATGAGAGCGTTAGACAAGGCAAATCAGGTCCCCCACTGTGAGCTGACTTTCGGCAACAGTCATGCCATGGAAACAAAGACGATTGACTCGCCATACAGACACATACATCTACACCAGTCAGAACACTTTGAGGTACTCTCAGGCACGCTCGGACTCGTGTTGAATGGCCAGCAGATAGCTCTCACCAAAGAAGGAGGCAGAGCATCGATTCCGGCAGGTGCTAGACATGCCTTCTGGGTTCATCCATCTACTCAAGAAGATGTCACAATGCAAGTATGGGTCAAACCGCAAGGTATAAAATATGGTCTAGACGAAGGTTTCTTGCGGAATTTTGTGGGTTACTTGGCGGATTGTGATCAAGCGGGCTTGCAGCCGTCCGTGTTCCAGCTGTAAGCTGATTCCTCAGCGCAACAACTTTCTTTTGCACTGACTGCTGCATTGGTGCCAGGCTTGCCTTCCTGTGGGATGCCGATATTGTCCTTACGCCGCCTTTCTGGATGCCACAAATATTCCTTAGAGGGCTGCATCAGGTTCTTGCTACTTACGTTGGCCAGTATATGCTAGGGTATGTCCTTCTCATCCATTGCTGCCCGTTCTAGGCTGATTGAGAAATGAACCAGCTATCAAACGTCGTATCCGGAATATCACAGTGGCAGAAGGAAGGATACCTGAGTCTGGTACGGAACCGTTGACAGGGCTTTCTAATCATTCAGGGCTCTGTCTCCTCTCAGCTATGGGTTCCGTTGTACCTTGACCTGCTTTGACAATGCATAACTCCTCGTCTCGTGTCAGAATTGCCACTCTCGCTTGGCGGTTCCAATTTTGGGCCATACGGATAGCAAGCATGTCAAGCTCTGTCTCCTGTTGTAGAGACAGAGTTGATGTCATCATGGCATATTGCACGGTGAAGCAAGCGCATGCAATGCAATCTGTCATCATCCGCGACATACTCCGGTCCGCACATTCGAGGGAAATCCGATCATCAGCGTTCGAAGGTCAGATTTGATCAGCTCGCTTTGCTTTTCCACATTCGCATATCAGCTTTTCGTCAGTATTCCCTTGAGCTTCTTAACTTCCAGATACCACGTTGATCTAGGCATATTCGTCAAATGTCCCGCCAGCTCGCTCCGGCCGGCGCGAATCAGGCAGATGGTGGGAATACCGGCGAGCCACAGCAGGAGCAACAAGCACAGGAGAGCCTGCCCATTACAGAGGAGGAAGTATATGGATACCGAGAGCAGGATAGATTCCTGCCTATCAACAACATACAGAGGTGTGGTTTAGATCTGATACTCGGCCACTTGCGACTGTGTTGTGCAACTCTGATCACCTTGTAATGTTGACAGACTCATGAAGAGATCGTTACCGGACAGTTCGAAGATCTCGAAGGATGCGAAAGGTAACTAGACCATAACGAGCAAACTCAGAAGCCTTTGAGAACGTCACTGACCACTATCTCTGTGTCATAACAGAATGCATACAAGAAGCAACTAGCGAATTCATCAGCTTCATCACTTCCGAAGCAGCCGACCGGGCGACTAGCGAGAAACGAAAGACTATCACTGGGGATGACATACTGAATGCTCTCAGGACACTAGGATTTGATGAAATGTCAGAGGTGCTGCTCATCTACCTCGCTAAATACCGAGAGGTAAGTTTCTCGGCTTCAGGTCCCCTCTATACCCATTCACTTTCGCCGCCCTTGACTGCAAAACGTGACCCATCTTGAATCACACTTACCCTTTTCGATCCATTTCATTCCGCGTTACCATCACAGCTACAAAGCAAAGAACCAGCGAGGAAGAGATCAAGAAAATCAAGTGGTGCTGGGCATGGTAAATCTGCCATTGGCGATGCGAACGACGCTTCCGGAAGCGGAACGGCGGGTCAAGGTACAAATGGTACCCCTGGAGCAGCAGTAGACAAAGACGGCGAGGATGGTGAAGACGATGACGAACAGGATGAAGATGATGTTGAAGATGAAGATGAAGAAGACAACAAAATCGACGAGCATGACGATACCTTTGACATGCTTGATCTGCCATCCGATAATGAATAGTCTGCAAGGGCACACAAGCTTTCGGTTCATTACGCGGCAGGCCTACGAACAACACTTGAAGGCATCATAGTGCTGGAAACGAGGTACAATTGATCCTTTCACATCGTACTGCAAGATCCGGATGCTGCCGTTGGCGCGCGGAATGTAAGAGGTATATCACAAAGGGTTCAAGCCAAACTTCGACATCAACCCTTTCTATCCTTTTCGCATAGGTCCAAATCTGCAATTAAGCTCCGCGCTCAAATTTCTTTTGTTGGCCATCAACACACCTCCACAAACAGATAGGTGCACTATTGCAAGCGTTTCCTAAGCTCGTACGCCAGTCGGACGAACGGACGAGTATACACAGCAATGCCTCGCCGTCCGATGGAACTATGCTCCGCTAGGCCATGGTGCGTGACTTTGTTATGACATGTGATGATGCTTTACATTATTCCAAACTGACAAACTTGGACATATCATGTTTATGTTCCTTAGGCAAGCTAAATCTCGGCCACGCCAATTGGCAGAAATGCAGTTTACTGTAGATAGAGATAATGCGCATTTCGCCAAAGAGAGTTGGAAGACATTGCAGCAGTGTGAGTTGGTGCTTGCATACTTTGATCCCGCTTATCCACTGCTGACGTTTTCGTATTTACACCTGCCATCAGTGATGTATAACGACGTGCGCAATGCTATGGACTCGCATGATATGGTTTCGCAGCATGGCCCTGCTAATTGGGGCCCGGAGCTCATGTCGCTAGGCGCTTTGAACAACAGTCTAGCGGCTTTGTCCACGATTCCGCCTTATGGTGAGTTGGAAGCCATCGGCGATATCCGTTGCAAGTTGGCTGACTGAACGAATTGTACCCGTGTTCTCGTCTAGTCGCACAGAATCCAACGTTTCCAATGCCAATGGTCAATCAGCTGGGTGCAATGCCACCGGTTTCAATGCCCGGCATGCCACCGGTAGCAGCGATTCCAAGAAGGATGCCAGCTCCAATTGGGCCGATGGCTCCTATGATGGCCCCTATGCCTTGTGTAGCTCCCGCTCCCATGATGCCCCCTGCTCTACCCATGGCGCCGCTCCTCGCACCTGCAGCACTGACCGGCACCCCAAGCTTCGTCAACAACATTCCAGTCTCTGTTGGTCCGGTAAGCACATATTTTCGACTTTGGGGGTCTTTCAGCTGATTCTCAATTTGCTCTTGTAGAACATTATGGGCTTCACTATCGTTGCGATGCTTGGTCCCATGGAAGCCATTGCGCCTGCTGCTGTACATTTCGATGTCGCCTTGCAGAGGCTCACTGCAGTGGAGAGAGTAGCGGAGAAAGCAGGTATGATAGGTGGTGATGGTGTTATCAATCTCAGGCTAGTCACTACGCCAGCTGGAGATATAGTAGCTGCAGGCGATGTAGTCAAGCTGATGCCGCTCATGTAGAGGGATGTATATAGAGTCTGCATTCTAGCAGCATGTATATAGGGATAACAGATAGAATAGACTTGGAGATGTATATAAGGATACTTCAGCAATAGATGCATCTGAAAAACATAGGATCGGACTTTCCACTTCATCGGCCTTTCTTGCCGGCATCGAGCTGACGAGCCTTGTATCTTGAAATGTAGGCGGAACTCTCAACGCAACGCAACGATATATCATGTCGGTACTGCACCAATGCCTGAAGCCTTCTTCTTGCAGATTTGTCTGGTCTGCCTCACGGGACTTTTCCGACAAGGAAGCTGGCATGAACCAAAGCTTTGGAGCAACGCACGCTTCCTAGGGAAAGCTGAGTGAAAGCGAGGCTGAAGGCTTAACTCTACTCTTACATAGGTACAGCTGAGCATGAGAACAAGTAGCCTCCCCAACTGCCATAAGCGGTTGTAGCGGGTCCATTGGAGGCTCACCCTTCCAGCTGCCCGTCCGCACAACTCACGAACGCCCCGTAGGGCAGACAGAAGGGTTAGATTCGACAAGGAGTTAGAGGTAGAAGCGTTCAAATACATGCATCTTGAACTTCGAGGCAGCACGCACTTCGGTCATCTCCAACACTCTTGTCCAGCAGCTCCCCCGTGCCTCCGAACCTCCTTCAATATAGCATTCACCGGCGCCGAGAATGGATTACAGGAACATGCCCTCCCAGCAGCTAGGAGCCAGCAGAGCATTCGATGAGCTAACTGAACTTATTCGTGTAAGCGTTCACGATCATTCTGGGTGTTCAGCGGACGTCCAACTGACTGCCTGCTGCACCTTATGTTCTATTCGACAGGCTTCCGGTCGAGCCAGTGACGGCTCATTTGATCATATTCGAGCTCTACAGGAACAGAAAGGACGCGGTGTTGGTATGGCTCCTACTCAGCAGCCGCGTGCGAGACCTGCTGTGGGATCCTCGAGCGCAGCTGCAGCTAGGGTCGCCTTAGAGGAAGCGAGAGCACGCAGACTTGCTGCCGAAGCAGCAAAAGCTAGGGCGGAAGAGGCACTGAAGAGAGCTAGGCTCTCTGACACCAAGAATATTGCTGATCTGCCTCTGCCTAAGAAGACAAAGGCGCCTGTTCCTGCATCGAAAAGTACTGGTGCTGTCGCATTCAAGAAAGAACCTAAGCCCAGCAAGGTTTCTTCCATGTTTAACAATATCGTTTTCGGACTCAACGTACAGGCGAGAACCTGGGAAGCACCGACTAAAGATCTGATAGCACTAGATCAAGCTCGAAGATCTATCGGAAACCACCAGTTCAATCTCGACAAACGCACGCGAGCTTTGAAGACTTTGTTGAACGAGGTGCGCGCAAGAGGTGGAGATGACGCAGATTCAATCAAGGTCTTGCGTGACTTGATAGATAGAAAGATTACCGAAGAGGACGCTGAGAAAAGGTTGAAGGCTATCGAACATGGGAAAAAGACTGAAGAGAAGGGTATGTCTCTGGCTGAGAGAGAAGAACTGGCGCGGCTGGAGATAAAGGCACAGCAGCTCACGTTGCAAAAGCTTGTCAGTAAATCTTGCTATAGAACGCCCAAGACACGGATCTAATTATCTTTTGCAGGAGCTTGAACGACGTGAGGAGCACCGCAAGGAAGTCGAAGAGATCCAAAAGCGAATTCAAGATAAAGGCTTGCAAGTCAGGCTCTCCGGACCTGTAAGCGTCTATGTTTTTCACTTCGAGCAGCATCTAGGCGCTGAACAGCTTTTGCGAAATCCAGACTGCAGACCCTTACGCAGACTTCTACCGCTCAGCGCCAAACCGCGATCTAGCAGCCATCGACGACTTCGATGATGTCGAGTTGTTCGGGGATGGTGGGAGCGCTGCTTTCGGTCTGGAAGATGAGATGTTCGGTTCGAGCCAAGAGGCTGCCTTGAGACGTGCTCAGACACTCGATGAACGCTCAAGAGGCTTGAACAAGCAATTGCGACGTGCCGATTCTCTGTAAGCTTGAGAGTCGTACTCTTCCATATGCAGCAAGCTAATGTTATACTTCTTCAGTGAGGAATATGATCTCGAAGACGAGGACTTGCTTTACGATGATGAAGCTGCGTTGATGGGCAGATCAGGAAAAGCTAGAGGTACAGTTACCCACCCTCTACAGCAGCGAGGTGGACAGCCGAGCTACGAAACTTTGGGCAATACTGGTCTCCCTAAGTTCAACAGAGTTGCTAGCAGGACTCCAAGACGAGCTCAAACCACCGGACCGGCTGTAAATTTTCGCATACAACCAGATGACCCTAGGCTAGATCCTAGGAGTCCCTATTACAAAGCGGAATGGGCAAGGGCTTTCAGAGATCAACAATTGCGTGATGCACAACAGATGAAGCTTGCCCAACAAGCAGAAGCCGAGAGAGCTCGTAAACTGTCATCAGAGAAGAAAGCATTGGCGGACGAGAGAGCCCAAGCTTTGGTTGATGCTCAGGTGTACCAGGAGAGAAAGCGTCAAGAAGAGGCGCGAGCCAAAGCAGCTAGGGAAGCAGCTCAAAGGGCACATGAAGCAGAGATCTTTCATAAACGTAAACAACTCCAAGAAGTCCGCAATATGGAGGAAATACTCGCTGCCGAAGAACAGCTTAATTATCTTGAGGATTTACTTCGATCTAATCCTCGAGCCGCCATACCTGGTTTTGATCCTCGTAGACTGCAAGACGAGCCAAACCTCCTCCCTTACGTCCTGAATCTCGTCGAAGAGAATATTAGACGTCCCGAGGCTGCCCGGCATTCAGCTCGACTGCTGCAAGAAGCGCTCGACCGTGAGCGTGCGGATACAGCAAGACGGGCGAGACTGGCAAGGCAAGAGGACGAACTCAATCGTCTTGAGGCACTTCTTACACAGCATCCTCACGCTACCATCAAAGGCTTGGATATGTCGAAGCTGAATTCTGATCCCGACATTCTACAGCAAGCACTTCGGCAAGTGGAAGAGCACATTCGACTTGGCGAGAATCCTCTCGATATTCCGCTACCTAGATCGAGTGGACCGCTTTTGCACGAAGCTAGAGTGAGACATCAGCTGTCCGACGGGGAGCGGCATCTTGTTCGGCGCTTTCTGCTAGCGGCTCCCGGAGTTCAAGTCCATCACCTGAGAAGTCTACCAAGCCACACGGCACAAGAGCGCTTCCTGGCTACAGCGATGCAGGAGGCTGACTTGGCTCGCGCTCAACAGCTTATGGATCGCTTCAATGCGTATGGCTTTAATCTAGCACTACCGTTTGACGCGGCAAGCCGTTCTCCTATAATATCGTCAGTGCCGGCACAAGTTCCCACAATCGTTGTAGACGAAGTTCTTTCGCCCCCTCCAACGCAAGACACTGGACCCGCCTTCCCTTTCCCGAACATGTGGGATAGCAATGTGCCTCGGGCTTTGGATTCTGACATGAAAGGTAAAGGCAGAGAAGTCACTCCCGAGCCGACCTATACTGTCATCGACAACCATAACAGTGATCTGCAGCATCTTCCCAGTCCTCCTCTCACGACACCTGGTAGAACATCAGCCACCCATCCGTCCGCAGCGGCAACGACAGCAGCTGCTGCTGCTTCTGCTGCAGCCGAGCTTTTGGAAAGACAACAAGCTGAAGACGACCTGGCGGCTCAAGAAGCGGAACTTGAACAGGAAAGGCGAGAAATTGTCGAAGCTGAAGAAGCTATACTGAGGGCAGAGAACGAACAGACAATGATAGAAGCGCAAAAGCATGCAGATGAAGAGACTTTCGAAGCCCTTCGTTTGCAGGACGAAGAGAGAGCGCAAGCTGCCGCTGAGATGGAAGAAGCAGCTCAAGCGCAAGCCATAGGGTTGGCTGAAGCTGACAAAAGGGCAAAGGGCGCATGGGGTGAATCGCCTCCGCTAGGGGCTAAATTGTCGGCTAGATCATCTTTCCTGGCTCCTCTTCCGATTCCACCGGTTGAGAAAGCTGATCCTGCAGCCGATGCCTATGATTCATGGGGTTCGCCTCTTCCGGAAGTCATCGAAGAACCTGCTAACATCGAGGAAAACCCGGCATGGGGTAAAGCTAGCGTGCAGGTCAATGAGGCATTGGCATACCCTCAAAGCACGAAGACGGCAAGTCCAGCATTAAGCAACGTCGGAGCGACGAATATCCCGAGCTCGAGGCACTCCTCGCCGAAAGGTCCGATGAGGCCTGCCTCCGTCACTTCGGCAGCTACATCGGTCAAGGCCTCAAGTAGAGCAGCTAGTCCTGCTGCCGAAAGGTCGCCGCTGCCGACACCTATCACTACGCCTAAGGCTGCATCCATTCGAGAAAGTACAGGGGCCTCTCCGGCGATGTCCGTAAAGACCGCGCGATCGCTGTCAATCAAAGCTGCTTCACCTCTCCTAGCTGCGTCAGTGAAGTCGCAATCACCTGCTGTCGCGAATGCCGTGTCTCCTCTAGCTCCCAGCCTGCACGTCGAGAAAGGCGCATCACCAGCTGTGATACCGATGGCTACACCTCCATCATCTACTCCCATCCCATCCGGCCACTCGACACCCAAATCTGCAACCCTAATATCAGAAAAGGTAGCAACGCCCATCCACCCGCGAGAGCCGAGTCCGCTTCTCGTTAAGACTCCAAGACCGGTCGCTAGTCCAGCAAGATCAGCCACTTCCAAAGTACTTTCGTCAACGAGCACGCCGAAAGCTGGCCTCCCGAAGGTGCCTACTCCTGCTGCTACGCCGAAGCTTGCTACTCCCACAACTACATTCGATGCCTGGGAAGCAGCCTCAGTAAAGGCAGATTCGCCAATCAAGTCGGCAACACCTCAAGTGAGGGATGCTTGGGGATCCCCAGTGGCATCAGTGAAGTCAGGTTCGCCTGCAAGGTCACCCGCAGTTCCAGTGGCAGACGCTTGGGGTTCGGCGAAGGTATCACCACTGGCTGCCAAATCACCTTCTGTAGCCTCGAACAAGGTTCACGATTCATGGGGAGCTGCAGGTCCAGCGAAGACGGCAACGCCACGTGTGTCGGCATTTGCCTCGCCCACAGCTGCTTCACCTACGAAGTCTGTTGCCAGCAAGACAAGTACAACAAAAGCAGCCTCTTTGTATGGGAAGGTCGCCTCGCCTGCTTTCGGCCTCGCTGCCGCGGCTGAAAGAGGTATTCATTCTGGACAGATGACACCTGAGTGCTTCGAAGGTCCCAAGACAGCTATCAAAGGCTCTGACCCTGTGGTCGTGAGTATGGCTGAACCTATAACGCCTTACGAAAATAATGTTTCACGACCCGATGCGGGCAATGAGGCTCAGCCTGGCGAATACCCGGATGAAGAATATGAAGACTACTCAGATGAAGGAGAAGATGACTTTGACCCTGCGGACTTCCCTGTCTACATGAAAGACGAGCCTTTGGACCCTGGATACACTCTGGCTGAGAACTCGAATCCGCATCCTTTCCAGGAGCGATATCCGAAAGGACCTGAGGTCACTGAAGAGGCCCTCTTCAATCACTTTGCTGAGGTTGCGCAGTAAGTGCGCTGAAAATGAAGTTTTGGTCACATCGGAACTCAGTACTTGACTGACCATTTCTGTAACAGCAAACATGGCTTTCATGCGATTTTCCAGTGCGAGCTGCATGATACGGGAGATTCGTACATCGTCCAGGGTTATATGGTTCATCTCAAATATGGGCAGTCACAATCTGCTGCTGCTGGAGGGCCTTTTGATGTCCCCGATAAGAATGCTGGAAAGGGCACTGTTGTTTCGGATGCCTCTACTCCAGGCTGGTCATAGGCTGTAAACACATGATTTCGCTTGTGATATATAAGAATTTTCACTTCGAGAGTGTATCTTTGTATCGCTGGAGAGAAGTTTCTGGGATTACAATGACTGCAATTGGATATAACATGATTCGTCGTGCAAGCCTTGTTCTGTAAAGTTGTCTACCATTGTGCGGCTGCATATTCTCGATCATGTTCATACACTTCCTTCCGTTTGCCCGAGAAATCGTGCAAAACAGTGGATGAAGCAGCGATGGAAGAGCCAGTCATGGAGTAGCGTTGTTGATACGTCAGAGACACATGGAATCAGAAAGCAGCTGCTCACGCGGCGGACAAGTTGCAGACTCAGCCGGCGCCACCAAATTCTGCAGCTCAAGAGCGCAAAATTTCAGATGATCCAGCTTGCTTCTGCTCCCACCGCACCTCGGCGCTGGTCACCCTCCCTTTCCATCCAACTCACTCGCTTCTCCTTGTTGTAGCATCATCATGGCGAAGAGCAACAAGCCCGAGAAGAAGCCGCGGTCGGCCACCAAGGCCAGGCCGGGCTTCAATTTCTTCAGGCAGGATGAAAAGAAGAACAAGATGCTCAGCATGCTCACCGAGACTGGTAATGCCAAACGCAACAAGGATGGCAAGATCGTCAAGGAGGCTCCTTTCCAGAGCAAAGATGCAGAGCCTGGTCGCGTTCAGGCTGACCGTCGCTGGTTTGGTGAGTCTTTGTTCAGTTATGCCTGACGAAGAAATTTTCGAGACGCCCGCACTGACCTTGTCTCTGCTCGTCCATACTGCAGGCAATACACGAGTCATCTCTCAAGATGCTCTTACACACTTCAGAGACTCGCTCGCTGCAAAGCAGGCAGATCCATACTCCGTCGTCCTCAAGCAGAATAAGCTTCCTATGAGTTTGTTGCAGGACTCGACGAAGGTGAGTGTACCCGCAGAGAATGCTTTATTATATTCTTATGCTCATTGCACACTCTTTCGCAGATATCACGTCCCAAGCTCGCTACCGCTGAGCCCTTCTCCGACACCTTCGGTGCAAAAGCTCAGCGCAAAAAGCCAAAGATGGATGTCGGCAGCTTTGACGAGCTCGCTGCATACGCTGCTACAGCCCAAGCAAACAAGCCTATTGGTCTCGCAGTAGCCGACGAAGTTGGTGATGAAGACGACGCACCTGTTGCATCCACTTCCAAACTTGACTTCGCCGATCTTGGTAACGACGAAATGAACGAACAGCAGCGTGCTGAACGTGATGACGCCGATATCAATGACGCTCCTCTTGATTATATTCTTGCTGCTGGTACAAGCAAACGTATTTGGGGCGAGCTCTACAAAGTCATCGACTCGTCTGATATCCTCCTCCATGTCCTTGATGCTCGAGATCCTATTGGTACGCGGTGTCATTCTGTCGAGACATACCTCGCCAAAGAGAAGAAGACAAAGAAGGTCATCTACATCCTCAACAAGGTCGATCTGGTCCCCGGATGGGTAGCTGTAAGTGCATCTTCTCCTTCTCTCCCTGCCTTGCCATATGTCTTCCTTGGCCTGCATTCCTTTCGTGTCGGCTGGGTCTCATCCCTCCGCACATGCTTCCCTCCTCTCTCCCTCCATCACAAGCACGGGCGCACAAAGCGTTACAGTGTCGGCCAGCAAACATGCAGCCGCATCTTTTACACCATGACTAGTCAGGTCAACCGCATGTCTACTTGCCGAGCCTGTCTGTCCTCCGGGATGGGCAGTGTGGAGCGCCAGACGAGGCTATCGGATGTCTCGTATCAAATTAGCTACTTCCATTGGATGTAGTGAAATGATGTGAGATGCTCTACTTCCGTGTTACAAAGCCTTTTTTATCAGTGGCGGAACGAACCGTTACAGTCATGGAAGAAAAACCCAATTTCCTCGTAATTAAAGGAAAGCTTCCCTGAGTTGAAAGCCGTAATTGGACTTTACTGTCCTGGTTATGCCATTCGGTCTTCATAGTTAGGAAGCGTATATTTCTCCTCTCGCCCTTCCTTTTCTTTACCCCCCCCATCTCCCCCTGTCTCTCTCTTTATCTCGTCTGCTCGACGTATTTGAGACATCAGGCTAATGCTTGATCATGTCTACTCTTTCGCGGTGGACAGGCTCGATGGGTCAAACACCTCTCCAAGACGCATCCCACTATCGCTTTCCACGCCTCCATCAACAACTCCTTTGGTAAAGGTTCCCTCATCCAGCTGCTCCGTCAATTCTCAAATCTTATGTCCGAAAAGAAGCAAATTAGTGTCGGCTTCATTGGGTACCCCAATGTCGGCAAGAGCAGTATCATCAATACAATCAAATCCAAGAAGGTCTGCAAAGTCGCTCCCATTCCTGGAGAGACCAAGGTCTGGCAGTACATCGCTCTCATGAAACGTATATACCTCATCGATTGCCCTGGTATCGTGCCCCCAAGCAGCAAAGATACAGAGTCTCAAAAAGTTCTCAAGGGCGTTGTCCGTGTTGAGCATCTCTCTGCGCCAGCGGACAGTATTCCTACCTTGCTTGCGCGTGTACGACCTGAATATCTTACGCGGACGTATGGCATCGACGGATGGACAGATGCGGAGGATTTCTTAACCACGCTTGCTCAGAAGAGAGGCAAACTTGGCAAAGGCGGTGAAGCACATCTGAACACTGTGGCAATCATGGTGCTGAACGACTGGAGTGAGTTCCGCCATATTGTTCAAGGCCAAGGTTAGAAGCAACAACTGATCACCCTCTTACCTCGTTGCAGTTCGCGGACGGATACCATACTTCGTCAGACCACCCGAGAGCTCGAAATTGACCGAGGAAGAAGCGACAGACGCCAAGAAGACGGATGTGCCCAGCGAGGCAGTCTGGAACAAGGCAGACGAGAAGGCATTTGGTACCGGTCGCGTACCTGGTGTTGTTCAACCTCTCCACCAGATTGTATCGAGGCAACGTTTCATTGAAGACGACTCGGACAAGGTCAATGCTCAACCAGGCGACTTCATTGAAGTGGAAGAATGGAGTGGCATTGCTGCTGAAGGCGACGAGGCTCCAGAAGTCATCGAGAACGACCTTGACGCATCCGAAGATGCTGAGGTTTCTGGTGAAGTCAATGAGGACGATGATGATGAGGAAGATGACAATGAGTCTGTAGCATGGGAAGATCTTGTTGCGGGACAGCCAGTTGCATCGTCGTCACCAGCCAAGAAGCGACGCGCAGATGATCTCGCCTCTGACGAAGACGAAGGCAAAAAGATCAAGAAGCAAACCAAAGAGCCGCGCATGAAGACTAATAAGAAGAAAGCAGAGAACTTCTTTACGCATGCGAATGTGAAAAATAAGAATAGAGAAAGGAAGATTCCTCGACCTGAAGGTAAAAAGAAGCGATGAGGAGGTTTTGACACCACAGCAGGGTGTCATTTTTAGGCATACATTGTCAGTGCTTTGTTGTTGCTAGCATTATAGAGCAGGATTATCATCTTTGCATAACAGTAAAACAACTCATAAACAGTTATATAATGCATCACTTTCATCCTAACCTCGCTTTACTTTGATATACGTGTCTTTCCCGGCGCCCCGGCGTTCTTCTTCTCCGGTCTGACTTGCGAAACTCAGCAAAAAGTATGGCTCCACTACTGCAAGCGCTGAAAACAAGATACGGTCGCAAGGACAAGGATACAACGGTATACTCTGGTGATGTTGATCCAGAATGGACTATCCAGGCGTGAGCTTGATAGCCATACCTACTCGCATGAAGCTGTTGTCGCTGAGATGATCGGGGTCGAATGTGTATTCGTACAGGATACCACACGGAGGTAAGTAGATGCTGCCTATATGGAAGACGCATGACTCAGACTGCATTTCAGGGTATGCTCTTGGTCTTGTTCTGGATGCCGCCATCAAATACCAATCTAGCACACCACATAAAGACATATGTCACTGCACTGCGCACTTTGTTCGTTCTGCATTGCCGAAGCCATTCGAAATACACATCAAGGACCTGAAGATAGGAAGAGGCTTTTCCAATATAACTGCGAACATGATCCAAGACGGTCAAGTACGCATAATGACGCATCTCATATTCACAACCTTGCAAGAAGCTCCAACCGAAGCATCGCAGCGAAAGCTACCGACGCCTGACAATCTTACTATTGTCAGCCCGTCTCCTTATGCGCGTGTTATGCCTATAGAGAAGGCTCCAAACAGATGCAAAATCTCACCCGTGTATCAGAAATTCACCTTCAAGAATCGTATGCGTTGGAGTGAGCAATGGGATCAAGTGGCACGTGGACTCAAGCAGAGGCAGAAAGACGGACGAGGTGGTGCAGAATGGGCAGGCTGGGTAAACCTAGCCGACGAGTCTGATGAAATAACACCTTCTAGCTTGTGAGTTCCAAACTTCGGCCGGCGAATACGAAAGCTGCTAATAGTAACCACTTGCGCCTCTCGTACATCCAGAGCGTTCTTCGCAGATATGTTCCGCAATCTACCCGAAATGCTGCCAAAGAAGCAGAAACCTGGACTCAGTTGGTTCCCTACAATGGTTATGGCAATAGACTTCAAGTTCAAGATTCCTAAAATCCCTGGCCGATACGCTAAACGGACTGTCGGTCTCTATGCCTACGGAAATTTCATGCAAGACGGAAGACATGATAACTCTGTAGAAGTATGGACTGCTCCGTGTGAGCTTCATGAGAAGAACGCGAAGGTGGCTGGTGATTGGAGAAAAGATCAATTCTGTCTAGCTGTCTCAACGCAGATGGCTCTTACGCTACCCATCTCTGTAAATGAGAAAAGACGGTCAAAGTTATAGCTTCTAGTGTGACTATATCGGGAATTGCCCAACCACAATGTCAGCTTTAAGTAGAAGTAGGGTTCATGCTTGCTATGCAGTGTAGATGTGCTCAGACATCAGACCGCGTCTTTCGTACCGAGCCACTCAGCGGCTAAAGCATATCTGAAGCAAGAATATGGATGTCATTTAACTGTTTATGTTCGCATACGAAAGATTATTGACAGTTTTGTAAAGAATGGTATGGAAAATAATGATGCAACGCCTGTACGAATAAGGAATTGACCTATAAGCTACAGGCTTGCGCGCCTATCATGGCAGCTGTTCAAAGTTGAGAAATTAAAATGATTAACAATACTTTTTGTTGGATAGAGGACACCCTCGCGTATTTAATATTGGGGTCTAAAGGATCGGGCATTTACTGATACGTAAAGAGGGGTTAGCATTTCACACGGAATCATGTGGTGATGTCACGCTACTTACAAGACCAGTGGGGACGGCACCAGCGATGGCAGAGGTGGCAGCACCAACAGCACCAGTGACTCCGCCGATAGCTGCAGAGGTAACTGAAGCAGCTCCACTAGCGCCAACAGAAGCGACCGACGATGCACCGGACACTGCAGTGTCAGTGACTCCGGAAGCGGTGGAGGCAGCGTCGCTAGCGGCGGAGGTAGCAGAGTCAGTGACAGATGAGCTGGTCGATTCGCCAGAGGTAGTAGACTCGGCAGAGGTAGTACCAGCAGCGGCAGTGGTGGAGTTACCACCGGAAGTGGAGTTACCAGAGAAGAGATCGTTGAGACCGGTCAAGTAGGCGGTGACGAGTTCGGCGTAAAGCTCCAGACCGGCCGGCTGGTCGTTAACGCAGAAGTTGACGAAGAGTTGAACGGAAGTGTCGTTGCTGGTAGAGTTGGTGTATAGTGTGAGGTCGGATGTGGCGTTGGCAATGACGAGGGACTCGGTGACATTGATTGGCATGGTAGTGTTCCAGTTTTGGATGAGTGTGCCATTGTCAGATACTATACGAGGCAGTGATAACAAGTCAGTTCAATTGGAGATGTCAGCGTTCACAGCGTCACATACCAGTCTGATTGGTAAGTTCCTCCATAACGGTGATGTTCATAACCTCCCAAGTTCGGGTAGCTCCAACACCATCACCCTCGCTCGAGACGATCATGATAGGGGGAGGAACGGCTGAAGTCCAGTTGGAGAGGACGCCGCTGGCCTCTTCGAGGTCAACTTCGGGGTATGTCGATGTACCGATGCTATGAGGCATAAGTCGTTTAGCCGGAATCTCCTTGGGGCACGTTACATGCAATCTGCTTTCCAAACAAGACTTACACATAGGTCAAAGAGTAGCCTTCGGGGCATCCGAAAGCGAATTCTGCCGAAGAGGTATCATTGGAAGCTGGGGCAGGATGGATGAGAAACATCAGTCTGCGAACTTCCGACCGATTGGGTTCGCACATGGCCACTCACTTGTTGTGGTATTGGGAGCTGCAGAAGCACCGCTGGAAGCCGCAACACTGGAGATTGCGGATTCTACGGATGATGCGGCTGCAGAGCCGGTTGCAGTGACTTCGACCGAGGTGGATGCCGTGGCCTGGGCTGCAGAGCCAGTGACGGACTCCGTTCCGCTGGCAGCAGCGGTGGAGGCAGCAGCAGTGGAGTCTGTTGCTGTAGAGGAAGCTGCACTGCCTGTAGATGCTACAGCAGTGGTGGTGTCTTGTCGCTTGACTCGCTGAAGAGGGGAAGCCAAGACAGCCGAAGCTCCGAGCGCCAAAAGTGCAGTGGACTTGAAGAGCATGGTGTGTGTATGAAGTCGCTGGGGGAACGAGTGGGCACTAGTGATATACCGTTATGCAAAGAGGTCTCTGTTGGTCTGAGTAAGAGAAAGCACCAGCATCCAGGCCGGGCAGGCTTTCTCTCGGTTTCATCTTTCCTTCTTTCTTCCCGAAACTCTCTTGTGACTACTTTCATCATGAGGGGACGGACTGGACTGGGAAAAGGTGCGCACACGTGTATAAGCTTTTCAACCAGACGTCTTCTCGATTGTCGCTTCCTTCCTATTCGGGTGGTGGAAATACTGCCGGCGCTTTCTGATGGTTGAATGACGTCCAAGAGAGCAAGAAGCAGAAGCCGATATTCGCCACAAGGCTAGAGAGACGGCGGCGACGGCGACCATGTGCAGAGGTGCCGTGATGGCCGAGAGCGGCTCTGATCCAGGCCTGGTGAGCCTTACTGTGATCAGATTGATACGGAACTGTGTGCTTTTCCGCTGCGTGGGTACTGCCAAATCTGAAAATGGGAATTCATCAGCAGTAGCAGGCCAACATACGGAGCATGTGAGAAGCCAGCTTTTAGTTCGAGTATCAGACGTGATCACAATCGTCTAAGATGGGTGGCTGCTGTTTGCATGTTGATTCGGACAGGCTGTCGCTGTCTGGCCGCCTATGTCTTTTGGGCAACAACGTGATCGGCGTGTACTCATGAACCAGAACAGTATCGAGAGAGTGCGCCGACTCATGTCAACCGCGGTATACAGGTGTGGGGTTCGTGAACTTGGATTCTGACCTTGTCGGACCGAGAAATGGAGACTTTTTCATGCACCATTGAATCCGGCTTCGCAACTCCAGCTTTCAGAGCTTCAACTAGCGCGCACTGAACTCATGCAAACAGCGTTGAGGCTGCTGTATCAGGATGCAAAGCAGATATGTATATCGAAGCCTGTCGGTTGTGCTATCCAGGGAGCGCCCTACTCTGAACCTGGGAAAAACTGGCATCAACTCTTGAAAGGTGTGAAGGAGAATCCAGCGGGCGAAACCATCTTACTGGCAGCCATGCCAGCGTCAGTTCTAAGCTGATGCACATGTCCTCGACGTCTTATCATCCACAGAGTGTCAAGCCGCTACAAAGGCTGAGAAGCCTCTCCATGTCGTACATCGTTTAGATGCTGTACGCCGCAAACTCCGAAATGACACTGTTCGACGCTGATATTAGCGTCATATACTCTCAATTTATATACAGAACACATCTGGAGCACTGCTGCTAGCAAAGACACCTCAAGCGGCGCGCGCTCTCTCGCAGCAATTCCACAACAATACCGTGCGAAAGACATATCTCGCTATTGTCGATGTAACCCGGATGCCAAAACAATGGAAGAATGACGCTGCTACTCCCATGGACATAGACTGTAACATCAAGTATACCGAGACAGGTCCTCGTGTCGGTGAGCTCCCGTTTGCATCCAAGTTAGAAATGTCACTTGCCGACTAAACAAACTGGCTCCATATATTTGATCCAGCGATAAGCAAGTCAGACGACCTCAAGCATGCAAGCACTGTGCTTCGCATATTGTCGTCAAACGAACAATTCGCCTTGCTTCAACTACAGCCTCTGACTGGCCGTAAGCATCAACTTCGCCTTGTCTGCTCGGAGATCTTGCAATCTCCCGTCGTCGGTGATTTCAAATATGGCTATAAAGGCAAACAGCTTGAAGGGCATCTATTACATTGCTTCGAACTACAATTCAAGGTGAGGTAGTCTGCTTCCCCTTCCCAGGTAGTTTCTGGCTAATGCGGGACATTTGTACTGCAGACGTGGCGGAAGGACGGCAGGATGGAGCGGATCGTAGTCCAAGCGCCGTTGCCAGACCAATTTCTACATTTCGCAAAGCAGAACAATCTGGACTTATCCCCCATTGACTCGCTATCGACAGTCAAGGAGTCAGCTTGAGCTTGAGCATAAGAAAGAAGGGGGGATTGTTTTCGTCATCCTGCTGCTGCATCCTTCGCAGTCCTCAAGTGAAAGCAGCATCCGAGGTAGAAGCAATGACCGCGATAAGTCGGTCTATTCATGTATCAGCTTGATAGACAAAGCATCGACCCGGCCTGGGGCTCTTTCGCTAGCGCAGCCTGCAACGGATCTGAACAGACGTATCAAACTGGACAGCTGACCATCCTGGCATCTAACGCCGCAGTGCAATAATGCTAACAAGCATCTTTCTCAGAGAGCACCATCTATGTTATTCCGAACAGAGGCGAGGCAAAGTGACATTGATGACAACAGCAGAGTCTCGACTGCTGATCTGGAGTTAGGTTTCTTTACGGGGAGAGAACTGAAAAAAAAAAAGGGGGGGGGGGGGGGGTAAGGATGGTCATCTTGATGCTGTGCTGTGGTATATCTAGATCTTAAACATCCCACTATCGTTGCGGGTCCGTCTAATGAGGCATGCTTGTCTTTTGCGATGCATGACAAAGACCGCTAATACAAGGTCCACCCTACACTGTCTCCGGAGGTGTTTGCTCTCCTGACACCGGCCGCTTTCGATAACGTTTCACTGCCACTACTATCACTATGATCAATGCGATCACGCCTACCGGCACCAGTATGCCTGTCAAAACGGACTTCAGCAGGTGCGTGTGCATTCGAGATTTTCCCTCGTCTTTTAAATGCGTGGCTTTGTTTTCTACACTGTCTTTTTTCTCGCTCAACTTATCTCGAAGGCCTCGTTTGAGTAGCTGAGATGCATCACTGACCATGGCAAGACCATTTGATCCTATCACTGTTGGTGCCGAAAGTGCGTATGCGTACGTATTCCAGACAAGCGCAGCTAGTACAAGAGGGTTTCTTGAAGGCATAGCTGATCTTCTCATAATTGTTGCGATTTCCTACTGAGTCCGAGAGAAAAGAGAGGTGGAGGTCACGTTGGAGTAGAAGGACCCCGTCTGAAGAAATGCGAGATCCAACACCATTCAGCAGCCTTGCACCGCCTGCCGTGTTAAGTATCTTTGAAAGTGTGGATGGAGTGGTTCCGCATTGCGGAGTGGTTCCGCCTGACGGCCGGATGTCTCTATCGCTCACCGTGACGGAGCAGTATTAGTAACGCAGCCATGCTGAGTGGCAGCCAGAAATCGCACAACAGAGCGGAAAGGCAGCATGCTGGCCTTCCGGTATGTCAAGCTGCGACATAAGTGGGTAAAAAGGCAGTGTTTGCATCAACATCAATATTGCAATGGTCTATGGGGAACATTATTGGTCTATTCATGCAGAGGTCTACAGGATCGAGTGGAAGCGTTCCGATGGGCACTGAGGCATAGAATCTCTCCTGTGTATGAAGGATCACCGAAATGGGATTGAGCGAGTTTGTTCAGAGAAACCAGATTCTTTGGCCGAAATGGGGCAGTATCGCTAGTCTGTACGCATTTTCAATTCGAGGCATCACAGGGGCAGTGCTCTGGTTGGAAGGCGGTGGGTGTCATTTATAGAAGTAGAGGGTAGCCTGAGGATAAACTTAAGGACTGGGAGGATCTTGAGCTTCCTTGTTTCTGTCGTAGTACTGCTCGACCTTTTTTGCCCCCAGAGAATCCGGCAGAAAAGCATACAAGCACTGTGCTTCGCATATTGTCGTCAAACGAACAGTTCACCTTGCTTCAACTACAGCCTCTGACTGGCCGTAAGCATCAACTTCGCCTTGTCTGCTCGGAGATCATGCGATCTCCCATCGTCGGCGGTTTCAAATATGGCTATAAAGGCAAACAGCTTGAAAGGCATCTATTACATTGCTTCGACTTACAATTCAAAGTGAGATAGTCTGCTTCGCCTTCCCAGGTAGTTCTGGCTAATTCGGGACACTTGTTGTACTGCAGACGTGGCGCAAGGATGGCAAGATGGAGCGGATGGTAGTCCAAGCGCCGTTGCCAGACCAAGTTCTACGTTTCACAAAGCAGAACAACCTGGAGGTATCCCCCATTGACCCACTATCGACAGTCAAGGGAGTTAGCTTGAGCTCGAGCTCGAGAACGAAGGAGGGATTTCAGCGACCCGCACAATGAAAGACGCGCAAGTACTTTTCGGACGGGCACGAAGTAGAAATGCTATAAACATGGACAGCGCGGCTACATCTTAGTCTCGCTCCAATCCTGTTCCTCCCGATCGCGCAACGCTTTCGGCAAAGAAATATCGATTCCTACCGCCCTGGCTGCTTTCCATCCCGTTTCGAGGACGAGCGCGATGGCCGATACAAGACCGTAGAAAATCATGGGAATCTGAGTGTTGCGATGGCGATCAGCGCGCTACGGAAGTCAGTGCAAGCTTAAATCGACCTCACCAAACCCATGAAGAGGTTGCCCAGCAGTCCTCGGCGGCATATGACCTCCCCTGCAGTTCATTGTAGCCATTAGCGAGTACGCTTGTCAAAACGCAACAGGGCAGACCTACAGATTTCAGTCTTGATAACCTTCGGCGCGATGTCGCTCTTGAAGGGTCCAACGAGCCGATAGAATGGAGTGAAGGCTGCGGCATCTCGTCAGTGCACGTCGCGTATGAGCACAAGCCTCCTGCAGGACGCCCTCACCTGCGCCGAAACAGTACGCTAGCAAGACCTTGAAGCCATAGTTCCAGTACACTTGCGAAAGAGTGGGTGCACCACCAAAGGCGTCCGCCAATGCATGAGAATAGGTTGAATGATCCACGCCATACTTCAAGAGTAACCACTACGTGTCAGCACTCGCATGTTGGACTTCCGAGAAACCTGTTTACCTGAATACGAGCGGTCTTCTTAGCTAAAAGCCGATAGTTGCCCTCGTCCTTCGGCACAGGTACTCGACCCTGGAGCAGAAGAGACCAGAGCATCGCTTGCTCTTCCGCGATGGGTGGAATGGCGCCAACGCCCGGCCTCACATGTCCGATCCAGCAAAGTGACGTATCCTTGGAGTCAACCATTTCAAGCGTATCAACATGGTCAGGACCACGAGGATATCCCTCACCGAGCCAGTCAAAGCTCTGCTTGTAACCAGTAGCGTAGATGATCAAGTCAGGTTTAACCGTCCGTTTTTTCATAATCTCTTCCTTGCGGCCATCACGCGAGTTGCCGAAGACTGCGCTCCCATCCGGGTTGATGCGCTCCGGGAACGGTGCGGCGTCAACGTGAATTGGGCTATCGAGATCTTCTTGAGGATCAGAGTATTGGGAAAAAAGTGACAGCCACCTGCGCGAAGGCTTGTATGGCTTGTTGATGAAAGCTTGTGCTTTGTGTGACTTGTTCAGACTGCACGATGGTCGCGTCAGACTAGAAAACCCACGCATACTGCAGGATATTTGGAGTCTTACAATACATAAGCCCTACCGAGACGTTCTTCCGGTAGCTCTCCAACCCTGCAAGTACATCTGTCAGATAGTTATCGAATGTGTAGGCCGAGCAGCTCACCATTGATTGCAACCAGCCATCGTACCAGTGAGGAACCAAAGGACTCGCTTGATGACAAAGTCAGAGACGAACCATCGAAGATGCGATCGTTTGACCCAAGGGTGCACGTAGGCTGTTTCGAACAGATTCTAAGAAGAGCTCTCAGCATTGAGGTGGCAAAGAGGGTGGAACATCCTCACTGTTATCAGGCCGTCAATGGGCAATTCTCCGTCAAACTTCACACCGAACATCTCGAACGAGTTCAACACTTTCGGGAAGGATAGATAGCCGCCGCGGTAGCAGAGCGTTACTTCTTTTGCGCCAGCCTTGCAGCTTTCGTACGCTAGATCCATGGCTGTTTCGCCGCACCCGAGAATCATGACTCTTTTGCCGACAAGCTGGTCGCGACCCTTGTATGCGCTGCTATGCAGTGTCTCGGGTATGTATTCGATTCCTGGAATGTCTGGCCAAGAGGGCGTCACGTGCAAGCCGCTGCAGATGGCCACAGCATCGGCATGGAGGGTATATGCTACGGTGCACGAGTGTGTCAGTAACGAACACCTCAATAACAGCGCATCTTGGTCTCACTGCTAGGCTCCTCTGCAGGACTGTCCGAAGCTAGGTCTACTCCCGAATCTGTGGGGCTGATGGTGCCAGACCGCTTTCGCTGCAATGTGACGACATGCCCGCCAGCGGGATGCTTGTCGATTTTGACCACACGAGTGCTCATACGGAACCGTCCAGGCTGGCCATCCCATCCTTTGCCCGAGTCTAGCTTAAAATGCTCTACATATGACTGCAACGTGGGAAAGGCTTCATCGATGTGCTTTACGCGATCGACGTGGTTGCTCGCTCACCTTCAGGTATTTGACATAGTCAATCAGCGAGATGTGGTCTCCATGTGAGCCTTTTTTGCTTGGCGGTATGCGAAAGTCGCTAAAAGCTGTTAGTTGCCTCGAGCTGACGAGCTCAGCGTTCTCATATCGTCTGCATGCAGGTGAGGGTTCCCGATCAGCGTGGTTACGCAGACATTGAGAGGAGATAGGACGTACCGGTATCTGTTGGGAAGTCTAGTTCAGTAATGCTAGCTTCAGAGACAACCACGAGTGACGATACCCACCTAAATGTGCCTCCAATCTCCTCCTCCGCTTCAATGAGCAAGGGATCTAACCGATGCTCTGGATCTTGCTGACTCGCATCGAGCAGTGTTTTCAGCGTGACAAGACCGCCAGCTCCAGCCCCAATGACGAGCACTTTTTTTGGTGCTGCCATGTCTGCACTCTTGTCTTTACTGAATGTTTTGGGTTGTCATTTGGACAATCAAGCTGTCAAGCGCTGTCAGTTTAGTGGCGACTCCGGCCTTGATCGGCATGTTTCGAAAAACCGCAAGAAATATTACAGTTGATTCAAGTAGGTCTACGTAGGCTTTTCGGACAAGGCGCATCTAAGAAGCAATCATGCGAGCCACTACGGCAGGGACCACCATCTCGCATGCAGGCTTTCAATCCAGGAGTTAGTGAGTAAGAAAGTGTGTCAAGGGAACTTCGAGCAATTGCCTGTACATGCAAGAACGTAAAACACGACTAGCTACATAAGTGATTAAAGATGTTCAGTATTCGTGTATTTTCATCAAGCAAAAGGTGCAGCCAACGCCTACATCGAGCGATGCAAGGCGAGACAAATGTGATAATTCAGGGATGCAGTATGTGGGACAGTGTCCGTGTCGTGATAGCGGCCTTTTCATGTATCGACCGCAGAATTCGAATGTAGGCTTTTCGTAAATAGTCGTTATGTAGTCGAGCGTGAATTCTTGCTGCACCTGGGACAAAATAGCTATACTTTTGTTCGTCGGCGAGTCGGTCCAATTCATCAAGAAATAATGCAATCTGTACCAGACTGACGTTTCGTGCTTTTGTTGCGCGTATGTTTCGGTGGTTTGAGCGAAGAATTGGGTTCAGGAACAAGAGGAACAACTCTGCGTTCTTGATGTAACGGAGAAGGAGAAAGAAGCTCGACTGGAGATGCCGCAAGCCCTTCTTCGGGAATAGAAGATGATGAAAGCGGATGGGAGTCGCTGGAACTGGACATGCTTCCTTGACGCATCTCGTGAGATCGTGGGAAGCTTCCGGAGCTGGCGTAAGAAGCAGGACGAGGTCGACCATAATGATAGCTAATGCCATCAGGTGATTGCGTGCGACTTCGCAGAAGAGCGATGCCCTTGGCAGATCGGCGTGGAGACTCTGGACTTTGTGGACCAGGTGAGCCTTCGGCCGACGCCTTGGATCTTTTGCCCTTGCCTATGCCGAATTTCGAGTGAAAGGCGAACTGTGATGGCGAAGTCAAGGGTGAAGGCTCCATTGTCGGCACAGATACACCCAAAGGTTGGCTTGCAGCTTGTTGTACCGCAAATCTGGGTGGTATAGACAGACCAAGGAGCTGAGATCTGAGATCGCACGATATCGGGGCGAACTCCTTGCATGAAGCGTGGCATATGAGACCACAATCTTCGCACAGAACAGCATACTTCTTGACGGGCTTGTGGCAAAGTTTGCATTCGATAGCTAGCATGTCAAGAATCAGCCAGTGCGCAATAAGCTTCGGCTATCATTCACTCACGTTTACTGAAGGTTGTTTTGACGAAGGAATGTCTCGGACCGGGCGACGGCGACATAGGCGTCTGAAAGTTTTGATTAGGCATCGAGGCAACTTCCGGAAAGGGCTATAAAGGGATGCTTATCAACACTAGCTCAGCAGAACGGTATACACGCACTTACATATGCGCTGGTGTCTGAGGAATTAGCGTGCACCATTGGCGTTGTCACGTCCTTGCCTTGTCTGAGCATTTCGCTAGTTATGGCATCCAGGTCCGAGATAGGGAGATTGCTGATTGAGCCATTGTTACTTTGCGATCTGCATTCAAGAGCATCGACGACAGTGACATTGTCCCGGATAGACTGCATATCACTAGCATCCTCGGTCATTAGACTGGAATGGCAAGGTGAAGATACTGATCGATCCAGCTCGGGCATTGTATCGGAGGCAGGAGAGCCTTGCTGATCAAAATGAGGTCGCCTATACTCGCTACTGATTCTCCGGAAGAACGGAATACTATCTTGAGCGCGTAGGCTCTGCTTATGATTGCTCCAATACTTGCGCAACCAGACATGCTCAAAGAGAGTCTCTGCAGATGGTCGTTGTCGAGGATCTTTCGCAAAGCAAAGCCCGAGAAAATCTTGCAATTCCGGCGAACTGGCCTTTGGTAAAGGCGGCATATCGTCTTCTACGATCTTGAACATAGCCGTCATGGCTAGCATATTTGCGTATGGTGGTTTACCAGTTAAGAGTTCGACGATAGTGCGGGCTAGAGACCATATATCGCTTGCGTATGTTGCCTTCTCAAGTTTGATGACTTCGGGTGCCACTGAAACCAGATAAGATCGTTAGTCAGGGCACTGCCATGGATAAGGATGAGAACGCACTCCAGTTAGGTGTACCCGTGGCATCGGCGTTCTCGATAGTGTTATGCACAGCGTTCAGCTGCAGAGACACCCCAAAGTCGGACAGCTTGATGTTCCCTTTTTTGGTGGTAAGTATATTGGCGGCTTTGAGGTCTCGGTGAATCACCTGTAAAGGAGGCCTGGTCAGACATGCTTCGAGACCTAGATATTGCAGCATAGCACCAACATACCTGCATACGATGGAGATAGCTCAATCCTTCCAGTATCTTAACAACATAACTGGCAACAAGAGCTTCAGGTAGAATCCCAAAAGCAGCTAATGTATTATGGAGGGATCCATTCTCTACGTATTCCATGACGATATTGAGGTAGTGTTCCGTTCTCACCAGACCTTCATATTTCACAACGCTAGGATGCGAGAGCCGTTTCAATAGATCGACCTCCTTTTGTAGCTGATTGGCCCCTGCTTCAGTTTTGCCCGCCAGTCTTATGCGCTTGACAGCCACCACGCTACCAGTGTGGATGTTCAATGCACGATAGACCGATCCGAACTGCCCTCGTCCGATGCATTCTCCTAGCTGGTATGTAATGGGCATTTTACCAGCTTCTCGAACGATGAGTCGTTGTCTCGATGCATCCATAGACTGGCGCCTATCAGGAGCACGACGTCGAAGTTCGCCGCTCAGTCTTGGAGACTCCTCATTCGAAGTTCGACCAGAGCTAGGCATGAAGCTGTTATGCCTGGTCCGACTCGAAGGAGCAGCTTCTTGATACAATCGCGAGCCAGGCGCTGAAGTTTCGTGTACTTCCGAATTCCACCTCTTATGCTGACGGGATCGAAGTAGGAAATCATTATTCGGGTCGGCTGATGTAGTTCTCTCTTTCTTCCGCTCGTTGATTCCTTCCCCTTCTTCAATGGACGAGACTTCAGTATCCTCATTGATAACTTCTCCAGCTGGCCCTACTGCTGTTCGCGCTCTGACGAGTACAGGCAGAGCTTGCGGAAAAGGCACATTTAGAACACTGCCGCTCGACGAAGAAGGTACTGGACTAGTTGATTGCGACCTAGTGGGCATAGGTCTATCTACCGAGAGTCGTTTCCTGACGAGTTTAGGACTATTTCCCATCAAACAATCACCGCTACTTCCGCTCGAAGAACCGCCTATAGACTGTCTAAGCCGCATAGCTCTAGGATTCGGCATAGGTAACCCCGATTCCAGTATGGCCGATCGTTCAGAAGAGGAGGTAAATACATCTGAATCGCTAAGTGCGCTGCCGCCACCTAGGTGACTGGCACCGGGGTAGCCTTTCTCAGCTCCTCGTCTCGTAGGCGTACATTCCGGAGAGGAAGTCAAGATACCACCTTTGCGATCTTGTGGGCGATCACTTGCTGAACGTCTTGCATTAGGCGTCTCCTCTCCCTCTCTTACAACGGTCAGAATCTCGACGGCTGACTCGCACATCCGCCTGTCCGAATGGCTGCCATATACACTATGCTGATATATACGAGTAGATGCAGTGGTAGAATGGCTTGAAGTGCCAGTCTGGCTTGCAGCTTGGTCTGCACCGAAGCGGTTGTTATTCTCAGACGGTATAGTGGTATTTGTAACGGTAGCTCCCGCTCCCGGGGACATCACAGAAGCATCTGTGTTGCGTGATGTAGTCCTCGAGCGTATCTTGTTGCCATTGGCGCTTGTCAAGGTAGGCGAGCGAACGACACCAGGACTAGCAGTGGGATTGCTGAGTCTCCGCTGAGCAGGACTAATCAGGCTAGGAGGTGTGTTTGGAGGAATGGTTCCAGGTAATGTTGATCCATCAGGAGCAGACAGCGGAGAGCTAGGTGATGGTGCTCTAAGATGCAACATCAATTCCGGCGGAGGAAGGAGTGATTCTGCCGATCTAGAAGCGTCGAGTACAGATGTCTGAAAGAGGCCATGCTGTTTGAGAGCTACATATTCCGCTATTGAGCATAGAGTATGGAGAACCCTCTCGAATCCGGAAGGTGAGCCGGAGTACTTAACGAAAGACAAGTGAAGTGGGAAAGAAAAAGAAATAAACAAAACCGAGCGTCAGCCTCTGGGAGTAGATAACGCGTTTTCAAGTATATTCATGTGAAAACGCGAAATTATAGAGTTGATTACACTCACTAGATTATCTGGGTCAAAGAACTCATGCGGTTGCAAAGGGAGGTGCGCCCGCGCTGCATTGACAAAAGCATTTATATTCGCTTTTTTGGCAGAATTGAGGTCTCTTTTGTCGATTTGAGGTATACTATTCGGAATCATCTGATTGAGCAGTCTGTATTTGCCCGTTGAATCGGATTGAGAGCAAGACCATTGGACACACGTCAGCCGGTGCAGGTGTACAGACCACGAAAAGAAGAAAGTGAAGAGGATGACAATAACTCACCGACAAAGTAATACACCATCATGTAAAGCCAACCATAATTCCCTCTGTTCACAATCATTCTTCGTCCAATTCTTACTAGGGGTACTACTAGAATTTCGCCTTTCAACAGCATTTTCATCCAATTCTCTAACTAGAAAAGCTCTCGCTATTCTGGTAGCAACAAGGGAATTTTCCGATGATAATGATCTTCTATTCCTTCTTACTCCTGCACCTGGTGTAGATGGTGAAGATGCTACCGCTGGTACTTGGCGGGATGAAAGTGCCGGTCTAGGTGAATAGGATGTGGATGGTGATGAAGTCGGTGGTAGAGCACTTGCTGATTGAACTCTTGACCGACGAGGTGTCTTGTTAGGATGCATTGAGATCTTAGTCATACTATCGCTGTTCATGGGAGCGTCACTGCTGCTCGTCGTTCGACGGCGGTGCTGTCCAGCGGGGAAACGATGCGGAGAATTGGAGACTGCATTCGGGCCTAAAGCCGACAGAGGTTGCCAGTGAGCTTGTTGAGATGGGAGAGAGGGTTGCGATAGTGATGCACGTGCTATCATGCTTAGAGATGCTTCATCTGCTACGTATGAGTGCATCATTCTCGAATCGCCTCTGCCAGTCAAAGCAGCATATGCGCGTGCCCGTTGATGAGTGATGCCGATGCTGCTATCAGAGGGACTGCTATCATCATGTTCATCTTCTGCTCCGCTTGAGGGGACACGAGCCAGAATAGTCACATCGTCCAGTTGCATGGACGAAGCTCGGCGATTTGCGAGTGGCTTTGCATTTGGAGTCAGGTTGTGGGGAGTTGAGGATGAGGAGGACGGGTGTGGAGATGACGGAATAGGCCGCTTGGCTGGTGTATTTGCAGTACTTGATGCAGGGGACGGTGTGCAATTGTCGATGCTGCCTCTTCCACTATCATTGCTCGCAACTGAGCTTCGAGCCCTCCCAAATCCAGCGGACAAGCGGCGTTCTCTGCCCTTTTCTGTAACCTTCAGCTTGCCTCCCGTATCCTTGTGTATTGCACCTGCTTCTAGAGACGTTCTTCGTGAGAGTACCTTGCTCAGTATACCATGCATTGCTTCGTCGTCCCACGCAGAGTAAGGCGAGGACGTCGGATCTTGGGCCTTGCTGCTGCTGCTGTTGCTGGTCAAAGGCAGCGAACCAGGGCCAGCATGAGCGAGCGAGGAGCGCCGCCGCACGCCAGAGAGCACAGGGAGAGGAGCAGGCCTGGCTACCTGCTCGTCGTACAGCTGCACTGGTTCGTGGAAAGTCGAGGCGGACATGGCTGGCGAAGGATCTCCCCGTTCAGAAGTTTCTATAGATCGATGGAGACGCGACACCCCTTTTAGAGTTCGTTGATCGCGCGATTACGTGTAAAGGACGGCGGCAGGGCAGTGGATCAGGTCAGTGCGGCTGAGGAACCCTGTTTGGCGGTGTTTGGCTTCGATTCCTGGGGCTCCAAGTTTCCGTCTCTACTCCGGCTTCCTCTGCTGCCATCATACACGACTGACGAGTAAGGCTCTTGTCCCTCAGCAGCAAGCACTTCTTGCCGTTGTCTTCATGGCCTTCTATGGGACAGGCTTGTCTATCTGCCCCGTGCTCGCTTGCTGTTTGCCCCGTGCGGCCCAGTAGGGGGTGGTGCGCTATATGAGACAGACACGATTGACCGTTGGAAGACCGTTGTGAGAAGTTTCGATGATTGACTCTGACATGCAGGCCGAGGCTGTTGCGTGAGGTCAGGTGGTGGTATTGTCGTGTCTCGAAGTAGTAAGTTGCCTCATACATTCTTGAGATGGATAATTTGTGCTTGTGCCTTGAAACTGACGAGGCTGCGACTACGCAAGGATGCAGTGAGGAGGAGGGGCAAGAAGGAAAAAAGTTGTAAAGTGAAGGAGTAGCGGTAGTGGTGAAGACAGAATTGTAGAAACATCAGCTAGAACTAAGCCCTCACTGCTTTTTCCTCTCGAAGCTGCCGGTGTCATCGTCGTTCTCCGGACTTTCTTTCCAACTTCTCGACCGCACGCATGCATGGGGTGCATACCAAGACATCAGCTTCGATGGAAGTAGCGCTTCAACCGACAAGACGCTGTCCTTGCGGACACCTTTCATGGCTGTCTCATATGAAGTCGACTAGTACCACAGCGTTGAAACCAAAAAGAGCTTGCCTGCTGAGAAGCTATTGACTTCTCGATCAACCGACCGACCTACAGCAAGTAGTATGTATCGATGCGCCGTGCTTTCAATCCTACTGACAGATCCATACGTCATGATACCTGGCTGCACCTAAGGCACATTGATCCTGCCTCATGGTCATGCTGCAATGCCGCAATATCTACGATGAAGTACAGGCGGCCAAACCCGGCAGATGGAAATTGCTTCCCTGAAGATCAAGTCTCTTGCACCTGGTTCAACGGATCATTGCATCGCTGATGAGGACAATCCATCAATGCCGAAAGTGCCGAAGGTCAAATTGTCAAAATTGCTCTGTTGTGGGTAACGGGAAGCTGTATGCGATAATTCCAAGAGAAAGTACATTGCAGATCATTTGGTGCTTTATCGAACGTACCCCAGACAAGCCCCTGTTCTTACTGCTTCCTGACCTCGGACCGTCTGATCGTTCACTCTGAGACTTCTTTTCCTTTCCTTCTGATTCAAGTTAGCAGTCTGCCCAATTTACGTGATCAGCAAGTCCTCTGGCAAGAAAATGAAATTCTCCCTTCTCACTTCGGCTATTCTAGCGGTCTCCTCTATCTCCTCGGAAATCCTTGCGGCTCCGAATAAAGCGCCTGCCGCACCTGAGAAGCGTCAAAATAGCACAGGCAACGTGCTTCCCCAGCCCGGGTATGTATGTGTCATATCATTGAACTCCTAGGCAGTCCTCTCAAGGGGGTGTCTCTAGTGGAACAAGCAAGCTTGGTGCAGAGACTTGGAATGCACCATCATGGCATTTTCCAGCGTCTTTTGTTTTGTGTAACTTGCGTGAATCACAATAGAGGACGGTCATATACGCGACTGACATGTTCAGATTCCTGCAAATGCAGTCACTATCGAACTGTGGGGCAACAGCTCCGATGCAGTCTATCCCGTTAGGACAATCATCGACGTGTCAAGGCTAGATGAGCTGAGTATTGCTATAACGACTGCTGCGTGGTCCATGCATATCGATACTGACACGTGCAAGGACAGGCTACATCGACAATTCACGGTCGACCATGGTTTCAAGCGAATGCTTTTGTTTCATTGCGCTCGTATGTGAGATGCAGCAGATATAGATGCATTTTTGGGCTGTTGTTAAAACGACAAAATAACATGACGGATACCATGTACGTTCCGCTGTGGTGGTATAGACAATGACATGATCGAATAACGGGATCTTGCTAGGTAGCCATATTTGCAGGCTTCTTTCGCTCTGCCTACCCCGATATGAGATGTCCAAGCAAGACTGTAGAGGGAAGGAAAAGAGTCAGCACCACATCATGAAACACGACATTGGCAAGAGATGATAGGAAGGCTGAAATTCCAGACTCACCATCTGCAGATTCGGCACTAACACGTAGAATACACTGTCTAAAACTTCTAGCAATACCAGGTCTTTCATTCTCCTCTAACGCTTTCAAATCTTGAGTGTTCATCCTCCAGAGTATACACTCTCTTTCAGCAGAGACTGTAGTATTTCTTTTTATACCAGCTAAGAACGACATTTCACCTGCTATTGTACCCGGAAGCATCGATTCTGATACTGCATGACTACTCGTTAGATCACCCCAGCCTGGCTTTCCAGTATTCGTCGAAGTAGCAGTGCTGTCCTGCAGTAGCTGATTTGGAAAATTATAAACAGCTTTCAAAATACCCGTTTCCAAGACATAGAAAGAATCTGCCATATCGTTCATTTGCCAGAGTATTTCTCCTTTAGCCACCTTTGTTTTCCGGAAGTACGGCACGAGTCGGTTAAAGAAGTCCTCCTTCAATTCTGGTGCATATGGCCCTAACGCCTGCATTAGCAGCCGAACTGGCTCTGGCCATTGTGTCTTGTGCGCTTTGGCTGGGGTTGAGGCACTTGGCGGCGTACTGGATAAGAAGGAAGGCGCTTCCGTAGAGCTCTTCTTGCCTACTAATGTCTCCTGTGCCACATGGAGAAGATGTGCACGTCGAGGTGAGAATGCCTCTAGGTCTGAGGGTCGCTCTTGCGCAGCTAGACGATAAGGCGAGTCTGAGCATTTGAGATATGTCAGATATGTGCGGATCATGGCTACCTTTATAAGGGTCTCTCTTACCGATGCCTAACCGGGTCATATCTTGCTGCTGCTGAGTCACATTCGACTCGAGCGTCTTCGAGTATAGGCTTCTGAGCTGGCTGTTCTCGCAATGCTGTTTGTGCAGCGGACACAAACGTTCAGCGGCCTGACGTGCGATAGCGCAGGAAAGCAATCTCACCTCCAAAGCATCATTCAGATTCGAGAACACGCGAACTCGCTCTTCGGGGCTATCTCTGAACAGCTCGATGTTGCGTAGTGACTTTCCAACCGGCGTGTCTGGGTCACAGCCGCAAAGAACAAGTACTACTTCCCTCACTTCCAGCAAGCGTTGAATACGCAAGAATGCTTCTGCAGCGGAAAAGTCGACTCCGCTAGCTAGACTAAAGTCGAGAATGAGGAAACGGATTGGATTCGCTTCGAAGTTCGCTGCATCCAGCAAGTCACGTATCGTAGCTTCGACTTTGACGACTGTGCCGAAGAAGAGGAAGGATTGAAGCTTGATGATTCGGATCTGAGATCCGACTCGGCGTAGAAAGTTACTTTGTCGTGGACTGTTGGAATGAGTAACAGTGTCTTTAAGCTCGTGAAACTTTTATCAGAAAGTAGTACGGAACTTACTGTCTTCGCACGGTGGAACTCGCGCTAGTGCCACTCAAAATGGCACGAATAGGTTGACGTTGTGATGATACAATTACGAATGATACACATGCGGCGACGACTGATGATGCGCCAAGTCAGTACAATATTGTCAAAAGCAGTACGGAAGGACACTTACTGCCGACTCCAATGCCAGTAACAAAATCGAAATATGTCATAGCAGCTACAATAATCCAAATAGTGGTATAGTCGAACTGCATAGGAATCGGGATCAGCCATGCTCATCTCTACTGGGTAATGTAGCTTACCCCTGAAACTCTACCATAGGTATCCCATACAGCCTCCTTCAAGAGATCATAACCAAGAATATAAATGAGCTACAAAAGTTCCATCAGCTGAGAAGCGCATCTCAGATATTTGAACTTGTCTTGCCGAACTTACTGTTCCGACAATCATGACTGGTAGATACCCAATGACCCAAGGTCCAATCAAGAAAACCGCAAGAGTAGCCAAGGCGAGCATAAAGCTAGAAAGCCGAGTCGTGCCACCGACTCTGTAGAAGAGGACCGAATTTGTGTAGACGAGGTAGTTGGGTATCGAGCCAACACAGCCAGAGAGGAAGTTCGACAGTCCATGATTGACAAGTTCCGTATTCGTGTCGACATTGTCTTCTCCAACTGATAACGCAAGAGCCGGCACATTGATTGGTACATGCAACAGAGCGAAGAATACTAAGGCCAGTTGCGTTGGCATAGTCTCTATGACCGCTCCAAAATCCGTAGCTTTGAAGTCAAACATCTTGAGGTACTCGTACCAAGGTGTATTGACACCTTGCAATTGGAATATCCAGCCATTTTCCCTTAGCGTACTTATGGGAATCCGAGCAGCGAAGACGATAATGTAAAAGACGATTGGGATAAGGAGGAAGAAGGCAGGAAAGACCAGAGGATGGTCGAATCTTGAAAATGTGACGACGCGAATAATGATGGCGAGTACCAACGGGATTGACTAATTTGAAAAAGATGACCTCGTCAGGACGACTTGGCCATTACGCAGTGGCGTGTCAGATCTTACCCATAGCATCAAAAGATTAGGCTCGAAGAAGCGCCTGAAGACCTCAAATGAGAAGTCGAGATGTTCATTCTCTAGACCAGCACAGACTTGTACACCGGTAATGACCAGAAAGGCACCGACGCCGCCGATGCATCCCACAAGCACAACGCGAGGGAAGAACTCGATAAACGCGCCCAGACGGAGATAGCCAAGCAGGAAGAAAGCAAGACCTGCTCATAAAAGGTTTGTCAGTTCCAGGCTGACAAGTATGGTCCGGCAATCTGCTCACCAGTCAAGATAGATGATAAAGCATATGCCACCATCGTAGTAGCTATCACAGCGTGCGAATTCTCGACACCGCCCAGACGGTCTGAGATACTGAAAGCTATCACGTGGAGGAACGGTACCACTTCAATCATCATCGAGCCGCTGGGAGGAGACTAGGCATCAGCAGCTGCAAGTGCTCTGTGCACAGGGTGAATGCTACTCACTTGCCGCCCTTGAAAATACTCCGACTGCTGTAAATCAGCTGTGACACGAAGCAGCTTGCGAAGAACTTGGATAAAACCACGATCAAGCACTTTCCCACAACTGGAATGTACTTAACAGCTCACCATGGACACTCCGATACCGCCGAAAGTAGCAAAGACAGGGGATGAGACAGGAAACATGATCTATGCGGATAGTCATATCAGCGAAGACAAGTTGCAGACGGTGCAATGGCCTTACCATGCCGTACGATACGCCATCAAGCAGATTCATCAATATTCCTAACACCACCGCAGGTATCGTTTTAAGCGGTTCAAGCAGAAACGTAAGAGCCAAATCCGATACTGATCTCTTGCGTAACGAGTTAGCAGATTCCGCATGACTGTGTACTCGACGTAGCAGTTTGGCCTTTGCATTATCAAAAAACCCTGTCCAGCGAGCTGCCGCTCTTGCGCCATATGCTTGAGACTGGGAACCGTCTCCGAAGGTATCGTATGACTCCGGGTGCGACTGTGAAGATCGCCGGCCAGCGGTTGATGTACTTCGACCCCTTTCTGTCGGACTGTGACCTTTCCGAAGTAAAGGCGTGCGCTCACTGTAGCTTTCGGCTAGATCTAGCATAGACAGGTCCGTCGTCGCTCCGAGTGTAGATTTCCTTCTGGGAGAATGACCTAGCTCGAGATACTTCTTGTCTGATACGAGACTGTCCTTCAATGCATCAATGCTTGTACGCTTCTTGGCTTTCATGTTTATGGGCGTCGAAGATAAAGGTGATGCCGAAGAAGTGCTGGCTTCTGGGGTCTTATGGCCTATAGTCGCACTACCTTCGCTGCTCGTCACAGGAGTGGTGCTTCCGCTTGCACTTGCGCTTGCTGTTTCCTCTTCAATCACGCCATCTATAGTGTGAGCTGAAGTGGTGGCGGGCGACTTGCTACTGGAAGGAGCTTTGACATCCTGCTTCACGGTAGAACCACTACTACCGCTTGTAGGAGGAGATACTCTGAATCCTTCATGTTTTTGCAACAAGACGGACAGACCAGAAGGAGTGCTTTGACCAGGAATGACAGGCGTTTTCGAAAGCGGGAGAGCCTCGGGAAAGTCACTCAAACCTCTAATCGCGCTAGGTCGGCGTGCAAAGGTGTCTTGTCCGTCATTCGACCAAGACTGCGAAGTGAACAGCTGCCGTCCTCGCTCCTCGGATTCAGCTTCTTCTTCATCCTCGAAATCTTCTGCTAGACCTAAGCTTGCAAGCCTCGCTGAGCCTATTCCGTTTGTACGGAGTTCCGAGTTTCAAAATAGTTTCATGCAAAAAAGGCATGAAATGAGGGTAGTCAAGTGAAGGCAAGATCAGCGACCTCGTACGTCAAGAGTTAGTACTATTGAAGCATCACTACTATCCAAAGATAGCTTCTGACGCTCTCCAGCATGAATTGCTTGCCTCACCCTCGCGAATGTCGAAGTGCGACTGCGTCAAGCTCATTGCAGCTTGATTGCCGGCGCTCATTGATGGAGCTCTTGCTCTAAAATAGTACGTCCTTCCCGGGTATTGACGAGGCAGGCTTCCAGTACCAGCGCTACTGGACTGCTGTATGCTGCTTGCATTGATCTGGCTGCTATTGCTTGCGTCGCCATTGAGGGTTGTCTGCCTTGGCGCCGAAGAAGTCGCAATGGCCCGCGTAGGTGTGCCCGCTTCAACGTTGCCATTCTCGTCCGACATGGCTGACGCGCGGTCAGGGTGTGATCACACCCCGCTCGGCTGTATGAGTACACAATCTAGCGAGAGTAAGCTGGGTTGCGCGTTAGGAAGACAGGCAAAAAGCTCATTACCGATAGCAAAAACGTGATCGGATTCCACTGCCATTGAAAGATGATAGAGGGCAGACGGACATGCAAGCTTGTATGATGGACTGCGGAAGGGGCAGCCAATCGGCCTGTCAACACGATGCCACCCTCGGAATAGCTTTTATCGAGGCCGGCCCAGGAAGTTGGCCGCATCTCAGTCTGGCTACTATGATGAGAAGCCTTGTGGTGAGACGGTGTTGCCCAACAAGAGCCGGATCAATGTGCATGCTCGGCAGTCAGATAGATCACTGTTGAGCTGAATGAAGTACACTCCTGCTTGTTCTGTCTCAAAAGCCATGCTATGCCAGCTTGCATAGAGCACCCCCTTCAGGCGATGTCGTCGCCACCTAATCCACCACCGAGCTCTCTCCCGCAGCGACTGAAGACGAGAGTGTCGGCAATAATGTCGAAACTCAAGGCCAAGTTCGGCAAGATCAAGCAGAAGATTGGTGAACAGGTTGACGACTTGCAGGGCGATCTGGCCAGGCTCAAGGTTGCTGCAGCCGTGAGTGTGGTGTGGTGTTTCCGCGGTGCTCGATCAGGTGCGCGCGTCTAGCAAGCTCAGACCTACTACTTATGCTAAACAGTACACATACAACCCAAATCACCGCCATGACGAGGACCACGAGAAGGAGTCCGACAGGATCAGGCAAGAGATCCTCGACAGCCATCGCTATCAGAGCTTTGCCACGCAGAGGCAAGGCAACAATGTCAAGTTCTATATTGATGGAATGGACTACTTTTGGGCATTATCTGAAATACTGGAAGAAGCGACGAGCACAATATGGATCTGTGATTGGTGGCTGAGTCCTGAGGTAAATGTGCTGAAGAGTATGCTGTCGATACTGCTGACAATGCTGGCATTGCTGTTTCGGCTCACTAATAGCTATATCTGCGGAGACCGCCCGCCCAATACGAAGCGTATAGATTGGACCGCATATTGAAACGCAAAGCTGAACAAGGAGTCAGAATATTCGTCCAGATCTACAAGGTTCGAAGAACTGCGCACCGTAAAATCGAACAAACGAGGCTGACTCGCCGTTCTGCTTCATCATGCAGGAAGTGAATACGACTATGACTCTGAATAGCAAGTACACCAAGCATGCATTGGAGGAGCTGCATGAGAATATCAGCTGCATTCGCCATCCGGGTATGTTGCTTTGCATATTGAAGTATCACCTCTTTCTACAGCTCACAGCCACTTCTACTCGTGGCCTGACCGTCTATAAGATCATTCTGGTGGAGAGATCGGTAAGTTCTTTCCATGTTCAGCATTTTCACAACGACGTCATTGAGACCATCTGGCCTGTTACATCTAGTCATGTACTGGAGGTATGCGACCTTGGCGCAGGCTCGCTAATGCTCACCGAGGCTGACACGGTGCATTTTCAGTCACCACGAGAAGGTAGTCATCGTAGATAATGCCATCGCGTGCATCGGGGGCCTAGACGTGAGCTCGCGTCGCTGCTGGTCTGACCAGGGCTGAGCTTGTCTCTTTCAGCTCTGTTACGGCCGCTGGGATACGCATAGTGCACCTTTGGCCGATGTTCACGCCGACAGCATGGCTTCGATGGTCTTCCCCGGTCAAGACTACAATAATAGTCGAGTAGCAGATTTTGAGAATGTGCAAGCATGGACAGGAAACGAACAAGCCCGTACGGGACTTGGTCGAATGCCTTGGCACGATGTACATACCATGCTTACGGGACCAGCCGTTATGGATATCGCGCAGTTCTTCGTAGAGAGATGGAATTTTGTCAGAGACCTGAAGTATAAGCACGATGATCGATTCCCTCTCTTGGACTGGCCACATGACGATCCTTTGAACGACCAGATGCTCAGGCACCCTCATACAGGTAGGCTGATCATCGTATATATCTCTACAGCATCTGAATCTGGTATATCTCCATCTTTTCAGCGAGGTTCAGATCGGGATTGCGGGTATGTCTGTCATGGCGGGGTTTCAGTAGGTCTTTCTGATATTCAGTTCTTCTACAGTTCAATCAAGAGAAAGTGCATCTAGACACGCGCCCGACAGGCAACATGGATGTCCAAGTCTGTCGATCAGTGGGAGACTGGTCCTGTGGCTGGCTTACCGAACACTCAATCCAGGATGCATACATCCAGCTCATCCGCGAATCGAATCATTTCATTTACATCGAGAATCAATTTTTCGTATCGATACCGGGTGATGCGAAGGGACCTGAAGTGAATAACCAAATCTGTGCAGCTCTAGCTCAGCGTATCACCTCCGCTGCGCAATCTGGAGAGAAATTCAAGGTTATGATCATGATTCCGGAAGTACCTTGCTTCCCGGGCGATCTGAAGGCTTCCCAAGGTACTTTGGCAATCATTGATACGCAGTATAGGTCACTTTGCAGAGGCAAAGAGAGCTTGTATGGCCTCATTGAAGCAGCTGGATTTAATCCACGAGAGTACGTCACGCTCTTCAACCTAAGGCAGTACGACAGGAGTAAGCGGGTTCCATGTAGAAGTTTTGCCCCTCACCTGGCTGACGTACCGACTCTGTAGTCAAGTATGACCGAGAAATCTGGAAAGAAGCTGAGAAGACATCCGGTGTGCTGTGGGGAGAGGCCCTTGCAGCCTACGCCAGAATCAACATCGGTGATGAGCCTCCCAACTTAGAGGAAAGGGTATGATCAGACGAGACTGAATTCCTGTCTCCGTTGAGCCAGCTAAATCTGTTCTTGTATTTGACAGAACAATCAGGCTATACGCTTCAAAGCGATGAAGGTTCGTTGACATGGATTGATACTTAGGTGCACTCATTGACTCGCGCCTTGCAGTACGACGATGTGATCAACGCCTCTGCCGATGTCAAGAAGAATGAGAAAGGTCAAGAAGATATCAGCATTCTCGAACTGCCAACCAATGTTCGCAAAGCTCAAGCCATCATCAAGCTGTGGGAATCCTGCATCCCGCCCGAGTATAGACAGGTAGCGAGCAGCATCAGCAGGAATACGTTACAGAGTGGGAGAAGCGTGATTGACGAGGCATGGTTCGGCAGTGAAGCTGCAGAGAAGGACGCTTTCATAACGGAGGAGCTCTATATCCACTCGAAGCTCATGATCGTTGATGACAAGAAGGTGGGTGAAGCCAAGTACTGAGCTTACAAGATCCGCAGAATTCTGATTTCGTGACGTTGTTCAGGTGATCATCGGATCTGCTAACATCAATGACCGAAGCCAGATGGGAGATCGTGATTCTGAAATCGCTATAGTCATCGAAGATACCGATTTGATCGAGAGTTCCATGAACGGTCAGAAGTACATGGCTGCCCGCTTCGCGGCAACTTTCAGGAGACAGTTATTCAAGCAGCACCTCGGGCTTGTGCCGCCGCAGGAATGTCCTGGTCCGGTAACCTCTGCTATGAGGGCTGTAGGGAGCGTGAACCAATACGACTTCGGTACAGAGGAAGATCGGGTTGTCGAAGTAAGTCCTGGCTTGTCATCCGTGTGAACACCAATGTTTACGTCACTACAACCAGGATCCGCTCGATGACGAGTTCCATCACGCTTGGAATGAGACTGCTCGGGTAAATGCTGAGGTGTACCAGGAGCTCTTCCACTGTACTCCTGCCAAGGGCGTCAGAACCTGGGATGACTACGCTAAATGGGTTCCTGCTGGGAAGAAGATTGGCCACATTCACAATCAAGAGAATCTGGAGCTGGAATATATCAAGCAGCGATTGTCGCAGGTTAGAGGTCACGTGGTGGAAATGCCTACAGGTGAGCCGGGCAATTTCTCCAGTGACTTCGAATTTCAAATAGACAAATACTGATCCTTGGACAAAACACTAGATTTCCTCGAGAATGCCGGACTCATTGACATCTCGGCAGCTGTCAACCCAGTAACTATGCCAATCTATCTGTAGACTACACGAACTACTATTTTTCTGTACTGATTAGACTGGAAAGAAACTGTAGCATTCGCCTTGAGGCAAGCTAGGACATATTGGGACGAGGTGAAGGGCCAGGAGTGTCTGCTGACAATGAAAGACCTTTTGACTTGATGACGTCGTAGCAGTTTTCGGGCAAATTTCCAATGCCGAAATCACCCTTGATGACATTGATGCGTTCTTCCTCTGTATGTAGCTCGATGCGTTCTTCGGCTTTGCCTGGTAAACGCCTCTTGAATACATTGTTGAACAGAGTAATGACTCCCATAGCGCCGAGGTCAGAAGGTGGAGAAGGAAGCAGGCGCGAAAGAATGATGTTTCTTGTGAAAAGAGGCGGGTTGCGGCAAACGTAGTAGTGTAAGGATTCGTAGCTGCAGATGTGAAGGTATGACTCAGAAGGGCTAGTCATTCTCTCTGGTGTGACTACACCTCGCTACTCACTCGGCAGTGAACAGCTCCACAGTAGTGAACATATACTGAATGGCCCAAGGACGCTCGGGCGAACCATCCGGGTTTCTAGCTTGCCATTCTAATGCGTACGTGTAGCCTTCTGGTGCGGTCAAGCCATTAAGAGATGGCTCCTCGTCATGCTCAAGGATTGATTGGGGATGTCTGACCATAGTCAGTTGATGCCAATCACGAAGGAAGCCATTCACAGCTTCTCGTGAGCCTGGGGGTGCCAGGTTGAGGACTGTCAGCGAAGGAGGCGGAGGATTCGCGAGCATAGTACACTCACGCAATGGCATGGGTTGAGGTATGCAGGCTCTGCCAAACCCAACGTCGACGAGGTACAGATTTTCGTCATTTTGCTCGTCACTTGAATCTTCAAAAGTAACGAAGATGGTCATATGGCTTTGAATGCCGAGCTGCATGGGAGGAAACCGTCGACATGAGAGATGCGGACTATGCAGACAAGGGCAAGAGCAGCGTACCTGAGGCGTCTTGAGAGGATCCAATTCGCCATTGACGCGAGCTGCTCCCGAATAGCATCTGTAAATAGAGAATTAAGCATATCTGAACTCCATCTGCTGGTCGACGTTAAACGCACTTGTAGCCTATCGCACGGAGAATCTCCCGAAATAGCAGATTCTGGACGGGGCGAAGGTTAGCAAGGCCTCTCACAGAGTTCTGCCCAGCTATGCATACCTGACCGAAGCAGAAGCATCCACCTTTGTTTGTGACCACGCGCGTGAAGATCTCTTGTCTGTGGCAACAGCATTAGACCAACAGAGCCTCCATCGTACACCAGCAAGGGAAAAGCTCACGGATCCACTGAAGGCGGCTCTTCTTCATAAATCAGGAAAGTATTGCAGAATGGGACCGCCGAGAGGTGATGTTGCGTGAGTCTTCGTCTGCGCCGGGGTAACGGCCGTGAGTATTTCGCCACCAGACGAAAGCAATGAATCTTACAAGTCTGCAAGCGTAGGCTGGGGAGCCTCTCCTTGCCATTTCACTCGCTGCAGGTATTGTTGAAGCTGGTCATATGAGTATGATGATGGCACTTTTCGGATTCGCATGGTGTTGAAAGCTGGCTTTCGCTTGCTCGAGGTTGTGCCTATGTCAACTCGAGTGCAGTATGGTGTGATGGAGATGCCAGCTGGATGGCTTCAGTACCCGAACCTGCAGAGGATGCTGCTGTAGATGCGAAGGAAGTAGATCAAAGCAGAAGGCGTAACGACGAGGATGGAGGAAATCAAGTCAAACACGAATCCAGCAGGCTGAATGAAATGGCGGAAGATGCTCCGGAGACGACGGCCGCCGGTGCAGATGCTGACCCGCCAGAGGATGGTCGAGCTGCTGTGGATGTGAATGACGAAGAAACCAACTCGTCTACGAGGGTACACGATGCGTCAAGGAGCGTGCAAGAACACTCCCGCCAAACGACAACTGCTGAGACCGACGGCAAAGCATCGATCGCGCCCTCTGTGGAACAGCATGATGGCGAGGCTGCAGACAAGCAGCCAGCTGGGCAACAGCCATACCACAATACACCCAGAGAGAAGCTTGTGCTCGAGAAGTACACCCTATACAAGACTGAAAGCGTAAGCCACATGTGTCGGATACGGTATGGATGGTGGCGCGACCGAACGCTGATAACTGCAAATGGTCTATCTTCAGCGAGTCTACATTGTCGGTTCAGATCAAGGCAGTAAACGCTATCGGATACTCAAGATAGATAGGCACTACTCCCCGTCAGACCGTGTCCATGAACTGAATATCACCGAGGATGAAATGGTGTACAGCCCTGCCGAGTGCAAGCAGGTTCTGGCAATGATTGGAGATGGAAACAAGACTGTCGGTGGATTACAGGCTGTTGTGTCGAACTTCTACGGTAGGTCATCTCCCCCGGCTTTTGCTATGAGCCACCGACTGATGTGTTGGAACAGGAATCGTGGGGTTCGTCAGATTTACGGCTGGGTGGTATGCGATTCTCATCAAGCAACGGGCAGCCGTGGGCCTAATAGGGGGACACTACATCTACCACTGCGAAGAATCCCTTATAGTCCCTATCAGTACCAACGCTAAACCAGAGAAGCCATCAGAGGAGACGAGGTGAGGCTATCGCTTCAGCTTTTTGGTGTCATTGATTACCTGCTAACACACCGCAATGTCAGACTATACACGGCTTTCCAGCATGTCGACCTTTCGAAGAACTTCTATTTCAGCTATTCTTACGATCTCACAAATACTCTCCAAACGAATCTTACGAGGCCGCCTGGCAGTGCTGCACATCTATACCACGAGGCAAACGACAGACGACATTGGGTCGCTGATCACGCCTTTCATGAGCCCTGTCAGCCTGATGTACTTTACCGGGAAGCAGACGTCAAATCAGCTTGGGGATTTAACGATAGATTCATGTGGAATCATTTCCTGCTCCGTCCTGCTTTCTTTGCGAAGATCAAAGAGAAGAAGGAGGCGAATTGCTGGATTCTGCCACTTGTACATGGTTTTGTGGACCAAGCGAGTGAGTTTCTCATTTCCAGAAAAGGCTTGCAATAGACACTGATGATTCATGATGCGCCAACAGAAGTGTCAATTTTCGGTAGACCTGTCTACGTGACTATCATCGCCCGCAGATCAAGATATTTTGCTGGAGCTAGATTCTTGAAACGTGGCGTCAACGACGAGGTATACAGCCCGCTGGTCTACTCAATCTAGCGGTCATGAGGCTGACCTCTGTTTGTAGGGGAATGTCGCCAATGACGTCGAGACTGAGCAGATAGTCCATGAAGCCTTGACGACTTCATTCTTTGATGCACCATTGGGGTCCTCGCATGGTCGGCACGTTCTCCCCAGGTATACGAGCTATGTGCAACACCGAGGCAGCATTCCTCTATCATGGCAGCAAGACACTAGCACGTCAAGCTTGAAGCCTCCTATTCACTGTGAGTAGGCTCGAACTGGCTATTGACGTACCTTGTGCAACGCTGATCTTGGTATTTCCTAGTGCACCTTGTCGACCCGTATCACTCTGCGGCTGCTTTACACTTCGATGATCTCTTCTGTCGCTTTGGCACGCCAATCATGGTCTTGAATCTCATCAAGACGCGAGAGCACGAGGCCAGAGAGTCCAAGCTCATCAAGCCTTATATCGAGTGTATCGACTATCTGAATCAGTTCCTTCCCGATGCGAAGAAGATCAAATTCATTCCCTTTGATATGAGCGCTGCGTACAAGAAGTGAGCAATTAAAGTCAGTGCTATACTGGAGCTTGGAGCTGACAGTCCCGATCAAGCCGCTCTATGGATGTCATTGGAGTCTTAGAAGACATTGCCGAGGAAGTTCTGGAGACCACGAAGTTTTTTCATAGTGGCCCTGAGCCTATTGCGCACGGCATACAGTCCCTCTCAGCTGATATGAGGTTAGTCAATCTCAAAGCGTACGGAATTGATTTCTGAATATCACTTACAGCGGAGAACTTCCAAGCTATCGCTCAACACCACTGCTTCAGAATGGCGTCTGTCGGACCAATTGTATTGACTGCCTCGAGTGCGTGATTCATCTTGCTGCAGCTTTGCCTTACTAATGCAAGATCTCGGCTAGTCGGACAAATGCTGCTCAATTCGTTATCGCAAAGGCCGCTTTCGGACACCAATTACATGCCCTTGGCATAGTAAACAACCCACACTTGGGTTACGATAGCGATGCAGTTAATATGCTGACGGAGATGTACCACGAGTAAGCTGAGCCTGCCATGGTTGCTAGTGGCGTAGATGCTGAAGAGCGGATATTCAGCCATGGCGACACCATCGCTCTGCAATATGGAGGCTCGCACTTGGTCAACACGATGAATACGTATCGTAAGATCAACCAATGGCAGTCGCACTCTAGAGACATGGTTGAGGGTATCAAGCGCTTCTATGCCAATGTCGCACTGGATCAGGACAAGCAAAACTCCATTAACCTCTTCTTGGGAATTGACTCGAGTACCGACACCATAGCTGGTTATGCCGGAAATCTTCCCACAGGAGGGCAATTAGCTGGCGAGAAACCTGGTGATGGCCATGTCGATGAGAAAGACAAATTGATCGATGGAGGAGAGCAGATAATGCGCATGCCGGCTCGCAGAGATTACAGGCAATGGTATACGCCTGAACACCTGGAAGGCCTGCCGGACCAGGAGAAGTTGACTGAAGCGATGCAAACAGTTGCAAGCGAATATGATAATTATTGGAATGAATAGTAGGTTCAACACATGCACACTTGATGCTTTCAGCATAAACATGATGTCCGGTGACTAATCTGGTCCGGCAGCTATCGGCCGAGGCTCTTTACCAATTTCGAACGGCATTTCGCCTACAAAGTGAACAGCACAGCCCGCTATAATCCTCGTATGCATGGCGAACGGGTCGTCGTAGATCCCAACGATCTCAGCCCCTTCAAAGAGCGGCCTCTGGTGCATTCGCATCCCCCAAGGTGAATTGTCTACGTATGGCCCATCTTGGGTTAAATGCTGATTCGCATTCCAGGATTAATGTTGGTGTGCGACGCTGGATGAGTGTCAACAACAAGCGAGCTTCGTCCACGCCGAGCAATCTTGCCACTGCAGCTCCAGGTAGTGCAAAGGGAGATGAAAATGAATCGGACGACGAAAGCAACGTGCCTTCTTTGAACACCACAGAGGGTTTGGCCATACGGTTGCTCAATCCCAAGGTAAATAGGTCGGAGGCAGAAGAATATGCCAGCTACGTGGATCAATACAGAAACTTGAACCTCTCGAATGAACTACATTACGAACACTCAGCTGCCGATATGGAGATGTACGAACAGGGTGCTCAGCTCGCCAATGGTTACAGTGCTTCGTCAAATCTGCTCCAAGTCGATGCACGAGACGTGGAGCTCTACTCCAAGCATGTCACAAGTATACGGGCCCTGCAGGCCGTCTGACCCACTGAGCACAGTTCAGTATAGCGCCTCGGCCAGATTGTCCCTGTGGGGGCATGGCCTCTGTAGTGACGGCTTGTAGGAGGCTACTTTGTCTCGTTTTCGGACGGGGATCTCAAGCCGGGAGATGCCTAATTGAGGATGAGCTTCCCTTGGAAGGCGGCAGCGAAGAGTCAGTGTATCCTGCACAAGGAGAAAAGAGATCATCCAATAATTAATGTTCACCTGCTCGAATGGGATTATGATCAGTGGAAGGGAAACAAGCAGGAGGACAGTAAGGGCAGTGCAATCTTTGCATTGCAATTCGACATGACAGTGCTTTGGGGCAAGGGGAAGCGATATATGCGCTTAGCGGTGAGACTGTGTCCAATCTTGTATAGATTAGTTGGTCGCGTGCGCGTTGCGCTGAGTCTGCAGGCAGGGACAGATGCAAAGTGTGTTATCTGTGGTGCTTGCTGTTTCGTGGTCTCTAGATGTCCCCAACCCTTGAGTTTTCCCGCTGTATGTCCACTACTAGTACCTGTTTCGTTTGTAGACATCATGAAACATATATCTCCACCGAATGTTCCGGAGACGAAGCGAACGTCCGGACGCCATAGGGACGCTCATCAAAACCGTCAAGAGGTTCGTGCATAACAAAGGTAGAGCTGGGCACCTGCTCAATTTTGGCCACACGGCCAGCCAAATCTGAGCACACATCTGAGCACACTTCGCCACCCCAGTGCCGATCTGAGCACACATCTGAGCACACAAAAGCCTTGACTGCCTAAATGTGACGCAACTCTGACTCTTCCACAACTTCAAGAGCGGTCATATACAAGCATTCATTACTTCAGAGCACCTGAAAACGCAGCCTGTTGGCGCAAGACCCCATAGAAGTTTCTCTCACCCAAAGGCACGATACATGAAAGGTTTCAACAGATTGGAACTGATTTAAATGTCTTCTTCCGACTTGACATATCACTATGCTGTCTTTACGGACATAAGACGACAAGAGATTAAAGCCATGTTCGCTGACCAGAGAATGGGTGGTGCAAAAGAAGCAGATGGGAATGGAATGGGGTAGAATGACCAGGGTATGTGAATCATGTCGATCAAAGCTTCTGGAGTATTGTCAGAAGCTCACTGTCTTTCTTCAAATCGAAAAAGCACCCCATCGAAGGACTCCGAGTACAAGGAGTGTCTTCACGGAATTGGGGGACCTAGAATCTGGGGGATCGAAGAAAGAACGTACATCACTCCGAGGAGGTTCCTTCACGTTACAGTCAGCCCCATATGAAAACGGCTTACTTACAATACCACTCCTTCACTAGGTCGACAAGCGAGGTCGGGAAATTCGAATTTATCGGAGCCAGATCGTCCTGGCCTCGATAACATTTGCAGATATTGCAAAATATGACCGAGGACCGACCCAACGCAGATGAGCTGACTCTTCAAGTACTGACAAGACGATTGACCTTGGTCGGCCTTTCGCGCGTCGTCTTCAGCGGAGGCCAGGCCAATTATTGGTTATTCCTAAAATCAAGAAACGGGGATTGTTGATGCCCTATACGATCTCCCTTGATTGGCGAGAGAGAGAGAGAGAGAGAGGATGATAGGATTCCCCGTCAGTTCTCCTACTCATAGAGCATATATTTGACTGCGAATGGCAATAAGCGTGGGCGGAACATGACAATTATCGCTACTGCACAGCCTTGTGCAGCCAAAACGGAGATAGGGGCTTCGGTCTGCCAATCTGATCTATACTACCTGGACTGAACAGAGCGAGTTTAGCTGACCTCCCAACAGTCAGACGGAACAGGGCTTATGTTTCACTAGGGCGACGGCTGGCTGGATTCTGCCCTCAGTGGGTATGGCCACCGGTTGGAGGCCCTGCGTAGCAACGCGTATACTTAGTTTTAAAAGCAACGTGTTGCATGTGTGACAGACTCCCACAGCGCTTCTAGCTTCACTTTTTGCTGTTGGAGATAACTGCCTTGGCTGTATCGCCTTTGCATTTCTCCAATTAAGCATTGCAGCACAACACCCTTCGGCTGCTTTTTCATCAGAGTTCAAATCCTGAGCGTTTGTGGATGTCGTCAAGTCCAGTAATGCGATTTGTTGAGGGATCAACATAACGCGTGGCTGTTTCGAACAAGGCCGACAGGTTGTAACCTAATGCTTGCGTTGACTGTGGCGCGTCCTTTGCAAGTACTCGGAGACCAATGCCATCCAATACCCACACTCTTCGCTGGATCTTTGGCATTCGCCCCCTCGTAACAGTTCTTTGGCTCTCTTTCGGTCAATCCTTTCTGAAACTGCAGATGCTCAAAGATTGCGTTGAAGGCCTGCTGGTTTGCATGAGCATGAGGGTTCAGATTAGGCGTTACAGGTCGTAAAATGAATTTGTAACGAAGAACTCAAGCTGGGTGTAGACATGTTGTGTCCTATTCAACCCCGTATTGCACTTGGAGACGTGTCTTCGGCACCTGAAAGCGATTTACAAGCTGGCAGAGGCTGGATCGAGGATCAGCCGCTTTGTGGGGACCATAATACACGGTCAGTGAGTAATAGCGAGGTTGAAACCAAGAGGAACGATGGAGCTCACCTGGACTCTGGACTACGAGGAGCAATCTGGGAAAGGGAGAGTAAAGAGCGGGCATGAGGGAGCGATGATGGGGAAGGAGAGGTAGAGAGGGAGGTTTGTCTGCAGCGTTATGCGAGCTGAGGTGCTGCTGTGATGTTGTAAAAGCGATGCACGCTAAAGAAGCAAACACACTCTGTTTCGCTTTCGTGTGCGTCATAATGGGTGGCGGCCTCATGCGAAAAACTTAGGTAAACCTGCAATGGTATAAACTCTAGATGTACTGCGGGACTACAGACCTTGTTGTGCTTTATCCTCTTCATACGGTTGCCCCTTACGCATTGGACTATCTGCTTTTTCTCCCTGTCCTGGCTATGTTGCTACACATATTTCCACTACAAGCATGCTTGTTTGGACACTAGCACATCGAGAGCGAAGCTAATGTTGACACCTGCATCAGAGGGGAGGGCAGGACGAAGTCTCTAAAGTGTGATGCCGAGTTAGAGCGCGACTTAAACATTGGGCGATACCGGGCACCGAGTCTACTTAGCGTGTAGGGAGGTGTTCATGTAGATCAAGCGTCGGCTGTGGTCACAACAGCAAACGCCGACAGCGAACAGTGAAGGCTGATCGAAGTCCCTCGGTAGAGAGCGCAGATGTCTGTTTGCGCAACCATTGCTAGGCTTCACCGGACCTCCACTCTCGACACCAAAACAGGTATGTAGAGATACTCGAAGCGACTGTTGAGCGGGTAGAGCTGAGACGAATGCGTCAAAGTTCAGCCGCGTTTATAACCACCGAATTTGGCTGACTTGAGATAGTGTATGCTCGGAGTCAAGAGGCTCAATGCTTCGTTCAGAAGGGAAGCAGCTTCGGCTGTAGACACTGATAGTTTTGCCAAATTCTTCCGGACTCTCGTTCTAAACAAAGGACTACGGATCCATGTTTACTTCCTTTGGCTGTTTCAGAGGGAACTCTTCACGGGCTTCACGTATTAACTGCTTCAGATCCTTCTCATGTAACCCGGCCTGAAAGACAATATGTTGGAATAAGAGAGTCAGTCACAAACCTAAGTTGATGCGAATGCTAAGGCGTGTACCTCCAAGCACGTTCGATATGCCCGCCACGTATCGCCGCATTGTTTCTCGTATTCTTCGGCTTTCGCTCTGATTTTAGCTTGCCGCGCTTCAGCTTCTGTAGGATCTGCGTTTTCATTCGTCAAACCTTCCGCTGCGACTGCTATTGAGCTTTGTGATGTTGTCGCGCAGCCGCTGCTGTTTGACGATGATGATGCCTGTGGCACCGCCGAAGACAGAGGAAGTGTAGACTGAGGGCGAGAACCGGGTTTGGGAGCGGCTACAGCAAGGTACTCTTCGAACCAGTGGTTGAAGCACGAGTCGTATGCTTTCTTGAGAGGTGTACACGGTGCATGGAGAGACTCCATATTGGAGGTTGGATGGTGTTGGATTGAAGACGAGGAGAGGTGTATGCAGTAATGTCGAAGCCCTGCCGGTTGACCTCTGCATAACCAGGCAAGATCACCTGCAAGATACAACGACATGATTTAGTCCTGCAAGACATCAGTACATCCACTCTAGTCGAAATGAGTGGTTTCTCTGCATCCACTCCTGCTCAAAGCGGCAGCAGTGCTCCAAGCGAGTCTGCCGAACTCGAGCAACTGACACAATCGCTGCAAGAACGGCTCATCAACAGCGGCGAGTGGGCGCGCCTGATGAAGCATCTCCGAAAGTCATTGGACAAGTCAGAGTGGGAAGACAACCTGAAAAGCTATGCTAGAGGTGGGTATGATGTGTCTTTAGCTGCTCGATTGCCTTGTCATAGAGCTGATCTTCGAATGCTATACTATCAGACCAAGCTAGAGAGCGCAACGGCCAAGTCCACCTCAGCGAGATGGTTGCTCTCATTGAACCACAGGCGAAGTGTGAGTCGGCTGAATGCTGCTTCCTTGACCCGGGCTTGCAAGTTAAGCTTGTTTGTCCAATTCAGCCACTATACCTCAGGAACTACGCGATGACATTCTGAACAAGCTCCGAGCTTTTGTACAAAACAATGTTGAAGATTGAAGCCTCCTATAGAGCGAGACTGCCACACAGGCAGAGCGATGATCGTCACCACACCGTCCGCTCCAGACAAGGCAGGCAAGGATAGACCGCCTGCGCTCTGATGATTAAGAGCAGTTGGTACCCCTGCCCAATCAATCACAGATAGTGTTAGTGTTTGTTACGTCAAGTGGGAAAGCGGACGAGACCTTAGCATATACAGATGGTTGCTGCAGCTTGCCAGCCATCGCCGGACAAGCGGAGCTCGCAGAATGGCCTTTTACGCACAGAAGAATGAGGCGGTGTGATTGCTGGAAGTTCAGTAGTGCCTCCCGAAGACTCGAAGAGTTTACGGAAGAGTCATTCTTGTTGTAACGATGGTCGGCGGCCAACATATCGCGATCTGAATTTTCTGCAACATGAGGCCCCGGGTGATTTGTGTTGCAACGAAATTCGTTCCATTGCATAGCGTCTAATCTACACATTCGCTTGCTTGAGCGCCTGACATTCCCGTACATTAGCCAACTAGAGCTGACTTTACTTTGTTTGCGGACCCTGGAAGCGAGATGCGTCAGCGTCAGCGTCCAGAATGATAGCTGATTCCCACTAGCAAACTCACGTAGCCCCGGAGCCCTTCAAACGCCATCCAGTCTGTCTCAACAGACATCGAATCTGATATCGAGACTCCGCTCTTGTCAATCTTTGCAATTTGGAACTGAATTGTTATTGTTATTGTTGATCAGCCTTGTGTCCTACTGTGTCCTGAAGACACCTGTTGACCCACCTTGTTCAACGACCTAGCATCACGGTAGAAGAGCACCTTCATGCATGTCTTGAGCAGCTCCTCTGCTGCAGCCTCGCTAAGCAAGCCGTTGGGTGCATCCTCTTGCGCTTTGCGCATGAGCGGAAGGGCAATCATGGATCCATACCCTGTTGCAATGCTTGGTGCGGAGTAGGTCGTTCCCTGCAGGTCAACATAGGCGAGGAAGCTATAAGACGTAGTGTCAGCTCTACATTCAGACTGTTAAGAGGCTCGTGTAGGATAGACATACGGCGCACTACTGTCCTTCACCTCCTTGCCGTCGTAGTTTTGACTGGTTTCCCAACCTGCAACAAGCAGCGAGTTCCACAAGGGGTTCATCTTGGATCGCCTATTGTACATGACTCGTGTGAGGTACTCGAAAACTTGACTGGTACGTAGCTCGTGTCCATCGTCGAGCTGTGATTGCTTGATGGTGAGGCTATCCAGCAAGTGTTGCAGCTGCTGGTAATCCGATAGATCTCCGCCTGCTCCGACGCAGGTGAAGTTTCCGACAGGGTGCAGACGTTGAATGTCGTCAAAGCGCGCGAGCGAACCGTAAGATGCTGTATATAGTTCCATCCATTCGTCAGCCTATTACCCTCTACATCTGCTCACATGCCTGATCGCATTGCATTCGGGGCTACGCAAGCGGGGGGCCATTCTTTGCAAACTCACCTAGATTGTCGGCAGCAAGCATGACTCCTCCATCGTACTTCAATCCAAGCACACTTGTACCCGTCATGATGGGCTGCTGAGTGTGCGAGACCGGCTCATGGCTGACCGCTGACGACGAGCTCGCGCCTGGGAAGTCCACGAAATCGACAGCTGGCCGAGATGACCATGTCTGGCCTGGCAGATGCATAGGCATTTGTGCCGATGAGAATAGATGCGCCATCGTGTAGCGCTGGACGTTCCGGCGGTGCTGAATGTGCTTTCGTAAAGTATCGATTGGCTTGTGTGAGAGCAAGTCGCGGCGACTGTGACGCGGCCTGGAAACCGGTGGCACAAGAAAGACAACAGGGGCAAGGAAGCGAAGGAATCTCACTTGAAAGCAACACGCAGAGGAAGTCAAGAATGCGTGAACGATGATTGCGGTATTGCTGGGTATTTACGCTTTCGTATCTACATACATGCATCTGAAAGAGGTGTATATACTTGCTTACCGGTCTGGCCGCCAAGGGCTTTCGGACTGCAAGTGTCTGTACTTGTCCTTGATGGAGGTATCGTCCACATAGCAGCCCATGAGCCACCGCACCTCCCCCTTCGCATCCAAGTCTCCAAGCCGGAAGCCCGTCCTTGCATGGAGAACTCTCCTATTATCGAATGCAACACAATCTCCTTCTTCCATCTGTACCTCAAAGCGAAGACTTGGGTCATAGAGAATATCAGCATATTTGCTTAATGCCGAGTGGACCCTTTGTATCCGGTCGGTAGGGTCTGATCTATCTCCTGCTCTGGGGTATAACCGGAGTGGTCCCTGGAAGGGCGGAGAATAGTTGACGGCACACAATAATTCCGGATTTTCTTTGGAGAACTCGAATGTCGGCTTCTCGGAGAACGTCCAGTGCCCATCATTCTTGTATTCAAAGCTTATGTTTTCCCGGCAAAGAGTGTCGTAAGCTTCTCTATCTTGCTGCTTGAGTAGCTCAGCTGCTTTGTACGAGTCGACGAAGTAGGAAGCTCCACCCTCCAGTGAAGGGTGAAGGAGCAATGCATGCAAGAATTGATAGCGCGGAGGATCTTCGAAATGCAGAAGGTCCATATGGAGATCGAGTGGAAGGTTCGTATAGGCGATGTTCTTGGAACCGGCATATGAGCGCACGGAGAAAGTTTTGTCGCCATACCACGTACGTATAACGCGGCCTAGTGTTTCTGCTAATGTAACGAGCGCGCAGCCATCGGAAGTCTTGTTTCTAGGTGATTTATGCAGCTAAGTAGGGAAACCAACAGCCGTTCTAACGACATCAAGTTAAGCTTACTCAGTAGGAACATTCTTGAATAGAACAAGCCCATCTCGGAAGAGCGCACTCGATGCAGCTTGCGTCAGTATGCCTTTCTGCTCCATAAGCTTCTCATAGGGTACCGTTAGAAGATTCCGGGCTGAAGGAGATATGATGGTCAATCAACGTCGGATATCGTGACAAATGATCTCAAGAACACCCACAGATATCTTTCTGTTTCCAGGTCCTGTAGCTTTCCGTATCATCGATGCTGTACCAACCCCGCCAAGCGTCTCTGTCCGCATGGGCACGGAGAAAGTCCAACGCATACGAGCTTGTTTCTTTCTTTGTTTTGGGTTTGCCTTTCAATGGCCTGTCCCATTCGATATGTAGCCTGTAAGTCTTCTCATCAAGCCAGCAATTGCTAGGTTTCACATCGGGGTCTATATCTTCCGTCTTGAAGATCTTCTGTTTCGTGCCCTGATCAACCGAATCTTCGCCTTGACACGCATCCCTCAGCCAGATATACGGGAACGACGCCTTTTCAAACCCAAGTGAATCAGATTCTATGTCCACTGCTTTCGTTCGCAGTGTGAGCTTGATGGAGGGTGCTTCGCCCGTTGAGGCTATAGGAACTGTGATGCGGGCCGGATGATGATCGCCTGCAAGACTTGGGCCGGAAGAGCTCGTGGATTGCACAGGAGTAGGAGGCGTAAACGAGGTAGAATCAAGCTTCGGTATAGATATTGGTTGGGCGAGGATAGGCTTGCTTGACTGCGCATAGCCGCGCCGGGCAATCTGCTGGAGAGCCCGTCGCATTTTCGGGCCGGTTATATGATCAAAGCTGAGGCAAGGTGCAAGCGATGGATTGTAACGAAGAAGGTCGAGCTAGAGCATGTCAACGAAATTGCATGTTGTGGGAGGCACTTGAATGTCTATGGCTACAGGAACTGAAAGTCAAGCCAGCGCCGGGCTGGCTCTGCCCACGAAGAAGATGATGCTCTATCGATGCCGCAAATCTACATATGCCTATGGCCATACTGTACCAGCAGCAGGCTTCTTCCAAGCCGGATTCCCTTTGAAAATCTTCGGATTGCAAGTTGGCTTTGCACCACTAGACCATTCGAGGTTCTGATGATGCCAGATAAGTGCAAGACTCAGCGGATCATGAACGGTCCCAGATAGAACGGACAGTGTGACTCACGCAACCTGGCAAATACTTCAAAGCATAATTATACCCAACATCCTCGTTCGGAATCATGTTCTCATACATGCATGCGTCCCCTTTAGCTCGGTTGGCACTGGGTTTGAGCGCTGCGCATGCTTGCTCAGGTGGTTCTTCTACGGGGACAATCTTGCAATTCGAGATCATGTTCTGTAGCACTTTCGTATCCCAACCGTTTTGGCTAGCATGGACCGAACATCAAGTTTTAGTTCACACGCAGAAGCAGATTCTCGGTAACCTGGCACTTACAAATCGGCGTGCAGTCCATAGCCAGTAGTATCGCCGTTGGACAGAATGAAATGTGGTTGGCCAGCAGCCGGTGCCGGTAGACTCTTCTTCCTGAAGTAGAAAGTTTCCATGTGGATGCTGATAAAACGTCGCTGGAAACCTGACTCGCGGATATCAGCGCGATGGACTGACTTTAGGGACGAGATGGCAGCAACGAGAAAGTTAGATTACCTGCAGGGCAATTAGCGCCCAAGTAGCCTGCCCCAAAAAGAGGGTATCGTACATGCGCTCTGTGAATGTTCGCTGCTTACTCAGCGCACTCGTGGTATCTAGGAGCGCAAGGTATGGACCTACCGGGGATTTGCAATGTCGTAAGGTTGACCGTTCCAGCAAGTAGGAAACCAAGTCTTGGTAGCGATGATATCACAAGGTTCGGTAGGCATTGCGTGTGTCTCCTTTCTATACTTGATGCTACCGTCGCCGTTCCGAATCTCCTGTCAATATACGGTTCGAGCGGTGAACACTGTCAGCAAAGCAGCCTCCTCTCTAAGCCTTTCGAATACCAAGAAAGGCTCACACAATAGAAAGTCTGGAGGATGTGTCCTTGATCTTCCCTATTGAAGGTCTTTCGCGATGCATCGCCAGCGACTGGAGGAGGGACACGCCAAAGCATAACATCAACAATCGTCAAGTCTCTCTTTCAGTTGACCTTGCAAGCCTGTCAGGCAGCGCGACCCACTCATTGCGAAATGCTCTGGGAAAGGCTCAATCTTGCTTCCTGGAAGTGTGTTGGGTTGTTCATCTGCACGCGAGGAGAGAAGACGAAGACGACGCGGCTGAGTGAATCGAATTAAAGAGGCCGCGAGGCATGTCACTCACAATAGATGCGCGTTTCGGTCCTCATGGCAATATAGGAACCATTGGTCAAACGTTGAAAGAGCTGTGGCTGCCAGTAATTGGACTATGAACCGCAGGACATCAGCATGCCGGCTCTAGTCCACTTAATTTGAGTCTATCGGGTTCAGAAGGTAGATAACTCACCATATCCGCGTGAACACCTAAGTTGGAGCATTTAGATTGGCGAAGCTTTACGTGGTCATAGACTGAATTGAAGTTAGACCCGCCAACAACATGATGAGAGCTGATAGATTCCCAACCGATGAATTGAAAAATTCTTCTGAGTCAGGAAGACTTCTAGAGAGGAGTCAGATGCCGACTCACTGAGATGACACGCTGTTATTCCCAAGAGTAGGATCAATACGAGCAGTCACCAATGACCCCGTGGAATCGTGAAGGACGATCCGTCTCGCAGCCAACACAGTGGGAAAGAAAGCGTAGAACAGGAGGTACGCCAGGCAGGCTGGGAGGATACTCTTGAAGCTCATGGCTAGCATGGCGCGTGGAACGATTAGCCTGGAGAGCGATGTCAAAGGTAGGATATATGATGAGACGGCAGGAGGGCACACCAGGTGCTTATGCTCCCTAGAAAGGTCAAGTCAGTCAAGGAAGGAAAGTTGAGTGAAAACGAAGAGAAGAGAAGAACATCATCTCACAGCCTGAATAAATCCTCCTCTCACCTCAAAAGGGCAACAAGACCTGTCCAACCTTTCATGGAAATTCTTAAAGGAATACCGGAGTTTCGGTTCAGTTGCGACATTCTTTGGTCGTTGTACCTGGAAGTGGCAACTGTGAGTCGCGACTCAGAGTCAACAACGGAAGTGCTCGTCCTGGAGACAAAATCTGTTGAAGGGAGGCGTCGTACTCGGGGCCTCGCCGTAATTAGTGGCTTCTCTCAGCAGAGAGTCAGGTTGGAGAGTCGAAAGTGAGCCAGTCTGTGGCAGTGAGGGACAGCAGCCGAATGAAAGCCATACAACGGTCGGCACCGAGCCTGAAGAGAGGTTAACAAGCCCCGTAGAAACTCTCACAAAGGCAAGCAAATGTCATGACCAAGCTGTCAATACCCTGCAAGACTTCAAGATCCGTCAACTTGCTAACTTTTCCTCGAAAGAAGGTTACGAAAGTGACATTTGGGTCAGTATGCCATCTTGGGTACATCGAAAGCAATGCCACTTTGTACAGTTTGTAAAGTTTTGAGTATTGCTGTTAAAGCTTCAACAGCTACAGACCGCCTAATTGTACTTAATCGATATGGAAGGAAATCTTTTCTGTTACAGAGGTTCGGTCTGACTGGTATTACACTTACCGTCAAGGAATTCGTCTTTGAAGGCTGGCAGAAGAGCATCTAGATCAGTCACCTCGATAGTTGTACTCGTCAACAGAAGCACTTACCGCCCGGTTCTAGCGCAGCAGCATACATGACCAGGTTGATAGCCTTCAATTCATCGTCATTACCACTAGCCATTACACCAGTCTGAGGATCAGAGTATGCCAAAATGACATTATTCGCCAATCCTTCCCACATAGCTGAACTCTTCGAATAATCATAACATCTTATGCCCATAGCCGTACCCAGATCCCTAAAAGGCAATCTCTTGCCAGCTTCAATATCATCTTCGAAAGTAGAAAGAGCAAAGTATCTTGATCGTTGTAAGGTATTTAACGATGTGAATGCTCCGTGTGATAATTTTCGAGCCCATTCGTGAGTATCCTTCAGGAAATGAGCGGTCCATAATGCCATGCCGATATCCAAGGTGTCGCTACTCTTGAAGAGGCCATCGGTGTTAACTTTGTCCGCGATTATAGACTCATACTCCGCTATCTCGGCTTGCAAAACTGTGGATTGTGCTCCTTCGGTTCGTTGAAGAAGGGTAAAGACTGTGTAGCCATCGTATGGGTCGAGATTTCCCTCTGATTCGACGAGAGGACCCTCCGGAAGGTCCATCGACATTTTCCAGTATACTGATTACAAGAGATAATGGCACACCGTCAACATCCATGAGGTTGATTGTCAGTAACCAACAGACTTACTCTTTGGGCGAGAATTGCCAGCTTCTTTCGCTACGAAATGCGGATGTATGGCTTTTGCTAGCTGGATGGCTAGATCATTGTAGGTCTTGTCGTTCGCATGTACCGAGTATCGGTTGAGTGCGAACATCCAAAGGCTATGATGAATTGCAAGTCAGTTTTCAGTTAGAGGCGTGCTTGATCAGCAAGTATATCCATCCCCACGTGAGATAATGATGGTACTGGCCATCCTGGTCTGGCCCAGTCTCTTCGTCCTTGCCAATCCGCAATCCACCGGACAGTGGTGCTTCATCAGTTGCACCTTTTAATCTTCTGCTCCCATCTCTGCTTCTACCCAAGGTATTATGCACGCTCTGAATCAGTCTCTCTGCGCGTAGTTTCCACAGGTCCGCTTGGGAAGGTGACGTCGCTAATCTCGACAAGGTGATGAAGTTGACTACTGCAAATGCATCTGTCCAGAGGTACCTGCTTGATCTGGGGGAGAGTCCAGGCGGTTGCCAGCGGCTGACGCCGTCTAGGGTGTCGCTGTTGTCGAAGGGTCCATAAACTTGGTCCATTGCTGCTTTGAAGGTGTCGATGTTGTCCACCCGGTGAGCCATGATGTGTGATGAGAGCTGCAGCAGAGTGTGCTCGCGACTTGTTGTCAGTGTAAGTCAATGCCAGAGAACGCTGCTTCCATGATTTGTATTCACTTCTGCAGAGTTGTGGCGAAAAGGCAAGGTCGTTCGTTGCATGTCATGACAGCATTAGCCCGTCGCCCTCATTCACACCGACCACATCGACACCTTGCACACACGACTACATCCCGTTCGAGCCATCCCACGATAGCCACCCACCATGATATCATAGACCAACGTCCCACTTCATCCCACCACCTCGACCGCATGGACTACTTCCAGACCTCGACTGTCGGCGGCGCTGGTGCTGCTGGGTCGACGCAGGCGCCCGAGGAGGACTCGCAGAGAGGAGCAGCGAACACGGGTAACCCCCTCCACTTCAATGTGCCATCCATGAAGCTGCCATCCTCCTCTGACCCCGGTATCGATGGTACTGCTGCTAATACCGCCATTGCAGCTGCTCCGTCAGCAGGAGGGACAGTGACGGGCAAGGCAGATGCTGCGATGGGCGAAGCAGGCACCACCACCACCAACAATGGCAGTCACACTGGGTTCAGAGAAGCACTCATGCGACGACAAGGAAGCTCGCCTTCGTCCTTCTTCGCTGTACCGGAAACGCCTGGCGTGATTGCGCACCCACTGCGGGCCTCGGCCTCGAGTTCGGGGGTGAATGATGGGAAGAGCAGCAGCACGGCTTCGAGTCGATGGCACAAGGAGAGCAGCAGTAGATCGAGTAGTCGTACGGACGAGTCTCCTAATGTGCCCCAAGCTACAGTCTCGGCTCATTCGTCGAAGCGCTCAAGTACATCAGCGAGCTGGTTGGGCAAGTCACCCAGAAGTCCTCCAGTCTCTTCAGACGCGATTCGCTCTGCCACGACGAAGAGCGAAGCACCTCAAGGAGAAAATTCATTCTTCACTAGATCACATTCATCAAATGCTTCCTCTCCGTCGACCGCAGCTACGTCTCTACAGCGTAACGCGACCAATTTCAGCGATGCTCGCCGGACAGATTCACCTCAGGATGTCAACCAGCTAGACTCGAATACAGGGACGCCTTCAGGAAGACCAGGTTTCAAGACGCTTTCCTCGGCGAGCTCAAGCACTACACTAACATCCAGAAATGTCCGAGATGGCCTTTCAATGTCAGGATCGTCCTCGCCAGCTGTCACCACTGCGAACAGCTCGGCGGGCAAGACGAGCAAGATTACCTCACAAACAAACACATCTACATCACCTACAGAACCACCTCCTTTGTTCTCATCATCTCAGATGCAGAATGCCTCGTCTTCATCCTCCTCAAAACGATCCGACCCCAAGCAACATTCCTGTCCGATACCGTCTCTACGCATGCCATTCATGGGCGGTAGCGGCGCTGGAAAGCTGCCCTCGGGAGCTTGTGCTTCACTGCCCTCCAAAATGTCAAGCTTTGGTGCCAAAACAGGTATCAGTCGCGCTTTTGGCGGTGGCGCAGCTGGCTCTCGCAAAGGAGCAGATATCGTTCAGAATCCTAGATTCAAGACGATCCCCGTCAGCGAAGAGCTCAAGCAGATATTAGAACGATCTACAACTTCTATGTCGAAGGAAGACCAGATTGCACGTTCTGCTGGGCGCGACACCGGCATTCTGGTACTCGATCTTCGACCACATACAGCTTTTGTTGGTCAAGGTCGGATCCGTCGTTCCATCAACATTTGCGTGCCGTCAACACTCCTGCGAAGACCGAATTTCGCATTGCACAAGATCGCAGAGACAATTTCTAGTCGAAGTGATCAGGCGCATTTCAATCGGATCTTAGATCTCGCAGTCAATGGCGAAAAGGGCAAAGGAACGAAAGTTGTCATCCTAGATCAAGAGACTTTGTTACTCTCGCAAGATTCTATGGTGCATTCGCTGATGAGCAAGATTGAAAAAGCGGGATACGAAGGTGACATCTGCTGGATCAAAGGAGGCTGGAGTGCTGTGCAGAAACATGTTGAGGCGGAAGTTTCCTCACCCACCGATAAAGTGGATTTAATGGCTGTAGTCGACATGAATCTGTTGAATGAAGAGGAAGAAGAGGAGGAGGAAGAAGAGATGATGGAGCAGCGTAATGGCGAGATTGAGGAAGAACAGGAGAGTGCAGATGATCTTGCTGGGTCTGAAATGTCGGATGCGCAAGATACAAGAACTCCTAGACAACCATTCCCGAGCGCCGTCACTGGCAATGGTACTTTCGAATCCACCGAAACCGGTGCAGGTGGAGCATATTTCCAAAACTACCTTCGAGGACCAAGAGCTGTTGGCGGAAAAGGCCGTTCTTCGCAATCTTCGTTCACATCTACTGCTTCTTCAGATTCTTTGTTCCCTTCATCCGTCGCATCTTCGCACTCGTCAATGGGCTCGTTGATGGATAGAGGCAACTCAACTTCGCCTATCGCCCCTCACTTTGACTCAAGCAAGCTTCAACTACCCCACTTGAAGCCGTCTACTTCTCCATCACATTCTGTATCCTCCGCTTCTTCTACGTCTTCCTTCCCAGCTGCCAAATCCCGTACTTCGCTGAGCACCTCAACTTCTGGCTCGGCTAGTTCGTCCTCCAGTAAAGCCCGTTCTACTAGTGCAGGAGGTGGATGTTCAATCGTTAGACCTAAGAATCTTCCCATGGCTGCATTCCAGTACAATTCAACTGCTCAAGCAGCGTCTGGTGACAGTCCTCAGAAAACACTAGCGGCATCGAGCAGACCTAGAACTTCTGCTGGTAAAGGCCATTTCCAGATGGGATTAGACAATGACAATGCCAATGGAAGAACGTCCGGAAGCTTGGGAATGGAGAAATCTAAATCTGCTACTAGAGTACCTTTTGGTAAAAAAACGGCCGCTAATCCATTCTTTGATAACATTAGACAGAACATTGAGGTGAGCCACTCTCTTCGCACCTTCGCTTGGCAGTTTAAAGCTGACTTCACATCGATCCTGCAATCTTCCTTCCCTTGCATACTCCAGTCGCAATCTATAGACCATGTCTTGCAGCACGTTGCTCCTCTAGAGATTCCACCGGAATTCACCAAAGAAGCCGCCGTCAAGCATTTACCCAAGTTCCTCAAATCTCTCATCGAAATGCCTCCGAAGGAGCGAGCTGAGAAATTGCATAAAGAGTACTTTGATATCGAGCAAGCCGAGCAAAAACGACTCCAAAAAGTGTTGGATTGGCACTGTCAGCAAAGTGTTGTTGTCGATCTGACTAAACTGGAGAAGGATAAACAAAAGCTATCGGATAAGGAGAAGAAGGAAAAGGATGACATGCAGGTGGATGAGCCTGAAGGTTCTACTTATCATCCTTTCAGTATTTCCGCCGGCGTTGAAAAAGGACATCTCAATCGATACAAGAACATGTGGCCTGTGAGTGACTTTTCTATTCCGCTTGGACTGCGGCCCATCAGGCTGATTATTCATCGTTCCAGTATGAGCATGCCCGAGTCCGACTCGATAGCATCATATCACCTACTTGCGGCGACTATATCAATGCTTCGCACATCCAGCTTCGAGGCACTTCGAAGCGCTACATAGCCTCTCAAGGTCCACTGGAACAGACGACGGAACATTTCTGGCGTCTCGTACTGCAAGAAAATGTCCATGTCATCGTCATGCTTACTTTACTGCAGGAGGGTGGACGCGAGAAGTGCAGTAACTACTTCCAAACTGCCACCCATGGTGATGTACAAGTCACTCTGGTAGAGGAGGAAGGGTCCGAAGAGGCGATGAGAAAATCGGTCTGCAAAGACTTTGGCTTTTTCTCTATTGATGAAAAGGCCCCAAAAGTCGATAGCCCTGCCGCATCAGAGTCCGCCCCGATTGCGCGTGGTGGTCAAGGCTCCAAAGAATCTTTCTACGCTTCCACCCCATCACAAGCCTCGGACAGCGTCGCAATGAAGCGCTATTCAGTTCAGACTCCCCCAGGACGCTCGCAAGCGCAAGGCCAGAAGAGGTCCCTTTCGAGAAGGCTAGATTCGGCTATTGTCCGTCGCACTATTCAATTGAGGCGAAAATCAGATCCGCCGAATACACCTCCGAAAGTAGTCAGACATATTCAATACATCAAATGGCCGGACTTTGATATTCCGCCAGATCCGAATGTGGTCATTGATCTTATCTCGGAGACCAACAGAGCTCAGAGAGATCTAGCCGATGTCGCAGGCCAGGAGTCGCCCGTGCTCGTACACTGCTCGGCAGGTGTCGGCAGGACTGGAAGTAAGCCTGAGCTTTAACCTTCGAAGCACGCTTCAATGAACAAGCTAATATAAAATCCTTTTTCAGCTTTCATCGCCGTTGATACCCTCCTTGAACGGTATCGCCGTGAACGTCGCGATGCTAGGACAAGCGGCAGCCCGAGCAATGGACCACCTCTCACACGAGTCCGAAGATCGGGATCCGATCTAGGCTCGTCTTTGCCCTTGCAAGATCTCAGCTTGACGGAGGAGGGCGCTCCTTCTACGATATCCTCGCCAGCCAAATCCAACTCGCATGGTACTCGACCACCTGCAATTCGCAGTGCGTCATCTCAGGAATCACCTCGGCATCTGTCGGCGCGTCTGGGCATCAAGGAACTCTTGCCTGAAGATCATAGCGATCCTATCCGATCTTTGGTCAACCAAATGCGCGAGCAAAGAATGTCGAGCGTTGCAAATGCTGGACAGTACATCTTCACCTACCTTGCTTTATTAGCTGGTATATTACAAGAATTGTCAGAAGAAGGTATAACAGCCACTTCGCCTGCTGCGTAGCTCAATGTTTCGAATCTCTGTATAATACTCGGCCCTTTACGTCTTAGTTTTATCATAGGTATTAGATCTTCATTTGTCTTCCATGCTCTGGTCGAGACATCCGTCTAACAATGGTACTTCTACTTCCATTTACGGATTTATAGACCTGTCCTATGTCTTTCTGTATCCCTGTCGATATCAACTTGGTATTTTGGCATCGTTCTCTCTCTTCCCCGGTTAAGCAGCCTTTCCCCCTAGCTAGTTCATATCCTCAACTCACTGAAAGGCCACTCTTAGGCTTGTTGCACGTAGTGTTCGCTAGATAGCTGTACTTATATGTCAATCAATACAAGATTTCCGCCAGTCTTGTTCGTATCTCGCTTCTTTGATGGCTGGTGCAGTTCGATGCAGCGGATACTAGTCAGTATATCTCAGACGCGGCCCTGGTGACACTACTAGTGCAAGCAGATGGTGTGAAGATGGTCGACGTAACGCAAGATGACATGCTACAGTAATTATACACGGTTCGGGCCTTTTCAACATTCCTATCAAATCTCAACGGTCTTTCCTTCTGATCGCAGACGAGCTTCGAATTTAGCAAATTCATCCACTGCGATGGATTCTTCCGCTGATAGTACTTGCTCGACTCCTTTGACTTCGGGAATCTGTGGATGTATTGGAAGTTGAGTCAGCACAATAGATCCATTGGCCAACTCATGAAGAAGAGGCGACAAGGCAGACTCACGTAGTGCATGAGCATACGCTCGATACCAGACTTGAGTGTGACTGTTGAGCTGTCGCAGCCTCTGCATGAGCCTTTCAAACTGACAGTAACGATACCTGAGTCCTCATTGAAGCCTTTGTATTCAATATCGCCACCGTCTTCCTGAATAGCCGGTCTGACTCTTGTATCAAGCAGTTCTTTAACCATAGCCACAACTTCACTATCCGTATCCAAGATTCTGGTATCTTCAGGTCCTTCGCCTTCAGCTCTACCTTCGTAGAACAGCTGCTTTCCCTGACTGAAATGCTCGATAATGACAGAGTAAATCTCAGGCTTGAGCAGCGCCCATTGCGTATCTTCAGTCTTGCTAACGCTGATAAAGTCTGGACCGAAGAAGACCATCTTCACACCTGGAATATCGAATAGTGCACCGGCTAATGGTGATGTTCGTGCTTCTTGCGAAGTGAGGAATTCATGCGTTTGCCCGGTTGTGCTTAACGGTTCGCCCGGAATGAACTTGAGAGAATCTTCATTCGGCGTGGTTTCGGTCTGAGAAGCATACAAGCAGTCAGTGCACTGGCCATCTAGCCGTTTGTTCATGTGCACTCACCTGCACGAACATTGAACGAGCTGGCGGTACAACGCGAGAATGGAGGCATCGTCAGTGGCGGAAGAGCCAATCTTCTTCCTGGCATACGCATTGCATGGACTCACTTTGCATGAACGAGGGAGCCATACTACGCAGTCTATGCGGGCGATGTGGTAGACTGGTGCTGATCCCTGCTGCTGCTGCTGCCATCGTTGACCTCGAATGCAGCATCCGCCGGGCTGTCTGGCCTGCTAATTGCTGAGTCAAGCGGCTGGCAAGTGGCCGCATCCTGGCGATGCTCTTGCTGGCCGCACGACACGCACAGACGGTGTTCATTCTTGTTGTAAGGGTATGGAAGGTATGTTCTCTGCGTGTTCTAGCTGCGTGAAGATGCGTATACGCGGTGGTTATGAGGAAGCTGACCTGAAGGTTAGTCCAAGTCGGCGGGACCTCCAGGCTGGTCGAAAAAAACCACGATGATACGGTGCAAAATACTAGATGCATGCAAAGTTGCTCAAAGGCCCCAATACAGGGCGTACTGCAAGAATATCCGCCATTGAATCAATGTGCAAACGATGAGTTCGGACGGACAGAAGCAGTGGCAACTCGGCTCTGCATGAACAGCAGATTGCGTCAAAGAGGTGATTTCCGCAAGCCTGATGAACGACAAATATTGTACATTAGAAGAGGGGGCACAAGTATCCACTATATCTTTATTGTGGTGGGATCTGATAGAGCATGTTGCCGCCGGAGCTTGGTAGATAGGTGACATTGCGATTCTTTGCCATTGTGCCAGCGATATCCTTCGCAGCTTCAATTCTTCGGAGTTGTACGAGACCTTCACCTGCACGGTCGATAGCGGATGAGATAATAGTGGCAGCTTCGGCTTCACCCTCTGCTCTGATGACGGAAGCTTGTCTTTCTTGCTCTGATCGTTCGACAACGAACTTGGCTCGCTCGGCCTCTGCAGGACATACAGTCCACATCAGCAACTGCTAGTAGCATTATTTGATATGAGCAAACTGACCTTGCTGTGCAATTTGCTTCTGCTCGACTGCTTGTGTAAACTCCTTGCCGAATGTAAGGTGTGTCAAAGAGACATCTTCCAGAAGGATGTTGAACTCCTTCGCTCGCTTGAGTAGATCCTCTCTGATTCTGCTGCTGACAATCTCTCTTTGTGTGATGAGCTCTGCAGCGTCGAATTGAGCAACGACTGCCTTCAAGACTTCATTACCGATTGAAGGTAGGACACGCTGTTCAGGATCGTAGTCGGGCATTAGCAATCAAACATCTTTGGTGATAGACTCGGACTAGCAGCACGCACCTCATCGTAGTCTGCACCTAGCGTTCTGTAGATGGTAGGAAGGTTGACGACATCCGGCCGCGACATGACACGGAGTGTCAACGAGACTTGCTGCAGATCTGGAAGTTTAGGTGTGGTGGCACAGAGTCAGCTGTGCGAATGAAGCTTTTCAGAAATCCGACGCAACAGCGATCCTGCACACCTTTGGATCCAGTCGTTGTGCTTATGTTCCTAGGTTTGATCCGTACATCGTACAGGATAGCGCGCTGCAGCCATGGAACGAGGAAATGTGTGCCTTCATTGACAGCCTTGTCCTTGACACCTAAGCGGCGAAAAGAGACCCGAGGTGGGGATCACGCATCAGCAACAGCAACAGGGCCCGCATGACCCAGCAGTGAAGACACTGTCGCAAGCTCACCTTGGAACCGGTCAAAGATGATTGCTCTCGTTCCTCCCGGCACATCGTACAGCGATGCTTGCGCTACAGCGAGTCCCAGAATCGCCGGAACTGCATTTCGAGAATTCACAGGACGGGACCGTTCATGGCAGTCAGCGATATGATGCTGCGTCCTGGTCATCGTGGCAGTGCACTCACCTGCAAAACGACCTATGACAGCTGACATCGTGTATATTTTATCGATGAGTAGGTGTCAGAGGGGAAAGCAGCATACGCTTACGCTTGCTTGTCGTCGCACCTCGGTTCGGCTTCAGCCAACATGACAAGCCGGGCAGATCTGGAATGGCGACTGCAAGATAGGATACACACTTGAAATGAAACACGGTATCCCTGGCTACGCTATTGCTTCTAAACTTCTTCGAAATTATCGATGATTTACAGATGTGGCAAGAGGATCTGATATTGAACAGGATGCATTTCAAACATACAAGCGATGCTGTGGATTTGTATGGAGGAGAGGAACACTAGAATTGATGGATGAAGTAATCGTGAGACAAAAGAGGGTAGTTCTGATTATTTTTTTCCACCGCCAAGAAGGAAGAGCAGTTGCAGCAGAGAAGGAGCAGACACGGCTATCGCTCTGCGAGACGCTCTACGTTAGCAGACACATAGAGACCCCAAATAAATCCTCTACTCACGCTCCTACAGCTTGTATGACAGCTGCTGTGGCAAGTCTGCGCTCGGCGAGCGGACGAGGGCGCTCATTCTCCTTTAGATGCCAGATGAGAATACCTACGACACCACTGACGGCTCCTAAGCCTGGCCAAATGAAGATCCTCAAGACCGCTCGACTTCTGGCAGTTTTTGCATTTGGAATCTCAGGTTGTCCGGCTGGTCGATTGGGAGGTGGTCCTGGGAATCATCGAGAGAGACAGGGAAGAAGAAGTTAGTTTTGATCTCTACTTGATGGCAGTTTGAAGGCGGTGAAGCTGACCTGGCTCAACGTCGGAATAGGCACGAGTCGAGCTAGCCGCCCCATCTATCAGAATCAGGAAGAGTCCCATTGCGATCCCGCCAATGCATCCGATGTAGGCTATAGCTTCTGCTCTTCGATGGGTCCGGAGGTCATACGCGTTCCAGGAAGTCTGAGTAAGGACGAAAGATCCTAGCAGCTCAAAGATCTGGCGGTCAGTCGAGGGACGTCAGCTTCGAGGATACCCACGGTGAAGGCTGAACGAGCTTACCAAGCCATATTCTACGCCTAAAGCCAGGCGCAAAATAATCCAGCCGCTGTCATAAATATTTCAATGCAGGAAGCTTGTCAATGGTATAGGCATTGCTTACATCAGGACTATGCCGCTCTTTCCTCCTGGCCTTTGCATAGGTGCAGGCCCGGCCTTGACAGCTACCATGCGCCTTGCAAAATTGAGGGAATAACTCCAGCCTGTCGAGGGTCATATCGTGAGCTTTCCTGTGTTAGGGCATGCAGATGAACGCAGTCGATGTCAATAATGGGACACACCTGAAGGTCCGATACCAGACATTCTAGAAGGACGAACCTCTTGAGAGGAAAAGGAGTGTGAGCAGGAGCCGAATTCTCTTCAGAATTGTTGCGAAAGCGACGAATAGGACCAGAGAAGAGCATGCTACTAAAAGCAGTATGTTATAGCTTAGGACAAAACTCTTTCACACTCGTTTGCACTACCTGAAATTTGAATTGTAGAGTACCCTCGTGGGGCACTGCCTCACCGCCCGCTCATTCCATACAGGTAAGCAGACTTTTGCAAGGATGTACCGTTACGTCAGTACGAGATCAAATTGTAAGAAGCCACTTTCACCCCTGCATAGAAGTATGCAGCAGATACCGATGGATCGACGTATGGTGGATCCCGACGTATCTCAGATCTCCACCGGGGTATGGCATCCTAGAGCAGCTTTACAGGACACAGCTCTCAGAACGAGCTCAGCATGAGGATGGGCTTGACTTTGATAGATGTATACCGTTCGGTATTGAAGTGCGTTGTATCCTGCTTGTACATAACTCCAAGCTTGCAATCGCAGGGCTGATCGGTCGAAAGAAGAGCGACAGCGTTTCGCCTTGCTGCAATTGCATCTCTCTTCTCAAGCAGCAGCAACATCGTCCACCAGCTACTTCGCCATCAAGCACACAATGCGAGCTTCATCACTTCAATCTATGGCTGCGCCAATGCGCCTTGCCGCTCGGCGGTCAGCAGCAACACCTCTGGCTCTTTCCCAAGTCCGCCATGCAAGCCACGGTCCTCACTACAATCAGCCTTCTGGATACCTTTTCGGGGAAAAAGTGCGGTATTAGCGATCACATCATGTTCAGACGGCCACTGATATGCTTGAAACGCCCATCCCTGTTCCCCATTGCCTCGCTTATGGCCTTACTCGTACTTGATCTAAATCAACCGCGAGCAGCCCGGCCCTCGCCAGAAGGAGGACTGGGAGAACCTCTACATGGTGAGAATAGCTTGCACTTTCCGTCATCGAGTGCCTGAACGCTAACGTCGTCTTTACTCCCCTGCAGTACGGAATGTTCGGCGGAATGGCTCTTTTCGGAATCTTGTACCTCTACAAGCCCGACACGACGTAAGTATAGCTGTATCTACGGCTGAGATTGAACGTGTGGGACGCCAGCTGATTGATTCCTTTCGCATAGTGTTCAAACATGGGCGTTAGCGGAAGCTGTAAGCAGATATCGACTGGAAGATGCGAATGATCAAACCGAATCGTATCGGAACTGACCTCTACCATTTACCAATCAACAGAAAAAGAAGCTTGAACAGGAAGGAAGCATGCCAAAGTGGGAGAAGTCATGACCTGCCCAGACCTGCTTCTCGCTTCTCATTGTATCATATAACGCGCTCTCAATGGCAATCTACTCTGCAGCTGCTTTTCATAACCCATCATCAACGGAACACGAGCCAGCATTAATACATCTATAACAGCACCATATGATACGGTGAACAACGACAGTGATACTGAAGAACAGCGGGACACTTTCAGGCAAAGTCTGGGTTGCTATCTTGCACAGGCAATGGCCAAGCCAGGCAGAATGCCGAGGAGCCAGATAAGATCATGTTTGATCCGCTAGTTGACCACCTGACGTCAAGTGCGGTGAACTCATTTTCTGCAAAACATGGCAAGGTCAGCCTTCGTCCATCACAGCCTTTGGTGTGAGCCAGCCGTGACGCACTCGAGGGTACACCGATGACTTCCATCAAACCCGGCGAAGGAGCTTTACTGGAATCCCGTTCTGCTTCATCCACATCTTCATCGCTAGATGCATGATCTTCGCTTGGCAGCTCTTCATTCCACATGATAATGTTCTTCTGGCCCGTCACGATACCTAAACATTCTTTCCCGTCTAAAGTCCGTGAAGGCCGCCAAGCTAGTCTTCGTATTGGCGAGCACAGCTTTATAATAGAACAAAGTCGCGGCCTGATGCCAGTATACGGCAGAGCGGGAGAAGAGCGCATGAACCTAATGAGAAGGAGCAGGGTCTTGCCTGATGCTGGACTCGCTGAAGTAGCCACTAGGAATCGGCCGCTCGGAGAGAAAGAAAGATGGTCTACGCCAATGTCCTTGCTGTTACTGCCCTGGGCTTGTGGGCGGATGCTTGCTCCTGCCTTGCGGGTATTTGCTGCTGTTGCACCGGTAAGGTGACCAATCGCAGCAGAAAGAGAGATATGCGTGCGCTCTTCGAATGCGGCGATCCCTGAGTTCACTTGCTGATCTGACGCTGAGCTTGATGGCTCGCTAAAGGTATGCTGCGAGATGGCCTTGCGGTTAGATATCTGTAATCATGATAGTGTTCTCATCTAACTTACTATGCGTCGACTGACGAGACTCCCAGAGGATGCTGCGTTGCCAAAGATGCCTCCAGGTAGCTCTAGCTCTGTGACTGTGCGCCACCCTGTAGCATCTGCAAGTATTCTGATCCTGTCGTCGAAGCCTCCAACAGCTATAAAACGACCTGAAGGATGCCAGATGACCTTTTTGACGCCCAAACCGAGTATTCCGTCTTGCCTCTCCAGGACATGTCGGTGAAGCAGTCGACCGGTTGGAGAATAGATGTATAGGCCGTACTGTGTTGCACATCAGTCTCACATCCATGATTCAGGACTTATCATACTGTTTGTCATCTTACTTCCAGACTTGACTCCCATACAGCCAAGTACTTTCCACAAGGTGACCAGATAAGGTTATGGGCATCGACGGTATCAAGAGGAAAGTGCTAGTGTTCGGAGCATATCAGCGGAAAAGATTATTCAGGCGTTGCCGTGTACAGAGGGGCTTACTCTGACAACTGCCATCTTCTCGAGCTCGTAAATGCCGATATGGTCCTTGCCGGCGTGACGTTCAAGTACGGCGATGTAGTCGGGTTCATTGGGAGAAATGGCCCAGCCTGCATTTCGGCAAGCCTCAGACAGGCATCACCCTTGGAGCATGGCTTTTATAGACCTACCAGCTTCTGATCCTCTCTTTGGAGACTGTATGTGGTATTGACGCAGGGTCTCCAAATCCCAGACCGTTATGCGAAGCTATTGCATGTAGAAAGTAAACACGCTCAGCCGGTATCCCCTGGTGGCGGAACATACCACTTACATTATGCCGTGCCCAGCAAGTAAGCCAGCGCTTTCCGAAACTGTTATTGTCCCACCATTTCATGCCTTGTAGTCCCTCCGAGCCAGGTGTGATGGTCGCTGCTGGCTTTTCGCCCAACACGACTGAATACACGTGAACAACTGGATTCTTGCCGTCCGTACATGCTGCAGCGAGATACCGCGAGTCTTCCGAAAAGCACAGCTGAGAGTATGTACATCCTTGAGGGAGACGCCATGACTGGAGCACTTGAAAGGTTTCTGCATCTCTCAGGACTAGCAGAGTCAGCGTTGCAGTTGCTAGTAGAGCATCGTTCGGCGAGGCGATTGTCGAGCTGGGACCAGCGTGAGAGTAGAGTGATGTGAAGTCCATGTTGACGAGGTTAGTGCCACCGAGCGAGCATGTCGTGAGAATGTGATGATTGCCGTCAAAAGCAGAAGTCAACTACACTTTGTGGACCTGATCGCAGCTTGACTTCTGAAGCACCAATACACCAATAATGGCGAGCAGACGGCCAGCTGGAGGACCAGATGCTGTAGCTGGGAGTAGCAGTCATGCATCTAAACGACCAGCGTTCAGCACCTCGCGACCGTCGTCGAGAATAGGCAGCACAGCGAGCTCGTCTTCCGTCACAGCGGTAAACAACATTCGGACAGCACGACAGGCTCCTACGGGGATCCGCAAACCACTCAGTGCAGCCTCGCCAAATGAGATACCAATCTTCAGAGCTTCAAACAATGCCGCTATCAACGATATCAAGGCGTCCATGCGGCCTCAGGGTGGTATTGCTCGTCCACCGTCAATGGCAGCTCGCTCCGCTGCAGCAGTGCTCATGAACAATAGCCATGCTCGCACTTTATCGTCTAGCAGTTTGGGTGCAAGAAGTAATGGCAATGACGCGACTCAAGATCTGACTTCCCAGTCTGGAATCCTGGAAGCCTCCTCTGGCAATATCAGGGTGGTCGTTCGGTGCAGGTGAGCGGAAGGAGCACGTGACTGAGCAAAGGAGTCGAGTGAGATAGCCATTGATGCCCAACCGTGTCTTCCATGCAGAGGTCCCAGCGCTAAAGAGATGGCAGAGTCGACAGAGCTCTGCGTAGCAACGTCGGCTACTCGGGGTCAAGAAGTACAAATCGCACATTCTGCCCTAACTTCGCGGGATAATCAATCGACTAGCTCGACACAGAGCACCTCCACTGCTGCTTCACTGCTGCTTCCTGGGCTCCCCAATCAACCTGAAACCCCTGCTGGAAGGACATACAACTTCGACCATGTTTTCGGTGAACAAGCCGACCAAGCTATGCTTTATGCCGAAGTCATCCAGCCTATACTAGACGAGGTGCTGCTTGGCTATAACTGCACGGTCTTCGCGTATGGTCAGACGGGAACCGGCAAGACGTAAGCGCATATCTCGTAGCAGTAGCCCAACTTTGGCTAAAGCTTGCTTCGCAGATATACCATGGAAGGCGACTTGAAGCCTTCCGCCCTTGGCACGTTCTCGCCCGAAGCAGGCATTATTCCTCGGACACTACATAGACTCTTTCATATGCTTGAAGATAGCGACTTTACTTTACGAGTATCGTTCTTGGAATTGTACAATGAAGAACTGCGAGACTTGAATGCATCAGAAGGCGCGACCGAGACAGACGATACCCCGTCAGGAAGTGGATCAAGCAGTCCTCAACTAAAGATCTTCGAAGATGCAGGTCGTAAGGGTGGTGTACTTGTTCAAGGTCTCGAAGAAACATACATCAAAGATGCAGCGTCTGGCATCAAGATTCTCACACGCGGCTCGCAACGGCGGCAACAGGCCAGCACGAAATGCAATGATCACTCTTCGCGCTCACATTCTATTTTTTCCATTACTGTCACCCTGAAAGAGGTGTCTAGTAAAGGAGAAGATCTTGTCAAGGTTGGAAAGCTTAATCTTGTAGACTTGGCTGGAAGTGAGAATGTAGGGAGAAGCGGAGCGGTCATGGTCCGTGCTCGAGAAGCAGGAATGATCAATCAGAGCTTGTTGACACTAGGGAGGGTAATTAATGCGCTTGTTGAAAAGAGCTCACACGTACCATACAGGTCAGTACCAGTCACTACCTTAGTGAAGCCTAATCTGATCTTGTCTGCTTTAACAGAGAATCGAAGCTCACCCGCTTACTGCAAGACTCGCTAGGAGGTCGGACGAAAACCTGCATCATAGCAACAATTTCTCCATCTCGCCTCAATCTGGAAGAAACCATGTCTACGCTTGACTATGCAGCAAGAGCGAAAACTATTCGCAACAAGCCAGAAGTGAATTCGCGTATGACGAAAGCGGCCCTCTTACAAACGTATTCTCAAGAAATCGAACGATTGAAGATGGACCTGTTAGCTGCAAGGGAGATGAATGGCATTTTCCTCTCTGAGGAATCTTGGATGGAGATCAGCTCTGAGCATGAAGCAAGAAAGGCCGAGCTGAATGAAGCTAAGAAGGAGAAGGACATATGGCAAAGTCGATATCGGACGACACAAGAGCAATTCGACCAAGCTATGCGAGTGCTGAGCCAGCGGGAGACAGAAATGCGCATAACAAACGAGGCTCTCACTGTGGAAAGGGAGCGTTTGCGAGCTACGGAAGAGGAATTGCTTACTACGCAAGCGCATTTGTCGGAAGAAGAGAATCTACGCAAAGCATACCAAGAGGAGCGCAAAACTTGGAAATCCTTCGCACAAGACGCTACTACCGATATTGAGGGGTTGATGGCCAAAATCAAGCGTTCTGCATCGGTTGAACAAGCCAATGAACAGACTATACGCACTGCGCATTCGCAGCTTGACAATGCTGTCGCGAGGCTGCTGCAGAATTTACTGCAGTTCCAGACATCCCACACCGCGTACAAGGACAAACATGAGAAGATGGTAAAGACAAATGCAGATCGGCACATTCAGGTACACTAACCATGATCCACAGCTCCGATACAGTCTTGATTCTGACATCCCACATCTTCAGGCATTGTCCGCAAATAATACTTTCCTGGAAGAACAGCTTACATCACTCTCCGAAAACGCGTCAGGCTTGCGCCAGCGTCTACTGTCGCAAGACGTACAGCTACAAGCATTCCTACAACTGATAGAAAGCAGTACTCAGGAGCTCCTCGAGGACCATCGGAATAAGCAAGAGGCAGCTAGCGAAGCGAACAGAGACATGCTGTCATCCATAGAAAGCGGATGTTCGAAGATTCTGTCAGAAGCGGACATTTCCTACCTGGCTCTCAGCGATAGCGTCAGTACCCTTGCAAAATCAGTGGAGGCTGTACTTGGCGCACAAGAACAGTATATACGCGAAAGGAGGGAGAAGGAGCAGAAAAGCTTGTTGAATGAAGTAAGTAGCTCTGGACAACATTTCATGGACTGGCTCCCATGCTTATCATATTGAAATACAGAACGCGTACCTGCCAGCTCAGAACGACGCTCTATCAAAGATGGTATCATCACGTCGCGATCATGCGAAGAAATGGCAAGGCGAGTTCATCGCAGCCATCAGTGATTCGTTGACGAAATATAACGAAGCTCAAGACACGCTCCTGAAGACCCATGTGAGCAGCGTGCAAGAGTCCTTGGAAGCTGCACAGGCCGAAAGATCAGAGAATGGTAAAGCTCGCATTATGAGCTTGGAGATACTACAGAAAGACGCTGCTTCACATAGGCTTGACATGGAGGAGAAGACGGAATGCGTTCGCAAGTCCGCCGATGTGGCTTCCCAGGTGAGTCTGCATGCCGTTCAAGCTGAACTTTGTCAAACCGTAATTCTGACATTGAGGGATGCACTCTAGATTGCCAGTTCCAGCATCACTGTCTTGCTGGACGCCGTTCAAAGCCACAAGACCTCAATAGCAGCTGCTGGTGTCGACCAAGTCGCAGACATGGATGCGAGAGTGACTGGCCTCCAGTCTCATTGCGCAACATGTGAGTAACAATCAGGCTCACGCGTCGTGTAGAGTAGGAATGCTGAGTGTGGATCACACTGCAGTTGAAGAGGCAAGATCAGTTCAGCGGACAGATACTCTTGCGGACTTTGATGGCATCATTGAGGAAACCCAGGAGACCTACAAGGATCTTCAGATTGACATGAAGGAATGCTCAGATGATCTCGAAGCTGGCTTGGATGAATTGGCGAGCATTGTAAGTTCAACACAAATGTCAAACAGTCCAAGATTTTTATGCTGACGTATCGTTCTGCACAGACGCAAGCCTTCTCATCAACGTCTACGAACTATGCAGACTCCTGCAATGACCTTCTCCTCCAGACTAGATTGCAGCTTCGGCAGCATCTCATAGAAGGTATGCGAGCCAATAAGCCGACAGGTTGCACTCCTCAAAAAAGGCCTAGGCCAGAAACGCTGGGCTCTACAGACAGGGAGGTTATTTTCGATGATGCGGATAGGCATCATATTCTAGAATGTCTGAAAGTAAGGAAAGGCAACCCTGTGTCTGAGACAGCGCAGGAAGAGGAAGATTCCAGAGATATGGCTTCGATAGCTTCCGAAACGAGGGCATCAGGCCCAAGGGCATCGAGCAAGCTGGCTGCGAGGAAAGCAGCAAGAATGTCTAGCGTTTTACGAACGTAGTCAAAGCATAGTTATTGAAATTTGTGTTGCATAGCGAACCTTGACGAATGTTGATGTAGCAATTATTGTTGACAACATTATTTGACCCCAGTGCCAAAGCGCCCAACTGAACTAAACCGACAACTGAACTTGAACCGAATGACCTCCCAACTCTCCAAAACGACGGTATGATTGATTGACTGATTGATGCCACTTCTGTTAGGTTTTGAACGAGATGATTGAACCTTCCCTGCTCTTCGAATGCTACCTGAGCAAGCCTTTGGGACTGCCATCTTCCGCGAACGGCCTTGAGAACTGATAGCCTTTGCTGTAAGCAAACTCCTGATCTCGATGGGGGTATAGAGAATGCTGGGAATACTTGTCTCGTATGGGTATTTGGAGAACGTTCATTCTGTACAAGATCTCAGCACCCACTTGGAATGCCAAGGTGCTGCATCACGAACTTACCTTGGGGTCACGACGACACATGTCTGACAGGGTATTTCTAGCCAGTCGGCTTTTTCGAATGTCAAAGGCTCACTGGCGATAAGCTACGTGCAGCCATGATGGCGCACATCAGTAACAAAGCCCGGACTGTATAATGCCTTGCACTTACGACTATATTTTCCCGCTTGTCATCTTTGCGCATTCTATAGTGTCCGCCCTCTTTATACTGCTCAAATGACTAGAAGGTTTTGGGAGTAAGCATGGCGTACCCTATGGCAGCTTCAACATTGCACGCACCGTTCCTGTCGAGAACCACAGACTCGCCGCTTCGTCTGTGACTGAGCTTATGTACCGTGTGGCCACGATGGAGTTCCCATCTGTGACTACGAAATTCAAGAGACTCGGTTCCGTGATGCCCGCTTCTTCCGCCCAAGTGTTCAAGCTATCTATAGTAGCGAGTGTAGCTTTATGCAAAGTCTTGTAATTGAAGGAGGGCGAGTCGACATCCGCTAATTTGGATAAATGTTGCAGGAAAAGTGAGAAACACCATTCACTATCTGTTGATCCGAGAGGTAGATGAAAGAATCTATCATCCAAAAAAGATTGTACTTTTCTTTTTATCTTGTTGAATTGAGCTACTTCACCATTGTGCATGAACATTAAGCACCCTAATGACCATGGATGGCAATTCGGCTCGCTGATGAGTCCAGAGGTGGATGCTCGTACATGCGCGAATATGAGCTGAGACCGGAGCTTCTCTGCTAAGCGGTGTAAGTTGCGGTCACCCCATGCTGGAGAGGGGGTCTTGAAGAGGCAGGGAGTGAGAGAGCTATCTTCGCAGTACCACCCTAGACCGAAGCCGTCTGGAAGTGTGACAGGCAGTGAGCACACACATCAAAATCAGCGTGATGTTTGCTTGGCGAGTCATGCAGACTGACCGGCATTAAGATTGCCACCGACCAAACGAAGTCGGCTATCAGAAGCTTGGTTGATGATAGAATGTATCGGACCTATAGTAGCGTTGTCAGCTTGAGGCATACTCGGAGCAACCATGCTGGTCCCGACTCACGCGTTATGAGCTGCAAGAATCCAATTCGTCAAAAACGTCCAGCGTGTCAGTCAAATGGCCTCCTCCTTGACTGGAGGCTTGGATTCCTCTCACATCTGCAAGCTCCACCGGTTCAGAGCATTTGACAGCTAGGAGACTGGTCACAAGCAAGACATGCTACCCATCAGCCCATGTTCTATCCTCTTGTTTGCTGCCCTTTCCATTACGCTTACCGGCACATTGCATAAGATACTGGAATGATCAGGCAAAGGCAGAGCTGCAAGTGGCGCCGGACAGCTCGAGGTTAGGCTGCACACCAACACCACCAACACGCACCATGACAAGCAGAGTAGAGGTGTTCTACACCTCCATACTGGCCCATCCGAAAGTCAGAAGCAACACCGAAAAAGTCGAACGCTTTCTGTTCAAGGTGCCTCATCAGAGATATGATATCGCTAGTCAGTAATACCGCCACCAACACTCAATCTATCGTGCATGGACTGGTCATGACTGATACTACGGATGTGCTGGCTGTAACATGGTTCATGCTCTATCAGGCGACGAAGCTGCTAAAGTCATGTGGAAGCGGAAGAATGGAGGCTCGACTGAACTACCTTTTATACTGGTTGATGGAGCATGTCCAGGAACGATAGAACAGCTGGAGGAGGCGTGAGTAGGCACTCTGCAGTGTAAATGCTCGTACTTAGAACAATGTTGACATATATATCTCAGTGTCGAATTCGGCGAGCTCCGCCAATTCCTACGCCTAGACGAGGCTCCAGCACCATCACTACAAGATGACGATGCCGCGCTGGCCGACCTTTCCAAGGAAGACATAGAAAAGCTAGCTGCAGAACTGGAATTCTCAGAACGTAAAACAGAACCTCTTGATCCTACTGGAGATGGAGTAGAGACAGGACCCGAGGATGCGCCTGTTCCTGACGCGTTGCTCAAGGATCCAGGACATGCGGAGGCGGAAGAGTTTGAGACGGGCATGTCATGAGCTATACATACACTCGGAATACTAGTAAACGGACAATGGTAACGCCTAGAGACTGATTCGAGATACTTGCCAAGTCATAATACCTCCACCTGTCAGAACGGGGGCAGTCATTAGGTCGCCAATTTCCCGATGTCGTCTTTTGAGGCCTTCGAACAGATCAATGACTAGAAGGTCATATTTTAGACCGTATGATGGCCTCGTGTCCTGACCATCTATGCTTGCGGTGGTTGAATTGCCATTTTGCACACAACGCTGCCCGATCACCTTGGCTATCATTCATGAGGGAGACTGTTCTATCTCCAGCAGCACAGCAACCAGAACGGCGTCAATACAATGGGCGCCTGTGGCTCGAAGTCTGCAAAGAAGAACTTGTGCGTGCTCTCAGCGATGGTGTCGTGGTTGTCGGTGTCCTCGAACAAGGCTGACCGGTGAATGGTTCACCACTCCAGTGCCGGTGAAGGCCATGCTCTCCAGCCAGCTCAGCAACCGGCAGCAGCAACCGCAGAGAAGACAGGAGCAGTAAAGCCCACATCACCCATACAGTCGCAGGGCTACAGACTCGGAGGAAGCGACCCAGAGAAGGCTGCACAACCTGGAAATGCGGCCACCTCTCCACCGCCGACAATGAATACGACAGACGAAAGCGAGCGGGCCAGGCGACTGGAGGCAATAGAGCGGAGACAGGTGTGTTTGATAGTGGTTCCGAGATATGAGCTGCGGTTGATGAGCGTCTTCCATCCCTCAGGACAAGCTGGCTGGCAAGACTGTCAGATCAAGGGCATTCTAGCTTGATATGCCCGCCTGAGCACGTGGAGGTCCGACAGGTTGTAATATAGGTAAGGCCAGCACAGCAATACTCGCTTCACGAGCTGAACTGACCTGCATAACTTCAGGTTGTTTGTTCAGTCACGCTTCTGTTGTCTACCATTGCGATACCGCGACTTCTTGAACGTGTATAGTGCCGGCTGTAGCTGAGCCCGATCATCCCGCCTGTCGAAAAGCAATATGACAGCAGGACGGAAGCTATACCTTCTGACAACCATCTCACGTCCTTGTGCATTCCTATGCCGACAGCTAGGATCGCCAATTGGAGCGGCCCAGGCATAGGCACGATACAGGCCCATCAACGAGGTACAGCGTGCCGTCTTCGCTTTAGTATGCCGGATATGGCAGGAGCGGCCCGATTGCTTTCGAGCAGAGCGTACCAAGATTGCGCTTTTCCGCAAACGGCCATCTCGATAAACACTATTCAGTTGAAATGCATTAAGCCTGTTACGTGCGTTTGTATGGAGTTTTACGTCGCGGGGACAGGGCCTCATCTGGTCTGGATTTCTGACGAAGAAAAAGAGAAGGAAAACGATGTACTCCGCGGAAGCATTAACACTTTCACTCTTTTGCACATTCTCCTTCCGAGAAAAGAACATACTGGGATACCTGTGCCTCAGTGTGCTATCACGAAGACAGTCAGCTGATTGTATTTAGCTCATCCTTTCCATCTTCCCTGTGCTCTACCTTCTACCATATCAAACCGCAATAACCTCCATATACGTGCTTTCGCTGCTGCTATCTTCGCTGAGGCTTAGCTCGCCGCCACCACATTCACTTCTTCACATACTATCGCCGCTCGCATTCGGAGAGACAGTCCCGTCAGCTCAATAGAGCGCTCAAGTTCCACTACACAATCCATTCAGCGATTCCGCCATGCATTCCACCCTCGTGAGCTCCGTCGTACTCTTCCTCCTCACCTCGACGAGTACGACTATCGCCCAGTCGCATGACGGGCTCCTCAAGCAGAACCATCACCAATTCCTACGAGTCAAACGAGGCGGAGCTACTTTACATCTTATCGGAGATGAAACAGTAGCAAGATGGAATGGAGGTTCAGTAGCTAGTCTACCGAAGCCATCCGTTGTCGCTCCAATCGCTACCACATCATACACAAACCTCATGGACTCCATCAACGCTGGTCTCGGAGTACCTATCGGCAGACCAACTGCTTCACCATCTTCTTCAAGCTCCACCCTGCCGAAACCGGCTCTGGAAGTTTCCACTTCTTCATCCAAATCATCGTCATCATCGAGTAAAGCCGTCTCATCTTCCTCTTCGAAAGCTTCCTCTTCCGCTTTCAGTAGCCCAAAAGTAGTTCTTGCTGCTGGAAGAGGTGCTGCTGTTGCTCCCTCTACCGCCTCTGCACAACTATCAAAGCGAAATTTAGTAGCTTTCAACGCCACTGTCGCTGAAGATGTTGACGAAGATCACGTGAATGCTCTCGGTCGAAGAGCGACGGGTAATGCGACTCTTGCTCTTGGACGCGGAAGAGTCGCCTCTCCTGCTTCTTCGAGCTCCAGCGCTGCTAGCAGCAGCTCTATCTCAGCAAGTGCAAGCAGCGATATTCCAGTAGCTGAAACAGCTGTCGCTTTCAGCGCTACTGACCTCGGTACTTCGCAAGGCTGGGGTGCCGGTGAGTCTACTTTTCCACTCCGATGAGAGAGTATTCAACAGAAGCTAAATCGTTGATTGTTTTCCAGCCTTCGCAAACAAATACACTAGCATGTCCGTCAACAACCACGCTGTAAAAGGCGCCTCGGCTCGTTCCGTATACCGTGATCTCTGGCCTGCAATTCTCAGCAGTGTCAAGTCTGGAGATGTCGTTGTTTTCCAACTTGGTCATTACGATTCCGTTATGCCTGGTTCATCGCAAGATACTGCTGAAGGATGCATTGGCGCTGCTCCTGGCTCTGACGATAGTACCATCACTATCACTTCGGGCTGCACTGGCGTGGAGGAAGTAGTCAGAACTTTCATGGTAGGTGGCTACGCACTACATAGTAAACAAGGAGGTCATCTGATGCGACTACCAATGTGCAGGGCTATCTTAGCGAAATGTGCAAAGCAGTCAAGGGCAAAGGCGCAATATGCTTGATTGCATCAGTGACGCCGAAGAACAAGTTCAGCGGATCTTCCCTCAATTATAACTCTCCTTATACATCACAAGCAAAGGCTGCCGCTGCTGCTGCAGGTGGTACTTATGTACCCCATCTCGAGACTATCGGAAAACAAGTGGCTGCCCAAGGACTTTCAGTCGCGCAAAATTACTGGTTGAGCGGCAACCAACTTCAATCAAATGCTGCTGGTGCAGACGCTTTCGCATCCGCTTTTGCTGGTGAGCTAGTCTTACGAAAGCTGTTGTAAGTGCCATTGCTGACTTTGCTCTACCTCGACCATAGCTGCCGTTGGATGTGCAGGCGTGGGAAGCGTCACGTCAGGCCTGACAGCCGCCGGAAAGGCTGTGTCGGGACTGTGCTAGTAACCCTCGACCTACGCGAGAGTCGTCTCGGAGAAAGAAAGACAGAATCCTCGAAGTTGAAGTAATATATGTTAGAAGCGTACGTAGGAGATACCCCCTGTCCACCCGCCTCGATAATGCCCGGGTAGCTTTCATGTCGGAACCCTCAGATATTTGTTGTCATCAGATGATTATTCCTGTCCTGTTTGTAATATACAATCCAGAATCCCTTGCATACACTTCGTAAAGTCTTTCCCTTTGCCACTTGGATATCAGCTTATCGTTAGCAATACCTTGCTGAATGAGAGCTTCGTCTGCCCTGAAGCAACTCCCGACCCATCGACAGTAGGCTATCCTTCAGACACATCGTCAATCTGACGCACAAGGCACGCAGGCCACACGTCGCAATGTCTGCGTCTGCTTCGGCGACTTCGTCTACGCAGCTCTATGACACGATTAGGCTGTGAGTGGATTGTCACGTTCAAGCAATCGCGCCCGTGCTGTAGCTTGCAGGGAATGGCCAAGGAAGACAGCAACACCTGAGCTGACGACTGTGATCTGTGTAGATACATCTCGAAGGATGCCTACCATTTGATACCGGAATCTGGCGGTACACTCGGCGCTAGCGCTGGCGGGAGCAGCTTGATTATCGATAGGCGCAACAACAAGATCACGTCCTCAAGTGGGTCTTGACATGCATTCGACGCCAACAGCTGTTTCTGGTAGTGCTGCCTTGAGGCCAGGGAGCTGAGACCTCCTGTTGCATCAAACACAGATACTCTCAATCCACCCACTTCTTACGATCAAGCCGTTCTTGCGTACGGTGTTTTTGGCATAATATCCCTTCTAGAAAGTCAGTATCGCACACCTGGCAAGACTGCGCACGTCTGCTGCTCTTACTCACCTTAGCCTGCCATCAGATGACTACCTGATACTCATCACGTCGCGGAGGCGCACCATACGCATCCTCGAGACGGATATCTACTTAGCCACCGACTTCAAGATGTTCCCCATTCATCCACCGTCTCCCAAGCTTGGTGATAAGCTAAGTAAATACAAAGCAGACGAGAAATATCTTCTCAGCCTCGTGAAAGGTCACCTATACTCTGGACCATTCTATTACACCTATGGAGGGGCGGATCTTACGTCTCGCATGCAAAGGCAGGACCTCCATGATACTCGTCCAATGTGGCAGAGGGTGCGCATGCTTCGTCACTTTCGTATTGCCTCTGTTTGCTTATGACCGAGCTGACGGTGAGGTACTCCAGGCCGATGATCGCTTCTTTTGGAACAAGCATCTTCAACATCGTCTCATTGATCTTGCTCAAAATGGGCACCTGTCAAGCGATATATCTGGCTTCGTAATCCCAGTCATATTTGGCTGTAAGCGTTTTCACACCTCGTGTACGCATACTGCATTGCGGAGCGGTGTGCTGATCGTCCTCTGCTGTGCAACCAGTCTGTTCCATCAGGATCGCAAATATCAATGCTCGCGAATTCATCTTTGGAGTCATCTCGCGTAGAGCGCGATATCGTGCTGGTACACGATACTTCTCTCGCGGAATCGACGAAAAAGGCAACGTGTCGAACTTCAACGAGACCGAACAGTTCATCGCCTTGGACACAGCAGATAGAAAAGGAGCAGGTCCAATCAAGGGAGAAATCAAAGCTTCATACGTTCAAGTTCGAGGTTCTGTACCACTATACTGGGCGGAAGTCAATAATTTGAGGTATAAACCTGACTTGGTCATCATGGACCTCAACGCGACAGTAAGTAGAGGAACACGTGCGCTCATGTGACTATGTGCTGACCTACGCTCGGTCTCCGCACAGGTTGATTCTCTAAGACGGCATATGACCCCTCTAATCGAGGAATATGGCGACATCTACGTAGTCAACCTCGTCAACCAGAAGGGCTATGAGAAGCCTGTCAAGGAAGCCTTCGAGAGAGCTGTGACTGAACTAGACAATAGCCGCGTCCACTACACATACTTTGACTTCCACCACGAATGCAAAGGTCTGCGGTTCGACCGAGTTAGTTTGCTGCTTGAACGCCTGGAAGAGGATCTATATCAGCAAGGGTAAATCAGCTGGCGTGCGGCTGTTCTTGTGCAATGAAAGTGACTCATGTCTTTACTTCACACAGGTACTACTATCACGATCAGACGACGTCTGCATCACGACCACAGCGGACGCAGGCTTCTGTTATCCGAACAAATTGTATGGACTCGTGAGGTTTGACATTTGCATGGAGAGCCAGAGGGGGATCCAGCTGACCTTTCTGTGATGGATAGATTGGACCGCACAAATGTTGTGCAATCCACCTTTGCGAAATGGGCATTGATTCAACAGCTTCGTCAAGCGGGAGTGTTGGGAGCAAAAGAATCGCTAGACGCGCATTCGGAATTCATGTTCCTGTATCGCAATGGTAAGTGAACCCTATTCCTCTTGCGCATGTCGCATCTGTGTAGTTGACGCTTTTTTTGCAGTGTGGGCTGATAATGCCGATGTCGTATCCAAGGCATATTCGGGAACTGGTGCACTCAAGACCGACTATACACGCACTGGCAGGCGAACAAACGAAGGTTTAATGCAAGATGGTATCAATTCGATAATGCGTTACGTCAAGAACAACTTTCTGGATGGGCCTCGCCAAGATGCATACGATCTGGTGACTGGCACTTGGCAGCCCAGTAAGGATAGCCACCAGGCGTTCATTGATCGACGACCGGTCGTTACACGAGCAACACCGTATGTTGCGCTGCTTGCATTGCTCTTCTTGGTGTTCCGCTTCTCTCTGCCGGTCTTTACAGCTAGTGAGTTCTCTCCACATCGGTACGCTCAGCTGAACATGCCGACTGATCCGGCGCTTTCAGGCTACATCTCTGCGAGCTCCATCTTCCTCTACTTTGACGTGCTTGTCTTGGTGGCAGCTGCGTACTACATAACAGCGAACGGTGTGGACTATGTTGCATGGCCGCGCCTGCAGCCACTCTCCGATACTATCAATTATACAGGCAAAGGATACTCTTCGGGACGACGAGGTCGGGGCTTTGCCTCCTCTTCTGGTAAGACCTTGAAACCTCTTCACAAGCAAATGCTGGGATCAGGCCACTCTGTCGATAACGGACGGGACATGGAATTGGCTCATCCCGTGCAAGCTTCCAACCCAGCCAATGCGAATACCTCTTCGAAGAAGCGACTAGATTAAGATCAGAGTGGGATTGGCTAAAGCTTGTGCTGAATGTATGCAGGTAGTGTTGTACCGACGTGCCGTGCTAAAACGAAACAAAGTCTATTCGTGTCATTAATTCTTGACGAGGTTGTCGTCTCTAAGCTTTGACACCTTTTCTGCCAAAGCATCTAGATATGGATCCCTTGACTCGGGGCACAGATCTGCGACAGCTTTATGAAGCTCAAACAGGTACTCCGCGTTTGGTCCTGAAGCTAATGTGCGACCCGAACGTCAGGTCGGTCTGTCGATTGTCAACAGAGATAGCGAATACTCACGGCCAACGTTCCATGCGATAATCTCGGCAAGATCATCCAGTGGCTGAGGACCAACGAAACTCGGATTGCTGCTCATTCCTACGTAGACCTGTGACTGATGGAAAACAAGCTGATAAGGATCTTTGTGCTAAGACACGCATATCTGAGTCATTAGGACGCACTCTTGAAATTCGGATGGTCTCTCTGCTGTCCCTATCAACAGTCCAGATATCGACTTCTTGACACGAATACCCATCTTTTTCGCGATAGTCCATATACTCTTTCACTTCTTGAGAGTATTTCGGGTCGATTCTATAGCAAACACCCCATACAAGGTCACCATCGGGTAGATCGTCTGCATGAGGCAGGGCGTGCCATTCTTCTGCTCTGACAAGCGTAACGACACGACCAGGCGACTCAGGTGTACCACGATGATCACTTGAGGATTCTGTGCGTAATGAAACGGATGCTTCATGGATCAGGGCGTGTCTCCTGTACTTCATGCCACGCATGTGGCAGCATGACAGGCTACCACTCACGAGCAAAGCGCCTGGAGAAACCTTTGACGAAGCCAGGTATGCGCTCGATGGCATGTGGGGGAGGCTTCCATATCAAGGCTGCAAGAAGACGCAGTGCTGTCAGTTACGTCTGCAGTATAGCGACATGCTCGCATGCTCAGCGGCGTGATCGACTTGAACGTACAGCCATATCTGAAGGAAATGGTGCAGACGGATCTCAGCTCCGTCAATATAGCATGCTTTGCAACAAACAGACATGCTCTTACCCAAAAACATACTCCATTCACGTTTTACGTTGGCAGTCGTGCGAATGGTAAGAAAATCACCTACCTTGTCAGCAGCCGAATAATGAAGGCGTGCTTTGTGGCGGTAAGTAAAACATGGTATCTTGCGCATCCGAATGCGTCTTAAGGGATGGAGAAACAGCTTTCAACCAGTGGCCACGGTCTATTCAGACCTTCTCTAAGCACGGGCAGCGCCCAAACTTTTGTTCATCCTAGTCACTAAGCTACGCTATTTCTACAATGATCAATCGACAACAACACGAAAGCTGCCTCTTCGAACTAGCCGTACCATTTGCCGTTCATCACCTTTTTATACTCTCGGGTAGGGATTGCCGTTTTCTTGATGTCGTATGCCTCGATCGCGTCCTGATAGGCGACAACGCATGAATTAACAATCCTGACAAGCCAACGATCGCAACCTACCTTCCACATTTGCATATCCATCTCGAATATGAGCTGCCTTGCCTTGAGATCGGCGTCAGCCCGCTGTTCTTCATCAGGAGGGAGAGATGCATCTGTGGAAATTCCCTTGTCGGCTTTAGATTGTCAAGAAAGACTGCTTGCACTGCAACACTCACAAATGTAGGGCTCATCGTTCTCATCATAGTCGATAGCAGCTCTGCGATCTTTTATCAGGAACGACGTATAGAAGATGTTCTCGACCGTTTGCGTGTAGGATTCGGGGTTGATGAGGAACTTGAACAGATTAATGCCCGTTTGACCACCCTGCTCTTCCAGAATATCGGCAACATGCTTGACCAACGTTGGTGTAGCGTTCTCGTCATGCTGGATGTCATCTTCTCCAATCTATTGAACAAATGAAACATTCAGCGTCACCTTGAATATGAGAAGTATAGGGAAATCACCTCTTTCGGCCGGACCGTTTCTGCAGGGTCGAACTTTTCACGCGCTTGTCGCTTCTTCTGAACCTTCTTCCTTTGGGGTATCGCCAGCGGACCGAGCCTGAAGTGCCAATGTCATCATAAGCAATAGCAGACACCTTTATTCCTCTTACATGAAGTCTATAGGCGGCACACGCAGACTATGTTTCGTTGCTAGCTTTCCTATTCTGTCCCAACCGACGTACGGGTCTGGTACAGCACCATCGTAGTCCGCGTCTTCACCATCTCCATTTCTTTGCGACTCTGCCCCTCCGTTGACTTGCCTGACGAGGTTGCCAGTGATTGCGCTCTTCAATTTGGTGATGAAGTCGTCCGAGTCAAAATAGTCTGATCCAATCTTGATCTTCCTGGCTTGGTACATGGCCATTTCACTCGTCAGTCTGAGGTAATCCGAATCTAGAATAGCTTCAGCTGGCGCTTGGACGCCCTTGAAGAGCTTGTTGGCCTCCTCCAGCCCAGCTTTCAAGGCTTGTGCAGTCATAGCATCGGGATCGCGGTCTCGGTTGGCTAACACGAGAACATCAGCAATGTGCAAGGAAGTTTTGCTAATCCAAAGTCCACGCACCATTCAGCCCTTGTGTCAAATTCCTGTACTTCTTGCGGATGGATCGTTTCTCATTGATGTCTGTCACGGTGGACCATGGATCCAGAGAGTCAGCATTTGTCGGCCACGGCGAAGGATGAAACGGCACACCCTGCTCATTGTCTATATCTTCAAGATCTTCATCTCTTTCCTGACCTGCATCAGCTTGATCCCTATCTTCTTGTTGCTCGTCTCCCTGCTCGTCTTGATCCGAATCAACAACTTCTTGCACCTCGCGTCTAGCGGATGACTGGGTACCATTGCCATTACTTGGGCCAGCCCTACCCTTTCCTTTATCTCTTGTACGTCCCTGTGACGAGCCGTCTTCATTGTCTACGTCCATGGGGTTTGCTAGCACGACATCTTCCTCCTCCTCTTCCAAATGATCGACGCGTCGGCTCTTGCCCTTGCTGTTCGCCATATTGACTATAAGATGCGACAAAGGTGTCTACTGTCACACTCGAGCAGCCGCGATAGGCTGCACGAGGCTACTGTCCCCGGCGTAGTGGTAGTCGCGGTCTGGTGGCAGATGGTGTTCTCGCTTTTCTTGGTCTTGCGAGACGGTCGCTCTCGGCTCGAGTGACCGTGGGAGACGTATTGAGGTCTCAGCGGGCAATGTCGTCGAATGAGAGGACTCGAGTATCGTAGTGCACTTAATCTTGTGTCTTTCTGGGTGTGCCGGATGTTGGCTTGTCGTCGGAGTCAAACAGCCCGCAAGCAACGGATGGCAATTTACACGTGCATGAGCAATCGAGCACGGGTATGATGTTCGTATAACGGACTCCTAGCAAGAGATTAGAGATTGCACATGTGCATGTCATGTATCAGTGCCTTCTTCGTCTGAGATTGTATTTACTCTGGCTCAATAATTGGCTATGAATTGTGATGTATGTTACACATGCTATTGGCGGGGACGCTTTCGAGCATTGACATTCGCATTCTGTGCTACATTGCCTCCAGCAGACTGATTTGCAGCTTGTCTCATCATCTGTGCGGCATTATGTGCCGACTGTCCTTGGCTTCTCAAGCTCGCTGAAGCGAGGTGTGCGTTGGCGGCAGCAGCAGCGTTCAGCTTGGGATCAGAGTCGTCGTGAGTTGCTGCGGCATTAAGATTACAGTCAGCCTGTTCAGTTGGCGGAAAGTACTATTATCCGACTAACCTCTTCTCATGGGATATTGCCCCGCTACCCAACTTCTTCGGCAATCCTGCACTCTCGGCTCTTCATTCCACCATTGATGACTAAGCGCGCGCCGAGCAGATATACGTGTAGTAGGATCGTAGTGCAGAAGTTGACTGAGGAGGTCGAATCCCGAACTGTTGCCTCCACCCGCTCCTGACCCGGGCGGAGCGCGCTCTGAATACCACGCATACAATTTGTTGGTGGGGTAATTCTGCAGCGAGGATAATTGAGGACCGTCGGGCAGACTGAAGATAGAAGGGCAACGAGTCTTTGATGGAGAGCCAAGTATCTCGAAGATTTTGGTGAGCTGATCTCGTTGGAAGGGTACGCCGCCGATCTTCTTTGGGCCACCCAAAGCTCCCAAGGCGGCCGCCGCAGACGACCCTGCCGGTTCAGGTTTTGCTTCTTCACCTTTGAACATTGGGCGGTTTGCTATGAGCTCGCCAAAGATGCACCCAACACTCCATAGATCGACTGAGACGGTGTAATGCCTAGCACCGAGAAGCAGATCGGGTGGTCGGTACCAGATAGTCACCACGACCTTGTCACTAGCCCACAGAGACTGCAGAGGTGAATGATAGATTCTTGCAAGACCCAAATCACCAATTTTGACTGTCCCATCCGCTGTGACCAGTATATTGGCTGGCTTGAGATCCCGATGAATAACCCAGTTATCGTGAAGGTAGACCAGTCCATTGAGCAGCTGCCAAAGCATTGACTTCAGGGTCGGTAGAGCTATAGACGTTCGTGTCGTACTGTGGTGATGGATAATCTGAAGAAAGTCGTGCTCGCTATACTCGAAAACCATGTAGATGGCCCGGTCTTCCAGCATCACCTCGGAGAGAGCAGTGACATTTACATGGCAGAGCTCGCGATTGAGCTGAAGTGAGAACAAGGTTAGCATTGACCCCCTAACAGTTGGTCTTGTATGTTTTCAGCAGACCTACCATGATCTCTCGAATTGCGCTTTGCGAGATGCCAGAATATATAGGTCCACTTGGGTCATTCTCCTTGTCGGGCTTGAACTTCTTGATAGCTACCAGCTGGCCAGTCGGCCTTTCAGCAGTCTGTGTCGACTTGATGATTGCCTTGTATACGCGGCCGTATGTACCAGATGCTAAGAAGCCCAGAATATTGTACTTGTCTAGGATTCCGACACGAGCAGCATCACGACGCGAGCGGTAGAGCCGCATAGTCGATGTCGGCCTGACTGGCAGAGCCATGCCAGAGTTTGGCAACGGCATCCTGAGCTGCTGCCTGCTGTAATGGCTGTCATGAAGCGGGCCCCATTTCCTCGATCACCCTCTTAGGTTTGGAGAGAAGTCAAGATGCAGTCGAGGCGTGCAGTAGCTCTTTGAACGCTCTGTCTGTCCCGTCCAGACATGTTGCACGTCGGAAATTGTGTAATGCATGTTCTATGCTGTTCTATGCTACAGATCTATCATATCCTAGCTGGCTAGTGGGCTTCTCACAACTCCTACTTCGACTGATGCACCTTCGCCTCCTTGGCAGCTCCTTTCTCTGCCTCGCGCTCTGCTTCTTCTTCGAGCTTCTCCCTCCCCTTTTTAAGTGCTTCAGAGCTTGCCAGTAATTGAGTCAGTACCTATATGTATGTATTAGCCTAGATTCTTGCCTACGATATGCATATACGCTGCAACTCACAAAGGTAGCAAACCTGGTGTCGGACCAGTACGATGCATGACTCAATAACATAGCATAGTATTCACTGAAGCCTTCTTGCGTGAGGTAGAAGTCGACTGTGCCCTGTGGATTGAGGCCCAGCATACGAGCTTCCGCACGATGAAAGCGCTTGAGCTCTCCGATGTCCATTTCAGTCGTAGCTTGCCTCTTTGTTTTCGGACGCTGCAGTTTAGCTGAGTTCTCTCCAGTCAAAGTCCTTTGCAGCGTAGATTGGTTCTCCTCTTCTTCGTCAACCTGATTCTTGTCCTCATTTTGCTGATTAGCCGTCGAGGAAGACGACCCGAAAGAAGAAATTATGTTTCCGAAGAACGAGCTGACTTTGGCAGTGTAATCCGATAACAGAGTCGATGTAATGGTGCTGACGGGCTGTGACTTGACAATCTTTGCGTAGTCGGAGTCTACACAGGCGTTGAGGCAGCACGCGACCGGGTCGACCATGTTGTAGACATTGTAGAGATTATCGATAGCCATGCATCCATACCTGCCCGCTTTATCGAGCGCAACATCTTGGGCCGCATCTTTCGTGCGTTCTCGACCTCTTCGCGGGATGAGCTGGCCTCGGTTGAGGAAAAACATGTACGCTACGGGACTGCCCAAAAAGAAGAGAGAGGAGACATCGAAAATGAAATGCTTGTCGAAATCTTTGGGGGAAGGATTTTTTGAAACATGAGTCGGCTGATTTGAAAGTATGTCTGTAGCCAGAGCTGTTCCTAGCGAATGGGCAATGATGGAGACTTTGCCTTTGAAGTCTGGATTTCGCTTGCAGAACAGGCGATAAATTCGATTCGCATCTCTGACCACCGTAGAAGTCATCTTGTCCCGGTGGTGTGACAAGTAAAATGCAAGATCCATGCCCACTCCAGAGACTAGGGTCCTGACAAAAGGAATGCTACCTTGGACCTGGATGTCATCGAGCGTGAAGGTATTATCGAACGTAGAATCTTGGGTTTCCTTTTCCTCCATTTCATCAAACTGCAGAGAGCTTCTCCATTGCAGAGGTATAAACTGCAGCCGCTTGTTCCCTGTCAACTGCGCAATGGCAGGGTCCCTTCCTTTCTTGTTGCACAATTTCCGCAGCTGATTTATCGCGTGTACGATATTGAACGAATCGTATGTGACAGCTAGCTTCTGCCCGATACCATGGATCACAAGAACGAGCTCAGCTAATTCGGGCTCCGATCCATCTTCTGTGCCCTTGTCCTCGTCCATAGCTTCAGCGGTAGTGTTACTGTCGCCTTGCTCGGTGGCATCGACACCCGACTTAGACGAACCTGTGAAGCGATTCTTGAAGGCAAAGAGACTTCCCAGTGCACCACCCTTAGTGGTCTCTGGATAACTGTCATCTTTCGTAGGAGAAGAGACTCCAGGATCCTCGACCTTGAGATCCTTTTGCAGTTTCAGAGAAGCTTGCTGCTTGATATCCGCGGCCTTGTTAGCCAATTTATCAACTTCCACCTTGGCTTTACCGGGAGGCTTGTGCGTCGAGGCAGCAGTCGAATTCGAATTTTGACTGTGTGCAAGGACTGCATCGTACCCGCGGTACACCAGGGTTCCTCCGCTTGAATGACCTTTGTCCCGTATGAAGCTTGTCAAAAACGACTTGGAGAGTCGGGCGGGCAGGTTCCTTGCATAGATGCGAGCACTAGATTTGCCCTGAAATATTAGATCTACTCCAACTTCTGACATACTATGCTTGAGTTTGGCCTCTGCCTCTGGACCGAATTCGAGAGCACTGCGTAGTTCGTCTTCGTAAGAGGTATCATAGGGTTTGATGGTTGTATATGCTTCTTCGAGATGATAGGCCAGCAGTGGGTCGACAGGGTAGAATTTGCTGAGCGTAGTAGACGAGTAGAACCATGTCGCGCGTAGTATGCCTATCCGCGAGCCTTTCCAGAAGACTGGATACAATGACCAGTTCTTGACATCGGCGCTGAAAAGGTTGTCTTGCGAGACATGGACGATATGCGCTTGTTCCTCATGCTCTTGGTCAGCAATGTATCCTTCGCCATATGCATCATCCTCCTCAGGCTCTACACTGTCGTCAAGTGCACTTTCTGCTGCGGATGGGGATGCAGCAGATTTGCCTTTGACGTCCGGCTTTGGCTTGTCAGGCTTCTGGGACTGTACAGTTGATCCTCTTCTGCTTGTAGCAGGACTATTCTTGCCCGATGATGTTTCTAGTTTTGCACTTTTCGTTCGCCACGCTCTTTCACGTTCGTCTGGCTCGAGATTCTGCCACGCAGCTTCGAGTCGCTTGTTCTCTTCATCCGTGAAGGACCGAAACACGCTGGGTGCAGTTGCATTTGAGCTTGAAGCTAGAGGAACCGCCGTAAGATCATCTAGCTCTGGTCCTCCTGTGACCGCAATAAGCGAGTCCAACGCCTCTTCGTCAGTGCTGCTTGTCTCGTGACTTGCGGGACATGGCTCACCATGCAGCCAGCGATAAATCAGAGGTGGGACCTCCGAATGTTCGTCTTGCTGAGATGTCATTGTGGTCATACCATTGAAGTTCGACGCTTCGTTTGGTGACGTGACGAACAGAAAAGAAAGCAATTCGCAAGAACAAAGCTTGGTCTGCTCGATCACCTTTGCGGCAAAAGCGTGACGTGAATTGCCTAAGCGATTTTTTGCCATCAACCTCATTGCAGGTGCATGTACTTGTACTTTCAATAAATCATGTTTCGCGCAGAACTGGTGGGAGCGGCCGTCCGAGCTGGTCTCGGATCTGCCGAAAGCTTCAGAAGTTCTGGGGATAAGCTCATCAACACCGAAACTGGCAAGACATACATCGCTAAGCTGGCATCTGCCAATGTCGCACAGTTACTAGGAGAGGCAGAAGGCTTGAAGAGAATGGGACAAACGGCCCCTGGTCTGGTACCTAAATTGCACATTGTCGAAAGGCTAGACAATGGAAGGATGGCGCTCTTCATTTCAGATTACATCGAGCTAGGCGGCAAGGGTGGAGACGCTATGACCCGTCTGGCTGACAAGATGGCGCACGAGCTGCATAACCCCGACACGCAATTGAAGGATATCAGAGGTTTTGGTTTTACTGTACCAACTCATTGTGGCGTAACCGAACAAGACAATACCTGGGAGTGAGCATTGGAAAGCTCCTCGTAACAGCCTGATCGCTCACTTGCTTGCTCGATAGGTCGGATTACATGGTCTTCTATCGGGACCGTCGGCTAGGAAATATACTCGACCAGATTGAAAGAAAAAGAGGCTCGTCGGCTTCAGACATTGTGAAGCTAGGCCGAAAAGTGCAAGAAAGGTTAGTTCGATCTCTGTAGCTCGGCTTGTCCAAGCGATGCAATTCCTGATGTCTTGGCTTTGGCACTTGCCTTCAAATGTAGTGTGGTAGCAGAACTGCTTACTAACTTCAGTCCACCAGCAAAGCCAGTCCTTCTACACGGTGATCTATGGAGCGGTAATATAGCTACTGATAACAGTACAGGCGAACCTATCCTATTTGACATGTCAAGTTATTACGGGCACAATGAAGCGGATTTTGGTATATCGCAAATGTTTTCCTCGCTCACGCCTGCATTCTATGAGCGGTACCATAGTATACTGCCAAGATCGGAACCGTATCACAATGAACGAATGCGACTCTACGAACTGTATCATCACCTGAATCATTTTCTTATGTTTGGGGTACGTCGGTACTGCCCTGATTCTCCGCCACATCAGGCCCAGCTAACGGTCTCGACTCAACAGGGTGGTTATGGCTCAGGTGCACAATCGATAATGAATGAATTACTAGATTGGAACGATAAACGGGGATGATGAGTGCTCAATTTGATATGTAGGATACTCGGAACAACGCACGGTAATGCCCGAATAGTTACGCACTTCTGCTGGCATTTAGCCGCAACTGCGTGTAATGAAGCTGAAGGAGGTCAAGTACCTGTCCACGTCATAGTAGCACTCCGCTAAGAAGGCGTGCTCATGCTTCGTCGCTGTGGCGTCTAGGTGAGATCTGGCTCTTCGGCCCAAAAAAGACCATCATGGCAGATGAAGACCGTTCATGATCCAGGAAAAAAAGTTGGATCAGCTAGAGGTGCCCAGCAAAATGAAACTCCCGGACGGGGAATCGAACCCCGATCACCGCTGTTCGCTTCTCGATGAGAGAGCGGTATCTTAACCATTAGACGATCCAGGATTTAGATAACGACTCTATAGGTCATTTGTTTTGCACATGTAACTCAACGGGCTGCTGGCGGTGAGACAAATTTATCTGTATATTTGGCTATTCCCGCGAGGCGAGGTCACCGAATTGTCTGATAATCACACAGGCATTATGTATCATGCATGTGATATACCACTTTCGAACTGATGCAGTCTGACGGAAGTTTGATATGTGTTAGACTTTCCCGCCATCATCATGCAACCGCAGTTTTCTGGCGCACGTGTTTCGACTTCTGTTCAACTGGAGCCGAAAGGAGCCGAACGGATGTAGCTTCAACAAGAACAGGGTAGCTGGCCATAGCCGTTATCATGGCTGACATTGCCGTGCCTGGCTTAGACGACCTGGAGTGCTTGCAGCAGCCGGTCTCCCCTCCGCTCGAACAGAGCACGAGCACGAGCAATCCTGTCATTATGACCCAAAGAGGCAGCAGTACTGAAGAGGAGGCACAGGATGCAGACCAAGCAAGCACGCACAGTAGTGAAAGGGCTAAGAAGAAGAAAAGAACACAGTTCACTAGCTGTGACGCCTGTGTACGCGTTTGCAAATCGTCCCCTTCGCCCGATATCGCTAGTCTGACATGCCCACTTCTCCACGGTTGCCACCCACTTCTCCACCACCAAACAGCGCCTGCGCAAGGTCAGATGCATACGCGAAGCAGACCACCTTGAGTGCAACAGCTGCATCAGCAAGAATATCTCGTGTACTCGCGTCTTCAGTCAGACGTACGCTCACGGCAAGGGCAAGCGGATCAACCAGGCTAGAGAACAGTTTGGCACGAAGCTTGAAATATTTGAAGAATCTACAACATTACCATCTAGCAGCTCTAGTTCACCATCGACGATGGTCCAGTCTGTCACGACTTACAAAATGAATGAACAGGTCCTATCTGCCAAAGCTCTTTCTGCTTTCTTGCAAGCGTATGAGTCAGACGTCGCGTCTAGCATTCCGACCCTTGAGGTGAGATGCCACCAGTCTAGCCGTCCCTACAGTGGCTTCATGTTTCCTTGTCTGCACTGTAGTACGCTCGCCTTGTCGGGGCATGTCAGAAAGCAGCCTTCGACATCAACAGGCTGGATGGGCTGGATCGAGTGAGTTTTCCCGCTGGGGAAATGCAAGCTGAACTTGACGTTCCTGCATCTGATACAATGATATCTCGACACATCTCGACACAGGTTCTTTGTATGGCCGCAGCAGGCGTGGCTGCCAGCGTACAGCAGGCCGATCGCAAATTTGGCGTCGGCCAATCTGCTATCGTTATCAAAGAACCTTTAGCTACCAAGAAAGCTATCGAAACCCGCGTCTTAGAGGAGGCAGACAGACTTGGCGTTCTCCGCAAGCCATCACTTCGAGCATTGGAGATCCTTCGTTTGTTTTGTATCCTGACTTCAGGTGAGCCCTGTATGTATGTCTACATGACTTCGCTAAACGGCTAATCAACAATACGTTGTTCAATCAGGCGATGCATCTCACCAGTTGCGCAGGTCGGATTCCTATCGAGCCTACGAACAAGCACTGGTAGAGCACATGCGCAACCTTTCCGAAAGCGGCCAGATGTCAGAACAGAAAGTAGCAGAATTTTTCTGGTCAATCATACTTGGCGATTCATTCGCGTGTGCTCTTAGCGGACGATCCCCCAGTTTTACTTCAGAAGACATCCAAAACTTTGCTTCCTACGTCGACTATAGCACTGAAGGGATGCTGAGAATTATCAATCACATGGAGTGAGGGCAGTGTTGCGCCAAGGATGTAATCTGAGAACAGTGCTGATTTGGTTTTCGCATGACGACAGCTACTCAAGTCCTGATGCAGGCTTTGGATTGATCTTCGCGTCGATATGCCAGCTATGCCGTTCTTTCTACTACCGGATAACATCGGCGAGAGCACGTAAAAGACCTTTTGTAGACGTGGAGATGCTGCAAGAGATATCTCCAGAGATGGAACGTATCAATGGAGTCATGAATGTATGCGAACAGAAGCTTGACTCCATGTTCGGCAAGACCGGCTGGCCGGCTAATCTAGCCTACTGGGCACGCATAGTCCGCTTTTTTCGTAGGTGAAATGTATTGCATATTGGAGCTACCCGCTGACTGCGGCTTTGATGATCCTGCAGACACCTTCATCATGGTTATGGCATTGTATGAAATGGAGACTGCCATCGTGAAAGAACTCTCAGGAAACGTATCATTGCAACGTCTCCATATCCTCCAGCAAACTATGGAAACGTTACAGTTGCGAACAATGACTGAGCTCCAAGCAAATATGGGTTGGGAGCCTAAGCTGGGTGTATCGCGCATACTAGCTACAGTCGATGGCTTGCTGGCGTTCTTCTCTGTCCTGAGGATGAGACGGATCTTCAAGCTTCAAGCGGTAGAAGAAGGAGGATGCTCTGGGTCGTGGACCATGGCAGAGAAGCTTGCAAATGCGAAATGTAAGTCACTTCAAGACCGGGTCGCACCTGATCAGTCGAAGCTCATCTAATTTCTGATCTTTTTGTAAAGACTACTTCAGAGTTTGCGAATTCCTGGGTTGTGCAGTGTGGGTTCACCGTCACACTGATTGATCTTGCACATCGCTCGCTGATATGGGAAACATTGCAGTCCTGAAGTGGGAAAAGAGCTTCCTAGCCTTCGCTTCCAAATGGAAACACTAGAGCAGCGAGCGAAGAACTTCGCCGAGCAACAACCGGTGGTGGAGCTAGCTACTTATCTAGCTCAGAACCAAGGGCAAAATACACAGCTATCAACTTGGGGAGATTCGTCTCCTGCCTATCCCTCTTTTCCAGAGACAGCCGGCTCAGCTTCGAACGGCGACTCGAACAGTATGCAGACGACACTGCTTACCCCCGTGGACGCCAATGCAATGGCAGCTGCACCTGAGCATTATGCCAGCACATTCAATTCTTTCCAAGCGGAAGTATCGTTGTCCGAAAGCCTAGCCAATCCAGGCAGCCTCGAGATTTACGGCTTATCCGCCGAATCTTCGAGATTACATGATTGCTCTACTTCCGGAAGTGACTTTGTGGACCTTAATTTCTCTCTGGAGCAGTTTTTGCACGATTTAGAGTAATATCAATGAACCGGGCCGATGTTGAGCCAAGGGTACAGTGGGAATTGTGCAGTCTTTGACCCTGCGAAGTATTCTCCACTACTGTATAAACCAGAGCGTTCTGGTTATTGCTATCCTGGGACGGAGCAATGCTCCGAAAGCCTTTGTGAAACATGCTGTGGAAGGCGACGTTAAAATTGAAGTCAGAGAAGCTTATCGTGCCGACGGAAGCATGAGGCTAGCTGGACTGAGGTGCACATGCATTGCATCTCGATTAGCGGATCAACGAGAGACTTCTCTGGGCTTCACGCTCTCCAGTGGACGCGACTGACTCATGTCAAGGCCATCAGATGCCACGTTTGCTGCCCACCTACTCGGCGGCGATAGCACATACAATGACATACCTGTCCTGTCCACGGTCCCGAGTCCGTCGCAATGTGCGAGCATGCCGACACCCAGCAGCGGCGAAGATGTAGCGAGTGCATCGGATAGTAAAGCCACAGCACAGCGGAAGAGCTTTTCGTCCTGTGATGCATGTGTGCGTGACTGGTATCCAAAGTAGTACTAGTGCCGGCGTGGCCGAGTTCATGCTCTATCTCCAATCCGGCTGATCAAGCTATCACACTGTCTCGCTGATTTCTAGCGGTTACGGAAGATCAAATGCAAGAAGACAGAAGGCGCAATGGGATGCGATGATTGCCTAGCGAAGGACATCGTATGCACCTTTGTGTTCAAGAAAGAGATGTCTGGCAAGACGAAACGAGTCCAGCAGGCCAGGAAAGCCTTTGGTACTAGAGACAATGTTGGTAGCTCAAGCACCGACAAGAGCATCGAGCATCTACGAACGGCAAGGTCTTCGGTGGTCCAGCTTGTGGCCTTGCCAAGGCTCCTTCAAACATTCAAGGAACAGATCTGGCTCATCGTTCCGACTACAAACGTTGGTTCTCTATAAATAGCTCGCAGCCTACTCGCACACCCTTGAAGTTCTAACTTACACTTCGTATACCATAGTACGAAAGACTCTCCGACGTGTGTCAGCGGGCAAAGTTCGATATCCAGCAAATGGATTCCCTAGACCGTGTAAGCGTTGCCATACGCGGAAATCGCTTATGTGGTAAATGTCCCTCTCCCTCAATATGAGTACAGCTGCTTTGCATGCTCGCCGCTGCTACCGCCCTACGAGTTGAATCAGGACAGAGGAGTGGTGCCCCTTACCTCTGGCTGGTTCACGCAGGTGCACCGGATGCCACAGAACTACTCCTGATCCAGGCGCTGCAGCTAGTCGACTCGGAGGGTATACTTCGCGAGCCAAGTATCCGGGGTCTAGAAGCTCTCCGACTCCTGATGATGCTCACGTCGGGGGAGAACGCACGGGCTGGCCGTCATGGAAACAATTACCGAAGCTTCCAATCCACCTACGTTGAACACCTCCGCATTTTGGTCGAAGTTGAGGGATTATCGAGGAACAAAATAGCCGCCTTTTTTCTCTCCCTCATAGTTAACGATTCGTTCGCAAGCGCAATATCTGGCCAAATCCCTGCCTTCACTGACGATGACATCGAAAACTTGGCCTTCTTCATGCAAAACGACACTTTATCGCTTCTAACGAGACTCGCCGATGGCGTGTAAGCATAGAAAGACAAGTTGCTCTCTGGCACTCATTTGATCTGAGTGAGATTCCATGCTTTCCAGACCTGGTGACCCGAGTGTGGGCTACGATATCATATTTGGGCCTTTGTGCCTATTAGCAAGGTCCTTCTATAGTCGCGTTACATCGGTCAAAGCGAAGAAGCGCCATCGAATCGACCTGGACTTCATCCGAGAGATCCCTAAAGAGCTCGACCGAGTACGCAACATACTTGCAGTCTATGAAGGCAAGCTGGTCCAGATATTCGGCACTATCGAAAGGCTACCACCCCAGTACACTCGAATGAGTAGCATGATCCGCTTTATGCGTAAGTAGAACAGTACATCTGGACCGGCAGCGTTCTGATCGTGTTTCACAGTCTCTATCATGTTGTGCATTGCGATGGACGAACTGGAGGTTGCTACTGTGCGAGAGCTGACCGCTCAGCTGGATCTCGAAAGGCTACAAAGCCTACAGCAAGCCTTCCGCGAACTGCAGCAAAGCTTTGTGTTAAGCACGAAGGCTGTCTTCTCCTCATTCAGAATCGACAACAAAGCCCGAGCATTTGCTGTCATCGACGGTTTGCTAGCATACGCATCAATGAAGCGACTGCGACGCATTTTACGTTGCCCTACTGTCGAAGAAGTTGGTCAGGACGACGGCTTCTGGACGGCACAGGAGAAAGTCACTGCTTTGAACTGTGAGCATCATACATTTCTGGTCCGGCACGCACCCAAAAAAATAATAACGCCTCGCCAGTCTTCATGTACATCGCCAACGGTCTGGCTGGCTACGTGTAAGTTATGATGAGTACAGTTCAGAGCGCTGTCAGATTGACAACAAAGTACATTATAGGCCATCCGTACGTGAAGATCTCCCAGATATCGTCCAACAAGTCAATGCGTATATCGAAGGAGTAATGCTTGGAGCATACCGCGAGGTTGAGGGCAACGCCTACGTATCTACGTCACTGGCCCCTTGAGATAATGTTGTCTACAGATTGGTGTCTCATCCAATACAATGGTTTTACCTGACATTGTCCAAAGCACTGTTTTGTCCGCATAATTTTCGCAGAAGCCGCTGAAAGCGGGTTTGCTGTGTTTTTTATTCGTTTCCCTACTCACAAACATACTCATACCTCCTACTTCCATAATCAATCAGATACACTCAGGGGCCGGGCACGATGTATTCCATTGGAATCCATCGAGGCGTATTCAATGATACTTTCATTTTGACGGATTCACGCAGGAAAAGCGCTTTACACAATTAGGGCTCAGAGATCGATTATGGTTTAGGCAAATTTCAACCTTCAGGGGCAACGTAATATGTCTAAAACCCAGGGAGTCGCGTTCCCACTGTGAACCTTTTCTCCTGAAGTATGCCTGTACATATTGAAATGAATGCTGGTCGGTTCGCTTCCTCATACATTGGTGGCAACAATCGGTGGACGATTGGCGAACGCAGCACAGCAAAATCGGCTGGATACCGAACTCAGGGCGTTACCTACTCATGAACATAGCCATAATTCCTACTACTTACTCCATCTCATGTCGACTTGTATCTCACATGCTCCCGTGTCCTTGGTGATGTGGGGAGAAATATCCCAAGTATCGAATTCACGCGGCCTGACGTTCTTGGCTAATCTTCGGGGGCGAACGTCCTGACGTTTTTGATGAGCGTCTCATATAGCGCCCGGACGTTCGCTTCACTTCCGAGATCTTCAGGGGCGAACATCCTGACGTTTTTGATGAGCGTCTCATATAGCGCCGGACGTTCGCTTCACTTCCGAGATCTTCAGGGGCGAACATCCTGACGTTTTTGATGAGCGTCTCATATAGCGCCCGGACGTGCGCTTCACTTCCGAGATCTTCAGGGGCGAACATCCTGACGTTTTTGATGAGCGTCTCATATAGCGCCCGGACGTTCGCTTCACTTCCGGAAGATTCGGTGGCGGACGCCGCGACCTTTTCGCCGAGACTTCTTATGGCGTGCTAACCTTTCGGTCCACTTCCCGCCATCTCAGGCAAGTACCTAGGGTTTAGGCAGTGCGCAAACCCTAATTGGGATGAGCATTGGAAAGCGTGCAGGTCTCGCTGGAGCAGGAATTGCCGGCTCTCAGCGGGATGGCATTCAGAGTATGCTGGCCGGAGAGATTTAGGGCGCGCATTACAGAGCCTTCAGTTGTCAAATTGAAGAGCTTCTGAGGTCGATTGGATAGACACGGGCTTTAGAGAGCAGCGAAATGCCATCGACAGCTTCGACACACAAAATGTTGCATAAACAAGAATGTTACAATGAACAACTCACATCGGAACCTTAGGGGGTATAGACACAAAGATGTAGTAAGAAGATCGAAGCGCTGCTGCTATATCTAACGTGGGATGCGCATCAGCTTGCTCCAGATCAGCAAGACCTCGCTTTCAATTTTGTATTCATATCGTGGCGAATCCTCGAATTGACTTAAGGGGAACGGAAGACGATATCGAGTAATCATTCTCGAAAGAAGATGTTAGGGAACTACTGAAAGCGGGCGGAGTAGATTCGTCGCGCTCAATGATGGAGCTCTGCTTCGTACTCGGGCTCGTCGGCGATTGCAGGAGGCCTCTGCCACGTCCTAGGGCAAGGCCTACTGTTGTCGTCGAGACGACGGGTACTGACGACAACGAGGATATCGATGTCGACGACATTGCGGGAGGGGCTGCTGTAGGATTAGGGGATGACGAGATTTTGGACGAAGTGGTACTTTGGGACATCGTCGAGCTCTCCGAGGTTGTGGTCGGCTTCAGGGCGGACCCCCGACCAGGGGCTAGTACGATTTTCGAAGAGGTGGTTGGTGCAACGATTGGGTCGACGGTACTCGAACTCGCTAAACTAGAGCTTGAGGAGACGATGCCACTTGATGGTAGGAAGGGCTGTGAATTCGTGGTTGTCCCCGAAGAAGCTGCCTGACTGGTAGTGCCTGCTTTGCTGGTCGTGCCGTTCGAAGTCGTTACGGCTATTTTCGAAGTGGTCGTAGCAGCTTTTGATGTCGTCGTGGCTGCTTTCGACGTGGTTGTGGCTACTTTCGAAGTTGTCGTAGCTGCTTTGGAAGTAGTAGTAGCCGCTTTAGAGGTAGTCGTCGCCGCCTTTGAGGTTGTGGTAGCTGCCTTCGATGACGTCGTTGCTTTACTTGTCGTGGCTTGAGACGTAGTCGAAAGTATGATCGACGTTGCTACCGAAGAGGAGCTTGGCACGAATAGCGTTGTTGAGGTTGCCAAGCTAGACGAGAGAACATCCGACTTTGATATCAGAGATGTGCTGGCCAAGACAGTGCTGTCTAGATTTGTGCTTGTAATGGCGCTACTGCCTAGAATCGTGCTTGTTAAGCCAGTGCTATTAGCAACCGCGCTTGACGAAATTCCGGAAGAGCTGTCCGCAATCGTTGTGCCATCTTGTCCCCTGGTCAATGGAACATCTACGGTCGTGGTCGCGACGCTAGTGGCATTTCCAGTCATCGTCACAGCGGTGTCCGTGATAAACGTGGGCGAGGCATTGCTGATGATGGTTGTGGTGGGCACCGAGATGACAGTACTTGGGATTGTCAAGGTAGTTTGATTGGTATCTAGTGACATTGAAGTTGAAGTAGGGACCGATGTTTGCGTATTGCTTGTGATAATCGTAGAGGTAGTCGCATTGAGGCCGAATGGATCATTGGCGATTTCAGCCAACGTAGGCTCTTCGTTTAATTCTGGCCCAATTAGTCTTCCCCAGTTGGCCCATCTTCGTTCTTTATATCCGGCACAAGTGGGCTTGGTACCAGACGTCCATGGCAAATTGCCTGGGTTTATCATACTATAGTCAGTAGAGACGCATTCATCGGTGCTGGTCACAACCTACATCCTGGCAGGGCATCCAAAGAACCATCCCAGCCAACTGTTTCATCCGCCACTTGCGTGTTGGTTGACAAATGACAATTATTGGCAGTGGTCTGGTTCCAGCTAGGTGCGAGTGGAGGGCAAGCCTGGTCTGCGCGCAAAGAAAAGTCGGTATCCAGGCATTGCGTGACAACCTGCTGTAGCACAGTTTGATTCCATCTGGTAGAGAAGCCGAATGGTAAGCTGTTGCCGAGATACTATAAGATTAGTTTGACTGACCCGTTTGCAAAATCAGCGCTTGAAGGAGGAACAGATCGAGTCAGCGCGCGAGTCCATAGAATACTCACGAAAGACAGCTCACTGTAAGCCGTAACCCGTTGTGTCGCCATTTGCAAGAATGTATGTTGGTGCCAAGTCTCCGTTACCTCCGAACTCGTCTCCCGGACCTTGATACCACTGCATCCAGCCATTGGTGCCGTATCCGAAGTAGAAGGTCTCAACGAGGATACTTGGGATTCGGCGTTCGTAGCCAACTGGGCCTGTGAGAGCGATGTATTTTCAGCTCGTATGACGATGATGTAGTATGTAGCAGATATACATACAATTGGCACCTGTCAAGCCTCCTCCAAGATTTGGGTACTTTACGTGTCCGTATGGATTGCTCAAATCGAATGCTTGACCATTCCAGCACGACGGGACTAGACGGTAGGAAGTCAAATAAGATAGTCTGCCCATACCGTGACCTTGCTAAAGTGGGTACTTACACCATACTTTGGTCGTAAGGAAGGAACAGCCAAACTTGGGCAAATCATATGTCGAGTATCCAACCACTGTACCATTTTTGTAGTCGCGCTCGCAATAATAGAAGATGGACAAGTCCTCCTGGCTGTAGCCACCACCCGTCTTCTTCGCAGGATTACCAGCTACCATCTGTACGAGGCGGAAAGGTCGAGGTCAGCCGTTACTCCCAAAGGAGGCTGGATAAAAAGCTTGTCCTGACACACCTCGAAAGTTTCTGGGAACGGTTCAACGTAGGTTCCTGGTCCCGTTCCTTTCTTCAAAGTCGGGAAGTTGTAGTATATACGAGTTTGACCCCACATTGGGGAGTACCTGCTTGACCCGTCGGGCTGCAAGATGACCTTGTAGAGCGTTGGATGCCTGCACGGGGATGGAAAGTTGCAGTTTTAGCAAGTTTCATGGGGAAAGGTAGCAGTCTTGAACACTATAAAGTAACCAACCAATAATTGCTCACTAATGGAAGGTGGTACTCAATATATCAGTTTATATCGCGAGACGCGTATATCGTATTCTAGCCTTACTGTCCGCTTGAGGGGCCATTGATGAACATGTCGAATTTCGGAAGACGTTCGGATCGTAAACAGCGTTGAAGTTGTTTCCGCCAACGACACGGTGCTAATCAAGGTTTTACCGGCATCAGATGATGCTGGCGTACGGCTGTAGTCGAAATATATCATACTATGTGCTGGGAGATTGCGCCTGGGAAAATAATCGGGTCCAGCCTCGTGGAGACCAACGGTCGCAAGGAATCGAAGACAATTCGATCTGCAAGTGTTGCGAAAGGGGGTATGAGCACAGCTGAAGGAGCTTTGACCGACATGTAAGGCACTGCAAGACTCACTGCCAGCTTCCGCAATACCGACACAGGTGCATGTCGCCAATACAACACGTGCCACAAAGCCAGCCCGGCGGTGGCGTCGCATTTTTGCTGGCTTGGATGAAGACATGCCGCTTGGTGAGATCGGCTTTGCGGTGCTAAAGTGAGTCTAGTTGTTTCCTGCTTGGCTGGAATCTTTGCTGGTCTCCTCCTGCTGTCCCACGAGCTTGATATTCTTGCAGCTTCCTGCAAGCCACGTTTGGGAGATGAGGCAGAGGCAGCTGTTAAAGTAGTAACTCCACCAGCGGTTTGTGCGTGACAGTCTTGAGTGTACTGTGTTTGTTTGTATAGCTGGTACTTTGAGAACGCCTCTGGTCAACGAGTGCCAGTAGTCAAGGAAAAGCAGACAGATGCGATGTGAAGCTGTCCTCTGCAAGACGTGCCTCTCGGCGTCTGCCTGGTCAATTCTTTTTCTGGGCTCCCGCCCAGCAGATCATGGTCAGCGAAGCGAGAAGATCAATTAACGCTGGCATGGTTCCGGGGAAACGGAACCTTCGGCAAGCCACAAACGGAGCCGCGACCATCGATGGGCGAACGAGCGGACGCGCTGCGGTGCATCTCGGACAGAAGAAGCTCGTCAAAAGGTGCTTCTGCGTGTCAGCAAGCGGGTCGCCAGACTTGCCACGTGCGTATCAAGCTGGTAGATGTTGTCCCGAACCCAGGATGATCGTGAACCTTGAGGACATTAATATATTCTGGCATGTTCAAGTAATTCAGGGGAACGGCACACTTGAAAGGCTGATGCCCCACAAGGCAGCGACGACTTGAGTTTGAGTTGGTCTATGTCCGGGGTCGGCGTCGTTGACGATGGCGGTTGCTGGGTGATGTGCGCCGAAAGGCATGGCAGACCGCAGACTGAAGTGTTTCGGTCGTCCCTCGATCAACCTGCTCGTTTCTGCCCACCCTCAAGCCAGGTCGCCACAAGCGGAATCCTCCAGAAGCACCATCCTTGTATGACTAGCAACTCTCGTCCTGATAGCGACAGTATACACGCTCAAGTACATTGTTGACTATGGACAGCACATCTGCTTCAACCTCACGCGTCCAGGCTAGCGATCTCAACGGTCCAGTTGACAGTAATATTCCAGCAAACTACATTCATGAAGATAGAAGAGAACGACGTGCGAGTCCAAGCTACAATGCGGCAGCTCATGGACGGCAGCAGAACAACGGCCACAACGGCAATAGCAATAGCAACTGGAAAAGATTGACTCCAGAAAGGCCCCTTGGCCGGCACGACGATGGGCAGGCGCAAGGCAGGCAATACGATTCAAGGCCGCAGCGCAACAGTTATGGAGGCAACCACGGCGGAGGGGTTAATGCAGACTTCTTCGCTGGGTGAGTCTATACTATTCTGTAGTACTTGGCTCTTCAATAAGCTGACGTCTGTCCTCCTGCAGCCGGCAAGCCGAGAGAGACGCTTCCACCTTTTCAATCTGGCCGCCCTCGCCTAAATCGCCCAGAAATGAAGATTCAGAAGATGAGCGCGACAGGCGCAAGCGAAAGAAGGACAAGAAGCACAAATCACACAAGTCGTCAAGTCATCACAAGAAGAAGAGATATTCGTCGCAGACGGAATCTGATTCAGAGGATGATGACAGTCATCATAAAAGCAAAAAGCACAGAAGCAGCAAGCACCGTCATGCTGATGACAAGAGTGACTCAGAGGACGAAAGAGAACGGAACCGACGCAAAGACAGGAAGCGCTCATCGAAACATCGTCACGATTCGCGCTCTCGGAGTGTAGAGAGGATCCAGAACGATCAAGAAGATGAGTGGGCCGAGAAGGGTGGACCTCGTTCCGCTGCTAAGGACGCTGTACCCGGGACAAGCTTGGTACCATCGACAGCGGGTGCAGACAAGTCGGGTCTAACAAGCAGTAAAGGCAAGGGAAAAGAGGCTGGTGGAGCCAATGCATCAGATTCCGACTCAGACGATGTTGGACCCAAACCACTGGCCGAAAGTATTGACAAGCACAATCCAAAAGACTTTGGAGGAGCACTGTTGAGAGGAGAGGGAGCAGCCATGGCAGCATTTGTAGCAGAAGGAGCACGTATTCCAAGAAGAGGTGAAATTGGTCTCGAATCCGATCAAATCGTGAAATACGAAGATGCAGGATATGTCATGTCAGGTAGCCGACATCGAAGAATGAATGCTGTCCGAATGAGAAAGGAAAATCAAGTCATTACTGCTGAAGAGAAGAGACAATTACTTAAAACTCAAAAAGAAGAACAAGATAAGAAGGAAACTATGGTTGTTTCTAGCTTTAAGGAATTACTTGAACAGAGGTTACAGGGAGAGAAGCGGAAGCAGAGGGATAACTACTAATCCGCGAGTATTTGACTTGCTGGTCTTCTTCTATCGTTATAAAGACGACTTTCACTCTCGATGTATCTTCCAATGAAATGCAATGTATAGTACAGCGCGAAATCTGCTCCAGGTGATAGTTTCTCGCAAATAAATCAGAAGGATTGGGTCTTAACGCTCATAGCAATTTGAAAGCAGCATAGACGTCTCCCGTGCAACGCCCGACCTTGCCCGATGTACATGTTGCAACCTGCACTTAGACGTCAGGAATCGCCAAATGAACGGACTAATCAAGACAACAGCATCAACGGGTAACAACTCAAGAAACTTATATCCAGCAAGCAGTCTGACAGGTGACAGGGCATATAATCTATCAAGCCTTGCGCTTCTTGTCCTGCTTAGTGACTATTTTCTTCTTCTCCCTCAGTTTCTCAGCCTCTGCATTCCTCTTGTTCTCGCCGAACTTCATCTTGTTATAGAGTTTGCGCTGCTTGTTGCTCAATAGGATACTAGCTGGGTTCGCCTCTTGAGTCTTAGCGGAATGAGATGCAGCTTCTTGTGCAGCTTTATTGATCTTCTTAGAATCATTCTTGGTAAGAGCGAGAGTCTTCTTTAAAGCGCTGAGCTCGGTTTCAAAGACAGAATATGCGATTCCGTTCGATTCAGCTTCTAGTTCAGCTTGATGCATCAGAGAAGCATCGTCTGGATTGCTGGCTGCTGCTAAGAGAGCAGGTCGGATCTGAGATTCTTCCGCATCCTGTGTAACGCTATCGTCTTCCGCTCCAAGTCCGGTGAATTCTTCGACTTCGGTATCATCAGCCTCCATTTCGGATGTCACAGCTGCAGCGTCCTCTTCTTCGTCAGCTGCAACGTTCTCTCCTTCCTCCTCCTCCTCATCATCATCCTCCTCTGATAATTCAACAGCCTCGCCACCAGCTTCGGTTGGTATATAGCCACCTTGCCGTCTAACTTGGTCATAATCGACGAAGGGACTCAAGTGAGGTGGAAGAACCTTTCCAGGAGCATACTGATCCGTAGGTAGTATTTTGCGAAGGTTGATACAGTCTACGACCCATTGAGGCTGGATGTAGGCTCTCTTGCCTGCAGCTGCACCGTTCAAGCCAGGTATCACAAGCGCGCTTGATGATGAACCCTTTGAGGACGATGCAACGGGTACAGGTCGGTCAATGACATGATGGGTAATGCGCGGATCATCAATTGTATATGGAGACCCAGCACCCAGAGTAGCATCCCACCCAACTTGACCGCCGAATGACCGGATTACGAATTCGAGGGTAGGTCTAGTCACTTCACGAGAGAGGTAGAAGTAATATTCGGAAAAGATGTTGGTGAGCTCTTCGTCGCTGGTTTGGTTCGCTGGGGTGACTTCGCTCTCGTCAAGTGATTTAGGGACATCCTCCTTGCCAGAGGTGGTCTCGACAACCATAGAGTCGCCTTCGACTTCATCCTCAACAGTCGCAGCCGTGCCATTAGTGGCACCAGAATGATGCGTGATTTGTCGAATCTGCTTCTTTACATCCTTGGCAGATACCTTCTTTCCATCCTTGTGCAGTCCTTCTTCCGTGCCTTTCTTGCCTTCAATCGTCAATGTGCGACTCGTCTCTTCGAGAAGTAAAGCTCCAATGCCAGCACCGGCATCGTCTTTCGATGAGTCTAGCTTTGGAGGGTAGTTGAGATTGATCTCGTGGTATAGTCGGAAGAGGACAAATCCTAGGACAGTCTGGTAGAGTTCCAGGAATGTCAACATCACTCTAAAGTCGATGTCGGAAGGGATCTGGCGCAAAATATAGTCATCAGTTCTGAGTTTAGGGAATACTCCAAGAGAGCAGCTTACATTCTGAGTGAACATGTACGGAACGAGCCAGGTGATAATCTCTCCCTTGACATTGGCTTGAAAGTAGATACCCTTGACACTTAGGAACACTTTACGAAGAGAACGCGTTCGCATAACGTATAATTGCCATTCTGCTGCAAGCTTCGAGCAGTTCGCTACAATGGCAGCTGGGATCTTTTCGGTGGCTGGAAGATGCGCAAACAGCACAATGAGGGACAGAGCATCGTCCATGTCTCTAACGGCATCTGGAAATGATGGATATCTAGCAATTAAAGGAGTTTAGCATCCCAGAACTGGGTCAGGTGGCAATAGAGTAGCATGACTGACCTCTCCTTGACGATGTGGTCCAAACGGTATTTGGGCTTCTTGTTCTCTTCCAAATTCTTAGCAGTGCTGTATTCCCCTCTTCCAATAGCTCTCGAAAGCTTCTTAGCGAAAGATTTGTGCTCTCGTAGCTTCTGCAATACTGGCTCGTGCAACAGGTACTGAATATCCTTTACATAGTAGAATGAAGCGGGTGCTGTGGAACCCTTGTTTGCCTTCTTGTGGTTTCGGGGTTGGCGAGGGTAAATGCCTACAGTATAATGTACTTTCCAGTCAGTATACGGTTCGCTATTGATATCTTCGCATGATCTTGCTTTGCGCACCTTTAAGAATGCAAAGCCGTCTAAAGTCGGACATGGAGCATTGCAGCTTCTTGATAGCTTGAGTACGGTTCTACAACGATATCAATCAGCTTGACTGCAGCTGCCTGCCCCGAGCGTATACTCTTGCAACACCCACAATGTAATTTTTGGCTGCACCGGCATCGCCCTTCTTCTTTCGCGCCTGACCACCAGTAGCGCGCGCCATTGTGAGAGACGTGTGTAGTCGTGTGTTGCAGGTCTACCAGGTATGAAGAAGTACTAAACCTCGCACTTTACTCTGGCTTGAACAGACCAAGCTGTCGAGAAGTGTGATTTTTCTGTCTTCAACTTGCTCGATCATGCACCTTGTGGCGACAGAAATTTGCTGGAGCGCTTGGACGGCATTTTGCAGAGACTTTGCAAGTGTAACATCAACGAAACCGGCATACTACGCTCTGACACATCAAGTACTGTCTCCATTGACCTACTCTGACACCATGCGCGCTAAACGGAGCAAGAGCTACAAGCGAGCGATGCAGCTCTATACGACCGCATTCAAGTTCAGGCAGCCTTACCAGGTGCTGGTGGACGGCGAATTCGTCAAGAGAATGAGCCAGCAGAAGCTTGACCCCACCGGAAGACTCGCTGATATCCTTGGTGGTGATACGAAGATCAGTTGAGTCGCTTTACGTTTTGCGAAACATCACTTGACCCGCACATACTGACCTTCTCGATCACATACGTTGCATCTACTGTTGTATCCTGGTGTCCGTCCTGTCACCTTCTTGTTGATGATACAGTGATCACACAATGCGTTGTCTCGCGTCTGTACAGCGAAGGCGCAGCAGCTCAAGCAGCAACAGATCTAGCAAAGACATTCGAAAGACGTAAATGCAATCATTGGCAAGTGAAAGAGACAGATGGGGAATGTATAACAGGCATCATAGGCACAGACAATCGCTATCGTTACTGTGTCGCATCTCAGTCACCTGCTACGCGAGGACAATTACGGAGAGTTCCAGGGGTACCGATACTTTTCGAAACTAGGGGGATGGTTCTTCTCGAACCACCGTCAGATGCGAGTGTCAACCAGCGCAAACATGTAGGTCCTTGTCAATTTCTGCGACGTGGACGAAATGGTGCTTATATTCTTCACTTCTTCTCTTCTTCAGCTCGAAGAGTCCAAACTGCATATACCGAAAGAAGAGCTAGCTATGCTAAAACCCAAAGCCAGTACTTCCAAATTACCCGCTTCGACCAACGATAAAGCCGCAACCTCCGTGGTTGTGGATGGAGAAGCGCAAACTCCTGCCTCAGGTGTGGACGCTGCCGCCGGCTTACCAGCCGCAACCCGGTCTACAACAGCTACGAAACCCAATACAATCGAACAGAAATTAGTCAGAGCACACGCAAGCAAGAAGCGGAAAATAAAAGAACCAAATCCATTAAGTACAAAGAAGAAGAAGCCGAATATGACTACAGCACCGAAAAAATCTGCCTCGACAGCGTCATCGTCGTCACGTGTGAAAGGTGGAGCTGAAAGTGGGAAGAGTCAGTCAGAGCCGTCAGCGGATCTTACGAAGGGACTCACCCGTACGCAAGGTGACGGAACGAGTAAGAAGGCTCTCAAGCGTAAGCAGAAGAAAGCACAGAAAGAGACACAAGACCCCAAGGAAGGTGCGCCTCCAGCCGGAGCAGCAACCGACATGCATGTCGATTAATCCCTCCACCGCGTGAAGGTTGAAGCAAGTTGGCAGCCCTATTGCAAATTGGTTTGATCTCTCCCAAGTTTGTTGTTGTACCATATCCCTAGCCGCAAATATCGCTGCATGTCTCTTTCTTCTAGAACACATGGCAATCGCTATCAAGCCGATTGTTCATGTACACACCTAAGGCAGTCGTAATTTTCTGAGCAAAGAACTTTCTCGAATACCATTTCTCGTTCCACCTGACCGCCCCGGAGTGGCATATCAGCCTCACAGAGATATTTAAAGCCATTTTTCTCCAGCACCCTCCTACTAGCTATATTATCGGCTCTGAAGATTCCCTGAATATACTTCGCGTTCATATGGTTCATTGCATACTTGAGTGCAGTTGCCGTTACTGCCGTCATTAAACCTTTCGAGCCGACATCTGCAGAAAGGTAATAGCCTTTTGGATTGGCCCCAAGAATCAGGTTTCTATTTTATCAAGCTGCAAGGGGACAAAGAAAGGTAAAGATTCACCTATACTATACCGAATAGTCTCGTCACCAGCTTTCTTAGCGTCATTTTCCAGTCTCAGCCTCTTACGTTTTTGAGGGTCGATGCCTTCCATCCACTCCCATTCATTCCTTCTAATACTAAAATAACCAACCAATTCTCCAGATTTTACATCCCTAACGACAGAGAAAGGAAATCTAGAGCTTAACAGAACAATTCTCTCTTCTTCTGTTTTAGATCTCAAACTTTTAAATTCGGAATTGTCCGGTTGGGATTTGTACCATTCGTATGCGTTTTCAAGCGTGTATGGCTGAGGTACATTTGCTAGAAATTTGTATATTGCAGGTTGAGAGAGGATATTGTTTATTGATGGTAGGTCACTCTCATTTAACAAGGTTAAGCGATAATGCGAATTCAGAGAATCAGGTAGAGGCAGGTATGGTACAGCCTCGTGAGTCTCATCGCAAGCTATGGTGACTGACATAGCTAACTGATATTCCGACGACTGGAAATGACTAGATGGAATGCTTCAAGAAGCAAAACATTCACAGAAGTACATCGCGGCGCTCATCGAACTGAATGGGGCGATGACTCAACCTTGGATGTAAAAATGGCATCCACCCGGCTCGTTCGAGCAAGGCCGAAAAATGTGTTCAACAAAGGGTGATTCTGGTCATAAATCGTTAGAACACGAGATACCAAGCACGGATTGCTTTCGTGCAGCTATATTCTTTTCAGTTCTGAACACGGGCCACAAAAGAGGAGGTAGTAGAGAGGGAACACGGTGGAAATACCGCGTTTCAGGCAGCTAAATTAGATAAGAAGAAAGAAAAAGTAGACACGACAACAGCAAAGACAACAGGGAGCGTTCAAGCACCCTTGCAATTTGTAATCGGCCATCAAGGAGAACACAACCCACAGTACGAAAAGGGAAACCGAACAAAAAGAACAAATAGAAGAAGGACAATAAAGCTAGAGCTAGCTAAAGACGACTGGCTTGTTTGATAGTAGTTTCTCGGGAAAGGTGCAAGACTTGGAATGATAGTGAACAGGCAGATATTAAAATTCAGAGAGGCGGTTGAAGAGGCCAGGCCACGAGAGAGGAAAAAGAAAGAAAAAGAAACCAATCGACCAGCAATTCGTCCATTTTCTGTTCTTCTCCACGGCGGTACGTGGTAAAGTCTTTCTCAAAACCTCATCCTCCTGTTTCTTCCCATTTCCACTCCTTGCTGGACTTCATTCCCCTGGCAAAGAGAGAAGCCAACTACCAATATTTGCCCTTCTGGAATTCACCCTTTTCGACCAGACCACCAGTAAATTTCCATTTAACACCTTTTCCTACGGTATTCTTCGATGCATCGAATGAACCATAGACAGCCTGGAAGAGTGCTTTGGTAGCGTCGATTGATCCTGGAGTGCGTACCCATTTCTGTTTGAGTTGCAACAAGCGGAAGAGGCGAGAACAACGGGGCGGTCTCGAGTCAGTCTTGCTGTACGGAACGTTCTTCATGCATAGTCATTAAATGAGGCCACTCACATCGTCGAAGGCATCACAGATGAAAGCGATTGTCGTCTTGCCATTGCTGTTGCAAGTAAACGTGAAGCGTGTTAGATTGTGTCAAACACAAAAGTAGTGTGGAGATACACGACAACAAGAAGAGTCATAGTAAAAGTTTTCTTACTATTCGATTTCGACTTCACGACCGCAATAAGCCTTTGTTGCCTTCTTGTAATCATAGCCAAAGTTGCTCATCATGGCATTGAGGGAGGGAGCAAAGCACATCCAGTCGTCCTTGAATCGTCACAATAGAGTGGATTAGCTCGACTAGTCTAGAGCCAACTCCTTTGAAAAGGACATGGCTTGTATCAACTAGACCTACCTTGTAGCGTGTCTGGCACCATGATTCGCCGTTCGTAGAGTCACCACCGTGGTTAGTGTAGAACCAAGACATGATACCGGTATTCCCACTTTGGAAAGCGGAGATTCGACCCAGTTTAGCATCTGCGCTTCCACTGCTTCCACCTCCGCCTCCGTTATTGTTACCGTTGCCGTTGTTGTCGTTGTTGTTATTATTAGCGGGAGGAGCGGGCGGAGTGGGCTTTGGCGGTTCCTGCTTGGGTGGCTGCTGTTGCGGCTGCTTTTGCGGCTGCTCTTTGGGCTGCTGTTCTGCTGGCTGTGGTGAAGGCATAGGCTGAGGTTGAGATGATGCAGGAGGATTCACAACCATTACAGGAGGGTCCAAAGGGATCTGAGGAGGAGATGATCTAGGCTTGCAGCTGCCAGTACCACGTTTATGCTTCCTCTGCAGGTTATTGCGGACAATCTGTCTCTTGCTCATTCTGGTGTCTCCAGCTACTAGGCCTGAGCGTGCGAGTAGATGGGCATTGTCCTCCGAGGCAGTGTTGGCGGATACTGCTGTGAGAGCCCCCAGGGCGATGAGCAAGGTGGTGATCCGCATGTTGGTGGGTGCTATGGATGGTAGAGAGTCAAAGAGTGTGATGAGCTGATGCGGCGAGATGGGGGTGTCGTCTGAACGCCCTCTATGCCCGTGCTTGAAAGGACAGTCGCACGGCTGCAGGGAGCTGCACCGGGGGAGAGATAGGACAGGGAGTGGGGACAGCAGGGCCGAAGAGAGTGTGTTGTGAGCAGGTGAGCAGCAAGTGAGTATGCATGCTGTTAGCCAGAGAGAGAAGAGAGAGGATCCCAGGCACTGCTCAAGATCCCCTTCCTTCTGCCCGCTGCCTTGTCCTCTCGGTCCGTGCATGCTCGAGGTGGGTGGAGTGGACAGGACACCGTGCATGCATGATCATCCATCGGACAGGTCGGCAGACACATGGATTAAGAGTTTGATGTGTGTGGATGTCCATACGATGGTCAGGCATGTACAGTATTCGGGATGCAGTGCAATGCGGGTGTCCAGCTTTATGGGAACTTCATCGCATGCAAGCGGCTAGACGAGCACAGTGATCTGCTGGCTGGCTCCTATCCACCACTTATGTAGTCTGTGCCATGGGCAGCGCTGGGCTCCAAGAAGACCTGTCAGTGAAGCCATGGCAGAAGAGCTCGCTATGCATGAAATGCACGGAAAGGCTTCTCGGCCGACCGATTGAAGTGCGTGGCGCGCGTGCAGAGGACAGCAAGAGCCGACGATATCAAAGCCAGCCAATAAGCCTACATATCTATCATAAATTCCATGATTCATTTCAAATGAAGAGGTGAACTATTCTGACAAAAAAGAGAAAAGAACGCTGAAACGATACAATAATTTCTTATAGGGGGAAACCTTGAGAAAAATACTGCATCTTTCAGAAAGGTATGATAAACATGATGAGAGCGAGATGACAATCCAAAAAGGGTTTTCAAAGAGTTCAGGAAAGAACACGATTTTCGAAAAACAATATAAAAAGACTGTAATACCGCCTAAGTTTGTCGTTTCTTCCCGTCGTTTGAAATAAAAGTCGAAGAATGTTTTTCATACTTGAACAACACTTGCATTTCCTTGAAAGAAGTAAAAGTCGAGCAGATGCAGTTTCCCCAAAGAGGTGCATAGTTACGACCAGCGTAATGATGCATCCCATTCAAGAAAACCTTCTCTGACTAGCTAACACTCTTACTCCCGTTCTTTGTCGGGTTGTTTAAAGCTACTTAGTACTTTCCACTCTGGAAAGTACCCTTCTCGACTACTCCTCCTGTGAACTCCCAGTCGACTCCCTGAGCGACTGTGTTCTTGTTGTTGTCGAATGAGCCATAGACTGCGGTGAAGAGACCGACAGTGACATCGATTGATCCTGGGCTGAGTACCCATTTCTGTAAAGAAAGGAACGATAAGAATATAGTCAGTATTGTTACAGTAAATTATACTTGGCATGAGAGAGATTATGGAAGCGCGAGTCTTCGTGTGAGCAAATCAAGTAACACTCACATCATCGAAGCCATCGCAGATGAAGGCGAGGGTAGATTTGCCATTGCTGAAAGGTGGGTAAAAAGCAGCGATGATTAGTTTCGTAGACGAGAAGGGTTTGACAATCAGCGAGCATGCGACGCACTAGGTGACCTTGACTTCACGTCCGCAGTATGCCTTGGTGGCAGCGCTGTAGTCGCCTCCGAAGTTGTTCAACATGGTGCCGACGGAGGGTGCGAAGCACAGCCAGTCGTCCTTTGTAGAGTAACGTCGAGTTTGATGTCATCGGGAGATAGAACGTCCAAAGTGTTGAATGTAGCAGTGGTGACACAACGTGAACGATATAACAGAAGCAGTGGGTGAGTTCATGGTCAGTCACGTGATCAGATCGTTGACTCCCCCTTTTTCCCTGCCCACGCGTCCAGCCACCCCCCCCCCCCGAACGCGCATGACGAAAAGTCAAGCAGGAAGAGCGAGGGAGAAGAAAAGGTGAAGGAAAAGCGCACCTGGTACTTTGTCTGGCACCAAGATTCACCATTGGTGGAATCAGATCCAGCATTCGTTCTGAACCATGACATGATTCCGCTGTTTGTTCCCTGGAAGGCAGAGATGGATCCAAGTTGAGCATTGCCTGTACCCGAAGAAGACCCAGAGTTTGAAGAGCTTGCTGAGCTGGTAGCGGCTGCTTGAGATGACGACGAAGAGCTCTGCTGCTGCTGTTGCTGAGCGGAGGAAGTTGGTGTGTTCTGTCTTGAAGACGAAGCGGGAGTAACAACCGCGTTGGCTTTGGAAGAGGACGATGATCCAGAAGAAGAAGACCCCGACGAAGAGGTCTTAGGCTTGCAGTAACCTGCAGCTCTCTTTGTCTTCTTCTTCAATCCAGATGCAGCCGGGTTGCCGTGCTGTCTCTTGCTTCGCATAGGGTCGCCATGCACGTTGTTTTCGAGAGAGCGCTGCTTTCGGGTCAACAGAGCGAGGTGCTCTCCGTTGCCGTTGCTGTTCGATGCAGCTGAGGACAGTGCGGTGAAAGCACCAATGACGGTGAAGACTGCTGTGAGACGCATTGTATTCTTCCTTGTTTGGTAGATTTATAGATTGAAAGGAAGCTTTGTTGACTGGAAAGCTCGAACCGAGGGCTGTTTGCACTGATTGATGAACCGAGAGTGGGTGTATCTGCTGAAAGATAGGTCGAGAACTACTACCGTGCCTGCGATAGTATGTGTCGACGTATGAATAAACGTATATAGAGAGTGTGGTGGATCAGAACGAAAGCAAGCTGCACACCTCGAGACGTGCGACATGCGCTCTTTCCAACCTCGCCCGTCCCCTGCCTGCAGATGAAAAGGTGTGCCGGAATTTTCGGGGTTTCCGCCCCTTTCGAGGGGAGGGGGTTTGACTTATTTCTGATAACTGTGCATTACTATTTTGTACACCTATTTGTTACAAAAGCTTACACTCGGTTACGGACCACCCTACAACTAGACAGCTCGCGCCCGAAAAGCAAGTCTCGTCGTGGCGGCAATTATTACGACCGCATTCCGATCACCAAACTCGCAATCACCCCAAATTTCAACTTCCACTCCCCTCGAAATTCACATCATGTCAAAGCCATCTCTGGCTTCGCCCTTGCATCGCTGGTCTTCTGGAAAACTCGGAGTCTCGACGCGTGGCCGACACCTTGCACTCTTTGCTGTCTTTGCTTGCAAGGTTCAGGCTTTGAATTATTTACAGTCGGCAGGATCTACCATAATTCATGTGTTGTTCCCGGCTCGCTGCCTCGAAGACAGCTTGTGACTTCCGTATGATATGTACCCCTGGTGCCTGTCACTGGTTTTCAGTGGCCGATTTTTTGCATCTCGTAGCTGTGCATGCTCTAGACGTCTTACACGCTCGGCTCCTATGTAGAGCTGCGCTTTTACAATCCATGAGCAAAATAATAATAGACACGTGCAGCGATGTCGACGTGTTCTGCGCAGCCTGTACCGTACGCGTTCTTGAGTTACCAGAGCACAGCAAATTGTGCCATAAAGGATCTCCAAATAAACGTCCACTTTTGCCGGCTATACAGCACCTTTATTTCGCGATAGCAGTAACGACAGTTACAACACCCAATAGCCCAAGCTTGCAACTCAGGCGGACATGCGGCCCAGTCCAGATCAGGTCTCCAATTCAAGGGAAGTACATAGTAGAGTATATGCACCCCCGCGCAAGCGACCGTAATAAGACGATTCTCGACTGATTGGACATCCAGACACTTCACCAGGCGCGACATACTCATTCTGGGGTCACTTGAACTCTGCGCTGAGTGAGTGACTACGATAGCCAGGGCCGTGTGTCAGCTTGAAAGCGTGTCGACAGGGTGGCACAGAGACATCCATTGCTGACAGCTAGGTCATCTTCTTGGCCACGGTATTGTTAGTTCACCATCTGCAAGTATGAGCCTTGGGGTACTTGCTAACTAGAGAAGAAAGGACCGGTTGAAGGTCATCAGCGGACACTTTCACCCGGTTGGTGCGAAACTTGCCAGTATATTCCACAGCAATTGTGTCTGGAGATCCGACTTCTGAGGTGTCTCTCCCTGAAGCAAAGATAACAGGATCTGCCGGTCACGAAGGACCTGTCTACTGAATCAGCACGAGGTGGAGGATCAGCCGCACGGCCAGCAGGAGAGCAGTGGTGATAGTAGAGCATGTCTCTTTGTTTCAGTCTGCAACGAGAATTCGAAAGCCCTCATCAACTACCGTACCTTGGGAGTTGCCACAACGACATCATACAGGACCTTTGGTTGAATGGTCCAGTGAGCTCGAGCTTTGCAAACAAAGATCATGCCAGCAGAGCGGACACATCTGTTAGCGGATCCGCGTGCAGGAGCTCTTCTTCCCAAAGTATGTCTGAGTCTTCGGTAAGATGTCATGATTGCTCGAGGATGGTCGGAAACATGTATAAGCGGGACACGTGAACGTGTGCATGTAATGCAAAGGTTCATCTTGTTAAGATCGTAGCACATTGTATTTGAGTTGACGGATGCTCAAGATGCTGGGGACTGCATAACAGCCACTTTGGCCAGCAGGCGATCGGAGCCTTTTGAAGTGTGTCCGGCTTGTTTCTGTTGCATTTGGTAACTTCTGCTTGTATGAGACTAGCTATACAGCACCAGGTGCTGCCTTGCCATGCAACCGCCCGTCTGTCGCGCTATGGTCGACCACTAGCTGGAAGAGCAACGGTAGTGGCGAAAAAGTCATGCTTTCACTTCTCGACGGCTCGCACAGTGGAACAACAGCAGGAGCGTACAGCTGGTTCGACTCCGCAAGGGTCGTTATCAAGGAAAGATGTCAGACTACGCTTCGCACCGTCGCCGACTGGATCCCTGCACCTTGGTGGACTGAGAACAGCCCTCTTCAATCATTTGCTCGCTCGGAATTTAGGTGGGAAATGGCTACTAAGGATAGAAGACACCGACAGAGTAAGTTTGAAATGCCAGTTGTACTCTTATTGACAAGAAATCGCTAATTGCACATCAACATAGACCAGATTCGTACCGGGCGCATTAGAAGAATTATTACGCTGTTTAGATTGGGCAGGACTGCATTATGATGAAGGTAAATCAGTACTGTGGCTTCCTCGACTTGGTATTTTCTGATGGATTTTCCCGCAGGTCCTGGCAAAGAAGGTGCATGCGGGCCATATATTCAGGTTAGCATGTATTATACCATCCTTCGCATCATAAATGTTGAAACAGCTTGACACCAGTCTGAGAGGCGGAATATGTACGAAGCACACACGGATGAGCTGCTCAATAGTGGACACGCCTACCATTGTTTCTGCCCCGCCGAAAGACTGGAGGCTCTGCGTTTGGAAGCGCGTCGTACAAAAGCACCAACGCATTATGACGGGCACTGTCGACATCTGTCCATGACCGAAGTGAAAGAAAGAGTAGACAAGGGAGATCGGCATGTCATACGTTTCAGAGTGAGTTTACATGAAAACAGATGTTGATGCACGCGACAAGTCTAAACGACATTCCGACACAGAATCGAGACCTACCGAAAGACTCAGTCGACCTGGTGTACGGGCAGCTCAATTTCCCAAAACTACCTCAAGAAGACTTCATCCTCATCAAAGGAGATGGCATGCCGACGTATCACTTCGCAAATGTCGTAGATGATCATGATATGCGAATCAGTCATGTTTTACGGGGCGAGGAGTGGATTCCATCCATCCCGAAACATCTAGCTTTGTATAGTGCATTCGGTTGGGAAGCACCAGCTTTCGCTCATATGCCAATCCTTGTAAATCCTGATGGCAGCAAACTCAGCAAAAGAAGCGGGGATGTCAAGGTCACGGACTATATCGTGAGATCACACGTAGTGTATATGGTGCAGTCTGATGGCTGATTCGAAATGCCACTCACCAGGAGAGAGGCTTTGAGCCAGAGGCACTTGTCAACTTCGTCGCCCTGATGGGCTCCAGCTGGCCGAGCACCGACCCCGAGAAGCCCGCATCGGATCTCATGACGATGGAGGAAATGGTGTCCAGAGTAAGTAGTTGTCTTGTCAGCCCAACCTCAGGTGCTAACGCACCGGTTCTACGTGCATTTAGTTCTCCTTGAGTAACATGAACAAGCATCGCTCAACAATGTTCGCTGGCAAATTAGCTTATCTCAACAAAGAGCACATGCGAAGCAAGATTCAGACCAAAGCCGGAGCAAATGACCTTATCAAGCGAGCGAGGAAGGCGGTCGCACAGACGCTGAATCTCAAGTACGTTAGACCTTATCCAGTGAACGCATGCGAAGTGTGCTCACAGCTCTTGCAGCTCTTCGCAGCTTACCAACGAGAATATGCAGAAAGCACTGCTTCTCGGTACTGTGAGGCTATCTCTCAGCGTAGTATGACCAAGAGCGCGGCTAACATGTTCATCTCTCGTAGGAACGGATTGACATTGTCAACGAACTGCCACAAGTGTACCCGTACTTCTTCATCAAGCCTGATCTAAAGTCTGAAGAGGCTGTTAATATGCACAGAAAGATCGATGGCCAAGCATTGCGTAAGTTTCGTGTTGTCGAGCTGTGTTCCGACTGCTATGCTAATGCTCTATTACTACAGGCAAGATACTTGAAGAAACCACGAAGAGTCTCTCGGGACTGCCCGAGTCTTGGTCGCTAGACGCAGTGAAGGCGGCTTTAGAGGATGTCGCCGTGAAAACAGGTCTTAAGGGTGCGAAGCTCATGACACCGCTGCGGTATGCTTTGACCGGTACTAAGGTAGGCTACGTCTCTTCACGCCATATTCTGAATGTGCTTCCTGACTTCTGCAAATGCGCTTACAGTCCGGTCCGGGCATCGCGAGTCTCATGGAACTCCTCGGAAAGCAAGAGACACTGGACCGTCTAACGGCTGCGATCTGATTGCGGATATCTGAGCCGAACCCCAAGAGGGCGTCTTACATCGGGCTCTCGTGGCTCTCATGCATACAACGAGAACACGAACAGATGAAACCCCACCCAGCTCGAAGACGCTTTCTCCTGACATCTACCCTTTCATTGAAAGCATCTTCAATATAATTGATGGACAGCTCCTCACCTGCTTCAACAGCATGCTTGGCGGTGAAGGTGTACGCTCGGCCGTGCCTTTTCTTGCCAAGATTCGCGGAGCAAGAATGATTGAAGAACGAAGCATTGGTCCATGTGCCATAACCTAGCATCTCTCCATCGCGGCCAAGCTCGTCTTCGAAGATTCCGAAAGAGTTGCCGTGATCTCTAGTGACTAGGGCTAGTACCGTTTCAGCCGTGCAAACCGGACGAAGAGCAGGTGGGATTTGATAGCGAAGGTAGTGGAAGATTCGGACATGTGACTCCAGAAGTGCAACGGACTCGTATGGTTGCAATGACGGATTAAGGGAAAGAAAGGCTTCCCAGCCTGCTGGATTGCGGTACCTGGCTGTAATGCCATCGAGTAGGAAAATAACAGTATCTTGATCGTCATCTTCATGAAGTAACGGCATGCTCTTGGGTATTGATACCTTCTCTGCATTTGTCCATATTTCATCTATTTGAGCCGGCGACAAGAGATTGTCACTTTCCGTTTCTGCTTGCTTGCCCTTCTGCATTTTTGCTAGACCAAGCGTGACTTGCGATAGAGCTTCAATCCCAATATCGCCTATACATGTCCTCCAGGCTTCGCGGCACCCTTCTGAGCAGAACCAAGCTACGCCTCGTCTGTCTTTGCCAAAGCTACTTCTCTCAACGTACTTCATCTTGCGGCCCCTGTCGTATGCAAAGCAATGTGCACATACTTCTTTCTTGAATGGACCATACACTACATTGACAAATGGCTCACTCGCTGAATATACCGGAGTACCCGCGGGGATTGCTTCAGCGACATATGCACCCAATCCGCCAGTATATGCAGTTGCTTGAATAGCGATGCTTTTGGAGGTGATAGAAGGATGGCGTTGCCGTATAGCGTTTTGAGTGATAAGAAGGAGCTCTGATGGCAATTCAGGTGGAACTGCCATGTTGTTGTACTGCTATACGATGTGCAGTCCGATCACCGTTCGTTTCGGATCGAATGTACAGAGAAGGCAGGTCTTTGAGACTGGCAGCCTGAACCGCTTTAATGTGTCCGATGTCACTCTATAGCCAATGCATATGACATTGCTCGAACCGATGGTCTCCTAGGTACAGAGTCAACCCGCACTGTAATCTTCCGTACACGGCAAATTTAAAAAAGCACGTGCAGAATAGGTCGAATGCCGCCCCTCATTAGATGTTATGAATGGCCCAAGCTATGCTACAAGTATTATGTCTAATGGGTGATATTCAGAGAGCTTCTGCCGCCCAGCAGAGTCATAGTCTTCGAAGCTTCCGCGTTACGCCGTCTCCCCTTGGCAGGCGAGACAACGGAACTTGCATTGCCAGATTGCGCTTTCGGACGCGATGACCACCCATTGCCCAGCAGCTTTTCCAGTGTACTGGCTGTTGTTCCATTAGGCTGGCTAACGATCCGTCCGTTTGCGTTCTGGGTAATTCTAATGTCACCATTCGCTTGACTAGAATCATGGTCGAAGGCAATCTCGTCCCTTGGCTTCGGCAGCTTGCCTTCGCTGCCGAGAAGTATGGGCTGTGTAGAATGGTGAGTTTGCCCTTGCCCCTTTCTGGAGGGGAGAATCTCGTTTCTTGTGCTGTCAGTATCCGGACTTAGCTCGGACCCGACAACAAATCAGATGAAACAGGGAACGCACCTTGACATCGTGTCTGAACTGAGGGTCAAGTATATGTTTTTCAGGTTCGGTAGCGTCTGCGTTAGGTCCATGACACCCATATTGTATTCCAGCATAATTTGTTCGATGTCCTTGTTGAGCAAAAAGACAGCATATTCAAATCGATACCGGTCTACACCCCTCGAGTAAAGCGGGAAGATTTTTGGGCCTTTCATCTGCGAGATAGGATCCTGGACCAAACTTCGTGATCCCAAACATCTGATAGGATAGTACAGAGGTATCGTGAGATACGCAGCCAAAAGCTGGACAGCTTGAGCGACGTAGCCGAATGCAGATGAAACGTGATCATCGTCGATTTCGAGGCCGTTCGAGCGTTGTAAGTTTGCTTGCGCTTCAAATTCGCCGTTCGGTAAAGGTATGCCACAGATGGAGAAAAGGATGTTGGCAGCATCGACCAGATCAACGGGAAAGATAGTAGATAGCTCGCTAACGAGGGTCGCGCGGCGCTGTGAGGCTGACAGCAGAATGGATCGATACACATCCATGTCGAGTGCATGATTTGCCTTCGACTGCTCGAGAGATGCTTGTTTAGTTTGCAGAACCTCACGAGCGTGTTTGAGACTCCCGCAGCGTGCCTCCAACAGATCACGCTTGTAAGTGCACTGAGAAAGGCCGGCTTCCGAAAGGGCTTCTAAGCTAGACTTGTCCTCCTCCAACTCTTGCAGCGAGATCACCCGCATGTTGTGCTGTCTTTCGTCGCGAAAAGGCTGCGTCACAAGGAGATCACCAAGGCGACCTTGCATTTCGTATATCTCCGCTTGAAGTCTACGCACTTCCTGCTCTCGCATTATTACTCTGCGGAGCTCTTGGTCATCTACGCTCTGAACCATCCGAGTTTCTCGCACGCTGCGATCCAGAATCATCTTTCTCCGAGCGATTAGCCGCTCCCGCTCACGGACGGCATCCTTCTTTAGGGAGAGTTGGCCTCGTTCCGTGCTTCGCCTAGGTCGGGAGGCTGATATAGGCCCTGGGTCGGACACATTGCCTTGTTCTAGATCGTCATGGTTATCGATGGTCTCGCCCTTCAGAACACCCTCTTCGCCGTTGACAAGAGTGTCGGCAAGCATGAACGCAGGCAGACGTGCAGTCAGATATTCGTCAGTATTGGACGTGCGAAAAATGAGTGTATTGGCGGGTAGCTGGCGCGGGAAGAGTCGAGGCTGGTAATGTGTGATCAGCCAAATCTGGATGCCTGTGTAAGAGCGCTAGCCTTACGTCCGTTCCAAGGCTGATCAGCCTGCGTAAATCGACATTCCACTCGATTAAGAGGCTCCACTGCATGGGTTTCTTGAGATCTTCGGTGGAAACTGAGCTATCAGATTCTATCCATATTTGAGCGGTAATGCGATGACTTTTCGAAGCGCTGCTGACGTCCACCGATGAAGGCACTCTTGAGGAGAAGTCGAGGGGAAATGATGGTTCCATACTCTTCTTGTGTGCTTCTGAGATATAGAACAGATTCTGTGTGCCGATATCCCCGGGCGCATTGCCTGGCGGATCTCCGCTAGCATCGCTCCTTAAAGGCAAGGATATAGTACGAGTGCGCACCATCGATGGCCGCAGAGACGTGCCAGAGGTATCAGAGGCCATTGCTTGTGACTTAGGGACGGATAATACTAGTCGACTCCGGACCAGATGCGAGCGAATGTCTTGGTAACGTTTCAAGCGCAAAAAGCGTTCTTCCTTTTCGCTATGTCTGAACGCCGTCGCTGCTCGTATTGTAGAAGCAGAACTACCACTTGCGACAGAGAGAACAGAACCTCGGCTCGCAGATCGTGCTCTGCGCGATGCAGCGCTCATGCTGCTAGGTAGATCAACTTCGTTTGCAGTATCGATACCGGATGTCCATGTATGCCCATGATTTGAGGCCATCTGGAAAGACACATGAGGAGACATAGGTGATATCGGCCTTTCGTACCTGTTGCTCGACGGGTTGCGCGGACTATGGCCTTCTGACCCCTCGCTCTCTTCATCGTCATCATCTTCCGAACCGATTAGACTGCTGCGCCTTCGCCTGTTCTGCTTGAATAAGCGTTTAGAGACGCTCGATGAAATAGAACGTTTGCTCGACGAGCTCTTAAGGGAGGACTTGGACTTTGAACGCTCTAGTTGCAAGGGTACCGGTGTTCGGCTTGTGGAAGTCCAGCCAAATACCAGGTCAGAATCGTCTAGCTCCAGCTCTCGCGAGGCAGGTGGCTTCGGCAGCTCAGCGTCCTCGCCTTCTTGAATGCTGTTGAGAGTCTCTCGGCTTGATGCGAGGTTGCTTTCTCTGCCTTTGCCCTTCACATCTGCTCGCCGGGTAGCAGGCTGCAGGCTGCTGCTTGAGGGTTGATCGATATCCTTTGCGGTGCCGTCAGAGAAGTTGGACGCAGTCCCTGTTCCATTGAAGATTGTGAGCTTCCTTCTGCCTGATTTCCTTCTGTGCAGCGTATGTATTTGCAAGTCGAGGTCGTCCTTGCTACGCCGCGGGGCCGCATATGCTGGGAAACGCTCGGTCACAGTGCTGCTGGAGCTGGGCCCGGCAGGAGAGGTTGCAGACGCAGCATAGGAAGAGCTGAAGGCCCTTCCGACAAGAACTGGTCTTGAAGGTGAAGAACCTGAAGCATTGCTGTTCACGAACGAGGCTGGAATGCTCAGATTACGAACGAGCACCTCTGTTAGGTGCCGCACACGGCGCTGCGGAAGGCGTTCTATGTCAGCTTCGGCCCAATCAGCTGCAGCAACGAAGACATACCTGCTCCGCGAAAGTATCAGTCTCCTCATAGCCGGCGTCTTGCATTCTTCAATGCGCTGCCATTGGGCCGCTGTTCAGCATTCGGTGCGGGCGAGAGTGAGTTCCAGGTTGAGGTATGGTCGCGATTTCCACGCTGTCAACCACCCACGTCGGGCCCACGTCTAAAGCGGTTTGGCGGAGCAGAGACTCTGCTTTACCTGCTGTTGGTCCAGCCAAACCATCCTCTGTGGGAGGTCCCTATACGTGCACACGAGCCTGCGCTTCAGGTCCGTGGTGGCGAGTCCAGAAAACGTGATCAAGCATATGCTCGTCAGAAGTGATCTTCCAGCATTTCTTTCATACTCCCTCCATCTGATAGAGCAAGTTCTCCAAGATTCCTTACCTTCAACTCCGACTTACTGCTCGCGTCTTGGGTACTTTGTGCCAAGGCCGTCCATTGATTGTCCTGTCTCCTCTGCCTCGTCAATCTTCAGCCCATCTAAGCTCCTTTCCTAGAGCAATGTCTACTTCACACAAACCTGCAGGAGAACAGCCCCAAATATTGGACGTCTCATCCCCTTCGAAGTATCCTGCTTTTGTTCAACATGATCCTCGCATGGTTCTAGGCGAAGGCATACTTTATCGCCCATCCGACAAGACTCTACACTGTTGCGTCATAGAAATTTCCGAAGTACCATCTCTCCGGCATATTTGCTGACTCCTCCCTCGCATGTACAGATCTTGACATTGAGCGCTCTCCGGTGTCTGCACTTTTCATCGCTCAACTAAATAACGATGACAACCTGGCCTCTCAGCCGCGGATGGTGGAAATCAAAGGCAGCAGACACGTTTCTGCTGTAGCATTCAGGAAGGAGAAGCCAGGCTCATATCTATGTACAACAAATACAGGTTTGGCTTACCTGTCGGAAGAGACGGGCGAGCTAGAGGATCTGCCAAATGACCTCGCTTATATCATTCCGGATGATCAGAAAGACAAGATGCGCTTCAACGATGCATTTTGCGATTCTAAAGGTCACTTCTATTTCCATTCCATGTCTCGAGATGAAAGTCAAGCAACAGGAAAGCTGTACATGTACACCTCGAACATGAAATCAGTTTCGGACTTGGAGGTGCTAGAAGAGGGTTTTGCAATTGGCAACGGACCGGTCGTAGACGAGGACAGAAAGCGCTTTTACTTCAACACAACGCCAGCGGGCATTGGATGTGAGTGAGCTCATGCTCAGAGGAAAGATATGGCTGACCAATTTCGTGCTAGATGTCTACGACTGGGAAGCAGAGACCGGACTTATCAGTAACCGACGCGAGTTGTTTAATAACAACAAGAGGCGGCCTTCTTCGCTGTTCGATCCGTTGACCACGGCAGTGGGACCTGGTTTCCCGGACGGCCTTACTCTAGACTTGGCCGGAAACGTGTACCAAGCTGTCTTTGCTCGAGGCTGCATCGAACGCTTTACGCCAGAGGGCGTCAACGATCTTACAATCAAGCTTCCCGCTCGATTCCCGACATGTCCGGTCTTCGGAGGCAAGGACCTCAAGCAGCTGTACATAACCACTGCCAGCCAGCCTTTGTTGCCGGGCGAGAAAGAGCTGGCTGGGGACTTAGGAGGCTATATCCTTAGAGTAGACATCTCAAACTTTATGCAGCGGGCAGAGGGGCTCGTGAAACCGTCATTCAATGCCTGAAATGCACATGCAAAGGCTGTCATCATTTGTGGACGATCCGAGCAGTTGCCTACCATTAGGGCGAAAGAGATGTCCATTGTTGTTGGTACAGCCTCATCCATGGTCGGTGGTAAAACCAGGAATCCTGCACCGCTTGCGTGATTTAGCACCTTTGTTTGGTGTTACCCCGCCACCCCGCCCTTTCAAGCCCTTTCGGGTCCCGCACGTGCTTTGGTTCCGGAAGAACGTGTAATCATAACTGGACAGCAATATGGCCAATGAGACAAGTTTGGGTGTATGCTCGGTGTTCACGAGCTTTTTTCTACATGCCAACTGCTAGGATCCGGAGGCCACGTAAGAAAATGAAGGACTTCTCGCAAATCAGATCGCCTGCCACAGGCAGTCATGCAAGCTCAATCGATGAAGTCTGGAGTACAAAGGCCGGCTGGAGCAAGAAGAGGAAGATCTACAGTGTTATTGTACTGCTAGTAGCCATAGCAATCCTCGTCGTGGCAATTGTGGTACCGGTCGTACTCACACGCCAGTCCAAAAGTAAGCCTAGCTATCAAGAGCTCTACTTTCCTCAGGGCTATAATGGTACTCGCTTGAATGGCGTGCTAGAAGGAAGCTGGCGGAACAAGACCTATGATCGTTTGGTAGTGTGAGTGTGAGCAAGCTACCGGCTGGCCTATTTCCTGAATTTGCTTCTCACATCTCTATCGCACCCACTAGCTTCGGATCTTCGTACAGCGACAACGCACATCCTAGAGCTTCTCAGTATTCTGGTAGCTTCGCGGGGCCTGGCTATTGGGTAAATCTAGATTCGCAGCACCCCTAAGTCTTGATCCTGATCGCTGATATCCCTGTAGGAACGACACTGGAGTGATGGTCCTAGTAAGCTGGCCTTCTTGCATTGTCGGACATATATGCTAGTCAAGTGGTAACGGTCCGATTCTGACCTGCCACTCATCTTCCTGCATAGTCTGGGTGGAGTACCTCAAGGACTATCTCGGCGAGGATGTTACGCATCTCAATTATGCCTATGGCCGCGCGACAACGAACAATTCGATTCACTCGGCAAATTTCCCTGATACAAGTCAGCAAATGGCAACATATTTGCAACAAAACTATACATCCGCCGCAAAGCCACTTGTAGCTATGTTCACCACTACAAACGATATTACTGCAACTTTCAGAGACTATCTCAATCCCACAAGCGGCATTTATCAAGATCGCGCAAGCGCATTGAGCATTATAAGCCAGTCAGCGCAGTCACTTGTCAATCAGCTCACAACGCTCATACCTTCCGAGCCATCTGCTATCGCACCCGACTACCTTATTCTACCCATACTTCCCGTCGAGCTCACTCCTCAAATTTTGCAAAGAGCGGCCGAGGCCAATGCCACAACCGATGCGGTACGAGATATCACTCGACAATACAACAGCGTCCTGTTGAAGGGTGCTCGTTCCATCGCGAAGCGACTCGGGTCGAGAGGTAGCGTGTACACGTTTGATGTCCCGAGGTGCGTTGAGGCTTCGTAACATTAGCATATACGAGATTGAAATTGACGTATTTGTCCGCCCTCGAACAGCTGGTATTATGCTATGGTGGACAACCCGTCGAATTACGGACTGAAGCGCATACAAAGAGGATACACGCAAGATGGATCTGGGAGCGTGAACAGCTACCTCTGGTTTGATGACTTGCATCTTCCGACGCATATGCAGCGGCGATTAGCTCGCTTGTCTGCGAACATCATCTTTAACGCGACTACAATGCCTTGATTAGTAGAGGACAGTGATAAGGACACTTGGTTTTGGTGGGACGAAGTTTTTCTGTAGAATTGGATTGGCCTCGGCGTGAAATGCCAGTTTGTATCTGAATCTTCAAAGTCAGCTTGCGCGATGCTGCATTGAATGATCCAATCAGCATTAGCTTCAGGTACTAGTAATGCACTGAGATTCCCGTCAGAAGGTTGCTGAAGTGTCGTTCAGGTATTGCATTGTCGGATACACTGCCTGCGAATCTATCATTATGATATGATGTTACACATCGCGGACTTCGGCACTCTCCGGACCTTCACCTCCTGGCACGAGCTGTGATAAAATTGATGAGACATGTACTACATCAAAAGTAACTCCTTCTCACCATAGTAATGTTGTTTCCGTTGAGCAGCGTTTGACCGAGAGATGTCTTCTTCAGACCTTGAGGCGTCCGTTCACTGCGCGAAGATGAAGAGATCCGCTTTAGCCAACCTGTTCGGAGCTAGATGAGCATTCGAGAATGCATACAATTCTGTCACGTCTTCCAAGACCATATCTGGGGGAGAGTGTCCGAAGCGAAAGATCAGCTTCACGTGCGTTGTAGGTTCATCGAAGAGGTGGTGAACTAGCTACTCACTAACGTAGTCGTCGAATCCAAGCAGCTTGCCTACGAACTCTCGTTCTATGAAAGGTGAAGTGCTTCAGCATGGCAACATCGCCCTTCTGTTCGCGCATGCATCCTGTCCAACTCACCGGTTTTCATGATCACCCAGACATTTGAGCCTATGCACTTGTCCAGCAACTCTGCGTAACGAAACAGCATCTCGTAAGCGCAATTCATATATTACTGGTCGCTCTCACTCACCTAATGGCAGTATTGAGGAAGCCATTATGATGTTATGAGTTGCAGCGAGTTCAAGAAGCAACCGACGAAAGGCAAGCTGATCGAGCACATTACTTGAAGCTGCAGCTTGGATCGTGACAAGTCGGCATACTTTACTGAAAACTACAAACGAAGGAGTAGCTTCAAGCTACACGATGTCTGTCCTGCCTACAGACTTCCATGCTCTGCTGGGATGTACAGCTGCCGACGAGCAACTAGCCAATTTCATCAGGCAGACAATCGGTGATGCCGCCGAGCCTGATGCTATCAAAGTCTATTCAGGTGGGACTTCGCTATTTTTATGCAGATTTAGCATAGCTTATGCTTTCCGCAGATGTCACATATTACAACTATACCGACAAAGGCATCTCTTTCCAATTCAAGCCCAGCAAACAGTACAAGCCTGCCCGAAGTGCAAACGCGAAGCGGAGCGATCTCCAGGAAGATCTTCTGGTTCTGTCCACAGTCGATATCTACGCAGACAAGTTCACAAATTTTCCCGTCACGATGACATACCGTACGCCTCTGGATCTGGACGCGCCAGATTCTACGAAAAACCAAGAGTCCTTCTCTACCATGGAGATAAAGAAGGACACAACGGGTGAAGAACTAGTCAAGAACCTAGGTGAACCCGATAGAAAGGGAGGTGGAGAGTCTAAATCCGTTGGTGTATGGCTGGAGTGGCTAGGTCTTGGTCTCATGTGCGAATTCACCAGCATTCATGGCGCTGGACGATGGGATAAGACGAATGGAGCTGGAAGTGCGCCCGTTGGCATTTGGACCTTCTTCGAACCTGGGCAGGTGTCTGGTCAGGATACAGAAGATGGCTAGCATCAAGTATGCCTATGAGACACCGCTGGGAAGATTCGTAAATACAGCATTCGGCTTAGGGTTGACCTCCTTAGGAATTAAACACTTCAAGCGCGATGCACGCGAACAACAACCCTAGCTGTAGTAGCAAGGACGCACGCGAGCTGATTCACAGGCTCAAGCATCCCAACTGAACCAAATCAGGGAAAGATGCATCATGTTACAAGACCGCTTCATCTCGGCTAATGAGGCCAACTACTGCCCGTAAAAACCAAATGCCTATGCTACCCAAGAACTTGAAGGGAATGGGAAATATGCTACAACATCAATATAACAACCAGGACTACATGGCATGTTCATGGGTCTTCATGCTCAAAATATGCATTGAACATCCGTTCAGCCGCCAAATACTGCTTGACGACACTGTGCACGTGCAGCAATAGTTTTGGGAATCGCTTCGTGAAATATGATAAGAAACCAGCCGGCGGTTCTCCTAGACTACGTCGCACATTCTCGGGTAGATCTTGATAGTGATGTTTCTGAAGTTTCACGTCAACGATATTATTAGCTTAGTTTGGGTGATCTTCACGAGAGTTAGGGTGAATATGCGTACCTTATTCCGCATGACACGAAGCATATCTCGCACACTACCGGCATCGTACTTTCTATACTTGCCCAGATTATCAATCAAGTTCCGATCCAGGCTCTTTAGCCAGTCATTGCCAACAATCTCAGGTGCTTCGGCTTCCAATGCCCCAAGGACGAAATGGTCTTTCTCAAGGATTTCGAAACGATCGCTTGCATCGCAAAGGAAATGTAGTGAATGTGAAGCTGACCAGAATAGAGGGTCTACAAGGATATCGTTGGCGGTCGGACTTTTTGAACAATGTCATTTGAGTCAGTACTGAATACTCCTGGATGATTGCTGGAGTGGAAACCTACCGGACTCGTGGATCCGATCCACACATATGCCTGATCAGTTCTTGCGCCTCAAACCTCCCTTCGGTCATTACGCTCAAGCCTTCCAAGCCGATCTTGTCATTCAAAATATTGATCTCCCTCTCATATCTTGACCCAAACGGATGTTCTCCCATAGTAAGGACAAAATAGAAAATGCATCCCAGGGAGAATATATCGATTGCTCTCGTGAGTTTCCTGCCTCCTTTGTCGCCAAGAGCTACAGTAGCCGTCGAACTCGTCGATGTGCTTCTCGATCCGAGGCTAGTATCTTCTTTGCCATTTTCTCCGCCTGATCCAGACGCGTTGCTTTCGCTATTGTTATTGATCAAATCATCGGCATCTACTTCGCCGCGCAGAACTTCTGGCGCTCTATACCCAAAACTTCCAGGAGCGTGATTACCGCCGCCTCTTACACTCTGTAAGAAGCTACTCTCGTCCAGGTCTAGTTTTTTGCACAGTCCAAAGTCTGAAATGACCAATCTTACTACCGGCCCATCACTTGGCTTTTTACCAGGCGATGTAGCTACCAGTATGTTCTGAGGTTTCAGATCTCTATGGATGATCTTGAGTTTGTGCAGATGAGCCAGCCCTCTTGTCATTTGTTTCAAAGCCTTTGTCGCATCAAAGTTGGCTATAATGCTTGGGAAGGCTTGTGGCGTGTCGATGAGCTCAAAGAGGGATGTAGGGCATAATTCTAATGCGATATAGTGAAAATTTTGGTGTGATTCTTTGCAGAAGTAGCGAATCACATTAGGGTGATCGTCACTCTCTTGCAGAAGCGAGACCTCGTGTGAAGCCACTGTGATGAAGTCCTTGAGGAGTCGTTTGACCGCGACCGCTCGACCTTGGAAGGTACCCTTAAGAACGACAGTACCGTGAGATCCATAGCCTGCAAGGTAATCCAGCATCAGGAACAAAGCTCGTATATTATGCCGGAGAAGCTTAACGCTCAAACGTCCCAACTCACCAAGTACGCTTTCGGACACCTCAAGATTGCCCACTCTACCAGAGCTAGCTCGATCCTTCGCAACGACCGCAGGCTTAGAATCCACCAGTAGCATAGGCGGTGTCTGCTCTCCTTTGACAAGTTCCTCTTTGAGAGATATCTCAGGATTGGACTGTGCCTTTTCCTCAAGCAAATTACCTTCATTCTTATTGTTATTTCTCTTACCACCTCTTTTCCGTCTTCTTCCCTTTTTAGGATTTCGTCCTTTTTCCAGTGAGCCATTCTCGTTCTCTTCGCCATTTTCATCGTCGTCACTTTGCGCTTCGGTATTATTCCCTACTATTGGAGCAGGTTCTTCGACTGGTAATGCGGGCAGTGCTTTATCGAGAGAAGGATTGGAAGTATGGCTTGGCATTCGACGCGGAGGTGGACCAACATCAATCTCCCCCGGCGATGTGGGCGGGAGCAATATTTTCTGGCCTTCAGAGATTGCTTCTGAGCTCGTAGTAGAGCTTGTTCTTTCGACTGCTGGTATGTCTGGACTATGAAGCTGGCTTTTCGCTGCTTTATCCAGTTTCGATACGCTCTTAGAGGTCGAAGAGGCCGAAGAAGAGGAGGATCTGCCAGTTACCATTTTCCTCCGCATGAAAGCGAATGAAAAGATCAACAATCCGCCCAGTAGGAACATCACCTCTAGAAGCGAGACATGCGGCTCTAGAGCTCCTCCGAGACTAAGGTACCTGAAAACGGATTCTCTGTAGCTAGCTTCGTGAGCGGGAGGAAGGGCAGGACGAGCACTCGCATCGCCATCAGGTAGTCGAGCGGGTGCATCTGGCGGGTCGATACCGAGAGGCATAGGCGAGGCTTCTATAGTCCTTCCTGAGTCGATAGGTTCGTCGACTCGGTGCGACCCTACTATACTGTGCGCATACTGCCTCGAAGACCCATTTTGTTCTTGTCGCCCATCATCGTCACCAGTGATAGGAGATCCCGAGATAGCATGACTTGCAGGGGCGAATGAAACGAGTGGGAAATGATAATTTGACATTGCATAGAATTCTTCTGCCTTCCTTTGCGAAGACGAAGACGATGATGATGATGAGTGGTGTGTAATCTTGCCCACAAATGTTGATGGTGGTATATTTGCGAGTTCTTCAAGCTGGTTATGTATTCTATGGTGTGGATGTATAGACAATACAGGCTGAACTTGACTTGAGCTTTTTGCCGAATTATCGCCATCATTTGTAGAAGGATACCAAATGTCGAATATTCCGACTACGGGTTGCGAGAAGCGATTTGTCCATTGTATACCTTCACGTTCTGTATCTAGACAGACGAGAGATCCATCATGCATTGGTTGCATGTACCTTCCATCTTGCGAAGTTTGATATTCAGCCCCTTCAGCTGATGAAGCGAGAGGACCTATAGGGGAGGTTGTATGTTGAGCTAGACTTGATGGACCGTATGAAGTGTAAGAAAGGGTCTGGAGCAGGCCTTGTGTCTTGGAGTAGATAGATAGGTGATAGTCCGTTTGACCAAGATATAGCAAATCCCTTGGTCTATTCTCTATTGCTTCTTCCTCTGGTATAGCACTTCTACCAGGCGAGTCAGCTGTATTGCTTCCAACACTACCCCTGCTCGGTGTCTGAGGCCACTCGCACCATCCAGCTTCAGGGCCAAACACTCCAACGAGTTTACCAGTTTTCAGATCCACTCCAACTAGTTTTGATTCTTTCCGTCCCACGAAAAGCTTGTTGTCTGTGTTTATGCCATCGTTATCGGCTGTACTTCCTCTGACTGGAAATGTGAAAGGTGACATCTCGACAAGCTGAGTCAGGGAGAGAGGCAAGCGTTGGAGCTTGCCTGTGGATTTGTGATAGACGTATATGTCCCCTGCAGCGTGTGGCTCAATGATGTACACCTCATCGTCGTCATCATCTTCGTTAGAGTTGCTGGCTGTATGTCCGACCCTCTCGCCCGAATCGTCTTTGATAGCAGCTGCGGACGAGTTGCCGCCGGAAGAAGTCGATGTAGACGAGGCATTGCGCATGCTACTCCTGACTAGAGGATTCTGCACCACTTCTTGCTTCTGCTCGCGCTTGTTCTCATCGTGCAACGACCATACCCAAGTGCCAGTCTCTCGCTTTATGGCGTGAATTGACCCATCGACGGTGACTACGAGTGCGATGTCTGCGAGCTCGGGCTGATTGTCTGGCTCGTAGCTGGCATCACCGGCGTGGGCAGTCCAGTCTAGTGCTGATGAAGCGACCTGCTCGCTGGCTATTCTCCTCTCGCCGTCGTTGACATTGCCATCTTCGGCATTGTTCGTCAGCGTCCTTGTCAGGTCGGCTTTGCGAGCGTTGAAGTTGAAGCGCTTGAGGGCGTCTGGGAGGTGCTGCCGTAGCCTCGAGTCGTTTGAAGGACTGGCATTGCTGTTGCGCTGTGCTAGTCCCTTGCTGCTGCCAGAGTCATGTGGCTCGAAGCGCGGTGTTGCAAGTGTGCTGGCTGCCAGCATGAGCACGAGTGCGCACACCCACAGGAATGCACAGCAGTGTCCGCCGCATGCGTGATGGTGCAATGCCATGCGGGCATCGCCTTGGTGGGTGGTTCTCGTGTGCTTTGAGTGTGTGCTCGCTGGGTGGCCCTGCGGACAAGCTGCGGTCCATCAAGCACGAAGTCATGCAGCATAGAGCAGAGAGCCGCAAGACGACCGCAGAGTGGCACACAGCTCACAGGCAGGCAGGAGCGTGTGCGGCATGTCGGCCATCGAGACCAGCCATGCGGATGGCGCGCACTGCTGTGCCTGCTAGCTATCCGTGCCTCCTTCTCGCTCCACGGCGTGCTGCATCCAGCGCGTCCATCCAGCAGGCACCGTTGCATCTGCACCGACGAGACAACACTGCCGGGAAGCGCTGACGGGAGGGAGTGCAGGGAACAGACCATACACCGGACAGACCGCCAACCTCGGGCTACCGCCTGCCACCGCCGCCCACCATGGGCTTCAGCTTTGGCAACTTCGACAAGATCTGCCAGACGGCAGCACTCATACCATGCGCCATGCTCGCAGACAGCACGGGAGTCGGCATCGAGCCTGTGTGCTATGCTCGTAACGTCGAGATCAACGGGACAATTCTGTTCCAGCCGGGTGAGCTGACATTCGCAACTCTCGAAACCGCCCTCCATCCTCCAAAACAGCGCGAGCGAGGACGACACTTGGAGTGTCATCGCGATGAGGTGCAGCGGAAGGGAGACGAAGAGAAGCAGCAACAGTAGCCCAACAGTTCAGAAAGCAGACGCTGATCCGTCCTTTACTCCTTCTGCCCTCGTCAATATGCCACAGCCGTTCTCATCGCGCACATCGCTGCCATCGTAATGACCATCATCATGATCATGCACATCCGCTCAAAGTACACGGCTGTAGGGAGGAAAGAGATGGTCTTCTTCTTCTACCTCTATGCTATACTCGAGCTACTCGGCATCTTCCTCGATACCGCTATCATTCCCTTCAGCTCACCGGTATATCCTGTGAGTAGTGAACGGCCTGGACAGAAGGGCGCATTGTTGTGGTGAAGATTATCATCCATGCTGACTGCATGACCATATTCACTATTACTTTATCCATATTTAACCCGACAGTGGTTCGCTGCAGTCCATACTGGCCTTATGTGCACACTCGCGTGGTCACTCATGCTCAATGGCTTTGTCGGCTTCCAGTTTGCTGAGGATGGTACGCCTCTCAGTATGTGGGTGAGTACTTGTTCAAGCTTTACATTACTCATATCTGTTCACGAATAGCCTACTTAACATATCCTACGTCCCATCACAGAGTCTGCGCCTCTCGTCCCTCGCCGTCTTCCTGGTCACCGGTTTCATCGCCATCGCCACGTTCAAGAACATTGCAGGTCTCTCGAACACCAAGCCCATCGCACTATGGATAATCTACTATGCATTCACGGCAGTATGCATCGTCCTCTACGTCGTCTCTCAGCTCATTCTCGTAATTCGAACACTAGACGACAGATGGCCAATTGGCGATATCATCTTTGGAGTAGCCTTCTTCGTAGCTGGTCAACTCCTCATTTACGCCTTTTCAACCAAGATATGCGACGCTATCAAACATTACCTAGATGGTTTGTTTTTCGGCACTTTATGCACATTACTAGCTGTAATGATGGTCTATAAATATTATGACACAATTACAAAAGAAGATTTGGAATTCTCAGTCGGATCAAAACAAAATGTTTGGGAAGTTAAAGAATCTTTACTTGGTCCTAATGCTGGTTCTGGTTTTGGTCTTAATGGAACTTCTTCAGGAGGAGGAGGAATACAATACGATGAAGATATTGGAATGCAACAACAACAATATAATCATCCTATGCCCCAATATTCACATCCTTCTGCTGCGTCGAGCTATCAGGGATATGGGATGCAAGGGTACCCTCCAAGCAAGGGATCATATTGAGAGGCGTGCCAGCCAGCATTTGTAGAAAGCGTCAAGATAACTAGCATGGAAGTCTATTGGCTTGCTCTCTCCTATACGGACACTTTTTCACGATCCCCAACGCTCTAAGAACGACTGCGCCATGGAGGGTCGCCGTTTCACGTATCATACGCGTCTTGACGACAATCTCTTGAATTCTCATTGTAGTATAGATGTAGACTGTATACCAGCGGTCCGAGAAGCGATGTTGTTATTTTCGTAATTCTCAGCAGAAGAGCCGCGTGCCCGTTCAGCTACAGTAAATAGCAGATTCGATTAGACCTCTTAGGATGATACGATACTTGTTACTGCTTACATGCCTTATCTGCTTCTCACGTGCAGAGTAAACGCCATCTTTGATTAGAACCTGGGCTTTACGTCGCTGCTGGCTGACTGTGCTTCCAAATACTAGCACAAGCTCGATCCACCATTTCGCTCATATCCATCTCATCAGCCTCCAAGAGCGTGATGTCAAGATCTCCCCTAATCACTCCATTCTCGACATCCTCATCCTCGAACAGTTTAAAATGAGCATCATTATACGCTGGCCATACTATATTTTCAAAACAACCGGGCGGATCTTTCCAGAATGAGTCTTCTGAAATACGCCCATTACGTTCTGATCTTCTTTTGTGTATTGTTGTCTTGGATGAACGGACTAGAAGGCGAACGTCCAAGAGGGAATGTATACTTGGATGCCAATACATTAAGAATCCTTCGATTAGGATATATTTGGTGTTTAAGCTATCGGAGGATGAATTGAAAGCTTCCGTCCAATTATTTGTGCTTGAGAGACAGCGAAAGATATGTCAGCCTCTAGCATGTGCCTGTAGGTAGCCTGAAAGCGAGTCTTTGTATATGATACGCCACTGTACCGGACTGCATGACTATTGAACTCACATGTCCTCGCGAATAGGGACAGGCGTCAACAGATTCAAATGCTCATGAGAGCGTTTCGATTCATCCAGAGCATCGCCTCTCTTTGTGGCTTGCAAGTCTTCAACAAAGCGATGCCACTCGATAGCCGTGGCAGCTGCATCCCAGTCTCGTATCTTATGCACTGGATGGAATGGTATCAACTCCTCTGCCTGTCGAAGGTAGATAGTATAGTTGGTGCATAGCGGGGCCACAGCGGATGTTAGCATGCGCTGTCAGTTATGGTATCAGATTAAAGGCATAGCTTGAGCGTACAGGAGCGTAATCATCCTGTCCACAATGTCCATACATGGGCTTCAAGTCAGCGAAGGCATACAACGACAGCAGCAGCAGGGATAGCCTGAGCAATATCTGCGCCCTCACCTGATGTACGAGGTAGCTTTGAGGCAGTAACGAAGCCAGATGTTTCGCCAGCGTCGTCTTGCCTGAACATGACGCGCCTCTGCAGAACATCATCAACAAGGAAACCAGCAAGCATGCATCAGCTCATATCGAGCATATCAAGGACACATGCATGTGGACAAGCTGATATTCACCCTATACCGACTAGCACGATTCGACTGGACATCGTGCAGAGGCAAGGTGTGCAGGTCTGCACAGAGCTGTCTTTCATTCAGCGAGCCTTGCAGCTTTTCTCTTCGTGCGTCTAGAATGACAGTAGCTGATCAAGCTGAGTGCAGTGTGGGTCGTATTATGAGAATTTGTACTGTGCAGTCTTGTATGAAGTGTAGGGCTTGTTGCTCTCGCATGTGGACAAGAACAAAGAAAGCTTTCTCCCCTATGCTCTTGGGAATATTGTGCAATCTCTCGCGCGTTCTATGTCATCGCACATGCTCCTTGAACATGTCCTCTATACGTCTGCTTAGAGCGTAGTGTCTCTCCTTCCACTGCGATGGCACGGTGGGCACGAGAAGAAGAAGCTTGAAGCACATTGCCGCTTGACCGACGACTAACTTCTTTCTCTATACGCAATCGAGGGCAATCATGGTGAGCAGACGCTCAACAACAGCAGCTGGACATGTCTGAAGCATCTGACACTGTTCTTGTCGTACTATATTAACCTCGCAGCTCATCTTCAGCGTCCTCAAGTCGCTCACTGGACAGCCTGTCACCGTCGAACTCAAGAATGACCTTTCTGTATCTGGCACTTTACGGAGTGTAGACCAGTAAGCTTCAGCATTTGCTTACTGGACCCTTTGGAGCCCTCTCACTTTAAGCTCGCTGGTGCCAGGCCGACTTGTCTGCTTCTCCTACTGATCATCTGCGTCTGTCATCCAGATTCTTGAACATCAAGCTCGATGGAATAACAGTGCAACAGCCAGAACGATACCCTCATCTCGTGAGACGGCGTCCTGTATCGCAATGGAAATCTTCTGCTGATCATTTCCTGCTCTATTCGTCATACTGAATTATACCACCTTGGCCCTGTTCAACACGATGCAATAAACGGAAATCCGACCTCGTCACACGACTCGCTATTCTCCAACTACAATTACACAATGCCAAAAGCTCGCGGTCAAGACGATGTTCATCCGAGGAAGTGTAGTCAGATACGTCCAGCTACCCAAAGCTGCAGTCGATACCCAACTTTTGGAAGATGCTACGAGAAGAGGTATGTCCGGTCCAAATCCATCAGACAATGCAGTGAGCCGAAATCTGACCCTTTTCTACTTTTTATCTGATGTCTCTCAGAGGCTGCTAATCAGAGCAAGCGGTGACATGCCTTTTCGCATATTCCGCACACCAAAATCATGCTGTTTTTGATTGTAAACTTTGAAGTCATGGTACTGCTCAAGCAAAGAAAGCCACGTGCAGACTCTAAACATCCTCTTTTGGCATTCGCGCCTTTTCCAATTCTACGACTATGCATTAGGGACTGTGTTGGAACGACGTCTCTTACTTTGTCCTTAGGTCTTTACTTCTGCTGACCGAACTTGTCTATATACATGCCACGCAATGTGAGGAATGAGACTGACCAGAAGGGAATATATAAGGTACAGCTAAGCAAGAAACTGTGGCTACAAGAATGCATCAGCGGCCAATTCGAATGCGTGAAGGAAGGCAATCACATCTGCCTAAATCTACCGAACACAACAAAGCTTTTGGCTTTCAAAAATCGAAGATAGCGAAGAGGTTACAGACAGACAACAGCGTGCATGTCCTCTAGCGGAAAAGCTTGCCGAGCTTTGATCCAAATTTGGCCTTGGTAGGAGAAGGTGCTGCCTCCCCACCTGCCTTCTGTTCGATATGAAATTTAGGAGCCATGACAGTCTCTAATCTCAGTAGCTGAAGGGGCCGTGGAGTCTGGTCTTCGAGCACATGAGAAGCGTCCGGCGACGGTGAAGCAGAGTGTGGGTCTGATCCTTTGTACCGATGTCGTGAGCCGACTGTAATCGTTGAACTACCACCATGGCCGTGATGCCTTACGCCAGAGCGAGGCTCGCTTACGAGGGATGAGTTCGCACTGTCGTTGGGCTCGCTTCCCGGTCCAGCAACTACGTGATATGTGGCAGAAGGCTTCTCTCTGTCTCTCTCGGTAGACGAGCGCGGTGAAGCATAGCCAGGGCTGACGGAGCGCAATCGAGGGGACCTCTTGACCGACAAGTCTGAACCACCAGACTGTTGTGGAGGAGCGAGATATCCTCGAGTCAGAGAAAGTGTCGAAGACGGCTTGTTACGCAGACCGTGTTCGCCCGGATGCTGAATCGCAGGCAAGGCTGGACTTTGTGGAATGCTTGGCAATCGCTCCTGAGACGGGCTCGTCGTCTCATTGGATGTTACTGCAAATACGGCTTTTTAGCAAAACATCGCATAGCATAGCTATTGAACAGTCGCTTACCTCTGGTCAATGGCTTGCCGCTGCTCGTAATGGTGCCCGTCGAAGGCGTATGCCGATGCCCGCCAACATGCGTGCCTGGGCGATTCAGCGGTACCTCATACGGAGATACCATTCTATGGGTCCACAACTTCTGCTGTTGCACAACACTAGAAGGTGGCTCATGCTTCTCTCTTGCCCTCTGGCCTTTCGACACCGGCATGTTGGTCCTACTTTCCTTGCCCAAGATCTCCCAGCTGTATTTGGCACTAGCTGGTGGCTCCGGTATAGTGAGAGCTATTCGTTCGTGCGGATGCTGTCGATATCGTTCCGCATCATGCAGTTCTCGTTCAATAGCCAACGAGTCTCCATATGCTGCCAGCTGCTGCGATAGGGATGGTCGCCGAGCTGAACTGCCTTCAGAAGTCTCGGAGGGGTCATACGACAGCAGCTCTTCCTCTTTTTTCTTAACCATGTGCTGCGCCTGGGCGTGCGTCACGGTCGTGCCTTGATTTCCGCTTATAGCCGTACCAGGCGGTGATGACACCAGACTGGTTGCTGTCGTGGAGGCGGAAGGGTGATACTTGGAGGAAGCGGTTGAACCAGCTGAAGCGGCATACGTAGACATGTCAGTCTCCTAGACACGTCAAAATGAGCGCCATATGCTTACTAGGGGAAGAAGAATAGTCAAAGCCAAAGAAGCGATGATGTTGCCCTCCTGATTCGCCGACTGAGCCACTCCTACTGGTCCGTGTATCAGTCGTAGTAGAATCACTTCGATGAGCGCGAGTGACTGCCTTCCAGTGCGCATCTGATTCTGCACCGGTTTGATGCTGCTGAAAGCTAGACGATCCAGCGAGAGAAGGTGATTGATGACTGCTAGTCCCGGTGATGTTGAGATGGGGTATGGGGCCACTATTCGATCCTGCACTATCAACTCTTGCTCGACTGCCAGCACGAGACCGCGTTGAGAAAGGCACTTCCGCATTTGGCGGGAAGACATCCTCACTTTCGCGTCTACCATTACGATCGACCTCATTTGCGCCTTGAAGGGGGGCCCTGCTCGGCGAGACTTGAAGGTCCGGAAGTCTAAGCTGAGACTCAGGTGACTCTTGAACATCAGGCAAATTGGAGACTGGCCGAATTGACCCAGTGCCATCGCTTGTTGTTCGCGAATGCCGGCTTCCGTTCGAGCCATACATCTGAGTTGCTCTACCCTGCGTACTAGATGGAGGAGAAACGGCTATCCCAGGTTCGCTAGCTCCCTGTCTGGGAGAAGTCATTCCGGAAACTGTGGGACGCATTTCGTCTTCAGGGCCTTGAGAAGTGGATCCGTCTCTCACGGTGGGTCGGCGCACGATGAGCGCAGGCGGAACGAGAGTGCTGCTTTCAGAGTGACCGTCAACAGACGCTTCCACGTCGCTTGAACCGCCCGCTGACCTCGACTGGTGCGACAGACTTCTGTTGTCTGGGTCCGGTGACGAGAGTGTATAATTCGTATTTGAGACTGTACTGGCCGCTGTCGAGAGTTGACTTGATTTCCTGGGCCGATAAAATCCAGGTCGGACGGTGTTGTTATTATGCGCTGCAGAAATGGCTGCTTTGCTGAAGAAGGGTTGTGTAGATGAAGAAGGTGGTGCGGGGATAGGTTGTGGTATGACGACTGATCCAGCCGAGGCATGAGCGCCGAGGGCCGTTCGTGAAGCATAAACAGGCTGAGGAGGCTCGGTCTCTAGGTTTGTAAAAGTAGTTTGAGTGGGCGGTGCGGTCATAGGGTAGTTATAGAGAGAACGAGAGTCCTGCACACGAGGTACATAGCTGGCGTTACTCTGACTAGTCGCTGCGCTCGAAGCACTTCCAGCTCGACTGCGTACGCTCGAGAAACCTTCTATGCTTGTTCTTCTAGTATCAGGGTTACCTGTACCGGGTCTCGTAGCCGGAAGGCCAGAGAAGGGATATTGGTACTGTCCACCATCATTATCTGGGTTCCCATCCGTGCGCAGGAAAATGTCTCGCTCAGCTTGTTCAAGCTCATCATCGCCAGTGAAAAAGGTAGACGCTGCCGGAGAAAGAGGTTGATTGTTGTAACTTTCCGCGCTCTTCTCTTTATTGTGTGAATGGCTTTTGAAGAGGCTAGTCAAGCTTGTCTTGCTACCTGTCCGCTGTGACCGAGCAAGATGATATGGATCATGATCTTGACTCGATGCGGAACCGCCTCGGCTGCCAAGACGGCCAGTGTTGGCGTGCGAGTTCAAACCCAATGCGGATTTGATAGATTGTGAAGGATGGGCAGCCTTCTCGAACACTGAGGGCAGAGAGGGCCGACGTGACTTGTCGAGAGTGATTACGTGATGTATGAGAGGTGCATTAGGATGATTCTGCATATAGGTTGCCAGAGCCTTCGAAGGATTCTGCCTGAGAGCTACTTGAGGTTGTGCGAAGGATGAGGCCAAGGCATATGGAGGAGATTGAGAGTTTGAAGGGCTGGCATTGTTCGATGACTGACGTGAAGAGCTTGACATCGGCAGTAGCCCGGCCAGGTTTGGGTTAGAAGCTGCTTTCGCAAGCTTCTTTCCTTTATTAGAGATACTGTCCAGCGAAGTTTTGGAGAGTAGCTTTCGTCCAGTCGTGCTGGCAACGCTATGTATAGAAGCTGCCGAAGAAGCGAGTTTTCCGCCACCCCCACTATACCCACTACCGCTTGCAGAGGGCGGAGAAGAGTGGTACTCGTTACCGAGGTATCGAGAATAACCTGCTTCGGAATGATGATCTGTAGCTTCCTGATCTTGTTTCCATAACCTGAAAACAGTGACAACATTCACATGTCCTGCTTCACGGGCGAGATCTTCGGGCGTAAGGCCGTGCTTTTCGGTCGCATCGGGGTTAGCCCCGTGTGAGAGCAGCAATGATACGATATGGGCATGGCCATTGGCAGCTGCGAAATGAAGTGGAGTGGATCCAGCTGCACCGATGCTGCTTATTGCTTTCGACCGGTCTGCGTTGTACTTTCTTGGAAGCCTGCATGTATGCCGGGACGGAGAGTACTGGGCCGATCAGCGGCGGGTTGTACGGGAGACCCTGGGCAAGGCGATGGAAACTGACCTCGCAGCATTGACATCGGCTCCAGCATCTATGAGCATCTGCACGACCATATCGTTGCCTGAACTTGCTGCAATGTGTATGGGCAGGACGCCATTAAGGACACTATTGACCGGCTGCCCATGCATGAGAGCATACTTGACGAGGCCTGAAAGGTGACGGCTGATATTAGCAAAAGCCATTCAGCCCAGCGCAGAATGAGCAAGTACGCACCAACATTGCCATTAGCAGCTGCTGCGTGCAGCTGCAGGTCCGGGCTGCATGAGCAAACGAGACGTCCATCAGCAAATTGCCGGGACACCCATGATCACACATCGGCGGCAAGTGCAGTTGGGATCACGATAGGGGACAGCACAAGGGAGACCTACTAGTCCGCAGTTACGCCATACTTGACTTCGGCCTTGTGAACTGCCCTTGCTGAGGGGGCCATTGCTCGCTCTATATTGCCTGTATAGATACAGCTTTCCCGTTATGCACCGCTTGCACGCGCTCTTCAAGATCGAGGCTGGCTGCGAACGGCAAGACACAGCTTTCGGTGGATAGGTCTTCGTATGCACTCTGTTGAGGATAGGTGGTAGCTTGCTGCTCCTTCAGATGTAGCGCGTCATCGTCGCCGAGCGGGATAATAGTATCTGTCTGCTCCTCCTGCTATGCTACGGGTACCGCAACAGCAAGTCACCGCGTTTTAGATGCCTGATGCGCTTGACCCGTTGGCGGGAAACGCCAAATGCTTCGGCAGCGTATGCTCAGTCCATGTCACACAGGTGCTTCCTGTTCTCGCTGTGTAGCGTTTCGCCGGCAGTTGAAATGAAATCGAATGTCCGGAATAGGTGCACGTTGGAGCTGACAGAAGGACAGGCGGCTAATATGGCACGGCAAGAGGTGCGGGCTGTCGTCCCAGTGCACCAGGTTGGCCGGGAGCCTGAACACGCAGCTTGTCGACATGCATCCTTGCAACAGCGTGCCTTGTATCTATTCCACCAATGTTCACAAATAAAGTCGGTTGTGGGAGGGTCCTGCATTGTATCAGCATTCGCCACAAGCTGCACGCGGTGTCTACCTTACTACGGGGCAACATCACGACATGTCAACCGATACATGTCATATTGTCAAAATACTGATCCTCCTGATAACTCTACTATTCTATACAGCTGGTCAATCGTATACTGCCTGGACTTTAATTTATAACATGCGTTGCGGCTGCTCTTTGATAAACTTTTTGAATGAGGCCCCAGACATCTATCTATACTAGGACTATTTGACTTTAGTCATTCCATGTTCATTACTACTGCTACGTAAAGTACCGTCCTTCCGACTCTTCTTATCGTCGTTATACTGCCAGAGTCCAAGCTTGATCCTCTCCAACTCCTTCGAGCGTTCGTTAACTTCCTCCACCATACGTGAAATCTGCTGTGGAGAGCAATCCAAGGAAGGTGGAGAGCCTCCGTTCTTAGACTTAGATAGTAACAGATCCTCTTTCATATTTTCCAATCTTGCATATAGCCTCACATACTCCGGATATAACCTATCTTTGAATTCAGAGCTGCGGCGAACGAAATCTGCATCATCTGTGATACGTAGCCTGCCAGTAATCTTAGGCTTGTACGAAGAAGCAGAAGCCGGCCTAAGAAGTCCGTCAATGATTTCCACGTTGATCGACCCATAAGAGATAGGTGTATTCGCTCGTGAAGCACTCTGGCTTCGTGGAGGTACCGAGTCATCCCTCCCTTTCTGCTTTTGCAACTCGGACATTCTTCCTTTCTTCGTGAAGCTAGGCAGGCCACCTTTACTGAGGATTTTTGGCTTTTCGGATGTGCTTCTCGCAGATTCACTCTGTGAAGGCTTGATGTCATTCGAACGACCCCTATCTGACTCGTCTTGTTTTGACCGAGGCAGAGCAGCCACCGGTGCATCAACATGCATCCGATATTCACCTTCTTCCTCTTCAGCTTCACCATCTTCTTCTGAACTAGTAGTAGCAGAAAGTGGAGAATGAGCACCGGGCATAGTATTTCCTCCATTGAGCTTTTGCTTTTTATTCGAACTCCCGTCGCTCAGACTGGCATCAGCTTCATTCGTCGCTGGAGCGTCCTTCCTTTTCGCAGAGCTAGGCCCATTGGTGGTGGTTCTCAAAGGTTGAAAGTTGGGTGACTTTGATCCTCTAGCTGAAGTACTGCTCGGAAAATGGGATACAATTGGACTTGCGCCGGTTGTTGAATGACCACTGGGTGCATGGTTCGAATGTAATGAGTGAGAAGGGTGCAGTGACGAAGGCGACTTGGGGATATTAGGCATAATGCCTGTTATTGGATTCGCAGGCAGACCTATCGAGGGTAGTAATGGGCGTGAGGACTGGGACGGTGACTTCTCTTTGTCTATTGTGTTTGATGATGGTGATGCAGAGGAAAGTCTGTTCGGGGAGGGGTGAAGATTATCATGTCGCTTGAAAGAGGGAGAAACTGGAGGCTTAGCAGGTAGAGGATGCAGACCAGGCGAGGGAAGAGGAGATGGTGCACGGGAAGCAGGTCTGGCAGCAGCATCAACGGACAGCGTAGCAGGCTTGGTTTTGCTCGCTTCACTTTGTAGCGGCTCGCCTTTGGGAGCGGACTTCACAGTAGTAGGCGGTGGGGTAGGTGGTCTACTGGTTGAAGCTGATGAAGCAGGAGTAGAAGTACTAGAGTCCGAGTGAAATGTAGCTGGAGCAGTCGGCTTCGGGGAAGTTTTAGGCGATACCTTGGGTACAGGTCTGGACAATCTTGATCCTCCTGAAGTCTTAGCAACGGCTTTCGGTCCTCCCGTTGCTCTTGCAGGACTAGACGCTCTAGAGACGGGCGCTGAATCGGGCGAAAGGTGCTTTGGTATTGATGCCGCTGTTGTGGCTGCTGCACTTCGAGCTGCTTTGGGTGTGTCCCTATCCGAGCTTTCAGAAGCGGAGGTAGAAGACTCGGCTGGCACGTATTTCGGCACTGGCTTGCTTGCTTCTGGAGAAAGGGTTGCTTGCGTTTTCGTGCCTACAGCCTTGCTTTGACTCAACGCCGGCTTTGCGATTGCCTTTGGCAGCTGTTCCGCCGCAAAATGCGTCTTGATAGGCGACTGAGTTCTCACAGCCAATGGCTTGTCATCGTCATCTTCACTATCCGAAGATGCAGATGCTAGGTCGTCAGTATCTACTTTCATTTGATGGTACTGCCGTCTAGCAGGAGATCCTTGTGGAGTCGCAATTGTTGGCTTTTCAGCTGCCGGAACAGTGGAAACCGGCTTAGATGCCTGTGAAGGCATAGACTGCTGCTGGATAGCTGTTTGCGCAGTGTTGATTGAGGTGGTCGTGTCGGCAGGCCTTGATGTACTGTCCGTCGCATCGGCACTCGGCGTGACAGCTTTAACATCATTTGTCCCCACTACATTCTGCAGCATATTGCTTTTCTTCATCAGACCCTTGGCAGCTTCATTAGCTACTAAACGGCTAGGTGGACGAGGGATAGTCGAGGTCACAGTGGCCGAAGGAGCCAAAGAGGGTGATTGCCGTGCTGCAACACCAGCCGGCGAGGCTGATCTCTTCGCTGATATGAGGTTGGCTCTTAGCAGGTTGGGTTGTGCTATGAGTCAGGGTCAGTAAGTCAGAGGATCAGCAAGATTGTCCAGCAACAAAGCGACCGTATGCTGTCTTTCCGTGACCCACCTTTCACAGCCTTATTAGTAGCTTTCTTGCCTTTCCCACCAGAAGAAGAGAACCCATCATCCTCAACAATAACGATCTTCCTACTTTCCTTCTCCTTTTGCATTTGAGCGTTTCTTTCACGCATTCTTTCACCCATATTCGCTACTGTTTTCTCTTTCGGTTGGGTGGTGGATGATTGATTGTGGCGAATACTTGTAGAGGGACCAACTTCATACTGCTCGCGTACATCGCTTGCTGCAAGCTGAAGCGATGATGGAGTTGCAGCATTACTAGAGGACTGTACAAGAATGTCTGTCACTTTGCTCCGACTTTGATTGTTATCGACAGCTTTGGCGAAAGGGTAGCTATTGTCCCCAAGATTGAGAGCCTGATGGTAATTAGATTGCATGATTAGCTAGCCGGTGACTTCACAGTACCGATCCCATAGAGGAAGAGTAAAGCGATGATATGGGCAGCTTACAACAGGCGTCAATGTGCTTGATGTGCTGGATCCTGCGTTTGCATTCGTCTTTCCCTTGGTCGTGCTTCCAGAAGCAGTCGCGCCGGAGGACAATGTCGCCAATTCAAGCTGGAATGCAGCATGATTGCCGGACTGAGCAGCTTTGAGCTGTTGAAGCAGCTCTTCAGACAGTCGCACAAAGACTGCTCTTGGAGGCTGAACGCCTGTACTACTCGGAGCTTGCTGTTCATGCTTGCTTCTATTGTCGCTGTCCAGGCGGGGGAGTGTCGCGGCGTCGAGCTTCCATTTCCCGGCGGGCAGCATGCTTGGTGGGAAGGTTGGAGGAAAAGCAGGCTGATAGCTTGATGGCTGAGTCTACGGTACGATAGAGCCGTATCTCCTGAAAGGAAAAGCCTCTTGCGCTCGTCTTCCGGATTCACTCTACCGCCAACGAGGCGTCACTGCAGACAGCAACAGCGGCAGACACCGACAGGCGACTCGACTGGCCGTCTGTCGCACGTCACTTGCAGACTGGCAGGGCGAGGAGGCATGCGATGGTGTGAGGGAGGCAGAAGCACTGTTCACTCTTCTCGGCCAGCCTGAAGAGCAATGCTCCATCTACGCGCTCCGACATTGCATGGAGGTGATCGCAGCTGATCGGCAGTAGGGTGAAATGGGCAGGAATGCCGACTGATTATTATCCTATTACTGGGTGGGGTAAGTAGAACTACATTGTGAGTATACACTGTATTCGCTACAGTCGTTTGCATTCGCGATATGCAAAAAAGTCAATGGATGGGTATTCCAGCATTGCCACAATCAACCAACAAGGTATCTTCTACTTCATGCTATTCAGTATCTCATTCAGTATTTGACTGACTCGCACTGTCGAAGGAAGATTCAGTTACATGAGAGTAGAACATCAGACTGACAGCACACTCACATCCCATCTGCCTTATACTCTCCTTGTCCGAGTCTTTCTTGGCCCTCTGGACATACCGTTCAAAGCGATCCGGATGGTACGCCAGTACAGCTGTTCTGATAGCTTGTTTCTTCTTCTTTTCCATCTCTTGCTCATCATCCATATCACTCAAATGATCAAGGAGGAATCGCTTGACGCTCTCAGCAGTCATTTCTCCCGATTCGCTCAAATGAGGCCATGGGTAATCGTCAACAGCCAGGCGGTCAGTCTGCCTCTTTGGATCGACGAGCCTAGCCCATGCAGCTTGATAAGCTTCCCGAAACTTGGTAGCACCCTCTTGATTCTTCCGCCTCGCCCGCTCTTCAAGCTTTCGTTGGCGCTCCATTTCCATCTCTTGCATGCGTTGGAAATCCTCAAACTTCTTCTGCTCTTTCGCTCTACGCTCTTCTGCGAGTCTCTCTTGACGAGCTATCTCTTCTTTCCGTGTTCTTCGATACATACCACCACGTATATGATCCGCATACCTGTGAATTACGAGTCAGATGAGCGAAAGGGACACTTTTCAGGTTTGCTACTCACTCGTCTTCCGTCATCGCATCTTTAAAGATGACACGATTCATCACAATTCCAGTCACAGGATCAACGTATCTATCATCCATGACAGTCCTCCGTCCGAATGTCCTCCTATCGGGGAGCGTTTCTCTATAGTCGAATCCGAATCCAGCTTCTCTCGTGCCAGAGTCGAAAACGTCGCGTCGTTCGTCTTCCCTCATAGCTTCGAACAATCGTTCTTTGAATGTCTCATCGTCTATCGCAGTATCTCGTTTTTGACTTTGCGGAGGAGGGAGCTTGCCTTCTTCGTCGTCATCATTGTAGTTGTATGGTACGTACGGCCGGTTTTTGCTAGGTCGTGGCGGAACATAGGCATCTGAATCATCGCCGCCGTCAACGTACTTGCTCTCGTCGAAGTCTGTTGAAGTAGAACGGGCTCTTGTGGAGCTTGAAGCCTTCTTGGGATGATCATCATCATCATCCTGACGCTCCTCTCGCCGCCGTCGTTTTTTGCGATGCTCTCGCTCTCGCTCGTATTGCTTGTCAGAGGCAGTCTCCTTCATACGCAGCTTCCCCATGGCGAGAGACTACCATATGAACTACTATCCCTTCCTCGTAATGTTGTCTTGTGTCATAAGCAAATCATAGTCGTTGGAGAGGACTTCGTGGTGGAAAGACAAGCGATGGTGGCTGAAAGCTCTCTCTGATGATCACGTTGGCAGCCGGATCCAGCTTGACATTGCATCAACTTCAATTAGGTCGCAATAACAAGGAATCATGGCAGACAAGTATGACACTTTAGCCTTAACTGCCTACCCAGCCAGCTAAACTGTCATTGCCTTACTTTTGCAGAAAACAACGACTCGTGTGCTCCATACTGGACTTTCTGCAAGGTTCCATGGACGATGGCAGCATCAAGCAGGACGACAAGGAAGGCATCGAGGTGGCCAGTCAGTAGACACATCCACTCTCTCTTCATCTGTACACATCTCTGACGGCAAGCTGTACTATACCTTGTACTCCGTGTTTGATGATCTACCTCCCGACGGCACGTGTCACACCTTCACTGCCTTTGTGCTCTCTCTACAAACAGTGCAATGCATAGCCGAAGCTTTCTCCATAGATACGACGGATGAGAAACAGACCGCAGCCCTGTCCATCAAGCCTGCTAATCTGCAGCAGATCTTCGATGTCTACCTGAAGACGCAAGCGAAACAGGGCAGCAAGACCATGCCATCAGCACCCACGTCAGCAGGTCCATCAACTGTGAGGTTATGCTCTCTTACAGGAGAACCTAAATCTGGAAGCAAAGCAGCATACTGACAAGTGCATTGGTGCCTGCCAGGCGGGAGAGGAGAAACTTGCCGCCGAAGATGCCGCTTCAGCCGAAAAGCTCAAGACGCAAGGCAATTCCCTAATGGCCAGCAAGAAGTACTCTGAAGCCATTGAGAAATACACCGAGGCTATATCACTCAACCCTAAGAACCCAGTGTACTACTCAAACAGAGCAGCCGCCTACTCACAAGCTGGAGAACATGAGTCTGCTATTGAGGATGCTGAAAAGGCAAAGACTATTGACCCTAACTTTGGAAAGGCTTACTCGAGAGCTGGGTGAGCTGCATTAATACTGCGTTGATGCGTTGATTCGCCATGTCATCTCAATACTGACCTGTTTGTTATGCGGCCCCACCTAGTCATGCATACTTCTCGCTTGGCCGATACAGCGAAGCTGCCAAAGCATACGAAAAGGCAGTTGAGCTGGATCCAAGCAACGCTTCCTTGAAGAGCTCGCTCAGCACCGCTCGTTCACGCGCATCAGAGTCAGAAGAAGGTCAAGATTCCAGAGATGTTGGCGCTTCATCTCCTCCTCCAGCTGGTGGAAATCCTTTCGCTGGCTTGGCTGGCTTAGCTGGACTTGGTGGAGGTGCAGGCGGTGGTGGTGGCATGCCGGACATCGCTTCTCTTTTGAACAACCCTCAGCTTATGCAGATGGCACAACAAATGATGGGTGTAAGTCCGATCCGTGCTTGCCCTACGCTAGGCCGCCCTAGCTGATTTGCTCTATACTCATAGAACGGAGGCATGGACCGTATGATGCAGAACCCTATGATGAGACAGATGGTAAGTTATATCATGACAAACGTACCCTTTGATTAAACCTCATTCCTGTCATCTGTGCACACAGGCCGAGCGATTCCAAGGCGGTGGTGGAGTAAGTCTATCGCAGTCACTGTAACACTCAGAAAGGGTTCTGATGGGTTCGATTCGCAGATGCCGAGCATGGCGGAAATGGCGAACAACCCCGAACTTCGACGTCTAGCAGAGCAGTTCGGAGGAGCAGGCCTAGGAGGCGAAAATTCCGGAAATGGGTCGGGAAATCCTGACATGTACTCTTAGTCTCACAACATTTGGCCTAGCTTTAACAGAACAATGATAGAGAAGAGTGCTAGTTATGGCTGCCTGGCAGTCACTACCGAGATCGCGGCTACTTGAATACGAGCACGCGTACTGTGATGTGCTACAATTGCCTACGCCGTGTCGTCTGACAGACCTCTTTGTTGCCGCCAATTCGCTACCCATTGCACTATCCGTTCTACATTGGACTCCATATCTTCAGGTGTCTCGCTGTTGAGCTCTATTACAATCTCTTGAGCATACGACGAACGTGCTTCTTCGAGTACTGTCTGCATGATCTCGGCTTCGTTGTTCTCCTGTATCTTCTTGAGAGAGTAGCCACTATCAATTTGAAGCACTGTTAGTATTCAATAAGCTGTTAACACCGCAACAATGGTGACATTTACCGCTTCTCCAGGCGTTCCCATAATTTCGTGTGGTCGCACCGTAAGACTACGACGAGATCCACCCAGCGTTCAGGGAATGTTTCGCAGCTATGCCAGTCGATGATCTTGCCGCCGGACTCTACTTGATCTTCAAGAACATCCAAAAGCTGCGTGGCAGGTATCGCCGATAAAGTGCATCAGAAAGCTTGTACACCTGGCCACTGCAGTCCGGTGGCGACTGTCGAAAGGTCCTCTTGTTGGTAAAATGCTGCACCCACCTTCTCATCGTCTACATCATAGCTCTGCCATTCTTCATTCCATCCTTCGTGGCAGCCTTTGTCCTTGACAATGTCTCCAATGAGCAGATGCTCGAATTTATGCGGGCACGCTTCGAGAAAAGCCTGCGCATGTGATGTCTTCCCTGTGCCCGGTGTGCCGGTGATGACGACGTTGGGCAGCGTACGCTGTGATGAAGACGTTGATCCCGATGCTGAATTGACCATCGTTGCTGCTGTTGTTAGTGATGAGTACATGATAAAGCTTACTGCTGGCCAACTTGCAAGCATCAGAAGCCCGATCACGTTGATGGTGCACAAGATATATCGTAAATGCAGCTTTTCTTCCTACTACAACTGGATAGACTCCTTAGCCGAGTGTGTAAGGTCCGTAGATTCCATCAATCCTATGCTCGTGTCGGGTGTTGACTCGCTCTGTTATGCAGGCGTAGTACGTCTCTTAGATGCTATCTGATCAATCAAGCAACTGCTTATAAGCTATCCTACGCCTGCAAGATCGAAGATTCAGTCGAGCAGCGCGAGAACCCACAACTGTAGCAGGTACCGCTCACTATGTCCTTCAACAGGCTGTCCCCTGTACAGCGCTTGGCTCGCCGCTGGCTGAGCTCAGAAGCCCCTGGTACCAAACAGCCCATCCTATACCACTATTTCGACAAGCCTGTTCCGTATCATAAAGGCCTTGCACTGCAGGAAGTACTGGTTTCCAGACGATCTGCTGCAAAAACAGCCATACAAAATCACGAGGAGAAGACAAGCACACTCTCTACAGATGAGCTGGACCACAATTCGGAGGTAGCTAAGGAAGATATTGTCTTGCTGCTCCAGCACGAGCCTGTATATACCACTGGTCGGCGTGATACGGATCCCGAAGTACTTGAAGTGGAAAAGGAGCGCTTGACTGCGATCGGTGCAGAGTATGTTGCTACGCAAAGAGGTGGACAGACTACTTATCATGGCCCAGGACAGCTTGTCGGCTATCCCATCCTGGACACTTCACTCATGAATGTCAGTTTACACTCTGAAAACACCCTCCCATGCTAATCGTCATAGATGTGCAGATGTCAACACGACAATATGTCGAGACAATAGCTACCTTCCTTGAAAAGCTCGTCATGGACAATTATCAGATACCGCTACAAATACCGCCGCCTCATGTTGGCATATATCCCTCAAATACAACCAAGATAGCATCGATAGGCATACAAATCAGGCATCGCATTACATCGCATGGTTTCGCATTGAATGTCACGGATGACGTGAAATACTGGTTTGACCAGATTATAGCATGTGGTGCTCCGGATATCAAGGCGACAGCCATCGAGAGTGAATTGCGCAAACTAGGGAAGCAGCCTCTTAACCGATTCGAGGTTGAAGACGTGGTACTCACTACAGTCGCACAATTCCAAGAGACTTTCGAGAGGGAGCTTAGACCGGTTGATAGAACGCAACATGCCGAATTGTATAAGATCCTCACACAGAGCGTCGCGTAATAATTACACCAGTAATCCGTCACCTCTGGTATCCCGGCTGTTCAGTTCCATCTTCGCGCTGCGTGCACCAAATTGTATAGCTCTTTTAGCCAGGAATGCGCTGCTTTTCAAGCCAAGCTTTCTCGCTAGAGCGCGCAGTACCATCTTATCGCCCACTCCATCTCCAAATCTGTAGTCGACCTTGAGGTGTACCGGTAGACTTGCCAGATAGGCCACAACGTGTCCGTCGAGATATGGATACCTGACTTCTTTCCCTAGACTCGAGATGATCCGGTCTGTGAGAGAGCGTCAGAAAAAGGTCCACTCACGCTGTAGATTGCACTGACCGTCTCTGCCCAGATTACGGCTGTTTATACGGTCCAAATCAAGCTGAAGTTCTCGTATCAGGGCGGACCATCCAGCTGCGTTCGACTCGTCCGGAGATGCAGATGTCGCGCCTGCAGAAAAAGCCTTCTTGTGCCTAGAATAGCCTCCAAGCTGCTCGTCCGCTCCAAGCCCGCTGAGAAGCACTTTGGCTTCGGATTGATAGTCTCCAAGCACTTGACTGTCTGTCTCAGTGGCACCCTTGCCGTTCGCTGCGAAATATAAAGCTTGTGCAATGCTCTGTCACAGCAATCAGCTAGATCATCTATATGGACAGGATTGCTGAACTTACAAGATCCATAATCGTATTATTCGGATGCATGAGCTGTATGATGTGATCTCGTTTCTCCAGAAATTCCTTGTAAGGCACATTGACTCGAACGAAATTCCATCGCCGATGAGGACGGAGTTCTTGCAAGATCTTCCCAGATGCAAGTCCAGTGAGTCTGTCTGGAGTATTATAGATGTCAGGTAGCGGAACATCTTGGGTCTTGCTCTTGGCGGCATTTGCTATTGAACGTGGATTCTCGAACGCAACATTGAGAAGGTCTATGGACTGTATTCATAGCATTAGTCGACTTCTAGGTTTGTTTACAGCCCACGTACCTCGTCTTCAGGTAGGAACTTGTCTGCTAACAGGGCTAGCACAGTGCAATCTAGTCCACCGCTAAAGAGCACCCCGACTCGTGCCTTCGGAAATGCAGGTCTGGCCAGAGTGATAGTCAGACAATGGCAGCTTGAACGACACAATTTCTCTCACCCAGTGAGACGAGGAATATCGCTAACTCTCTTGCGTATTGACGCTTCTAACTCAGCTGCAAATGGATGGCATCAGCAACGTCCAGGTTCAACGAGGGGGCCGGAGGAATGAGGATGAAGCGCCTCGATGTTTGCGCCACCACGGAATACTCGTACAAAGTCTTCGGGCAAGGCCTCCAGCTCGACTCACTCTGGACTGCTTCAAGCGCCCGCTCGAAGGGTGCATCGGATATCGGTAGACCTTCCGTTGACTTGAGAAGCAGATCATTGGGGGCAGGCAACTCGAAGACCAGTGGATCAAAAGGGTAGACTTGAGTATCTCGTACCCTTCCCGCCTCTTTGCGATGTACCCGTGGGTGCCGAGTCGGAAGAGCAGCCTGAGAGGATCTATCAGCTTTGACGTCACTTGGGCGGATCATCGATCTTACTCTGCCCCCGTTAAGGTCAAGACTAAAAACGCAGGATGCATCGACTTCTTGCCAAGCTACTCCGGAGTTTGTACAAGAGACCGACGTTAGCAGAAACTCGCCAGCTGGCGTAGTAGTATGCAGCAATGATCGTCGGCCTAAAGGATCCCTAGCCCAGTATATTTGCTGAGAAGTACTCTGTACCGCAATTGCTCAGCAAACCGACAATTCGTCGTAGATGCTCATTCAATTACCTTGAAATAGACGAAAGCGTACGGTCCCTCGATTGTCGGCAAGACCGATAAAGGCGACGCAGAGCTTTGTAGCAGCCGAAACAGCTCTTCACCATCATTCAGTTCGGCGGAAAGCTGCGTGTTTGTTAGATAATTCGGCTTTCGTTTTGGTGACATTCAAGGCTCACATCGATACCGTCGAAAATCTCGCCATTCTGCGTACGAAAGATTAAGACGTGCCGCCCAGATGTGAAAAATCTTCCTTACATAGATCAGTACATCGTTGCCCTCTCGAAATGGCTGTCTCGCGACATGGTCTCCGCGCAGATGGAGCACGGAAGCGTAAAAGTGAAGGTAGAAATTCGAAGACACGTGCTTGACTAGAGCCCATCCTTGATAATCCGGCCCGCGAGATTGGCAGGCGGTGCATAAGGCGTCGTATAATTCAGATGGCACCTCATGCGGCGAGAGACTGAATGTGATGCCACACATGCTTACAGACTTGACTGAAGGAGGAGTGGGCCAAGTCTACACGGGCTCATCATACTTGTTCTGGGAAAACGATCGACAAGCCGGAAAAAAAGGCAGTTGTAGCCAACAAAAGCAGGGAGGGTCAATGAATCAGAATGATAAAGTCAAAGCACTTTCCCAGGTGCCAAAAAAATTGGCAAAGAATTCTGGTACCTTCCCGAATTGCCAAAAAAGTTGGGTTTTTGTGCCAAAAAAGTTGGGTTTTTGTGACACCTGTGACTGCTTCGATTGTCAGATTTTGAACCGGAAACGTCTGGAATGAATCTGCTTACGGTTCGAACTCACGCTCCCAGAGGGAATACACTGAGCTTGCTAATAGCAGGCGCTGTGGGACTAGTAAGTATGGAGACCCACGCCGCTACAAAGATGCTAACTTACTACGCCTGGTGCAAGTAGTTTTAGGATCTAATAGATTGTATACAGAGGATAATGCAGAATTACCTTAACCACCTGGATTGATTAAGGATGCATAAGCCTTTGAAAGTTCGTGGGTTGAAAGTAGTAATCTACTCACTCGGCCAAAGTGTCCACGAGGATGACGGCAGGAGTCGGACGTACGTATATATATGCCAAATTTGAGGTGAGCCAATTTTTTCCGAAATAAGAAAAGCGCCTTTTTTGCCTTCTCATGATAGCAGCATCGTCAAGACATTCAGGCGGCGCTACAGCGCAAGCAGGAGTAAGCTGGGCTTCAGTAGCAACAAGGACGGCTACAGCCCGAGCTTCTTTGTCGGAACGTCCAGTCGTAATCGACCGCGAAGGCTGTTTGTTGCTGGAATTGCCCCCAGAGAGCCGAGTCACCCTTGCGGATATAGCGGTCGCTATAGGCAAGGTAGATGAGCAGGGATATCTCTGGCAGACTCTCATGCACAACAGGAGCTTCGTCATCCAAGCTCTTGCCTCCAGTGCCCATGTCGAAGCCACGAGAGCCAGATTTCTAGCAGAAGGTCTTCAAATCAAGTCGATCACCGCCAAATGCGCCCCGCTCGTGAACTCGTTTAACAATAAGGACCTCCTAGAAGGCATAGTCTCGGATCTCTGCACATCAGAGGATGGTGTACGACTCATGAAAGCTGAACTGGAGAAAGTGGGTAGCCTGCTCAGCTTCCGCTTGGAAACCCACCCCGGTTCCAATGGTGTCAGGACCGGTCGAGCGTTCTTCTTGCTAGACATCACCCAGCATGGTAAGGCCCCTAAGACCTACTACAAGCTCGACTATGGTACATGGGCAGGCAAAGTGCAGGTCAGCGTAACTGGTAGACGCAAATTCTGCTACTATTGTAGAGAGTCGTCTCACCTACGTAAAGACTGTCCGGTCGCTCCGGTATGCACAACCTGTGGTTCTAGGGCTCACAATCCAGTCAGGTGCCCCACTTACCGCAACCACGAGCGCATGGAGGAGCTTCAGGACCGTTTCGACAGCGATGCCGAGACTTCCTCCAAGACTACCCCACCGCCACCTGATGTGCAGGGGTCGCCAGACGATACAGAAACACCTGCAAAATCAACGTCCAACACTGAGCTGGCGTCACAGGAAGATGCTAGGATTTCCAACACTTCCAGTTCTTCTCCTCCAGCGTCAGGTGTTCCAGATCTTCCGGATCTTCCACCTATGAATCCATCCTGGGCGTCCGAAATGGAGGCAGAGGATGAGCCCGCTGTAGGAGCAACACAAGATCCCAGTGTGACCAACAACCAGAGCGAAATGAGCCAAACAGACAGCTTCCATCCTGTACAGAGCCGCACTACCCGCAAGCATGCGAGGCAGCTTCTCAAGGAATCCCAGCGGCCCTATCAGCTGTTCGGACGAACTGTCAAGAAACTCAAACAATGAGTCATCGAACAATCCGCATATGTGCTGCAAACGTACAGCGCATACATTCACCTACCAAACGTCTTCCTTTATTCACCCGATGGGCTAGAAACACCCGTGCCGACATCTTTCTTTTATCTGAGGTTGGACATCCAACACTTCGGGAATGCCAGGCTTGGAGGGGAGAATGCCAAGGCCTCGGTCTTGATGCTATCTTCTACCCAGACTGTCAGGCCGGAATCGTGTGGAGGCCTTCTTCTCCGTTCATTCAACGCATTCCCCCGTCTTCGGTTTGCGAGGTATCTTTCCGCTTAGGTTTGAAGAGATCTGTGGATGCAGTTTTCAACATCGGCGGTGAAGAATACTTCATAATGGCAGTATACGTACCTGTACAACCAGCAGAGAGACGGTATTTCCTTACTCGTCTCTCTCCAACACTCCTTCAACCACTAGCCGCACGTCCAGGCTTTATTGGTGGCGACTGGAACGTCGTCCCAGATCCCATTGCGGATTCTTCCAGACCAGGATCCAACAATATTGGTGAAGCTGAGCTTCATGCTCTCATCGATACCTGCAATTTGCAGGATTCTTATCGTCTTCTAAACCCTAACCGCCAACTTTTCACCAATAGAAGTGTTGTGGGCGCGGACCGTAGATTGGATCAAATCTACGTATCAAACTCATTATCAGGTGGTGTCAGCTCTTTCACAACATGGCAACCATTTAGATCTACTCACAATCCTGTTATCCTTCAATGGATCGTACCCGGAGCGATTCCTATCGGTCCATCTTGGTTCAAGCTCGGCCGACATATAACGGAGAATCTTGAACTTAAACCCTATCTTGAGGAGCTTGTACAAAGGTCCCACAATGAGGCAGCAATCAGCATGCCGGAAGCAGACCCAATAACCATATGGCAATCTGCCAAAAACACCTTCCTACCAAAACTCGGCCAACTGTCCAGAAGGCTGGCTCGACTTGACAAGCTTATGGGTATTGATGAAACCCAGAAACTCGAAGGCTTGAGCACCCGGGCACGTTTGCCTGCCAATCTATCAGGTCTCCAGTCAATACACCTACGTTTAAAACAGGTCCGAGAACAAGATCTCTTACCGTCCATCAAAACCAGTGATGGTGAGGTTTTGACAAAAATCGAGGATATGCTTGAGGAGACCCGTCGGTTCTTCAGTGAACTATATGAACGAGTTCCTGTTGATTTCAGTAAACGTCAGATGTTGCTAAGCAAGGTCAGTGCTCGCTTGACACCGGATCAAGTGCTTACCTGCAAGCGCACTTTCAAGAAGAAAGAACTTTATTATGCACTCAAGAAGTCCAATAACCGGTCTTCTCCAGGTCCAGATGGTCTTCCTTTCGGATTCTATGAAACAACATGGTCAGCTACAGGCCCAATTTTGAAGAAATGCATCAATTACCTACTTCAAAATTCTTCGGCGAAACCATCGCACATGACGCACATTGTCCTGCTACATAAAAAAGGAGAGAAAGATCAGCTCAAGAACAAGCGACCTATTTCACTCATCAACACGGATGAACGTATCATGGATCGAGCCATTAATCTTCGTCTGGCCCCAATCCTCCCTTCGATAATCCATCCTACCCAGACCGGCTTCATACCTGGCCGCTGGATAGGCACCAATATCGAGACAGTCCAGAATGCCATCGATGATGGCGAAAAGTATCCAGGTGCTCTTGCTGTTGTCGACTTCGAGAAAGCCTATGATCAGATTGACCATGGCTATTTGGATGCTGTCCTGTCGGTCTTTGGATTTCCCCGTCCAGTCATCAACCTTATAAAGGCTATGACGCTTAGAAGCCACGCACGTCTGTGTTTCAACGGCTGGCTATCTTCCAGCATCCCTCTTCGTAGAGGTTTGCGACAAGGCAGTCCCCTGGCCCCATCACTTTTCGCCCTGTGTATCGAACCGTTAGCAGCAAGTATCAGACTTCGAATCAATGGCATCAGACACACCCAGCTGGTACCTTTCCAAGAGGATATACCAGACCTCAAAACCCTCCTCTTCGCCGATGACCTGGTGGTGGGCCTAAGGAATCCTCCAGATCTTCACAAGGCCGAGGAATGCTTCGACCTGTATCAGAATGCCTCAGGAGGAAGGATTAACAAAGCCAAAAGTTTTTTATATGGCTTGAGTGCAGCGCCGCTCCATGGATGGACCGGTTGGCCCATCCACTGCACTCCCTTCCGGTACCTTGGTGTTCAGGTCGGGCGAAACGTTCAACCTGCAGAGGTATGGACAACGTTAGTTCAGGCTGTGAAGGCTCGTATGCGAGCTATCCCTATGTTCGACTTGCCCATTGCCGCTCGGTGCAGCATCGTCAACATCTATTGCCTCTCCAAGGTGTTGTATGTCGACCAGTATATGCCGGCGTCGACCAACACCGTGGAGATCCTACAGAAGGCCGCTGTTGACACAGTCTGGCGCGGACGAAAGCACAAAGTCAGCCAAGATCTATTGTTCACACCAAAAGAACATGGAGGCTTTGGCTTACTCAGGTTAGATGTACATTTGAAATGTACTCGAGCCAAGTGGGTAACCGCCTTGATGGCCGAAAACTGGCGAGAACAACGATATCTTGGCGCTTTGCGAAGAACGATCAGCAAAGGCATCAAAGATCAAATAGAGCGAGAGAAACGTACCGTCAGACGCGTCTTCGCATGGCTCCGACACGACCCGAACACTTTTCAGAGCATCTACTCTGAGTTCAGCTGGGTGGCGACTTTCGCTCAGCCAGTCAACTCAGTCCAACACCCAACTTGGGCAGCGGCAAAAGCAGCATCCAGGGAGCTGCTACCACAGCGTTGGCAGACCTATCTTGATGGCTGGAACTTCAGTGTCCAGATCTTTCCAGACTTCCAACGGCAGTGGTCCCACCACTTTATTCATCCGGCGCTATGGCCGTTCGATTCCCAAGCGCCTCTCGAGGCTTTTCACGTGCTTGCAGACCCCCAACTTCCAGTGCAAGGCGTCAGCCACGCACGTAAGCACCTCATCGGATGCCTTCATCCACCCATAGTACCTCTGTTCGACCACCGCTTAGAGCGCGACAACGACAGATGGAAGACTTGGTGGACCCTCCTCCAAAAGGTCCGATCACGCCTACCTCGAGAGGAAGAAGCCCTCCACCTCTATGCGCTGGGACGCTTGGACACGCCAAAATCATGGATACGACCTGGCCGTCGGCCGGATCCCCGCTGGCCCAACAACATCTCACGCGCCTGCATCCTTTGCGGTGAAGAAGCCGAAACCTGGGAGCACGTGCTGTATCGCTGCAATACGGGGCGCGACGTATGGCGGTATCTTTTCCCGCCCACTCGACGACCTACATGCGCAGTAGAGCTATTCGGCATAGATGATCCGGATCCTATGCTTATGGGCTATGCGTCTGGGTACGTGAGTATTCTGCACGGGCTTGTCATCAGCCGCAGACTCTCTCGAGGCGACCTCCAGCCGCTCGATCACCCTCGCATGAAGCTAGCTGCGAGAAGAATTGCAAGGCAATGCTACAAGCTGGAACGACCGCAGGAAGGAGAAGGATAGCTTCTGTTCATTGCATTTAGTCATATACAACGAAATAAAAACTTAGTCTACATCTCTTAATATCAGGATTAGCCTGAATGCTTTGTCCTATCATCCTGGAGACTGAGCTCGATGACGAGGCAGTCGACAAGTTCCGGAAGTTCCGAAGCTCTGAGTAGGTTACGGACGGACTTGGCGTGGGTTGAGGAAGAGAGCGAAGTTGTCTATTAGCCGCTTCTGTAACTTGCAACACAGATGTTAAATCCAAAAAAAAAAAATTCCGAAGTTGTCTAATTTGCCGCCTCGTAATTTGCAACAAAGAAAAAGAATCCTACAATTTACAAAAACATGACCCACGATCTCAGTATTAGTCTTCTCAGAGCTCGAGCTCGGCCTTTCTTGGTTTAATTTGTACATTATAGCAAAGCGCTTGTCCATTACTGGTTGTCTACAAAGCAATACAGCTCTAAATACAGATGTTAAATCCAAAAAAAAAAAAAAAGCTATCATCCTGAGGTCTGAGAGCGACGTCTGCCAATTGCTAGTGTATTAATTTTGCAATACAAGATATCACGGTTGGTCTCAGTTACCGCACTCTAATTCCTGGACACAATACTGTTTGTCGCCACTGCGCTTCCGCCAACGTCCTTGGACACGACGACAATTGCTCAAGACGTGAACATCTCTACGTTGAACGCCATGAGTACATCAAAAAGATCATTGCCTACGCTTTGATGACAATTGATGGCACAACTGTCCAAACTGAACCGAAGTTACGCGATTCCGATCGAAGTAGTCTACGAACCGACCTCAAAGTCACTGGCCCCGGCTCTTTCAATGCAACATGCACCGAATGCGATGTAGCTATTATTTCTGTCCACGCTGGTGTACAAGCGCGCATTATATCTCGCCATTTACAAGTCCCTCCAGACCTCGAATCAACACAATCTGCTGTCCAAGAAGCTCTCAATGCCAAAGCCATGCAGAAATTCAACAAATATGCACCGATAGTACCTGTTCCGTTCCATCCCATCATCATTTCAGTCGGTGGTGGTACTTTATCTGAAGCTACGCAAAGCCTTTTCGCATACTGGTCAAAGAAAATGAATCCTACAATTTACAAAAACATGACCCGCGATCTCAGTATTAGTCTTCTCAGAGCTCGAGCTCGGCCTTTCTTGGTTTAATTTGTACATTATAGCAAAGCGCTCGTCCATTACTGGTTGTCTACAAAGCAATACAGCTCTAAATGCACTCGTAAAATCCAAAAACAAATGGGTATACTCGGATCTAGAGAGGAGTCCCACACTGTACGGCTATAATGCATGCTATCACGTTGTAGTCGTGCGTGCGTAATGCATTTCCCCCAGCCATGCTAAACTTAAAAAAATTAAAGAGGGGTGTATCATACAATGCTAGCTACAACGATGTCGCCTCAAAACGTGTAGATAAACGCATCATCTACACGCATAGGTTATTACCCAGGAACTGATCAGCAGCCTCCCCCGAACTCAAAAGTTCCCCGACTCCCACCCAACCCGTTTTCTCACTCTCTCTTTTTGGGTTTCACCTATGCAATGCAAAGCATAGAAGCGACTGATGGTAGGCATTGCTCTCCCAAAACTCAACTCAAATCAATAATGGCGCTGATAACCGTGCATGAGACCGCTGCCGTCGGCCCGTGGACACTTTGGCCGAGTGGGTAGATCAATACTTTCGGTCCACGATGACGAAGCAATATGCTTATCAACACCCTTATCAGGTGGTCATTACCAAGCTACAACAACATGAACTCCTCGATCTTAAATCAACAACCTCTTGTACGCATTTGATAGATCGTGCTCCTTTATATACTCTCCGCCTTTCTCTAGGTAGTCAGCCTGCGTAACAACGGTCTGTTTAAAGTGATCCGAACTAGTGAATTTGGCTAGACCTCTCCATGCATCCAATTGTGGGTCTTTAGCCCTGTTGATCTTCAGAGGCGCATCAACAGGCAGGACCGATGTCAAGTCCCACCGGAGTCGTTGGTCAAGAGAAGCGACCTGCGAGTAACCTCCAGTAAGGAAAACATTCTGAGGAAGACGGCGACTTAGTGGGATTGAACGATCACGAAGACATGGCAACACACCTGAGTCAGCCTATCCCTCTCCGTCGAATTGAATTGTCTGAGGATGTGTTCAATAACCTCAATGATTCCCGCAGAGTCGACCCCTCCCAAGCTCGGCTGGCAAATCACTTCCGGTACTCGTATCCGCTCGACATTGAGATGTAGTTGAGCCGCTTGTTCTGGATTCGACGCGTCAAACGAATCGATAGGGTCGTCTGGAGCCATACTTCGCACGAAAGCGTTCAGCAGCTTCTGCTTGGCAACAGCTCGCTTGGCTATCGTGTCGTTGATGGTGAAACTTGGGTCGTGCTTGAGTAAAGTCTCTTCGATTTTTTGTATTTGCTGCTGATCGTCATCTTCTGCTTCCGAATCTTCTCCTCCCTAGCAGCCAGAAGTTCGTCAGCGACACACGTGAATGCAAAAAAACTACAAAAGGCCCGGCTTACAATGTCTCTATAGACCTGCCAGTCCTCATCATCCGCTCCAAACGTATCTTCAGTCTCCCCCTTTTTACGCTTCTTTTTGACTATCGGCTTATCACTGGCCATGTCTGTGATAGTCTTCATGCGTTGCTGAGCTGCCAAACTCTTTCTATCGCCAAGCTGAGCTTTCTTTTCTTTCCGCGTCTTCAGTCGCTCCACCGTCTCATCTAAATTGCGTCTTTTTTCCGCCAACCACCCATCAAAGTCGCGCAGACGATGCTCTTCATCTAAACGTGCTGCCTCGGCCTGCAAATATACTCGAATTAGCATTGTTTCACACAACTCTCAATAACGCACGCACCTCTGCAGCCTTTGCTGCGTCACGCTCAGCTTTCGCTCGCATGCGCGCATCATAGCCTGCTTTGTTCAACTTCTGCCGCCTCTTCTCCTTCACTTCCGCTTCCGTAAGCTGATGATCCGGAATGTTGACCAGAGGGAACGTCGGCTCCTCTTTCGTCTCTTCTTCTTCAATACCTAGTTCCTTGTTTCGAGCACGTCGAATCGCCTTCTCAAGCTTGGATATCGTCTCGTCGAGATCCTTTTCTGACCTGAACCCGGCGACTTGTATCCGTTTCTGCAGCGTAAGCAACGAATCAATCATGAACTATCATTGTAGTGGGTGATACTAAACATACGGTATAGTCTGCCTTCTTCTCCTTATCTTTCCACTTCTTAAGGGCAAGGAAACTGTCCAGGTCCTGTTCTTTTTGTATGAGCTGTAAATGACTTGTATAAGCATTGACCCTGTAATCGAAGCAATACAGAACAGAAATACCTTTTGCAGTCGAACGGCAGCAGCCTGGGCTTGCAGACGTCGACCCTGTTCTCGTTTCTTCTCCTGCATTCGAGCAATGACATCTTCAGCTGTTTCAACATGCTCCAATGCAGTATAGGGGAACTGAATAACGCGGTCCATCCGAACAACCGCTTCGGGATCCGCCATCTCCTTGATGTCTGCGTTATAATCGAGAGAAAAATAACAGTGATCTCGAAGCATAGCCTGATGACCTCGTCAGTATCGTAAATGATCGTAAATGGTTCTGGTACTCACGGCCGATTGAGCGCTAGTCACACGAGTTGGAAAGGTGGGATATTTCAGCTGCACCAGCTTGAGAAGGTATTCGGCAGCTTGTAGTCCGCCCCAAGCGATGCTGAGAGGGTAAGAGAGTCGGTGAACTATGTACTCTGAGTAGGAATATCACAACTAACCGCTTCGCGTTGCTCAATATCCCCTTGCCGTTCAATACCGGAATCACGTGCGTAGAGACAGTAGATGAAGATATCACGAGTCCGTCTTTAGCGCCGGAATAGTAGAAGCTGGACAGAGAGTCTACAGCATAGCTGACTGCCGGCACTTGATATCCTTCGAACAAAATCTCGGACATGACTGTAGAAGAAGCCATTTAACACGCTAGTTGCAGCCAAGTATGAATGCAAAAACACCTACGATTTCGACAGTAGAGCGGGTTGCCCAAGGTCTCCGTCATAGCGATGGGATGTGCTACACCTCCCTGATTGCTAACTCCAAGTTTGACGAAGACGTAGTCCAGCAGATGTTCCTACAAGAGACGTGGTCTCAGCCAAATGCAAGGTGGCCACGGTGCGCGTTACATACCACAGAGTCGAAATTGACGATGATATCCCCCTCGTATGGAGTTTTTGAACTGATCCTGGAGTTGTGATCCAAAGATGCTGCCCATCCAGCTAGCATAACGGGCTTTCCAGCGCGCCGGTCTCGGTACCGACTAACTACACTTTCGCAGATGACACGGGGATCTTTCTCATTACCCCAGCCGCCTCGAAGCCAGCTCACACCTGGAATTACGTGCTCTTAGCTTCACTCGTAGCGTACACTTCCTCTTGCAATGCTCACCATTGTCAATCACAATTGGAGTGCTAGTTCCAGCATACTGGGCCTGATAGTCGGTCGACTGAGGAGACTCATTGTGGAACGGCTCGTTGATGTAGTGGACCGCCTTGCGCCCAGAGAAGACGCTGCCATCCAGATTCATCTTCCAGGCAGCGAGACGCTTTGAAGTCATAGGAAAGACTAAGAGCGAAGCGACCGGGTGAACGTGGACGTGATCGAGATGCTCGCGCCTAACTGCAGAGCCACGGCTTCCTTCAGCTCTGCAAAACTCCAAGAACCGACCATCTAGTTCCAGGTCTGTTAAAATGGATAGATAGGACACTGTTGATACATATGCCCGACCCTCATGCGGTATCTACGGGTGTCATGCGCAAGGAACACGACACTTACATCGAATGAAGAGTATGAGACGTCAATGGCGATAGAGCGTCTGAAATGCAAGCTACACCTGTAAAAGCTATGTATATGATGACGAAAGGTCTCTATACTATGCTCTAACTCAAGTCACGAGTCACAAGTCACTCATCCTCTTAGCCTGACGAGCTGTTCCGGCCGCAGACGATCTACAGCATAAGTAGCTTCTCCATTGGCTCTAAAGGCTCGACGTCAGCATGTGCAGCAAGCTCCTACCTCTCGTGATGCTTACCGCTGTCTTCATTGTCGATGCTTGAACCTCGCTCTTCGGGCAACGCAAGTCCCTGCTCCAACTGCACACCTCTGTCGCGACCTACTCGATGCACCACAAAATTGAAACCGTCGTAAAGCAGCGTCAAGACAACATGTCCGAGAAGAGACATAAGAGTACTATGAATGCATATTGCTAATCAGTGTGACCATACCAGCATGGAACTCAAACTACAGTCTCTCACGCGTAAAGTAGTATGGAAAGCATACGCATAGCGAGAGAGCCTGATCTGACGATGACGATCTGTACGTGCTCGCTATCTGTAGGAAAGCTGGCTCTTCCACCTTCGATAAGAGTTGCGTAGGCACGGGCGGTGTATGCGGCATAGGCGGACATCTTGCTTGTGTGGGATGAAACAAGCCGGAGGTGTTGCAAAGAAGAAAAAGACAGATGCAATTCGGATGATTCTCTATATCGTCGCTCTACAATTAAACAGTCTCCCAGTCTTGTCGTCTCCATTGTGCACATACTGGGATGTCGGCCGGACTGGCCTGATTTCGTGTTTTCCTTGGTGCCATCGGATCGGGAGCAGCACTGTTCAAGGGGACGTTGTACCTACATTACACGGGACCAATAATCTGGACGGCTAGGAGGAGGTCAAGCCGCCTCATACTCCAGCACCATTGGTCTATCGACGAGGATAGTCGTCTTGTTCCCTTACCGCAGGTGTACGTAGGACAGCTGGTAGATTACACCTGAAAATCACTTCCTGTTATCCGCTTGTAGCAAGCAGTATATCGCTTCCACGTCTCATCGACAACGCCTTGCGGGATCTCCACGCCTTCCTCCTTTTCTGACTTGCCGAACCCGCCGCCGCCTGCTCTAAGCCACACTCTCAAAGCCTGCTTGTCAAAGCCAGTCATGCTCTTGCCTTCAGCCCATTCACTTGCTTCCCAGTATCGTGAAGAGTCTGGCGTTAGAGCTTCGTCGATAAGGAGGAAACGTTGCTCCAAAGTGAGAGAGTTTGATGGTGGTAAGACACCGAACTCGAATTTAGTGTCGGCAAGAATCAGGCCAACAGATTCTGCATGCTTTGATGCTGCTGAGAATAGCTCGACTGCTTTAGCTGCGAGCAATGGCGCCAGTGATGCATATTGAGGACCAAGCAGTTCAGGCACTGTGAGAAGGTATCTTTAGCTGCATTACGTGTTCCTCGCCTTCGAAAGTACCTACACCGGTCCGGATGCACGTTTTCATCTTTATCGCCCACGTCTGCCTTTGTCGAGGGAGTGAAGATAGGTGGATCCAACTTTGCCGACTCCTTTAGCCCGGGCGTCAATTTGATGCCATGGACTGTGCCGTTTTGTAGATACTCCTTGTACGCAGATCCTGTGGGATAGACATTAGCTTAGGTTTTGCGGTACATACAAAGGTGTAGCCAATCTACCTGTCAAGTAACCTCGCACAATTGCTTCGCATTTCAAGACTTCGCATCTGCGGACCAGCATTGTACGGCCTTGCAAGTCTTTTCCGTTGGTTTCGCCCCATTGCTTTATTTCGGCTGGCATCTTGTCCAAGTCATCTGTGATCAAATGGTTTGGCAGAATGTTGGATAGCTTATTGAACCAGTATTTGCTGATGCCAGTAAGAAGCTTGCCCTTGTTAGGCACGCCCTGAAATAACCCAACGTCAGCTCATATTGCACGCTGCATTCACACGTCTGGCCGGACCGACATTCTTCATGATCACGTCGAATGCCGAAACACGGTCAGAAGCCACAAAGAGCAGAGCTTGCGGATCCGAGGTGCTGTAGATATCGCGGACCTTGCCAGTAGCAACCAAAGTAGGCTCTGGCATGATTGCTGCTGTAGTTCTCTTCTTAATGCGCAATGGCACAAGATCAAAGTGTGTTAGAAGAGTCGTTATAGAGCCTATTCAAAGCTGATCGGCTCGTCTTTTCACCAACTCGTAATTGCCCAAACTTAAACGACAGCAAGAGGCTCAACGTGCCAGACGGAGGCTGCGGAGTCATCGTGACGAAGCCTATAGAACGAACTACGCACAGCTTCGCTTGTAACAAGTCGAAGACAACTCGTGGCGCACCATGATAAGTTGATCGGGTAGCCAACAATATCTCCAGTACTGCTGACATTCATGTTTCATGTATATACGGCAAGGGAACGGACAAGGTGACTATAATGCTGAAGCTACTTGAGCCCGCAGCTGAAATAAGCTTGTGTGTGTGCAGCTGTATGTGACAGCTACCGAGCACTCTCTTGGATCGCATACAGCCAACTTGTCTGGAGCCAAAAGCAAACGGCCTGCAGCGAACTTTGCAAGAGTAGGCTAGAAGCTGTCTATTGCAATATCCCTCATCTGATCTGAATTGGTTTTGGCCGCAGCTTCCATTTAACTGCTGTGCACTGTCGCTTAAGCCTTTCGAAGATCTTCCTGTCTGTACGAAAGATGGCACAGTATACGATCTGACCAATGTACGAATATTACTCCATGAATTCACTTCGTCGCTGATGAATCGTTCCAGATTATGCCATGGATACGCAAGCACGGTACAGACCCAGTAACGGGCAAGAAGCTTGCATCCAGCGATCTCATCAAACTAAAGTTCCATAAGAATGCCCAAGGCGATTACTTCGATCCGGTATCATACAAAGTCTTCAACGAGCATACAGCAATAGTGGCCATTGTACCGAGCGGCAACGTCTTCACCAAAGATACCGTGGACAGTTTGAATGTTAAGCCAGGTTTTTGGCAAGACCTCGTTGACGACACGAAGTTCACGAAGAAAGACATTATTATCTTACAGGTCAGTGCAGCTACTGTTGACATCATGTGCGCGAGACGTACTTATACGTGCCATCTTCAGGACCCGCACAATGTAGCAAATCGAGACCTATCACAATTCTACTACATCAAACACGATCTCAAGCCTGAAACGAAGGGCGAAGAGGATGGCTTAAGCAACATCAACCTAGCAGCTATGGGTGGCACAAGTAAAGTATTACAGAGTTTACAGAAGGGGAAGCAAAAAGCAGAGGTGAGCGAATACGATCTCTGCCGGCAGCCTGTGCAAGCTGTCTCACACTAGGTTTGTCATCAGGCACTTGTAGTAACCAAGGTCAAACCGGAGGAAGGTGCCACGATAGACGTAAAAAAACAATTAGCACAAAACGCGAGATTCAATGTCCCATACAACGCGGCAAACTTCACGACGGGCAAAGCTTCGGCGTCATTGACAAGCACGAGTGCCGAGGTAGCTACAAGCGCGGACCGAGCGTTAATCGATGAAGAGGAGTGGATGTTTGAGCGGATACTTCCAGGCGAGAAGGCATACGTCGCCATGAAGACGAATTTTGGCACGCTGAACCTAGAACTTCTTTGTGACAAGGTGAGTAGTCCGCATCCCGCCGGAATGCAGGGGTTGCTGACCGCAGAACGCAGGCCCCAAAAACATGTTACAATTTCTTGATGCTTGCCCGCGAAGGCAAGTATGATAACACCATTTTCCATCGGCATATTCCCGGCTTCATGATACAAGGAGGAGATCCTACTGGAACAGGCAGTGGCGGATCATCATACTGGGGCGAGGACTTCCGAGACGAGCACTCTGTGCGGAATGCATACAAGCACGATGCGCGCGGGCTGTTGAGCATGGCAAACAAAGGTATCAAGTCTGGGTTGTCAGTTTTTGAATCTGAATTTGATGCTAAATGCTATTATACAGGACCAAATACCAACTCGTCCCAATTCTTCTTTACTTTCCGCCCTACGCCTCATCTAAACGGCAAGCATACAGTTTTCGGCAAGATTGTCGGGGGCGAAGACGTTTTGAACAAGATAGAGAGTGTCGCACCAAATCCGGCGACTGACAAGCCGACGAAGCCAATTCGGATATTGGATGTTTCGATATACAAAGATCCTTTTGAAGACTTCAAGACCAAGTTATCGAAGCGTTTGGCCCGAGAACAAGCTGGAGACGATGAGGTATCACGCAGAAATAGAGCGAAGGAAGAAAGAGAGAAGGACAGGACAACGTGAGTTCCGGCGTCCATGCAGGCTTGGGTACCGCTGACCGTTACCTTTTCCTAGTTGGTTCGGGACGAATCTTGGCGAGAAGAACGGAAGTGTTGGCGGCAAACGAGCGATTGACAGTGATATCGTTGGACGCTATATGCAGACAGCTCCGGTATCTACCGTCTCAGTCGATCAATCTGGTATCCCCCCCGCCGATTTTGATGCCGCCGCACCTGCACCGAAGAAAAGTAAGCGGTCAGGCGCTGGATTCGGTAATTTTGAAGGATGGTAGTACTGCGCAAGCCTTGGATTTATGTCATAAACTATGAATAAGCCTCAATTGAACCTCCCGACCGCCTGAGCTCTATCGCGGAGGCTGAGGAGTTCGTGGCTGTTCCCTTCTAGAAGGTACGCCGGTGCCGAGGCTACCGCTCTGTGTTGATCTACTCAAGTAAGAGCTAGTCACCAATGGTTCAAACTGCTTTGGTGGCCCAAGGCCTGCCACATGGCTCATATCAGTCCTGTGCATCCCAGTTGCTGCTGTAACTAGACCAGTGAGGTTTGTGCGAGAAGTCCCTCTGCTAATCAGACCCTGGCTTGCAGTGGGTTGTGTCGCAGGTGCATGAAATTGGACTTTGGTCTCTGTCAGTGATTTCATTTGTTGCACAATGTCTTTTCGACGTGGAGAGTCAAGAGGCCATCTTGCCAGTTCGGTGATTAGACTGTTCAGCTTCGCATCACGTTGGGCAGCTCTCATATCCGCCATGTCTTGAGCCCTCTTAGAAGGGTCCCTGGTATGACCCAGAGCGCCGGCGCGGACGTGCTGACGCGAAGCATATGAAGGTATAGACATGGCACTATGAGCGCCACCGTTTGTTGACATTGACCTAAGATTGTCTGGTAATGGTATGACAGGCGACGGATTCTGTCCAGTCACCGTTCGAGAGTTCGAGCCACTAGCGGGTCTGTTTGGAATAAAATGTGGCGGTGGACCACTGCTTGGATCTGCCCTACCTTTGCCTTTGCCAAGCTGATGTTCGAGCGGCCTGCTAGAACTAGACTGGCTGCCCATCGGTCGTCCCCCCGGAACCATGCTCACCTGCGCATTGTGGACAGGAGGCAGCTGTGTTGCCGGATTAAAGAAACGACTTGAAGGACCGCTGCTCCTGAACGCTGTTAGGTTGGCTGCCGCCCGAGCACGTTGCTGACTCATAGCTCTATGTGGGATCTTACGTTTAGGAGCGGCTTAGCTTCTTGTATGACACTCTCTAAGCAGATTCCGCCAACGTCTGATGAGAGTTCAATGAGTTGGTTTCCATCAAACTTTGGTTCCAACTCTCATCTGCTGCTTTGGAGTAAACGAGCTGTAGGGCGGCTGTGCTCGATGGGCGGACCATGCACGCGCTGAAGATTGCAGCCAACTTAAATGTGTCGGAATCTCCTGGGCATCGTCAGCATTTTCAGCATTGTCGTTGAGGACCCGAGTAAGGCCTTTAAGAGCGTTGTATAACGTGATACTCCGACTAGCAACACTCTCTACGGGGAAAAGACCATCTGTGCCGCTCTTGTGCAGCAGCACGGATTTGTGCACAGCATCGTGCAATGCATGCAATTCAGTATAACGATGTATGCGTGTACAGCTAGGTTATAGCCATGTTTGTGTGGATGACTACTAGACGAGGTCAATCGAGTGATCGCCTGCTTGGACAGGCCACAGGCGACACATTGCAGCTCTTTTGATCCCCGATACTTCCACTCCCATGGAGTCTGTGATGCACACAATGATACATTGGGCGGTGCTTCTAGGATTGCTGGTGACCTACGTCTATGCAGTCGATGTCCGTGGTTCTGTCGCACCAAGCTGTGAGCGCGCTCTACATGGCACAAGCGTTCTCTGCAGTCATTTATCAGATATTTATTGCAACAGCCATAACACCTTTATCTCCCGATTCTACTGCTGTTCTGGACGGCGGCCTGTCCGACTCAGCTTACATCAAGGCGGATGGCTCGTTCCTCTTGTACGTGGGGTGTTATTACCAGTGTGCAATCAAGAATGACCTGCTGATGGTTTCGCATCTAGCCGCAATGTTCCTGCTGGAGAGTACGTTCTTTCCGTACGGAACCGAATATATAGCTTTCCGAGCGTAAGAGAATTAGCTTCGCCTGTTACATTCGAGTGCTAGACTAATTCACCCGCGTATATTCGCTAGGTCAAGGTACTCGTGCCACAAAGTGCAGGCTCCGGACAGGCAGCAGAGCCAATCCAAGTTCGACCTTTCAAGCTAGGGCACGTGTCAGCCAGCCCCGAAACAATTCCAACGCTACCGTACCCCATCATTCTACAAACCACCGGGCCACTACAATATTATGACCTGCCGAAGGCATTCAATATCGCAACTTTGATCCAGCAGAATAAAATGATATTGTTCATGGTCTTAGGACTTGGCTTCGCTATTGGAATGCCAAAGCTACTGGTGGGTCCAGCTTGATGTGTCGTTGCTAGGAGAAGTTGCTGATGCTGCTCGTTCGCAGAATATGATTGACCCCGAAGCTCTGAAGGAAGTGCAGCAAAGCCAAGCAGAGATGCACAAGAATCTAGGAGTGTAAGCCCGGAGTTCAAGTGGAATTCCTGACATCTAGCGAGAACTCACCTTCATCGTGTCTCACGCAGGGCTCAAAACATGGATTTCTCCGGGTCATTGAGCAAGTTCCTAGCTGGTGGAACCGAAGCACCTGCGCCCTCGGAACCCGCGCCAAAACGGACAACAAAGAAAGCCAAAGCATCTTAGAATCGGCAATTTGATCGACGTTCGTGAATTGTGTTTGTAGTAATATGTGGCGATGTTAGCCTTAGAAATTGCTGGAACTCCGATGTCGAGAAGCCTTCGACCCAGCGTTCGTTGTATCTCCACGCACGGCTTCATTACTGGGACTGTATGCCGAAAAGTGCGACGAGAGTACGTGGAGAATTCAACTGCCTGCCTGCCTATGCCAGCAGATTGATTGCGCAGCGCGGAACTCGAATGATGGAAGAATCAAGCAGGGTGCGCCTCAAAATAAGTGCAGCAAAACTATGAATGCTATGCTGTGATACTCTAATACAGCTAACGGACAATACAAAGCGGATAGCTCTACTTTTCTTCACTTTCGCCCGTCCAGCGCAGGCCAATTTCATAAGCTCCAATCATGATACCGCATGCTGGTGAGACCTTAGCAACACGCGGTACGAAGCCTCTCCACAAGCCTGCCATGCCCTCTGTCTTTGCGAGTTGCTTGAAGTATGCAAGAGTACTTGAGTTGGCGACTGAGACACCTTCCGTTTGCCTGCGTACTTTGATTACGTCGAATGGGTGCGTAAGGAAGGAAGCGATCTATGATGAATAGCAGACAGATTTCATTGGTTGGTACACGAGTCCATATAACAACCCAACTCACCATTCCACTACCGGCGCCGCTGGCGAACGCAATGCTGAATGTCTTGCTAGCTTTATCATCGTGATTGATCTCGCCCATACCTCGTCCTTCGCTGAGGTACCTTCGTATCGCTTCGTAGCCTGCCCAGTACACGCCTGAGAACGGTACATCTCGCCAAAGCGTCGCTGAGAGACCTCTCCACAGACTGCCCACGCCTTGTGCGCGTACGAGGTCACGGACAGAATGCGTCACATTCATTGCTGTAATATGCGATCCTGTGCTCTGCAGGCGCGTCCTGAACAGCTCAAGAGGTGCAAGAAGCGCTGCAACGGCCGTTCTCGATATCGATCCTGCCACGAAGGTGGTAACGCCTACATAGGTTGAATTTGGTGTGCGTGTTCTCTCTTGCATGAAGCGCGTGGGCACGTTCTCAAGCGCCGTCGTTCGGAGATAGTCGTATCCGACCATATATATGACTTGAGAGGGTACGGACATAACTAACGAAGCTGAGAGACCGCGCCATAATGTTGTTATACCTTCATGTTGGTAGATTTTGGAGACTGCATCGAAGAATCCTGCAAAATGGCGGGATGAGGGAGTCGATAGATGGGGTAGGTGTTGCTTGGCGACTAGAGGTGAGGGGTATAGACAAGCTTCTGCGGAATCTATAGCTAATGTTGCGCCTTGTCCAGACATTCGTATGCTTGGGTTATCGAAGTGCACAGGCGAAATGCGAGAGCTTGACTGCATAGCTGCACTGGAAGATGATAACGTCACGGTAGAGGTGGACGATGATGCAGGCACATCCCTTGGGTCGAAGCGGCATAGTATCTCCTTGCCATCGGCGAAATTATTAGTGAAGTAAGTCTTCTGACAGCAGGTGGCTAGATTGGTAGCGGCGAGCGAGCGGGCATGTTGCATCGCCGGGACCGAGGAAGGGCTGACGGCAGGGCCTTTGCCTTTGGCTCTTGAGGTTGCAGTGGGCCGCGAAGAACCTGCTGGAGGAGAAGCTGGAATCTGAGATGATGGCGGCGGAACGTGTGATGAAGGGACGAAGAAGGCTTCAGGCTGAGATTGAGTCTGAAGTCGGGTCTTGATGACATCGAATGGGGTCACTGAATGGAAGGAGTGTCCCAGGTCAGTATGTCAACCCATAACTCGTTTGCAGTTGTCCATTGCATCGTTCTCTGCATCTCCGATCCTCCTGCTTCTCAGCGCAGAAGACCGTGACTAGGCTGTAACGGCGGTGGTCGACTTGTTGGGAAAGAAGTATTGACGTAGAAAGGCTTGAGAAGTTCGACTCACTTGTCAAAGATGTTACAATAGCACCACAGCATGCAGCGACTATGCGATGTCGCTGTCTGCTCATGCCTGCTTTTTTGCTGCTCTTGCCACTTGCAGCTGACGAAGATTCCGGCATGTATGAGCTGGACGATGAGCTCGAAGCTGACGATGGCACTGGCTCATTCCTGCCAGCGATGACTTCAGCTGGTATACTGAGCGCAGCCATGATGTCGAGGCAGGTCTTCACCTTCTGTGGATGAAGCGATGAGGAAGGAAAGCAAGCAGAATCTCAAAGCGATCAAGAAAGCCACTTCGGCTCAGTGTAACGTCGGGTGGCTCTTCAGATCTCCAACCGCCGGATGGGGTCGGAGATGCATCGATAAAGCTTTTGAGCATTCACTTACAGATATAGCAAGGTCCTCTACCTGTTAATGCAAGTTTCGAATCTGCACGACGCTATCAAGGCAAGCTGGCCTTACTTCGGAAGATACCTTATGTGGCGGTTATAGCTGGACTGCCTTGTCTGCTCGGCCTCATACACTCAGCAAGCAAGGTCAAATCCCCTTGTTTGGCTTCAGTAACTATTCGCGAAGCTTCAAGCTATTCAAAGATGTCTAGTGCTTGGAAGATCAATTCGCCACAGACCCTACTGGTTTTGGATTGGGATGGTACCGTCGCTGCTCGCGATACACTTGCTCTCATCGCTCCCTCTCCCGAAACTCTTAAACCATACACTGTATCATACATGGCCGACTACAAAGCTCTTTCCGATAAACTGGGGGAACGGAATACGCTAGACAAGATGTTTCATTGGCTTGACGCTATGGAAGGTGCGTCGCGTGAGGCTCCGCTGTCCGTGCACCATAGCACATCCTGATCAGAGTATGAACTGGCAGAGGTCGAGTATACTAGCGTGAAGCGAGTGGAAGATGGTGGTCTATTCAAAGGCATGCCCCGATCCGAAATGCTCGACCGGGCTCGCGACACGACAAAGCTAGAATTGCAGCAAGGCATAGCCGATCTGCTCAAGACTTTCACCGGAACATGGGGGATAGTTTCAGTAGGCTGGAGCGGTGATTTCATCAAAGCAGCGTTGGAAAGCAGAGGCATTGACCTTTCGAGCAAGAATGTCAAAATTAGAGCTAATGAGGTGGAATTTGACGAGACTGGTTATGGAACTGGGAAGATTACCAAACATAAAGAAAACAGAGAAGGTATCAGAGTAGCTCGTGAGAAGAAGCGGGAAATGCAGAAAATGGTAGATGAGTGGCGGAATATCGTCACTGATGGTACAGTCGTGGTAAGTTGCCATGGATCTTGTTCCCTCCTTCTTATTAAGCTGATAACGCTTGATAACTGTACAGTACGTCGGTGACTCCGAAACAGACTTGATGTGCCTCCTTCATGCGGATTTAGGCATCATCATGAATAGCTCTAGCATGGTTGACAAATGCAGGAAGTTAGGCTTGACGGTATGCGATGATGGTCAACTACCCCTGAGTCGGGATGGTGTTGCGGAAGGCAAACTTTACCACGTCACAAGCTTCCGAGCAGTTCAGTAGCATCAACAAGTAAGGTAGTCTTCTAGTAGGGGTTATGTGAATGATCGAGCAGATACAGATAGACCAAGTGCATGTGAAGCAGCATGTGACAAGCCGATCTTTGACGCGGTGAGCTGTGTGTGTGGTATTGTTGTAATGACTACAGCAACAACATAGAGCTCTTTGGCTTTCCTTCGAACTCCATGCGGTCTGCCTGCCTGCTTCGTCGCTCACATCCACCTTTTGCATCTTAGCCTCATAGTGACCATCTAAAAAAGAGAACAAGCCAGCCCAGACCAATTGAACATTCTTGTGCAACCATCTCAACACTCCTCCATCAATACATCACCACACCTATTCTCAACATGTCGTCAGATTCAGCAGCTGCGTCCTCTGCGCCCCAAGAGAATCAAGCTGCAGGAGCTTCTACATCAGGCTTACCAGCAGCAGCGAAAGCAGCAGCTGAATTGGCAGTGAAGACTGCAATCTCAGAATCGGTGCCAGAGGATGGAGAGATCAACGAAGATGAGGAGTCATCGTCAAAAACCAATGGAAAGGAGGATGGTGATGCTGCAAAAGACACTGGTGCTATCAGAACTGTCTTTTCGGATCCTGCGAATTTCAATGTCGTTCACCCACTTTATTCGAAATGGTACGCTCATTCACTGCATAGTCAAACAAACTGGGTGTGATGGACTGTATCGACCATGCTGATTCTATCCTGCCTATTCTCGACTCGTTGGGTCCATTGATTCTCGACCTCATGTACTGCAGGATCCTCTGGTTTGACAATGCCTCGAAGCAGAACAAAGCGAGAGACTGGAACGAGCAATTACAACAAGTCATGTCATTCGAGAGCGTAGAGGAGTTCTGGGGTCTATACAACAAGTGCGCATACGCTTCTACTGCCAGCTTGATTGTTGCACCGAAGTCGTGCTTCGCGAACTAGGCATACCAGATTTCGATCTTACTGACTTTACAACTGTGAAACAATCATTTACTACAACAGCATCGTACCACCTTCGCATATCGCAGTCAATTCGAACTACTACCTCTTCAAAAGCGGAATCAAGCCTGCGTGGGAAGATTCTGCAAATGCAGAGGGAGGCAAATGGTCCATTCAATTACCACGAGACAAGAACCGCGAGACCATCGATAAATTCTGGCTATATACAGTGCGTCTCCCTTCATACTGGCACGCTATTGTTTTGCATGTTTAGGCTTTCTGACCAATTTCTCGTCGTCTGCTGGCTTTCACAGATGCTAGCTGCTATCGGCGAAACATTCGAAACACCACATGGAGCAACACCAACATCCGACATGCCATTCACAGACGAAGTAACAGGAGTCATCGTATCGTCGAGGAAAGCTTTCTATCGTATATCGATCTGGACGCGTTCATCGGATACCAAGGCCAAAGTAGAAGACATTGGCAAGCATTTCAAGTTTGGTGTTTTGGGTATCCCTCAAGGCGCTAAAGTTGGAGGCGGCTACTCGTCGGATGTGGAATTCCAAAGCCATCGTGACTCGCAGGTCAGTCATCAATGCGTGCTACTGGGTCATCTGCGCTGCAGTGTACTGACGTGCCGGCCTGCTTTTCCCTCTCACAGTCCAAGGGCAAGAAGGCAACGTTTACCGTGTAGATTGCTCAAGCCACAAGTCTACCTGCTTCTACATCACCTCTGGATTAGTCGCGTGCACTCCTCACACGCAACATTATTGTGCTGTGTTAGATTAAAGCATGTACTTCTGTTACCTATTTTCGAATCCTGTCTTTGGGATCAGGAAACAGCACGATCTAATTTCCTATATAGCAGCCTGATAAGGTTGCAATTCACTAGCAAATTGCAGCAGAACCGATCTCCCTTTCCTGATCAATCGCCTTCTGATCTTTGCCATTATGCTTGTTCATTCTGCCTCCATTTTATACACGAATTGCGTCTTTTGGGCTAGGTATCGACCAGCCTTTGAGAGTCCAAAGCTTCCACTTCTGAACCTACTCAGCCAGCTGCAGAAGATACTAGATGTTTGTCGTAGTATCATACCCTTGCGGATCTTTGGTGGCCACAAGAACTACTTAGCACCACCTGCCGTATTTCCCGTGACAGCCGAGCTGCAGCTTTCGAATTGTCCCGACTTGTTTGGCTATCATAGGCTCTCAAGTTGCGGCTGCTTCCGCATTTCCAGGCTTTCGATAAGTAGAAGAATAGCAAGATAGGAGAGCACATTCTTTCCTCTGTCACGACGCCTACGAACGAAGAGCTCCTCGCCGGCCCTTGATCGCACGACAGGACTGGAGAAGGTCGAAAGCTGCATCCAAAAGACTGTGCTTGTCGAGATCCTGGAGGGTAACATACAAGGACTGCTTCGAAACTGTTTCATCACCTCACAAACGACCTACTGTGATTTTGCTGTTCGGACACGCTCCATCGAAACACGGCGGGGAAGTAACTTCAGCTCATCATATATCGCCACACGGATTGGTCCTGTTTACGGTACAGTGTATAGCCGGGAAAGGTCTGCAGAGCATACAGCCGCACTCTCAGCATTCAGAGCAGCCCTTTGAACGAGATTACGTTTTGGGTTTCCAACCCCAGCCTGGGAAAGTTTGGCAGGAACGGTCTCGCCGTTCTATCCGCGGATCCACGCAAGAAAACTATTCGCGTAGACTACGCGGTGAGGCATCGACTGGGGGATATTTTCTGCCTTTCAAGGCCCACGACTGTGGGTAACGCAAGAAGAAGAATCGTTGCGCACGAGGAAGCGACGCTTAACATCTTCAAGCCAATTTTCGCCTGACTTCCCGCGGTATTCGGCACCAGGGCAAAAACCGATCCTGTGACACTCCACCTCTTATCCTGAAAAGCTGGGATTTAGTGCCATCTAGATCAGCAGGCAGCAGTACGGGCTGTTTATAGCGTTCGTAACTCTTTGGCTGTTTGCAGGCTCCTCCACGCGAATCCAGAGAGAAGGCGGAAGAACACGAAAGAAGAGCTCGAGAGAAAGGTAGACAGTAGGCCATAGCAGCAAATAACGCAAGAAAGGCAGGGAAGGAAAGAAACCCCTTTTGCAGCGAGGAATTCTCTCAATCAATCAGTCATCGCATACACGACCCGTCTATTGTGGCGCAAGTTGGGCTGTAGACAAGCGCCGCTCTCGAGAAGCCCGCCACCCACCTTGAGAAACAGGCACAAGAGCTTGCGTGACGGTCGGAAGCTCTGCGCACCTCGTTGGCATGTGACAGCTTGCAACAACAAAGAATTTCAAGAGAGCCACTGGATACCTCGCTATGTCCGCTACCAACCGCAGCAAGGCACGACAGAGCAAAGCCATGCAAGAGCACAAGGCAGCGGAAACCATAGCTCAGATGAAGTCCAGTGAGTTTGCGTCCTTGCGCCGGTCTGCAAGTTCAGCCAGATATCATGCAACCCTGTGATACATGAGTTCTAGAGGCGACACTGACGAATTCGATAATCTTCCATATGCTGTGCAACTTTAAGGTGACATGGCTTCTCAGGAATGTCGTTATTGGCTTATGAAAGCAGAGCCTGGTGAGTGCTTCTTCCTACAACTTTCCGGGCAACCTTGCATGGCTGATCCCTGTGAACATGATTGTCGGTTGATACATCGGACAGATACTCGCATTGTCCGCAGTAAGTACATAATACATGGAATTTCACGCTTAAATACATCTTAAACTGGTCTGCTATTAGACGAAGATGTCGCTTTTCCCATCGAGAAGCTTGAGGAGATGGGGTGAGTCGTCATTGAGTCCGAAGGGTGGCGCTGCATGCATCGGCCTGGCTTCTGGGCCAGGCTTGGCATGCGCCTCACGCCTCTCTTAATGCAAGATACGGTTGCTGAGCCTTTAAACCAAAGGACGTCCCCATGGGATGGCGTCAGAAACAGTCTGGCGAAGCGCTACATGAAGGAGCAGATGAAGCTGGGCGACAAGGTGAGGCCCCTTGTCTACTACACATCGTTAGGCTATCAACGTAGCTGATTAAGTACAAAAGGTGCTCTTCTATCATTCCAATACAAAAATGCCAGGTGTGTCAGGGCTTTGCGCTGTCTGTATAGCTAGCACGCGCACTTCCGAAACGGCTTACTGACTGTGAATGGGTTCAACAGGCGTTGCTGGCTTAGCAGAGGTGAAAAGCGACATCTACAACATACTCTTGCATTGACTGACATGCTGAATGGTATCCGTGCAGGTCTGCAAAGAAGGCTACCCGGACTGTGAGTCGCGATAGTCCTGTATGACATTTCTGAAGCTGTATATGGAGACGACTGACTTCCGACTGTCAGACACTGCGTGGGATCCGTAAGTCATCGTCAATCGGTGACTGCTCACGCTGATATTTTCACCTATACATAGTGATCATCCATACTACGATGCCTCGAGCGACAAGGACAAGCCAGTCTGGTATATGGTGCGACCAGCACCTCTCCCTTATACGCAGGTTCCGAATGATTTACGTCTTACTTCGACCTTTATGTGCAGGTCGATGTCAAGTTCATAGCAAAGATGAATAACTTCGTGCCCTTGTCATTGTTCAAATACCTGGCGACTCAGAAGGAAGTGCCGAAAGAACTGGACTATCTCACGGAAGAACACCTGGGCGCCATCAAGGCCATGCCGTTGATCACAAGAGGTCGTCTGTCCGTCCAAGACGTTTCGAAGGTGAGCATTGCAACGACTCGTCTCTACGTTATTCCCAAACCTGATTTCCTCTCTGTTCTGGAATCTGATATCCAGCTGGCCTACGAAGCGACCGTTCTCATGGGCGAAGAGGGCGGATTTGAAGGTCTCGTCGAGGTGAAGACGGCGAAGAAGCCAACCAAGAAAAGAACAGCAGCGATAGCAGACGAGTCTGTTGCTGGTGGATCAGGCACATCTCGTGAAGGTAGCGCTACTACATCTCAAGCTTCGTCTACAAGAGCTCTACGGTCTGCCTCAGATTTCGTCCCTCCTGCTTCCACTGATGAAGATGGCAGCCTCAGCAAACGTACTAGACGGAGATAGCACATCAACTTCAAGCGAAGATGTCATTTCGAAAGCATGTCCTTAAGAGCATCTGTCCCGTTATAGATTCCGTTTAGTCCATTGTCCTCTCCACCGTCCTGTCAAGCCCTCCCTGAGAGCACCTCGTTCCGATGCAGAAAAAGGCCAAACCATGGCAATTTGCAGTTGATTTCGCATATGAAATTAGATTATCCCATGTATGCACGCTATGATTACTATAGATTCATATCCTTTCAAACATCTCCATCTACTTTTCCTCTACCTTATAACCGCACTTCATCACTACCAGCACCCATCCATGGGCTGAGGCGATCAAGGATGGCAGCGCTTGGACGGGCGAGATAGATGCAGAAAGCTGGCTGCCAGGGACAGCGCAGTAAAGAGGATGTTGACTGCGCAGTATCTATCATTATCGTCGAAGTCTTGCAGCTGCCGGTCTCACTCGAACGAATCTGCTCTCTCCCCCTTCTCCGTCTATATTCACACGTTCGTCCTGGTTGCTGTTCGTGCTCAACGTCTTATCAGTGCGTGATCCGATGTCCTGAGTTGGTGTTCAGAAGCGGAAGAGAGTGGGAGAGCATCGTTGGAGGACTGATTAGATCTATAGACATGACTGCAGAGCATCTTCTTGTAACGTAGCTTGCCAGCAAGTATGTATACCTGCATATTGTCTCTGCAATCGCATGCGAACTTGTTGCGAAGCCCTTCAACTGATCGCTCTTCTGCCTCTGAATTTGTCGCCATCTTGCCCAACTAGCATGCCTGAGTTCGACAGCTGTTTGAGCTGTCTCTTGCCATTTGAAAGTAGTGAGTTGATCTTGGCCTGAATTCCGCATTCGATGGAGGGTTTCTCAGTCGCTTGAGCAGGGAGGAAGCCATGAAGGTTGGCTCGCCTACCAGATCTCGCTCCTTGCGATGCTGCTCAAACTCAGACCTTATCCAGTCCACTGTCTCCCGTCGAGCAGACAAGGAACCTAGGCCTTCGAGTTGATGCAAATTTCAGCAAGTGGATCCCAGAGTGCAGTACTTCACTCAAAACTCACCCTTCGTTTCGCGACAGAACGAGCGATACAAAGCGAGAACTTTGGACCTCATCAAAAACTGACAGTCATTGATCGAGAGCCCATCCAAAAGATAGGTATAGAAAGGTGCAGGGGTGTTAGAAGCTATGTGCGAGTGCCCATTGAGGAAACTTCAGAATGATGCGCACATGATCCAGAGTCAGCCCTTCGTCATCAGCTGCAAATCTTCTTGATGTAGGTTTTCTTCGCGACGCCACGCTTGATGCAGCTCGAGCCTGCACCATAACCGGAACTAGGCATCGCAGTCCAGCAGAGGATGTCATAGTGGAGAGAAGCATGTCTTGAAGTGCTGATGCGTCTCGAAGTTCCTTGGAGTAGATGTCAAGTTTGGCAGGAGCAAGGATGCAATGCTTCGGAATCGTCTGGGCTTGAAGCGAAGCTCGCCACAAGCCTCTCAGCCAGTTGCCGATATCCCTGTACAAATATACAAATGTAATTTACATGCTGCGATTCAGTAGAAGGCGATCAGAGCAGATTTTAGGGTTTTAAGGCCTGGCAAAGAGGTGGGCAAGTTTGCTTAAAGCACTGTCAAGGCGCTCGCCGTTACGGGCCAAGGGAAGAACAAACCGGGTGTCTACAAAATCAAACGGTAAAACTGCTATGGGTACTACCAAACTACTTGATCTCGCGAGACCGGGTACGAACGATACTACGTGCATGCACCCACAGCTGCTGCCAAATTAGCTTCTGTCTCTATGTCTATGTCGCTACGTCTCCTATGTCGAGCCATTGAGAGTAACTTCGACGGTAGCTTTGACCATGCTATGAGCAGAGAAAGATTAGTTCATTCTTTGCACTTCTATTCAAGAGCAACAGTCTGCTCACCGGTGAATCTCATTCCTATCCTTGTCGGTGACTAGCTCTCTCAATACGGAAGCATCGGCCTTCACTCCCGCCGTAGTCGCTGCGTTGTCTTCGCTTGTCGAACGAGCGATGAGTGCGTCCCACCACTTGTATAGGAAGGACTCGGCAATGAGCTTGAACCACGGTGTGAAAGAGTTGCCTGAAGGAGAGCCACAGTGTCAGCCTTGATTCATCGTTGAATACAGGATTCGTGAGAAGCTGGGCCTACTTTCTGTCTTGAACATCTCTTGTAACTCTTCCCTGGACACCCAGCACGTGTCGGAAACTTCGTTCAGGTTGGCTTCTAACGTCACGTCTGCTGTACTAAAGAGGATGTAGTCGACTGCAATAACATGTCATGAATCAGTCCGCCGTCCCTTCTGATAGCATGATAGGTAGGTCGCTCCAATAGTCGAAACAATGAAACGACTCACTCTCATGCTCTCCCCAGAGCCCATCGCTAGGAGCCAGATAATGAATCCTCGTAATATAAACAAAACCATCGAGCGGTACTTGAGCGTTTGGAATACCCAATTCATGATGCAATTTCCTCTGAGCCGCTCGTCTAACACCTAATGTTCCTTCAGGAATCATTTCCTGCTTGACAGCCAAAGGATGAGAACAGCATGTATTTGTCCACATATCTGGGAAAGTAATCTTTTCGCTTGCTCGCTTTTGCATTAATAGCCTGCCGTCTGATGGTCGGAAGAGGAATACGCTGAACGCGCGGTGAAGCAGTGAACGGGGTGGGCTGATGTTGCTCATTAGATGGCCTGCGTGAACGCATGTGCAAGGATAGGGGAATCAGCGCATAACTCGTAACCGATGCAATGCTGTACGACATACACGTCTTCTTGCTGTCCTGTCCTATCGGATTGTCGTCGTTGTCCACCACAATAAGTTCCTCCTTCATCAGTTCAAGCTGTAGCGGGTCGTACTCCATCTCGTCGAGGCTGACGTCTTGCGAGCCATTGGCGTGTCCATTCGAGCCAGCGTGTCCGTTCATGGTGCGATATGTATGTATGTATGTATATATGCTATGTGCTATACGGAAATACGAAAGCAAAGAAGTCAAATGCAAAAAAGCACGCTTTTCTCGTGCGATTGCTTTGCTTGCTCTTTTGCATTGTTGAGATGCATCCGTCGGATCGACAGCAACGCGACAGGACGTGTCAAGCAGCGGTGGCAGCGTATGTAAAGCTCTACAAGCAGGCTCACAGGTGATGTACTAGCGTACATCCGGACCTCGATACGTTTTGCATGGCCTCATTCAAGCTTGTGGCAAAATAGTCGAGAGGCTGAGGCAGTATTTCAAACGTCGGCCCATGCACATGTCCTTTGCGAGAGGGCTGCATCATACAACAACAAGTACTCATTACTTCACCCGTCTAGAACGTCCTATCATTCCTGCTTTGAAAAGCTGCACAAGCTTTTTCTACCCTTTGCCCTGGCATGTCATGTACAGATAACATCCCTGATGCTGAATAGAGTGTCTTCCATGTAACGCTCCAAAAACCAGCGAGCACTGCCCTTGTGCTTCCTGGTGATCTTCGAGGGCCCTTCTCCCCGCTTCAGTAGCCGTTCGTGCGCGCTTGTGGAGCAGGCGTTCGATTTCGGTCCACCCAAATCTTGACGGTATGTTCCTAAAATCCAGATAGAAAACAGGTAAGCGAATGTCTTCGCGTTGAGACAAGGCGATTGCACTAGTATACTCACTTTGACACCGCGCTCGAGTGCGCATGTCGCCAGCATGCCTGAATGAGGATCGTGCTATTCGGCCAGCCAAAAACAAGAGCATTAGATAACTTGGCTACTCCAGGCATGCCTTTCAGCGACGAAACAGACCCTCAACTCACAGCGAGACACAATATCGGTGCTTCTGCATAAAACAAGCGCGGGTTAGAGTCGGCATAAGTCGAAATGCAAGCTTGCAGCTACCGCAACCAGGCAGGCGTGAAAGCCTTACACACCTTTATGACCAGGCAGAGTAAAAGCAATATTCCGAGATTGTAAATCGTAAAACACCATTTTACCATCTTCACTACCTGTGAGGATATATGTTGGGCCATGTTTCCCTTTTGGAGGTTGTACGAACATAGCTGGGATAGAATACCTGCGATTAGATGGGCACAGGAAACATGTAATTCAGTAACCAAAGTCGGAGTTGCCCATTTAGTCAATCAGGGAAATTTCTGTTTTGTTCACTCACTTGAGGTTCTTATGCCCCGTGTATGTCTTGATACACACAGCAGCATGATAGTCCCAAAGCCGAATCGTCGAATCGAGCGAAGAGACGAGTATATACCTTGAATTTGGAGTGAATACAGCATGACTTGCAGGAGGGTTTGATTCGTCTACTAGACTTTTCAGACATTGTCCTGTCGCTGTATCCCATAGGCGTCTAGTCGCCGATAAGCAAGTGAGCACGTCAGCGAATCCATGGTGGAATCAGTCGCGCCTCTCCCAAATGAGATTCGCACGTTATGCGGCATGGCGACTTACAGTAGTCCATCATGTCCAGCACTACACAGCACACTCCCATCACCACTGAACCCAACAGCAGCAACAGGATCAGCATGAGCAGGTAAAGTTCTCAGACAAATACCTCTCTTAACATCCCAAAGCTTGACAGTTTCATCGTATGAACCACTAGCTAATAAATTTCCTTGAGGAGTAAAAGCAACGCAGAATATGAATGAATTATGTCCTTTTAATTCTATTGGATGTTCTGATGCTTTTGATAATGCTGTTGATGGTAATACTGTATTACTTTCTTGCCCGTTGTCGGCATTGATATGCTGTTGATTCGTTTGAGAATGATGTCCATTCGCAATGCCATCTTTACGCGGTTGCATACTCTCATCCAATACATCCTCCTCTCTAGGAAATGGATCTACTTTCCAAATCCTAACTATCTTGTCATCAGAAGCAGTTGCGAAATATCTTGAATCTGGACTGAAACAAACATCATTTATTCCTGATGTACCAACTGGAGGTATAGAATTTGCACTTTGATTAGGTCGTATTTTGACTATTGGTGGACTTGGTATGGTATATGAACGTATGAAGATTGGTGTTGTGGATTTACTTGACGTTGATGATGGGATGGAATATAGTAGGACGCGTCCATCGCCGGCTGCAAGACGGGTTGTGTGTACAAGCATCCCATATATCAAATCAGCTGGAACACTCCATGAATATATCCACCAGCATGGACATAACGCACCAGCTGTGATGAGCCACTCTCCATTTGGCGAGAAGCGAATGCAACTGACATTCTTTCGATGTCCAGTAATGGTATATCTGACGGCATAGTCGGGTATTGAGGCTTCTTGATGGCTGTTTCCATCTATGCCATTGGGAGTAGTCGCTTCAGGAGGCGGCACAAATGGACGTGCATAGCGATCTGCTTTTGTATTATCTGGTCGAGTGTCATCTTCCTGTTGAAACTCCTTAGTGAGTATAGCTGTTGCATGATCTTTCCCATTGGCATGCTGTGACACGCGACTTTCTTCATGAAATTGATTATCACGATGCCCTCCTGATGGTTGCTCATTCTCCACATCCATCAGCATGGAGTCTTGAGCTGCTGAATCCTCCTGCTGCATGCCAGGTTGGATGTGATCCTCCTGCTGCAGAGCGTACTCCCCCATATCTGAAGGATCTATTGGATTTCCATCTGCATCGACATAGTACAGGACGTCTCCTTGCCCCTCTTCGTCGTCTTCGCCATTTGCTCCTGGTACTCGTTCTTCTGCATGGTCTGGTGTCGCTGCATCCATGTCTTGCGTTTCAGCATCTTGTGGATGGTGTTGCTGCTCCTGCTGCCTCTGCCGCGAAGGTCCAGCTTCAGGGCTGTCCTGCTCGGGGTCCATTGAGGCTGTAGCTAGCTAGCTGTTCTCAGCGTGTCATGAGAGTGTGTGATGCATGCTGTGTTGGTTTGTGTCGTTGTAGTTCAAGGCAGGCTGTATGCGTGGCGTCCGAGCACGTCGAAGCATCATGATGATGATCACAGACGACAATCCAAGTACGATGACAACAATGAGACCTGCAGCTCGCACACTCTGAACACGACCAACTGCACACTCGTATAAGATCGTCTGCACTCTCATGCTCCGCCAATCAGCGTGCCGCTCTTCGTCTTCTGCCTCTCGTCGGCACCTTCGTCTCGTTCCTCTGCCGTCTTCCATCCATCTGCAGCTCGGATACACTGCCATGGCACGCAGCAATGCCGCCGACAAGCAGGGCAAGGGAACATCGACATCAACACGCCTCTCCTCGCTCAATGGCGGGCCCTCTCCATTCCCGAGACGCATGCCAATGCAGCCAGCAACACCGCCGTCATCAACCACACCAAAAGCAGCCTTCTCGTCCACTTCTTCCTCTGCGAACAACCCTGCCTCCTCTGCGACTGCCAAATCTGCAAAGCAAGAAGCAGACACAATGGCAAAGAAGCTCACCCGCTTCTACACTGCAAACTTTGAGAAAAGGCCTGTCATTACTCTTTGGTGAGTGCGTGTCTGCAGCCTGCTTCCCTCTACCAAAGGCCTTTGCAGCTTCTTGGAGAGAACGCGTCGAGATCAGATCGTTGGAAGTTGGGATGTATCGGCAAAGCACACACAATGCTGAGTCCTATTCTCGTCTTCAATGACAGCGTCACAAACGGCATTCTAAGCACCGTAGGCGATGCAGCAGCTCAATTGATCCCAATCCTCGTGAGCAACCTTCCTCATATACGCGTGATCGCCGGAGAGCTTTTCAACGACACAAGCTAACAAATCGCATTGCATGCTCTCTCTCACCGTTCTGCGACATTTCCATGCCAAACACGAAACGCCGCCTCCCTTCCTGTCGGTTCGGACTTCCTGCCGACGATGATGAACGATCATAGGGAGCCGCTGCCGGCGCACCAGTACCGGCATGGGATTTCGAGCGGACGCTCCGTTTTGCCATGTTTGGCTTCTCGATAGGTCCAATGATAGGTGGGGAGACTTCTATACCCTTACATGCTGACTGTCAATGCTGGACTGACTGTACTCGACTCCTCACATTCATCGCCATCAACCCACGTTTCTCCATCGTCGGCACTCAACATCCTTTCCTTCTCCTTCATTCCAACTGCAACAACAGAAAAATGGAACAGATTCCTCGAATACAGATTCCCATTACGTCCCGTAGCAGAAGTATTTGAAGGACAATTAAGACCAGATCAAGATCCAAATTCACCTGCATTTGTAGAAAAGCTGAAAAGGGATGCAGAAAAAGAAGGTTTTAGAGTTAATATAGATAGAGGAGATGCAGATCAAGGCCAACAATACGCTTCAAAATCATCTCTTAATGTTCCTTTATCATCTCAAAATGCAGCTCATAGAAGAGGAGGCTCAAAAAGTGATAATTATGGTGAAGGAAATAAGATTATAGATCCACAAACTGTAGCAATGCCAAATACAGGACAACCAGGACAAGTTTCAGTTTCTGCTTTATTCAAAAGAGTATTCGCGGATCAGATATTTATGGCTCCTCTTGGTTTAGCTTTATTCATTTCTACTATGGCTATACTTGAGGGATTAGAATGGGATGAAATTGTGGAGAGGTATAAGAGATTGTATATCCCTATATTGTTGGTGAATTGGCAAATGTGAGTACAAATTCTTCTCTCCTCTCTCTCTCTCTCTCTCTCTCTCTTTTTCTCTCGCTTGAAAGCATTGCAGGTAGTCTGAATACTTCACTGATACTCCGCACCTGCGTATCTTCGATGTCATCTGCGCTTTATCCTTCATCCAGATGGCCCTTTGTTCAAATCATCAATTTCAGATACCTACCTTTACGGTATCGTGTACCATTCTCAGCGAGTCTTGGTGTACTATGGTAAGTCTAGCATTTTTTCAGTGGGGAAAATGGGGAAAAAAGGACCCTAACCTTCTTTCTCTCGACAGGACTGTCTTCCTCTCCTTCAAGAATGCAAAGGCCACAACTCCGAAAGTCGCATAATCTTCACTCGAGTCAAGTCATTATACGAGTCAAGTCATTATACGAGTCAAGTCATTATACGAGGAAGATAAGAGTCCTCCCTTTTTTATAGGTGATCCCTGATTCAGTCAAGCAAGTGGTAATGACCCTCTTTAGGTCATTGTAATTGTCACATGTATCATATGAGAATATCGGATGGTCAAATTGGCCGTAAGGTACGCAAACACGGGCGCCATGTAGTGCGCTAAGGCAGACGACAATTGTTTATGTCTGATCTGATAACAAGCAGCAGCTTGACTTGTATGTAGCATTCTTTCAACAACACGGGAACAAACGTATCTTGAATTATTAATCAAGACTCTAATAATCAAGCAGTCTTCTGCTTTTTCTTCTTGTGTTGCTTGTCTGTGCGCGAAGCCGATGGAGCAGAAGACTGACTCTTCCGCTTGATTGACTCGACTAGGGATGAGAGACCGTCTTTGCTGCTTCCGTTCGAAGGCTTCGTTGTTGTAGTGGGCGTACTGCTCTCGATAGGTGCGTCATTGTTTCGGCGCTTACGAGATTCGTCTAGGATGCGTTGCATATTCTTGGTTTTGACGTACCTGGGGAAATGACGATAATTCACTAGTCAGCATCTAGGCACAAGGCTAAGCTACCCGGAGGGAGGCAGGAGATGGAATGGTGCTCACTTGGCACTAGAAGGATCCAAAGCGAATTCATGATCTTCATGCAATTTAGTAAATCTATCATCTTTAAGATCAATTTCAAATTTATCTTGTTCCCTCTCTAATAACTTCTTTGCTTCATCATGTTTTCTCCTATCTTTACCTTTTTTAAGCATCTTCTTTGGTTTAGAAGAAACTTTTTCAGCTCTTAAAATAGCTTGCATGTCGAAATGACGACCTTCATCTCCTGATTCATTACCTTCTCCATCTGACCCTCCGACTAGCAATGAAAGTTGAGCTGCTTCTTTTTCGTTTGCTTCCTTTTCGAGTTGTTTCTGGGCTTTCTTGCTTAACTTGCTTGATGTGACCATATCATCGACTTCTTCTGCTTGTTCTTCAGCACCATTAACGTCAAAGAAAGCATCGACACCACCATCCTCAGGGTCATTTCCATCCGCTTCGCCCAATGCATTGGCGTCGAAAGCTTCATCAGGATCACTATCATCGTACTCATCGAGTACAACTCTCCCTTTTCCAGCAGCTTTCTTCTTCTCTGCCATACGTTTCTCCTTCTTCTTAAGTCTGCGTTCACGCTCTTTCCTTTGGTATGTCTCGAGGGAAGTCTCCTCTGTAGTCCCGTCAGCCTCCCCGTCCTCTCCCTCGCCGTCTAACGCTGGGCCGAAAGTGACTTCCATATCCGCATCAGCATCATCATCCTCGCTATCCCCTTCGTCGCCATCCAATGGTTCTTCACCCAAGCCGAAAGCAGCTCGCATCCGACTACGCGCAGCGGCGTCGTCCTCACTATCAGACGCCAGCAGAGCAGAATAATCAACCTGCTCCTCTTGCTTTCCTTTTCCTTTTTGCTTCTTGTCTTTGCTTGGATGCGCACCTCGCACGAGCTTGAGTCGCTCAGGATCATCTTGGTCCCATGTGAGCTTGACTTTGGAATTTCGCAGAGCATCTGTGACAAAGTCTCCGGGCTTGTATGACTGCAAGTCGACACTTTGGGATGTGATCTCGTCCGTTGGTGCATCATCAAACGTCACGTCATCCGGGACGAACCTACAACGTACGGAAGAGTTGAAACTCAATGACTGGATAACGGCCTTTCGGACGCGGGATGTACTCACCTCAAGTCGAAGATATTGGCGGTCGCTTCGTATTCAGATCCATCAATTTCGGCGTACGCATGTTGAGAGGCCGACACAGTATCGAAAGTGACTACTGCATAGTAGTAACGCAATCTTTCAAGCTGATATCGTCTCAACGCAACTTCGTCGTATTCCTCTTGGTTCTCGTCATCGCTATCAGAAAGCTCATCATCCGCTTGTCGTTGTGCCTTCTTCGCTCTCTTCTTGAGTTCTACAACGCTCAACGATGCTGCCTTCTTCTTGTTCTTGCCAAAAATCTCTACCGGCGGTCCTTCCTTTTCTTCTCGCTCCATGCGCTTTTTGCCAAAATCACTGGGGTATATCCTAACACTCGTAACGCTACCTTTGGCAATCTTCGACTTTGATTTGCGACTGGCTAGAGCTGTGCCATCCACTAGCCCAGAAACGGAAGAAGATAGTACGGAATCGAAGACCTTGTATAGATCAATGGCGCGAACGTTGTCCCAGTCCAAATTGACAACGGCGATTCTCTTTGTAGTATTCTTCAGCATAGGAACATTATCTTCGTACGCTGCGTCTTGCAGAGCTGAGGTAGAAGCTGTAGGTATCTCTTCATCCAGATCAATCTCGCCTTCGGAAACTTCGCGCCCTCGACGAGCAAGTGCTTTTTTGGCCTCTTTGCTACCGAGAACAGTCTCTCCAGCATCATCCTCGTCTTCGTCTTCGTCATCGCTACCTGACTTGTCTTCTTCTTCGTCCTCTTGTTCTTCCTCACTACTACTTTCAACAAGACCTTCGCCTCTAGCCAGATCTAAGCCGGCTGGGGCGCCTTTCTTTTTGTCGTCAAGGCGATAGAGAGACTTGAGAGCTTGCTTGTTCTTGCCTTTCACAACTTTCTTGCCGTATTTATCCACCTTGGCTGTATCCTCGGCTCCATCGCCTTCGAGCAGAGATTTGAAGCGATCATCCAGCACTACCTTTTGCGACGCTTTGGATGGCCGCAAGAAGCGTGGGTCAGTCGATAGACGCGCAAAGCGTGGGTCTTTGGGAGCCATGATTGGGATTCGGCGGGATTGTTTGCCTTGAACCGGGATCAAGTACGAGTAATTCCTCTGAAGTCTGACATGCTCTTTTTTTCGCTTGTAGAAAAGGTGATCGAAATAGTGGCAAACTCGTATGTAGACTGGAGTGCTCGTCTGCACAGAGTAACATTGCTAGCGCGAATTGCACATTGCTTAGGTGAGAATGACTCATACTCGACGACTCTGTCTTAGCTGCCAGATTTCTCAAACTATACGTCCGACTTGGGGGGTGAGGCGGTTGGCTCGCGAGACCGCGGTGCGCATCCAGCAGCCAACTGCAACATCAAGCGAAGCTTCAAGTCCACATCCGCATTCACACAGCACTAAATGTATCAACCACCTGATAACAAGAGCATTATCAACATCAGCTACGATGCCTATGATACCATATCTGATAAGCTCATAGGCCAAGCCCGATAACGTACGGTTCTCGAGCTGTTGTAGACTGAACGAGGCGCCGCTCAAAGCGCGTGAGCCTGACCCATTGCGCTTGGGTCCGCAAGATAACTTCTTGCGGTGCTTGCTTGGGAGTCGATGCGGCATCGGCTAGCTACGAGCCGGAGACTATCTTTCTGTGGCGCGCGTCTTGTCTTGGGCTGACTTATCAAGCTTCAGCCGACTTCATATCTTGCTTTCACTATCCGTCCGCCGAAAGCCGAAAGCCGTCTCAAGGTCATGTGTCCTGGCAGGTAAAGCCCCGCAATGTACCCGCTGCTCTCCTTCTTTGCTGGCCCCAACCGCTTTTCTTTTCTTTCCCCTACAGCACGGACAATCAAAGAAACGCAACTCCAGCAACTACGTCGACCATGGCCACCTATCCACCACATCACGAAAAGCTACCTCATGTTACGAAAGAAAACTGGCGCGAACTCGCAGCAAAGAAGAAGCAATCCGTCATTGATGCAATCCCAAAAGACTGGCTTTTGCCCAAAGGAAAGTATGATGACCTAATCAATGTTATGGATGTTCCGAAAGATTGCGGAATCCTGACTGCGAAGGATCTCGAAATCACCGAGATAGACGATGTTCCTGAGGTAGGTAGTCGTGCTTATACTTAGCTGAGGATTGCGTGACACTGATAAATCACTTCACTGCTACAGCTCGCTAGAAAGATTGCACAGAAGGAGCTTTCTGCCATCGAAGTCGCCACTGCGTACAAAAAGAGAGCTGCCATAGCCCATCAATTAACGAACTGTAAGCGACGCCTTGGCCTGCGCCTATAAAGATTCACTGACTCTTCTCTACCAAAATCAGGCTTGACCGAAATACTGTTCGATAGGGCAGACAAGAGAGCAAAGGAGCTCGACGATCATCTCGCTCGAACAGGCCAAGTTATGTAAGTGCGACGACATCATCGGACACCTATGACCAGTATTTACTGACTCTACACCTGTAGGGGTCCTCTCCATGGTGTTCCTGTTTCTCTGAAAGACCAGTTCGATATCAAGGGGGTCGAGCTGAACATGGGCTATGGAGCCTATCTGGGTAGAATCTCGAAGGAAAACGCAGCTATTGTCGACCTGTTAGAGGCTCTCGGAGCCATCATATACGTCCGGACGAATATTCCTCAAACTCTCATGGTAGGTCTACATCGCCTGCCTTGACCTCATAACGTTATTGATTCTTGTCACGCACGTATGTAGATCGGAGATGCATTCAACCATATTTATGGCCGAACTGTCAACCCTAGAAATCGCAAAATGAGCCCGGGAGGTTCAAGCGGTGGTGAAGGTGCTCTGATTGCCATGAAAGGATCTATTATCGGCCTTGTATGTCCATCGTCGTTAGGTAGTGAGAATTCCAGACTGACCTCTCCGAATCTGTAGGGTACAGATATTGGGTAAGATATCCATAAAATTGTCTTTGCTAGAGGATCTCTCTGATTTGCGTGTCTATTCGCAGTGGAAGCGTGCGAATGCCCTCAGCTTTCAGTAATCTGTTCACGATCAGACCGGTAAGCCGCTCATCTGATCAGTACAATTGTAACTAGGCATCATGAAGCTTACTTCGCCTTTGTCATCTCCCGGAGTCATCGCTGCGAGTGCCTTATGGAAAAGCTACAAATAGCATGCTCGGTCAGGAGAGCATTCGATCCGTAGTTGGACCCATGTGCCGCAGTCTTGCCTCCGTCGAATACTTCATACGCGTCTGTCTAGACGCCTGCCCCGCCAACTTCGATGCAACGGCATTCCCCTTCCCGTTCAACAACAAGCTATATGATACAAACGCTCAATACAAGAAGCTTGCTTTCGGCTACGCCAAGACAGATGGACACGTTCATCCGGTTCCACCTGCTCTACGAGCTATTGACGAGACTGTCCAGGCACTAAAAGCCGCAGGACACGATGGTGAGTGCGGCTCGCAAGTCGGCAGATTCTTTTGACTGACATGTATGCCTATCAGTCTTTGAGTTCGATATGACCAGGTTTAAGCGGATCTGGGACCTGACATGTGAATTATATGATGCCGTGAGCTGTCATTGTCTCGGGTTCAACGATACCTGCTCATCATCTTGTCCCTTAGGATGGCGGTGAAGACATCAAAAAAATTCTTTCTGCTATCGATGAACCTTTGATTGGCGGTCTCATACTTGGAAGTGATTCCCGCAAGAAGACGGTCTACGAGCTTATGCAACTCAATCGGGAGAGTGAGTGCCGTTGAGCCGTTTCGCGAGACCCATGCGAATGCTGAGAGGGTGTCTGTCGATCTACCAGAGGAATCATTCCAGCAAGCTGTTCTCCGAGAATGGCTTAACACCGTCTCTCAGACCAGCACTGGGAGGCCAATGGATGGTCTGATCTTCCCAACAGTTCCCAGTCCAGTGCGAAGATTTGACGAGTACGTTGGTCTTTGGTTAGCCGGGCTCATGAATGCTAGCTGACAGGTCGGATTTGTTCAGCGAAATGTATGCTGGTCTGACAGGGTATGTATAGACTCATATCGCTAATCCCCAACGTCGCTGATCGCTGCCTTACCCAGCGTCTTCAACATGCTTGATTTACCAGCCTGCGTTGTGCCTGTCACCTTCGTCGATCCAAACAAGGATGGCAAAGCCACGGATGTTAAGTACTTCAATGATACGGACAAGCTCATCCACGACCAATGTAAGACTTTCACGTTATGGTTTTACACATCTATCATCTGACTATTCTATGGCAATATCACAGATGATCCTGAGTTTGCAGCTGGCATGCCGCTGACAGTTCAAATGTACGTTGCTGTGTTCACTCACCTCGCGGCCCTCCTTCGCCTTCGCAAGAAGGCGAAGACTGTTTCTTCAAACACTGACATGCATACTGCACTCGATTCAGCGTTGGAAGAAGATGGCAAGAGGAAGCCTTGCTCGCGGTGACAAAGCAGGTGGCCGCCGCATTGAGAAAGTGATGGCGGGATAAGGAAGAAGCTTGAGAAAGCACATGTATAAGAGTGATGCTGTAAATAGTATCCGTTAGGGGCGATAAGAACTTAATCCGTAGGCGATGTGGCAAATCTTCGGGTCTCTACCCCTCATCTTCCGTGGGGTTGCACCGCTGCCATGTCAAGCAGCTCACACTGAATTAGCGTCTTGACGTGTTTGACGAGACATCTAATGGCGTCCTGACGTGCTTGATGCGTTGACGAGACATTTAATTGCGTCCTGACGTGCTTGATGGGAACGTCTAATGGCGCCCTGATAATGCTCTGATGAGACGTCTGGTAATGACTCTCCGACGTCTTGATGAGACGTCTGACGTCTGAATGACCAGCCTTAATCTAGAACCGTAATGCAAAGCTTGCCACTTCCGTTCTACCCGGTCGATCGTTCTTCGCTGGCTGGGGCACCAGGCGGGAACCTGCGCCCCCGAATGCCGAGCGAGTTGGTTCAAGTCTCATCTATCGTTCACCAACTACCTACACCACCGCGCGTCCCTTGGCAACCAAGCACGAAAAGACCTGACATCTAACTACTGCCAGAAGTAGCTGCGATGCCATTCCCGCCTCATCATGTGACTCTAAAGCACGTCAATAAGGACAACTGGAAGGATCTAGCAGCCAAGAAGAGGCAGTCTCTATACGATGCCATCCCAAAAGACTGGTTGCTACCCCAGGGCAAGTATGACGATTTGGAGAACGTTATGAATGTCCCCAGAGACTGCGGTTTACTGAATGCGCAAGAGTTAGAGATTACTGAGGTCGATGATCTACCCGAGGTAAATGATACATCGTTATCTGGTCGAGAGCAGCGGGCCCTAGCTGACTTGATGGCACAACTAGCTGGTCAAAAGGATTGCTTCAAAAGACTTCTCTGCTGTCGATGTCGCTGCAGCCTTCTGCAAACGAGCTGCGATAGCTCATCAGTTGACCAATTGTGGGCGGATAGCATTCCGGGGAAACGCCACTCTCACTGATAGTTACTTTCATGCAGGTTTGACCGAGATAATGTTTGATAGAGCTGCTGCTCGTGCGAAGGAATTAGACGAAATACTGGCTAAGACCGGAGAGCCCATGTGAGACTGTTTTTTCCGCAGACCCATGTGCTAATGAAGTTGACAGCCCATTAGCGGACCGTTGCACGGAGTACCAGTCTCTCTGAAGGATCAATTTGATATCAAGGACGTCGAGTTGACTATGGGCTACGCTGCATATCTTGGTCGCATTTCGCCCGAGAATTCGGCCTTGGTTGACTTGCTCGAAGCGAACGGCGCTATCCTATATGTCCGCACCAATGTGCCACAGACTTTAATGGTAGGCTCATTCCGGCGACAAACAGAGAGTCATCTGATGAGGGCTTTCTTAGATTGGAGACGCCTTTAATCACGTATTTGGCAGGACTTGCAACCCTAGACACCGCAAGATGAGCCCAGGTGGATCAAGTGGGGGCGAAGGCGCTTTGATTGCTCTCAAAGGTTCAATTCTTGGTATTGTGAGGGCATTGGACAAGCTCAATAAACAGCTGTGCGGCAAGCTGATACCTGAATTTCCAAGGGTACTGATATCGGGTACGCGGGCGGGGGAGTAAACTTGGCGAACTGCCGCTGATATTAATCTATCACCATCAGCGGAAGTGTCCGTATCCCCTCGGCCATGTGCGGCCTAACTACTATACGCCCAAGTAGGAAATTCGCCTGCAGTCCATTCATAAGATTGGTTCGCTTAATGGCATATACACAGGTTCTCGCAGGATGCCTTATGGCAAAGCGACCAACAGTCTTCTAGGTCAAGAGAGCGTCCTGTCCGTATCTGGTCCGATGTGCCGCACTCTCGCCTCTGTCGAATATTTCATGCGGGTCCTGCTCAATGCCTGCCCAGCAGACTATGATGCATCGGCTTTTCCATTTCCATTCAATAGCAGAGCGTTTGACACTGCCTCACAGTACAAGAAGCTCGCCTTCGGCTTCAGCAAGACCGATGGGCATGTGCACGTGACGCCTCCAGTCAGTCGTGCGATTGACGAAACTGTGCAAGCTCTTAAGGCTGCCGGACATGATGGTGAGCCTAGCCGTTGTGACCTAAAAACAGCCCTGACAATCTGCCTCTTAGTATTCGAGTTTGACATGGCTAGATACAGGCGAGCATGGCAGCTCTGTTGCGAGATTTTCGCTGCGGATGGAGGCGAGGACGTCAGACGCATCCTTAATGCGATCAACGAGCCACTTATCGACGGGGTGATACTGGGAGATAAGTCTACAAAGAAGACTGTCTATGAATTGCATCAGATGAACAGAGAAAGTAAGCTAGCCAGCACAGGCCACTCAATTAGTCTGGCTGAATTGAGGCTTTCGTTAGAGGAATCGATCCAGCAGGATGTTCTGCAGAAATGGATGCAGACTGTCGTACAGTCGGATACAGGACGACCTATGGATGCTCTAATCTTCCCCGCTGTCGCTAGTCCAGTTAGACGCTTCACCGAGTAAGGTTTCGGACGCTTCACGTTTTGGAGTGTCCCAGATGTGCTAACGACCGCACAGCGACAAGCATGCTGGTCTTACAGGGTGAGTCACCAACTGTTCTTCCCAATAACGTCTGTTGGCTGACAGGCGGACTTGTCCCAGAACCTTCAATATACTGGATCTGCCCTCCTGTGTACTCCCAGTTACTGAAGTTGATCCAGCAAAGGATCCCAAGGCTGTCGGCATCAATTTTTTCAACGACATGGACAAAACTATCCACGATCAGTGTAAGAGACGATGGTTGTGACCAGAGCGTACAAGTATGCTGATTTGAAATCCTATGCTACATTGGCGGGTAAAACAGACGATCCCGACTTCGGAGCCGGAATGCCTGTGGCTATCCAGATGTGAGAGTCATAAGTGGAAAGCTGTCTTGAAGCTAATGCTCCACCTTGCAGCATCGGCCGTCGATGGCAAGAAGAGAAATTGCTGGCAGTGACGAAAGTGGTTGCACAGACCCTTGCCAACAGGACTGTATGAGCGTTAGAAGTATGCCAGAGGTGCGCAGTCTTATGGCGATGGTGTCGCTCTAGTACCGCTCGATCATGTACACGCGAGTCTTCAGCTGCACCTGCTCCGTGGTCATGTTCTCTTTCCTCTGTGGCTCGAGTTGTTTCAATAGCGCAAGTTCCTCTTCTTTGACTTGAGTATAGCGGATTGCGGGTTCTGCACCGAAATGTTGAATGAAAGGGGTTACACGTAGATTCGGATCATGCAGAGATCCCAGAAGGCTCGTACGCTTGCCCATAGCGCTGAAAAATGTCGCTAATGCCTCCTTGAGCGTTTTTGGCAGAGCCTTCTTGATCCCTCGAGCGGCTCTTTCTTCAGGAGACAACTTGCTCGCGGGAACTATTCGATAAGTGGGATCAGCTACATTTCCCGGTGGCAACGGCTTGTTCAACATAAACATACCACTGATTGGAGCGGGCAATGACAAGTTTTGTTCTACGCCGATGCCGCCAGCTGTCAGCACAGCAGCAAGAGCCAGATAAGGATTCGCGAGCCCGTCGAACGTCTTCAGCTCCCAATGCGCCGCTTTCGCGTCGATACGTCTGAGCGGAGTGTCATGATTCTGATGTCCCCATGCACTCCATGTCCCTCCCGTCCATGCTCCATCAACAACGCGGTCATACGAATGATAGCCTCCTAAGGAAAATGCGCAGATTGAAGGAAGCTCTTCTAGGATGCCAGCATAAAAGCCATCTTGCTTTGAGGCTGGCTCGAATGACATGTGAAGGTGCATGCCACTACAGGCACCCGTTGGCACGGGCCTAGGGTGGAAGGTAGCTCGGTAGCCCTCTAAGGCTGCGATGTATGCCACCACCTCCTTCGCATGAACAAGCTGGTCTACAGCTTGAAGTACCGGCAGCGGACCAAGTGGAAGTTTGTCTGTGAAATAACATGTTCAGACTAGGTCAAAGCAGTGTGTCCGTGATGCTCACATTGTCCGTCTCCGGATCCGCTGTGGAAGTGCGCAACGTCGACTCCACTGTCCTGTAGAGCCGATACGATATCTTCGAGAATCGTCAAGGCTCTGCCCCTGTCAGCAAGTAATGATCTTGAGGTGCTCCATGCATGGGCTGTCGAGATCGGCACAAGTCTGCCTTGCTGAAGGGCTTTGTCTTCGAACAGGTGGAATTCGAGATCAAAACCGACAAGCATATTCTTGATGCCGGTAACTTCGAGACTTTCCAATGACTGCCTGAGCAAAGTCCGCGGATCTTGATGATTATGTTCTCCTTCTTGCATGCGGAAGTCGCCCATGACACTTGCGTAACCTTTGCGGGGGTGCAACCGTAGGTCGCTGTAGTCGGGAATGTAGGGTATTTGACCGGTCGTCGAAAAGTCAGAGATGCCGGCGACATCGTTCTGCAGGAGGAAAGGAGCATCGACGAAAACTTCGAAGACGCGACCGTCGTTATCGGGTCTTGCAAGTCGACGCTGCAGGTGGTCTACCGTCTGTACTCTGGTCCTTACGGTGCCCGTGTAGTCCACCCAGCTATGCCGGATGAAGCGGACGGTAGGGTGTAGGGTGAGGAAAGTCTCCAGCTGCTGTAGCGGTGTGGACGCGCTGACAGAGCAAGATCGGGCTGTGTTATCGTTATGCCTCCACTCGAGACCAAGATGATACAGCTGATTTGACGTCTCGAACAAGAGGTACTTGACAATGTGTCCGGCCTCTACAAAGGTGCAGTCTTTGCTAACTATCATGTCGTAGAGGACCGAAAGGAGAACTTCGCGCATCTGTTTTATCGCGATGGAAAATGTTTCTTGTGCAAAATGACCATTGGTCGACCAGCATATCTTGTCGACTGGCGTGAAGGCTAGAGCTTCTTTGAGAGCTTGCTCTTGAGCAGTTCGCGACTCCACTGAGACTTTACCAATATCCAGGTATACATGAGCGAATCGGCGGGCAAGGTAACCTGCCTCTTTAGTAAAAGGGTACGCTGCGTGAAGCAGGACAAACGGTACATCTGGGTAGGTTTCGATGAAAGGTTGAAGATATAATGGATTGGTGAGAAGGAGCTTCGAGTGGTTGTCTCCCAGGCCGGTGAGCAGCTGAAGTGGTTTCGGAGGCTGCTTGGTGGCGACTGACTGATCCCTGATTAGTCGGGCCAACAGATGGACCAAAAGGTCATTGATAGGTTTATCGTTGATGCAAATCCGTGAATCACTCTCCTGCTTCTGCCTAACCTTCTCTACGTAGCTGTGTACAAGTGCGTCATCGTATGTCGTAGAGATGTCTAAGCCAGAGCGATAGCAGATTGCCTGTGAACCAGGTTCTCAGCATATCATCGAGGAAGCACAGCAAGTTGAATCTGTATCATACACTTTTGAATCCAGCTACCTCTGGATTGCCAATAGCTTCCTTGATGGCGGCTTCTAACGTGTGAACGAACGCCTCTTCACCTCGATCAGACTGCTCTATGACAACTTGTAGGATATCCTCTGCCAGAGTTTCGATGTTGACGATCCGCTTTGCCGGACTCTTCAAGAATTGCGAGTGCCAGTCGTAGGGATGAAGGGACCTCCGGTGTCTTAGTCCATCATCTATCAACATTGTTTGAATCCCGGTGAAGCTTTGCTGCGTGAAACTCTTCTCTTCAAAGTTGCTCCGCTTCGACAGGTATCGTTGCAAGCGGTCTCGGCCCGAAGCACCCTGGGCTGGCATTTCCCCATCTTGATACAATTGGTTCACAGCTCGTATGAACGGCAGAGCTGACGAGATAGCAGTCTGCGCTGGGCCAGAAGCTTCGATGCTTGTAACAACTAAGTCCTTCTCCGTTTGTACAGCTAGCGGGACAAGCGGGTGCGCATGCTGGTCGATGACGGGGCAGTTGTCTATGAACGCTGCCAACGACGTTTTATTGTATATCTCGAAGTTATTTGTCATACTTGCCAGCTCGGTCGTTACAGAAGCAAGCAGTACCAATCAATTTCCCTGCTACAAATAGCATTGAGGAAGACGTAAGGCCTTCTGACCACGGGGTGCATCCCTGGACGGCAAGCAAGCCGAAATGTGAATACTTGCTCAGTAGCCACTACCGCGGGGTACCGCCTGGGCTGACAGGGAGATATCGACACAGGAGAAGTAGTATGGTAGCGCGATGGTTCTGTAATACCCATCGCTGACGATTTTTGTCGATACTCCGGTAGGATGTACCGAGGCTTCTTGCAGAAGGATCGAGCCGAGTGAGGCTAATGTCTTGCCGCCGCTCATAGTCAGGCCGGATCACAAGCTGGCCGGATCACAAGCTACGTAGCTCGCGTAATGTCAATATTAGAATCCAAAGTTGTGTCATGTCATCTAAAGAGCTAGCTTCCGCGATGCTACAAAGCAAATCGGAATGTCATTGTTACCATTTGCAGAGGTAGCTCCTGAAACATTACATCGCAGGTTTCGAATTATTCATCTATCAAAGAGCTTATGGAAGGCTTACAATGCAGCTTTGATTTCAATTATAGATTTAAAGGACAGAATCATGTTCTAGCTTCCCTGCTGCGCTCGAGCTTCCGCTGCTCGGAGTCTCCTCTCACGCTCTATGCGACGTTTTGCCTCGTCACTAAGGCCACCAAGCGCACTTACAGGCGGGCGCATGCCAGGTGGACCGCCACCTAGTCGTTGAGGACCTGATACTGGCGTTGCACGTCTTTTCTCTTCTGCTCGCCTGGTTTCCTCCAACTCTTCCTGTTTTCTCCGCGTCTCTTCTGCAGCACGTTCTTCCTCGCGTTCCGCTGCTCTTTCGCGCAACTTGTCCTTCAGCTTGTTCTTCCTCTCAGCCTTCTTTGCGCCCTGTGCATTCGCCATCTCTTCGGTGAGCATAGAAGGCACTTTGGCATCGTCCTCCCACTTCCACCAATCCGGGTGTTCAGCATACACCTTTCGGAAGACGTCGCGCACACTACGCGAAGCTGCGCACTCGTAAGCCGTACGAGGCACGGGTAAAGACGACTCTTCCCCTGCCTCCTCGTCGACAAAGCGCAATGTAGGGTCTACGCGACGTTCCGCCAAAAGATACCGCACAACTTGGGGCGAGTCGTTATTGGCAGCGAAATGTAGGAGGGTCGGCAGAGAGCGATGCTCTTGTCTCCAGCTAGGGAGGGGTCCTGTCCACGCATTGACATCTTGCGACTCAGAGCTCTGCTTCTCCACAAAGCTTTCAAGTGCTTCTACCTTGTCCCTCTTGACCATGTCTAGCACGCGCTCCCATCGTTCACGCATAAGGAGCTCTTCTTTCGAGAGTTTCTGCACTTCGGGTTTAGGTGGAACTAACTGCTGCGCCGTTGATGCAGGAACCTTCTTTGGCTGAATGACAGCTTTGTAGGCAGCTTCAAGCTCATCGAGCTCTTCCTTCGTCAAATGAGTAATCTTCACTCGGGTGAGCTCGCCGAAACAGCGGATAAGCTCTGCTTGTGTTGGCCTCCTTGTAGGAAACGGGAATGTTCGCATGCGTGGATCTTTCCGAACTAGAACGGCTTCGTCGTAATCGTAGAATATCCTTTGTGAGGTTTTGCCCGCTCGTAAGAAGACCAATTCGCTTGTGTCGATGTGCTCTTTCCAGCTTGTCAACAATTCCCGTATTTCCTGCGTGAGCATGGCCTCATTGTATCGTCGAATCTGAGCACCCGCACTCTTTGCCTTCGATTTGGCTTGGTCATTGGCGCTCTGAGCGCCGCCCTGCTTCCGGCGAGTGGTATACCGATGGAAAGTTTTGCTTGCCAGCAGAACAATCTCTCGCTCAACGCGGCCATTGCGGTTGTTCAGTTGTGGTATGAGAGACACAACAGCTCCAGCAAAGTGCCCTCCTCCGACGGCCAGAAGTGTCCATTTCCGGCTGTTGGGATCCGTCGATACTCCATTCGTTTTGGCTGCCGCTTTCTTGCCCAGACGGCTACTGTCTTCCGAAACTTGCAGTTCCTGCAGTTCCGTAGTCCAGGAAGACGAGACGTAATTCTTGGTTGCGGAAGGAAAGATGGTTTTGTAAATGCCAAACTGAGTATCCTTGACTTGCTGAAGTGCTTCAAACCATAAAAGTGGCGATTTGACTGACATCGCCCTGCTCGGCTCTTCTGCCTCTTCCAAGTCGTTGGATCCATCTCCAGAAAGCTTTTGTTTGGCCAGCAGGCGCGATACAGTGTTTCCATCACCTGTCTCGCTGTCATTTGACTCGTCTTCCGATGCAGTTCCACTGATCGAATCGCTCAATCCTGAGAACGGTTGGAGTCAGTTGATCTAAGTGCAGACAAAGTGAGCATTTTGCAAGAACATACCATCTATCATAGACTCCCATTCTTGCTCTTTGACAGCAGATTTGTCTGACAAGCTTCTCTTGATGTTGTATCGATGCCAGTCTGACGAAAAGTGCGCCCTTTGGTCTGCAATTGACTCTAATTGAGCTATGCCGCACAGCGAGCACCTAAGGGCCGATCCATCGCTCCGTAACTCTACTGTAGCAGATGCATCTTCGTCTCTAGCTCCGTTCTCAGCTCCAACATCTGATGAGGTTCCAAACGGTGATCGGAGCTGTATGACTTGCAGAAGCTCTTGCGGTAGTGAGAAGGCGTAAAGTGGTCCGCTCTTCAAATAAGATGGGGTCTGATCATCTAACGCGATACTTGAATGAGCCATGCCAGGTCGCTGTGAAAGGTAGTCGTCGTTGGAGGTTCAGTGGCGCTTCAGAACCTGGAGCTGGACGGTGATCGAAGAACATACAGATGGTTTCCTCTGTAGTCTGTCTTCGCAGGCCTTATTGCACGCGGACTCAGTACCAAAGACATGGCTGGCAGATACACTGGTCTGCCGGAGGGTATCCTCGATATCTGTCGCATCATGATGGGATCAGGTGTACGACCATGCTGCTCTAGTCTGACCAAGACAACAAATCGAAGAAGTTACAGTACGGCCCTACAGACTTCCGAAGCGAAATGGGAACCGACAATTGGTCTCGAACTGCACGTCCAGCTGAGAACGCGCGTCAAGCTCTTCTCGTCCGCCCATACATCGTACGAAGCGGTGCCGAATACACACGTCCGGCCTTTTGATGCGGGTCTTCCTGGAGCCTTACCTGTATGTCCAAATCTCAAGCAATTCTATGCTGTACTAACGTCTGCTTTATCGTAGGTCTTGAATGCAGAGCCTGTCGGTCTAGCTTTACGCGCAGCACTGGCTCTGGGATGCCGTATACATAGGCGGTCAAAGTGAGCAAGGTATCAACTGTAGTCCGAAACTATAGAAAGCCTAAATATCGCCGCAGATTTGATAGAAAGCATTACTTTTACCCAGATCTACCACCAGGCTTTCAGATTACACAGAAATATGGTGAGTCACCCAATCGCAATTGGTTGGGCGCAATGTTGGCTAATATTCAAACACTTCTCTGTAGCCCCGCTAGCAACTGGAGGCCAATTGACTCTCACGCCCAGGCATGATGGTTTACAGCATAGTCACAGTATTGGGGTGACTCAGATACAGCTTGAACAAGTACGGACTGGATCTCATTGGCTTCTCATCTGCTTATTTCACTCGAGCCTGACTTGCATTGCAGGACACCGCTAAATCCATACACGATACCTACAGTGGACAGACGTTACTGGATCTTAACAGAGCGGGAACACCACTCATTGAGATAATCAGCGATCCTGATATGCATTCCACAGAACAAGCCGCGGCTTATGTCAGGAAGGTGCAGGGTATACTCCGTTGCATTGGCTCAAGTGACGCCGACATGGAGAAGGTAAATGAGCCATACCACTTCATTGTGTATTGTAAACGTCGTTGACGCTACTACAGGGGTCTATGCGAGTCGATGTGAATGTCTCAATCGCCTCCCCCGGCTCGAACACACCGGGCACTCGATGCGAGATCAAAAATCTCAATAGCGTGCGGTCGATGATCGATGCGATAGGTGTGTCCTCCTGATTCTGGAGGGACTACAAGATTTATGTCGCTAATAACAATCTGTCACTGATATCATCCCACGTCGCACCGCTCTAGTATACGAGGTCAAGAGACAATCAGCATTACTCGAAGCTGGCGAGGAGGTCGAGCAGCAAACACGCGGCTTCGATGCATCGACTGGCACGACCTCGAAATTAAGGTCAAAATCAGATGCACCCGACTATAGATATATGCCAGATCCGGAACTGGCTCCTATGGTCATTCCAGAGGTATCGCAAGACTTAGAGAACACAATTTTAGATCTATACATCACGCTGACCATTTTCATCATGTAGACGACCATTCAAGCACTGCGGGAAAACCTTCCGCTCCTGCCTGACCAGATTCGGGATAACCTTGAAAGAAGTTACGATCTTAGCCCGAGAGAGGTTGACATTCTTGTCAGAATGAGTGATCAGCCAGAGGGACAAGGTTTGTCGGGACTAGAGTTCTTTGAGACTGTGGCACGTGGTCGCAAAGCGCGCACAGTTGCCAACTGGTGAGCTTACACCGAGGGAATTGGCTCGACGTAAGGCTCATCTGGACTACATTCCTAGGATTCTGCATGATCTACTTGGCCAGTTCACAAAACACAACGAGACATTCGAAACAACTTCCCTGACTCCACAAGATCTCGGTCGCCTCATTGATGCTGTCGAGGCAAACAAGATCACGTGTAAGCTTTGTGACGAGACCCTGGAAATATCAATAAAGGAGCTTACTGAGGTCCTGGACAGCCACTTACGGCAAGAATGTGCTGGCAGCCTATTTCGCCTCGAGCAACGCTCTGAGTCTGGAGGAATTGGTGAAAACGGCAATAGGCGAAAGCTCGCAATTCAGCATCGACTACGATGTATTATCCACCTCAGTTCTGCAAGCTCTTCCTGTTGAAGCTGACAAAGTAAGGAAGGGCAATCTGAATGTCCTCGCTCGCCTGATCGGAGAAGGGATGATGAGGTCCAAGGGGAAAGCCGACCCGAAGGTCCTGAGGGAAAGTCTTCTTGCCGCATTTCGGTAGTTGGTGAAGCAGCCAGACAGGGCGAGGTGAGGATGCGTACATGGATTGATCGCCTCCCTAGATCTGTGTCATGGCGTCCGTGTCTAGCAATTGCGAGTAGTGCAATGCAAATGGATCGCTGGTATTGCTGTTGTCTTCCATTGAAGTATCCTCGGTCTCTTTAGAGCTAGAGTGCAGTATGCCGGGTACCTGTGAGAAGCCAAATTGGAACAGGGCATCCTCGTGCTCGGGGTATGTGCCTATTGTAGCCATCCGAGTATCCGCAAGACCGATTTCGGACGCCGTCGTGGCTGCCGGCTCTGCAGCTTGCGAGCCTGGATCTAGCTGACTCGCAACCTGCGGGATTGACGCTGGTGGAGCCGAGAAGATTGGTGGTGGAAGTTCGTCTTCTTGTGTGTGTGTAGACTGGGATGCCAGGACTGGAGATCGCGAACTAGCCTGTGCGAATGAAAGTACGCTACTACCGATGACGCCGGCGTCATTAGATTCCGGAGCTCCTGTTGAATGCAAATGAGGTGCCCGGAAGGAAGCTGAATCATTCGAGTCTGTAGCATCACAACTTGGTAGCTTGGCTGGCGTGTTGATAGCGATTCGAGTAAATGGTTTACCTTGACTTTCGTAAACCGCTCGCACGACAGGCCGAGCTTCGGCGCAGTGCCTCTTGAGGTGAGCGAGCAAGTCACTTCTGCTCGCGAAGTCATTTCTTGTGCAAAAGCCCCATTGACATGCCCTTTGGCCAGTATTTCGTTAGTGTTGCTTCACCAGCTTCACAAAGTGGCGCGGGGGAGGCATCTGAAAAGTTGGCAACATCAGCACAGTCAGATGCGCTACCTCTTTGAAAGACTCACACCTCTGTTTGGTACTACTGCTCATACTGATACTAACATTCGGGCGGAGGTCAAGTCTCTAACCGTCCCGATCGCCTTTCGCATACAAGTGTTAACTAGGCAGTAGCTTCTGCCTTCTAGCAATCAACGATTTTGATTGAGATCTTTTGACACGGCAGAGACTGCCGTCATGCGCTGGGTACCTCTCGAAGCCAATCCCGACATCTTCCAGCAGGTAATGCCAGAATGTGAATCAATGTGCAAACGCCAGGAACTGATTGCTCTCGCATATACATTCAGTGGACTAGCTCACTCGGACTGAACAGCGAGAGCGGGCAGTTCTGTGACATCTATGGATTGGATCCTGAACTTCTGTAAGCATTGCTGCAGACCTGTTCCAGGGAGCGACATTGTGTGGCGAACTCTTGCGTAACTGCTTTCGGCACGGTGCAAAGCAACGGATGCACATGCACACGCAACACGCTCAGCTGACGGTCAAGCTTTAGGCCAGATCATAAGTGAAAAATTGACGACATTCCGTTTCGTTTACTAGATCATTTGTCCCTCGACCTGTTTATGCAGTTCTCCAGCTCTTCCCTGTGACCGAACCTTACGAGAAGGAGCGGAAAGCTCGCGATGAGCAGGCGAAGCACGATGCAGTCCCGAAGGACATGATGTTCTTCAAGCAGACTGTAGGCATACACAATCTTTCTGATCATGCGGGTTGACCACCACCTTATTGACCGATGTCGCCACCCATACTAGATTGGCAATGCTTGCGGTGGGTTCGCAAGGAGAAGCCTTCTGGTTTAGAAGTATGATCCTGACAGTAATATAATTCACGACATGACAGGTACTATGGGAATCCTACATGCCATCGCGAACAGCCCTGTCCAGATCGGTATGTGGCAGTTCTGCCTTGGGCGTGAGAGCAACAGCTTATATACTAGTTGCGCCTGTACAGACAAGAATACAGCACTAGCCAAAATTTTCGAACAGTGCAGAGACAAGACGCCGGAGGAACGAGCAAAGTACTTAGAGACCTGTGAGGAGATCGAGACAGCCCATACCGGTGCTGCTCAAATCGGCCAAACTCAGGTAAGACCCCATTGCGACTCTTGACACTGAAGTCTTTGACGCAACGGAGGTAGAAGAGGACTAATTGTCCATTGACACAGGCACCTACCGCGGACGAAGAAGTCGATCTGCACTTTTCATGTTTCGTTGAAGGTGAAGTCGACGGCAAAAAATGCTTGATTGAGCTGGATGGAAGAAGACCAGGACCCATCAATCGTAAGTTGATGCCTGCGATTCTTGCCATAGTATCAGACTGACGTATGCCCGTTTGATGTGAAGATGGACCAATTGAGGGGGATCTCCTAGAGGTATGCTACTCGCTCCTGCGCGTCACAGGACTTTTCACTGACGCCTCGTATATGCAGTCTGCTGCCAAGCAAGTGAAGCATTACATGGATATTTCGGACTCTATTCAGTTCAATTTGATAGCACTGACTGGTCCTGCGTCGTAGAGTAGTGCCCCACGGCAAACGATGTACTAAAGTGTTGAGCGCTGAGACAGCTTGTGCTGCGTCAGAAAAGAGTTGGACATAGTTAGATAAAATCGCTGCACAGAGTTGCTCCACTAGCAAGCGATATCTGGCACTAATAGAGTTGCACATCCTGGTGCATTGGTGCACAGATGGTTGTGGCGGTCGACTTCTTGCAAAGATTCAGGCAGGCAGGCCAATGGCATTGGCGTTGCACCCGAGAATCGTTGATGTACTGATCAGGTATCATAGCAAGCGGGGTCTGGATGGTGTAGTCCAGCTTCATATTGCATGACAGCCTTGTTGAGGGGCTGAAAGATCCCCAGGCAGCGCTATGGCGCGATTGCAAGGGCTGTGATTTTGTCATCTGTAAGAGCTAGTGACAAACTTCTTCAAGTATCTTGTGCTGCTATGGTCTGAACTTGCTTCGCTGGTGTTTCGCTCGCGCCATCTGAAGGCGACCGCATGGAGCGATGCTAAGCCGCATCCAACTTTCCAGCTCTCCAACCAGACCTCTTCGCTGAGGGTGCTGAAAGAGACCTACAATCGTCTTCCAAGTATCCTACAGCTCAACAAACCATCTACAAGACTGGTGACGAAGAGACAGAGCGCCGTACAGACAGTCAGAGGGCGTTGCTGGGAGATTTGCTGCGATATCGAGGGTCGTAAGCGGACACGCAGGATAGCCGGAGAGACAGCAGGATACTAGGAGACAGTCGAAGTATCCTTCAGAAGGTACTAGGAACGCACTCTGGTGCTTCGCTGGTCGTCTGGCTCCGCCGACAAGGCCATTCGCGCAACCGCCAATCTCGCCAGCTCAAGCTTGAAAAGCGCCAGAGAAAGCTTCGACAGCATGGCACTCCATAGTTTCGCGCACTCGAGTGCGCCTCTAAGGCGTGTCAAGACTATACAATTTGGCATTCTACCTCCTGATGAGATCAAGGGCCTCTCAGTTGCAAAGATTGAGTATCCCGAGACGATGGAAGAGGGCACGCAGCGACCCAAAGTTGGAGGATTGAGCGATAGCAGACTCGGCACAATTGACCGCAACTTCAAGTGTGAGACATGTGCAGAGAGTATGCAGGATTGTCCCGGTCACTTTGGGCATATAGAGGTACGTTGCAGCAGTTCAATGGTCTGCCCGCTTCTCGCATGCAGGCGATCATTCGAGGCCAGCACACGAGCTGACTCAAATGTCTTGCCCCCTATTGCTGCATCGCCGACAGCTGGCCAAGGGAGTGTACCACGTCGGCTTCATCAAGAGAGTGAAACAGATACTCGAATGCATCTGTCTCAACTGCGGAAAGCTCAAAGCCGATCCGTAAGGCGCTTCAGCTTCACAGCAGCCAGTTGACGGCCGCTAAAGCTCGTTGCTTTTGCTTTCTTCTGTATCTTTCTCTGGTCAATGCAGGCGTACCGACCCTCGAATAGGAGATGCCGTGCGATACATACGCGATCCCAAGAAGAGGCTTGCCTTCGTTCACTCCATTTGCAACGTGAGTATGCTTTTGCAAGCGATGTTTCGGCCAGCATTTGACGATCAAACTTGCGGCCAACAGGCGATTCGAGTGTGCCAGCCGGACGAGCCAGAGAACCCAGACGAGCCACCTCCAACAGACGAATACGATCAGCCCATACAGAAGCCACAGCATCACGGCTGTGGTCACTTCCAGCCTGCCATTCGAAGGGATGGTCTGAAGATTCTCCTCGTGAGCCAGAAGACCCATGAGGATGAAGACGACGGCAAAGCACTCAAAACAGAGGACAGGAAGAATCTACCTGCGTCAGCAGCGCTTGCTATTCTCAAAAAGATTCCAGATGAAGACATGAAGATCATGGGCTGCTCGCTCGATGAAGCTCGACCCGAATGGATGATCTTGACAGTCTTGCCAGTGCCACCACCGGCTGTCCGACCCAGTGTGGCTGTCGATGGAGGTGCTCTTCGCAGCGAAGATGATCTGACATATAGTGCGCTCTCGATTTACTGTCCTGTCGCTTTATGTCCATCTACTAACACAACAATCCGCTCACAGAACTTGCTGAAATCATCAAGGCAAATCAGAACGTGCGGCGGTTGGAGCAAGAAGGAGCACCACATCACGTTGTGGATGAATTTGAAAGTCTGCTACAGTATCACATCGCAACGTACATGGACAACGACTTACCAGGCCAACCGCAATCGCTACAAAAGTCAGGCCGTCCGATGAAGTCGATACGAGCGCGTCTCAAGGGCAAAGAAGGTCGATTACGAGGCAATCTCATGGGAAAACGAGTGGATTTCTCCGCTCGTACCGTCATTACTGGTGATCCCAATCTTGACCTCGACCAGGTCGGTGTCCCGCACAGTATCGCTCGCAATCTTACATATCCCGAACGCGTAACTCCTTACAATATTACATACCTTCAAGAACTTGTCCGCAACGGTCCGAATGAATATCCTGGTGCTCGCTTTGTAATCCGAGACACTGGCGACCGTATCGACTTGCGCTACAACAAAACAGCAAGCACTTTCTTACAATATGGTTGGATCGTCGAGCGCCATCTCAAAGATGACGATTATGTTCTTTTCAACCGACAACCCTCTTTACATAAAATGTCTATGAGTACGTGGATTTGAGCAGGAGTCGCAACTATGCTATGCTAACAAGTCATTGCAGTGTGTCATCGTGTGAAACTTATGCCTTATTCAACCTTCCGACTCAATCTTTCCGTAACCTCTCCTTATAACGCCGAGTACGTTGCTTTCCGTTACACTGATAGTCGTTGGCAGTGCTAACTCTCCGACCCGAACAGCTTCGATGGTGACGAAATGAATTTACACGTACCCCAAAGCGAAGAAACTAGAGCCGAGCTGTCCCAGATTGCTTGGGTTCCCCGTCAAATCGTCTCACCTCAATCCAACAAACCTGTCATGGGTATTGTGCAAGACACCCTTGCTGGAATCCGAAAGTTTACACTCCGTGATTGTTTCATGGATCGTGACTTCGTCCAAAACATCCTTCTCTGGGTGCCTGGTTGGGATGGAGTGCTGCCACCTCCCGCTATCATTAAGCCTAAGCCACTGTGGACAGGAAAGCAGCTCGTGTCGTTGACATTACCTAAAGGTGTCAACTACAGCTCAAAGGGTGACGTACCTGGTCACTGTCCATGGGATGATTCAAGCGTCCTCATCGAGGATGGAGATATCATGTATGGTACCATCCTCAAGAAGGCAGTCGGTGCTTCTTCAGGCGGCATTATTCATATCATCTTCCGCGAGCGTGGGCCGGAAGCATGCCGAGACTTCATCGGTGGTATCCAGAAGGTAGTCAATTATTGGTTCTTGCATAACGGCTTCTCGGTTGGTATTGGTGATACAGTGCCGGACCCAAGCACTCAGCAAAGGATCGTAGGCCTTGTCAGCGATGCCAAGCAGAAAGTACGCGAGGTCATTGAGCTAGCATATATGGATGGTTTGGAAGCAGAAACCGGTATGACAATTCGCGAAAGTTTCGAGAACAAAGTTTCCAATATTCTTAACGAGGCTCGTGACGAGGCTGGTAAATCAGCTCAGAAGAGTTTCAAAGATGATAACAACGTAAAGCAGATGGTAGTCGCTGGGTCGAAGGTAATATACTCTCTCTTTAGGCTTTCAGATGTGCAACTGACACATGATATCTCCTCAGGGTTCATTCATCAACATCGCTCAAATGTCCGCAGTCGTCGGTCAACAGATCGTCGAGGGAAAGCGTGTTCCCTTTGGTTTCAAGTTCCGTACACTGCCTCATTTCCTCAAGGACGATTACACTCCTGAGTCTCGTGGATTCGTCGAGAACTCGTACCTGCGCGGTCTCACGCCGCAGGAATTCTACTTCCATGCTATGGGAGGTCGTGAAGGTCTCATTGATACCGCTGTCAAGACTGCCGAAACTGGTTATATCCAACGCCGTCTAGTCAAGGCTATGGAGGATGTGACGGTTGCGTACGATGGAACAGTCAGAAACTCTTTGGGCGACATTGTACAGTTCGTCTACGGAGAGGACGGCTTGGACGGTGGCCACGTTGAGAACCAGACTCTAGAGTCTGTCTCGATGAATAACGACAAGTTCGAAAACACATATCGAGTCGATATGATGGACCCTGACTGGACATTCAAGAACGGGGTTCTGCAGGTTGGGCTCGATGAGGGTACGATCGAGGTGCAAAACTCGCTTGACGAAGAGTACGAAGTACTCTGTGATGATCGCAGGCGACTCAGGACGGAAATCATACGCAATGGGGATGCCTCCAAAGCATTGCCAGTCAACCTGTCCCGTATTATTCGCAATGCGCAACAGATCTTCCACATTGATCCGTCGAAGCCATCAGATCTTTCGCCCGGCGATATTGTGCAAGCGGTCCGCGAGATACAAGAGCGACTCATTGTTGTGCGCGGCCATCAGGACGCACTCACCATTGACGCTCAGGAGAATGCTACGCTTCTGTTCCGCATTCACCTGAGAGCTTGCTTTGCTTCAAAACGAGTATTGCAGGAGTATCATCTCAATCGAGAAGCTTTCGAGTGGGTGATGGGCGAGATAGAGTCAAGATTCAACCAAGCCATCGTTCACCCAGGCGAGATGTGCGGTGTCATCGCTGCGCAATCTATTGGAGAGCCGGCTACACAGATGACACTGAATACTTTCCATTATGCTGGTGTGTCATCAAAGAACGTCACACTCGGTGTGCCCCGTCTTAAGGAAATTATCAACGTTGCGAGAAACATCAAGACACCCTCTCTCACTGTATACCTGCAACCCGAGTACAGCCGTACTACCATCCAAGCCAAGACGATCCAAGCTATTCTTCCCCACACAACACTCAAGACCATCACTGCTGCCACGGAGATTTTCTACGATCCTCAAGTTGAGACTACCCTCATCGAAGATGACCGAGATTTCGTACATGCCTTCTTTGAGATTCCAGATCCCGAGATTGAGCAGAACATTCATAGACAGTCACCATGGCTACTTCGCTTTGAACTTGATAAGAAGCAAATGATCGACAAGGGATACGAGATGGGCTATGTTGCTAGCAAGATTCAGGCAGTCTTTGAATCCGACTTGTTTGTATTGCCTTCGGAAGATTTGGCCGAGAAGCTAGTCATTCGATGCAGAGCTATGCAAGATATGGATAAAGGCATGGAAGATGATGATGAAGGCGAGATCCCAGAGGACATCTTCCTCAAGCAGCTCGAGAGTTCTATGCTGTCCAGCATTACACTCGGCGGTGTCGAAGGTATTCACCGTGCTTTCATCGTCAAGAAACCTAGAAAGGTTGTCAGCCACGAGACAGGAGAGTTTGTTCAGATGGAAGAGTGGCTGTTGGAGACGGACGGATCCAATCTACGCAAGGTACTCACTGTGGATGGTGTTGACGCAATTCGAACAAGCTCTAACAACTGTGTCGAAGTCTTGGAGGTACTGGGTATCGAGGCTGCTCGACAGTCGCTGCTGCGAGAAATGCGACACGTTATCGAATTTGGTGGTTCAAGCGTCAATTACCGACATTTGGCACTACTCGTTGATCTTATGACAAACAGAGGCTCCATTATGGCTATTACGCGTCATGGTATCAATAGAGCCGACACTGGCGCACTCATGCGGTGCTCTTTCGAAGAGACTGTCGAGATTCTGATGGAGGCTGCCGCTACCGGAGAGCGCGATCACTGTACAGGTGTCGCAGAAAACGTCCTACTTGGACAACTCGCACCTATGGGTACTGGATCTTTCGATGTCGCTTTGGACGTGGAGATGCTCAAGCAGGTCGTGGTGGATCATCGTCTACCTACGCAGAGCGCACTGTTCGCTGCCGATGGATCGATGACTCCTGGAGGAGGAATGACACCTTATGCAGAAGGCGACTATGGTGGACGAACACCTGGAGCTGCAAATTACGACAATCTCGCCATTAATGCACAGTTCTCACCTATTGTGCAAGCTGGCGGTGATGAAGGCATGGGTGCTATGTATGGGGGCTATGGCCAGTCTCCTTATACGCCTCGTGGTGGACAAAGCCCAGGCTACGGTGCTTCACCTGGCTTCAGTCCTTCTTCACCTGGATACTCACCTGCCTCGCCGGCGTTCTACGCGCCCACGAGTCCAGGCTTTGTGTCTTCGCCATTTGCAGGACGAGGCGGCGGTGGAGGAGCGGGATACTCTCCTACTTCACCCAGGATCAACCTCACTTCACCTGCATTTTCACCTACAAGTCCAAGTTTCTCGCCAGCCTCACCTTCGTTCTCTCCAGCATCGCCATCATTCTCACCATCAAGTCCACGATTCAGTCCGTCGTCGCCATCTTTCTCTCCATCATCACCTCGCTTCTCACCGAGCAGTCCGGCGTTCTCACCAGCTTCACCTCGATTCTCGCCTACTTCACCATCGTACAGTCCTACAAGTCCGCAATACAGTCCTACGAGCCCACAATACTCGCCTACTTCGCCTCAGTACTCGCCTACTAGTCCGCAATATAGCCCTACTAGCCCGCAGTACAGTCCTACTAGTCCTCAGTATAGCCCGACCAGCCCTCAGTATAGTCCAACAAGCCCTGCTATGTCACCTACTTCTCCAGCTTATGATGCGCAGGAGTCGACGACCGCCAATGGAGCTCCTAGATACTCTCCTGGCGCAGCTTGTGGGTGGCAACTCTGACTTTGTTTTACTTCATGCTTTGCCTTACTGACAGCACCATCTACGTTGACTATCTAGCTCCTTCATGGTCGGGTAATGGAGCGGCAAGTCCAAAGGGCGGCTATTCGCAGTCGCCGTCGTGGAAGCAGTAATAAGAGGCTATCTGAGAAGGGAATGGATGCGAGTATTCTGAATCTGGCAGTAAAAAGAGAGCGCTCTTGGCCCAGTTCCCGCTGCGTCTTCGTTTAAACATCTCAAATCCCTCGAAAATGGTGCTGCTTTTCAGGACACAAAGAAAACAAAAACAACCTTCCTCTGCAAAGGTTTATCCATACGTTTCATACAGACATGTCGTTCTTACGTTTCCTTTACCAATCGAAGGGAAGGGAGTCAGGGAAAGGAGCACAGTTGTGGCAGTGGACCAATGTCTTTGACTGCCTCCCGTAGGCATGCCTTTTCTGGACACGCCGTCTTTAGGATATAGGAATGTGCTTGTACACTGCTTCTTTTGTATGAAACGCAACGAGGGAGATTCCCGATGTTCAAGTCAATTGCCTGCGCCCTCACCCGTGCTGTCATGATTCAATACAGTTGCAGGGAGTGGGTTTGCCTGCTCCTCTTGTGGTGCACCACGACACTTGATTGCTGGAGATTCCGGAGGTTGCCATCTGTGAAAAGAGGGGTCCTTCTCTGGAATGCACTTTGGCAGGGCTACCATATGCGACTGGAATAGACTGGGAAAGGCTCTTCAAGGAGGAAACAACAACATACAACATCGAGTTGTTGATTGATTGATAGCATCACAACACTCTTGACCTCCATTGCGTCTGTCCTCACCTTCATTGCCAGGCCCCTCCTCGAGCCATCCGCGCACACGTCGCGCACGCGTCTTCGAGGCTCTACAAAAACACACGGACGCCATCCTGCCGACCTGTTGTTGGAGGGACAGACTGCAACAAAGGCAGCACATTCTACGATGGCTGCACAGTATCCGCCGTATCAGAGAGCTGGTGGACTCGACTCGGAGGCCTCGTTCGACCAGCATGCCCAGGCATACAACCACCCGGACTCGTCGTCGGCCAATTTGAACGGCGAGAAAGGTGCATCAGCAGGTCTTGGAGCTGGTGGCTTCAAGGGCGCGAACAGCAGCGGCAGAATGGCTAGCAGCAGCAACAAGAAGAAGTACATCATTGGAGGCGTAGTCCTTGGGCTGGTCGCCCTCGGAGCTATCCTCGGTGGTGTACTGGGCACCCAGCTTAACAAGGACAAGGAGGGTTCTGGCTCGCGAGACGCGGCCGTCAAGGTCGTCGCTGCAAGCACTACGACCGACTCGAGTGGCAAGGCTCACACAATCAGCTCTACGACCACCTCTTCGGCATCGTCCACTGCATCCTCCGCTGCTGCTGCCGTACCCAGCGTCTCGGCCTTGCCTGAATGGAAGTGGACCCAATCTGCATACGCCGCTGCTCAATCCTCAGGCAACGGGGAGCCAATGTACGGTGCAGCACTGGGCAACTGGCTGGTGCTCGAACAGTGGATGGATGAGCCTTGTGAGTGGGAATCACTCTTCTAGGACTACGCCCTCTATCCTTACTGACTTGCCTATCATCAGGGTTCAATGCTTCGTCTGGCAACAACGCCTCGGTCCTCGACGAGTGGACCCTCATGCAGGTCTTGGGAGACAGAGCTCAAGCAGTCATGACAGAGCACTACGAGACTTGGGTTACCGAAGATGATATCCAACAGCTGTACCAAGCCGGCATGAACCATATTCGCGTTCCAGTTGGTGCGTTTGTTTCCATACAAGTCACGTGTTTGTTTGGCCGGCCTTGTCAAAAAGGCCTCACTCGACAGTAGAGACACCCTGACTGTCATGTATATGAATACGCGTCACGTGCTAGATAAGCTGACTATTCTTCTCTTACCACTGGCCTCTGCTCTGCATCGCCAATGCTTTGTCCTCCCTTCCTACCACATTGAAACATCACAGGCTTCTGGGCATTCATTGACTGCGCAAACGGCGAACCCTTCCTATGCAACTTCAATCAAACAGCCTATATCGACCGAGTACTAGGATGGGCCCACTCAAGGGGGATGTACGCTATCATTGACATTCACGCCCTACCTGGATCTCACAATGGAGAAGTTACAAGCGGTCATTTGACTAGGAATCCTACATTCTTCCAAGCCGCGAATCAACAACGATCCAAAAATACTGTCAAAGCTGCTTTGGCGTATATTACAAACTCTCCTTATCGCTCGGTCGTTTCTGCTTTGCAAGTAATCAATGAGGTGGGTTGCGCTTTCATCCTATCGTTCTATTCTAAGGAACGTTGGACACTGATGACAGTCCTCACTGTGACACAGCCTCGACCGTATACAACGGAACAGTTTGACATGCTTAGGGGTTATTATCAGGAGTCAGTCAAATGTCGGGTATGAAGCTTCTTGAAGTCACTTCTGATTACCTCCCATTTCCAGTGCATATGATCAGAGCATGGCCCTTGCCAGTCCTATTCCCATCATCTTCCACCATGTAAGCCGCTTCACCGTGACTGAGCTGTGATTAGAATGTGATTGACATAATTTTACTACCTGCAGGGCTATCCTGACCAGGTTTTCAATACGCCCTACACCACTTACTGGCAAAGCTTTGCGACGGGCAAAGACCCTAAGTGAGTACCACAGGCATGAAATTATATTGCATAGTTGACTGACATGGCCGTCGAATCCTTAGCTACCTCGCTATGTCTACACATCCATACATCGGGACATTCCCCTTGAGCAGCGACGCGGCATATATGCTCAACGCAGTATGCAATACGACGACCCGGATCGCAGACTTCCCCGTTCCTGTGCTAGTGACAGAATGGTCAATTCAAACAGGCATTAAAACAGCAAATTTCGAAAGACAGCTCTTCACAAGTGAATTAGTCAATTTCGCAATGGTCGGGGGGAGTATCTTCTGGAATTTCAAAGCTGTCAATGGGAATGTTAACAACGGCGATAATAGTCAATGGTCCTTCTTGGATTTACTTGGAAAAGGATCTGTACCTACTCCTTCGAATGGTCAGAGCATGATGCAGTGGATGGAAGCGCTAGGTCAACCTTGTGGTTCTATGACCCAAGTCTCCTGGGCGGCTTCCTCTTCTTCCAACAAGAAAGTTAGAAGAGCTAGACATCCTATTCGCAAATAAGATCGCCTATGATAAAGTGCGCAAGTGCCATTTCGCAAGAATGGACACTATGGCCCGATAATCAAATTTTCTCCCCCTCACCTCAACTACATTTCGGAATTACAGTGGTCCTCGAAGGATCGTACAGCCTTTTCCCCCTCCACGCAAGCGCTCGTCTCGAAATTCTATTCGCCTTTCTCCCCTGTATCCTACGTACCGCCTCCCACTTTCGTCTCTACAAACGCCATCTTGCGTGGAGATGGAGGCCATTAAAGAAGTTACTTTGTACACCATGCATATTGGAAGTCACTTCACACCATGCGATTTGGGTGATGCCCCAATCCGTTTGTGGAGGGCATTCTTGAGTAAGGAGCAATAAATGGAAAGTATCCCCAAATATTATATGAAGCCTTCGCTGGCAAGCCTTGCAGAGACTAGCGATGCTAGTTTCGGATCCATTCGCACGCTCCTTCTCTTGCGATTAGAACTTAAGTTTTTGTTCTGAGAGTCCATACTTACTGTGACTTCTTGCTCTAATCATCTGGCATGGGATACTACAGATTCCATTGATTTTGCCGAGTCAGGAGGCGTAACATAGAAGCGCAGACGCAATGCGAAGCTGGTTGTTACCATAATAGGACAGCTTAGAGGTGAGCAGCTGCTTCATTTGCCTACGGTACCCGCAGATCTCGCATGCGTGTGACTACTTTCTCGAGTCTCGAAATAGAGAACAGGGGCCTCCGTTTGATCTCGCTGTAGATCCTTCACAATCGGGACAATCAAGATGGATCACTAGTGATTGCCAAAAGGGGTATCTTCAATCCTGCATGGCATGCGAAAGCTACATCGGCTTCCGAACACCTTCGATCGCTTGACTGGGGACTGTGTAATGATTCTCGACCTGACCGAAGGACAGCCTTATCCAGTCATGCAGGTAATTGCCTTTTCTAGGGTGGACCAGTTCCAGACGTTCCAGCAGGGCAGCCAGCCTGTTTGGGAAAGGCTGATCCGACCTGCTGGGATGGTATCCGTCACGATTGAATGCCGGTATCCGATAGATCCCTCACCAAACCAAATCTGGGCTACAACCATTTACACTGCTTCATTCTGGGCCCGGACGATACGCGCCGGTGCTACAGGCTGAGCTACTCGACAACGCGAGTAATTCCGTTCAGAAGGCCAGCAGGTTCGAATGCATGGAAGCCTCGCTTGCACGTGTTCGCAGCTTACCGTGACATCGGATACGATACGCGAAAGGCAAAAGCTGGTGGTGACGCGGGAAGGGTGCTGCCGATTTTGAAAATAGGAGAGGCCTACCGCGCAGGACTGACACAGATCAAGAGAAAAATACCCCCATCGGTAACATTGAGGTCACAACAAGCTTAATTGGGATAGCGTTGTGTAGATGATGTACCCCGCCGAGCCAATCAGAAACCTCACCTGCGAGCTTTCCTGGGTTTCATGTCTGGCTGATGGGGCGGGATGCGGGGGTTTCTATCGTCGTGGCAATAAGAAAGCTTCACTTGCGTCAGAGCGGGCCCAGCGATGATGGCTGATGCAGTGATGTGGTGGGAGGAAGCAACGTCAATTCGGATGAAACGAAGAGACGATTGCCAGATTTGGGAATAATAGCCGACAGGAAAGGACAGAACGGCTGCACTGCCTTGAGACTTTTATCCTGCGAAGCTTTCAAGCTTGAAGCTCTTTCTTCTTCCTCTTAAACGAAAAAGCACAGCAAGCTTCCTATACCAGCCAACACCTACATCAATCTACTCCAAGATGCTTTCCAACTTCGCTATCGCTGCTCTCGCCGCCGTCGCTGCCGTCAACGCTGGACCTCTCCAGCGCCGACAGGCGACCTCTACCGGTTCCGTAGGGTCCGCCTCATCCATCGCTTCATCCATTGCTAGCCAGGCCAGCTCGGCAGCAAGCTCTGCTGTCAGCTCCGTCGTCAGCGGTGCTTCCTCCGCTGCCAGCTCCGTTGCCAGCGGTGCTTCCTCCACTGTTGCTAGCGGGAGCTCTGCTGCTTCTTCCACCGCTGCTAGTAAGTCCGTCCCACAATACCTGCATATCCCTTAGATAGGGTCTGCCTTCCTTTTCCATCCATTCTGTAATGGACTGCTTCCCGATCGACTTTCCTATCGGTCCAGCGTCGGTCGCTCGCTCTTTCATGCTTGAGCGTGACAAGTTCATCCTTCTCTACCGGTTCCCCCACCTCATTTGCGATTCAGTTTCATGTACTGACATGTAGACTCCCTTTATCCAGGCTCCGCTGCCTCATCGTCCGCTGCTGCTACCGCCAGTGGTGGCGCCGCTGCCGGCAATGAGACCAACCTCGGTATGCTTCTTTGCTTATACTTAGACTTCTCTAAGATGATGATGAGTGCTCACACCATCTTCTGTACTCAGCATACCCATGCCCCGCTGGTTTCCTCTTGACCTACGCCACCGTCAACCAGACCGTTCAGAGTGAGTCACCAATCTGCCCAGTTCAGCATGAAGTACAGCTCACAAACTGCATCGTTCTTTCCTCGCCAGTGCCAGTCACTCAGGTCACGGCTGCCGTTGGCGAGTGGGCTAATTCTACCCTCTTCCCCAATGTCACCGACCCCATGGGAGGTAACCAGGCAGGTGCCAACCACACCATTCATGTCGGCGGGGTTGCTCTCCCCGAGGTTCTCGTCAGCTACGTCGCCAACGACACCTCTGGCTCTGCCATCTGGACCTGGAACGCCTCCCTCCCTGCACCTGTCAGTGCTATGGGAGTTCAGCTCTCGAACTACTCTACTGTTCTCCAGATTTACGACCCAGACTACACCACCACTGGATCAATCGGAAACACCACACTCATCAACATCTTCACCAATGCCTGCGCTAGTCCTCAGGCTGAGGCTATGCAGCTCTTGATGAACCTCGGTGGCCTCGAGCTCAGCAACGCCGCTGGTGCTCTAGCCGGAAATTCGACCTCCGGCGGTGGTGCTTCCTCCAGCATGGCGGGATCTTCCACAATGGGGTCTTCAATGATGTCCTCGAGCGAAGCTGCTAGCTCCGCTGCCTCCAGCGCCACCTCTGCCGCTGCTTCAGGTGCATCCAGTGCTGCCTCAGGTGCTGCTTCCGCTGCTTCCAGCGCCACCTCTGCCGCTGCTTCCGCTGCTTCCAGCGCTGCCTCGGTCGCTGCCTCTGGTGCTTCCAGCGCTGCCGCCGCCGCTACCTCTACCTCTGCTTAAGTAGCTTGAGCTAGAGTGATCAGTGCCTGCTAGCGAGAGTGTCATCGACATCTCCTGTCGCAGCAAGCGAAAATACACCGATTCTTTACTGCGGAAATATTGAGGGCAATTGATAGCTATCATAAATGGTTACATGCCCGTATACACGCAAAATACTTTCGATACTCATGGACACTCAGCCCTCAGAGCTGTTTCCAAGGCATGTTCTCGTATAGCTTTTATCTATTATAACTAGCAACCTAGTCTGCATAGGTAATCTCCAAAATCTTTGTAGCTTTGAAAGGAATTCATCATCCGCGTCTCTCTTGTTCGTTCTCGTTTTCACGACTGATATTCTTCATAATGGGTGTCGTGTGGTTTCGCAGCGCTGACAGCATAATTTTGCCAGCTGGAGATTGAGCCGGACTACAGGCAGACAGTTCGTATGACTATGCGAGTATGCTCTGACACCTTTCCCGATATTGTTGGGCAAGGCCTGATCCACTGTTTCCACTGTCGCCACTCGTAATGATTATTGCGAAAGAGCCGGATCCAGGGCCTTTCACAGCTCCTTGCTTTCGTCGACCAAATCAAGATCCTGGCCTTTCATGGCTTTCAAGGACTTTATAGTCTGACGACGCAGGCGCACTGTCTTACACACCACGCTATCATCAATGCTTCAATCAGTGACCGGCTATCTTAGAAAGCGCCAGAAGGGCTTTGCCGTTCTGGCGAGCTTCGCCGGTGGAGCATGGCTGTTGACATCTTATGCGAGACAGCGGTTTCAGGACCTGTCCGAGAGGATGGTCCTGGACAGCAATGCCAGAGAGAAGTGAGTGTGTATATTGAAGAAAGAGCTGTCCGCCTCGCGCAAGCTTGTCCTGTGAGATCATTAGTCTCGACTATGCTGACAGGACTTGTTCCATGACACGACAGCATGCGAAGGCGCTTTAGGCAAAATCAAGAGGATTGCACATTCGTTCTTCTAGCCCAACTACCCACTTTATCCCGTCAGCTCTTCGCAGAGCTTGATGTGGAGGCTCTGACAGCCGAGCTTCAGCGTCGAGCTGAAGTAGCCAAACGCGAAAAGCAGGCCCCAACAACGTTAGAGTCAAGCACGATATCTCTTGATGCATCTCTGTATCTTGGACATGAAACTGAAGGTAGCAATGGAGGCTCAGGCATGGTCTCCAACAGTCAGTCAACCATTGAAGCTGCCCAAGTCCCCTTACCACATGATGGAGATTCGGAGCCCACCCAGCAAGGGCAAGACGAAGAGGTGAGTAGCGGAGACGACTTTCACTATCGCTGTAAAAGGCTTAAAGAAGACATGCACTGTGGGCAGGAGACTGTGCAAGCTGCAGATCCTCGCACAAAGGCGGAATTGTGGCAAGCTATTAAGATTCAGAGTGAGCTCTCTCTCTCTCGATGTCTGCAACGTCCGCGCCTAAGTCGCATGCTAATCTACGCATTCAGCCTTCCATCGAACGATCACGGCCATGTACCTTGTCTGCTTGCTCGACCTCCTCACCCACGTACAGCTCAATTTGCTTGGTCGCTACAATTACGTTTCTTCGATATATGAACAAGCTAATCCCGAGGAAGAGGTTCAAGGAAACGGAGCTAATGGTCATTCAATCCATGAAAAGTACGATGACAAGGATACACAAGATTCAGCACCTGCCCCTGGCAAGAAGCTGGACTCGATATCCGAAAGGCAGTATCTGTCTTTTGGTTGGTGGTTCCTTCAAAAAGGATGGAAGCAAGTAAGCTCGCTTGTGGCACAGGTTGTGGAAGAATCGCTTGGCCCGTAAGCATTGCACAATAAGCTATCAATGTGATGTTGTAGCTGAAGTCGACTCATTGTCTTGCAGTACGTCGCTCAAGGCGCAATATGGCATGCAAGATTTCAACAAGCTGTTACTTGAAATACGTCGCAAAATCGAGTATGAGCCAACAGGCGCAGTGCACAGCTTCGCCAGTGCACTCTTCCCGTCAAAACCGGAGGACGAGCAAGAGTCGCTTGCCGAGAGCGGACTGCCTGACTCTATAGCCGTTTCGGCTATCAATCCTCAGTTGAGAGAGATATTGAACGAAACGCAAGATTTCCTGGACTCGCCAGACTTTTCAATCGTATTACGGTCATGTCTGGACAAGACTTTCGAATTGCTATCATCATCGCTGAGCCACTTGTTCGTCGACATGCCCGCCGTTGCGTCCGGTCGATTTGAAGAAGTATCAGAGCGGAAAGTACGCCTAGCGGCTATTCTGCCTGCCTTAGCACGAGCTAGCCACTCCGTGTTAGAAGATATGCCAAATGAGTATGCAGATGCCTTAGCCAATAATCGGGAGTTGCAGGAGTTTAGTGCTGTTGTATTTTCACATTTCGTTCTTGGTTAGCAACGAGGTGCCGGTTGATACCATGATTAGGTCTTACTCCCTATCGCCGGACTGCACACCACGCACCACGCCTGGTAGGTAATATGCACCACGCTCTATTGGTGGCGACTCGTCTTGCAGCACGTGCCTGTGACATGGTGAGGCGATGGTGTGCGTTTCATCAACAGCAAGACGGCATGCGAATAAACGAGGCAACTGCCCTTGTGGGTCCCGACATACTGCTAGTTCCTTACAGGCGAGCTTGCTGCTGATAGTGCTGCGGGCGATTCTGACTGGGTTTGCCTTCGCAATGCATGCAGGAAGGAGCATGTAGAGAAATACCATGTTTGGATGAAAGATCCAGAATTACAGACTGCAACAGCCAGTGAACCGTTAAGCATCGAAGAAGAATATGACATGCAAAGTGCGCAACTACCGTAATTCAATGAATCACAAGATACCGACAAGGTGTGCTAACATTGCTTGACCGCCTATGTCAACGTTCTTTGCAGAGAGCTGGCACACTGACGAGGACAAGCGTAAGTTATTCATAACGAGATCCTCTTTTACTCTCAATAATGAAGTCTCTCGCTCCGAACAGTTACCTTCATCATCCTCGAACGCAGCAAGGAATCTTCAACTCTGATACCGAGTGATCTGACGCAGGGCATGGTCGGAGATGTGAACCTATACCTCATGGGTCACCACGACAGTGAAGAGGAGGATGAGCAAGATATAGAACGTACAAACACACCAAGGAATGTGCGCAAGCAAGGTGAACTAGAGATAATGATCGCCGAGATGCATGCAAGAAGGAAAGGGTATGCTTCGCAGGCCCTTCGGCTCATGATGTGCTTCGCAATGAAGCATCTGCAACTAGGGCCTGAAGACTTCCTTGTGCGCATCGGTATGGACAATACAAAGTCTATACAGATGTTCGAAAAGATGGGCTTCGAATTCGTGAGAAGGATGGATATCTTTCAGGAAGTCGAATTAAGAGTGAGGCGCCGAGTAGAGCAGTTCAAATGGCTTATGGAGTCAGAAAAGCCCACGGAGATAGAGGTGTCTACATCATAGTCTACAAGCGCAAGCTGTCACATACCGCAAGCCGTTATGCGGTACGTGATCGGGAAAGTCTTGGGGCGGAGAGACTAGATGCTGTTAAAGCAGACCTGGCTTCTTACCATAAGGCCTGCTCCCTCGAAGGCTCGCTCACAGTTCAATCACGAAATACATGTTCCGCGATCGTTTGGCACGCTTCAGTTAGGTCAAGCCTTCGCCCTTCTGTTCTGCCTCAATTCATGATCTTGCTGTGCGCGAATGTGGACACGGCTGGCACCATGCTGTCGTGGAAGCCGCTCCTTGCTACGACTGCAACAACAGCAGCGGCTGCAATGCAAACATTCAGCTGCTACAATCCGCTTCGTCAGCACGTCTCTATCGTCCCAAGATCATGAAGACATTGAAATTTCCGACCTCGAGCACCTGGGCCAAAGTCCTCAGCTCAGATCGCTTCTAGCAGGACCGGGGAAACGCGCAGATGTCGTGGTGAAGCGACCGACCAGCTTCAAGAAGGCAGGTCTCGCTAGAGATCTTCTGAAGCACCTGAAGGACTTCCCGCATGCTCTGTTGCTTTGCCGAGTTGGCCAATTCTACGAAGTAAGCGAACATTCGGTAGCTACAAAATATATGGAACACGTGCAATTCTGACCAAAATCACCACTCTCCGTGCAGTCGTACTTCGACCAGGCTATTGAAGTAGCAGATTTACTTAAGATTCGGCTCACAAGCAAGAGTATGGAAGGGACAAGATACCCTATGTGTGGCTTTCCCATTGCTCAGCTTGACAAGTTCCTGGAAAAGCTCGTTCGCGAAAACAATCGTTTTGTAGCTATATGCGAAGAGCATAAACATTACGATGAATCTGGTATCCTGAAATCTATCACACGCAGAGTCGTGAGAGTAGTCACGCCTGGTACGTATTTGCGGAACCGCTATGAAAAGAATATGCTAAGACAGCTTGCTTTACTCAGGCACGCTTGTTGATGAGTCGTTCATCGAGAAAAGCCAACATAACTACCTCCTGGCGGCTAATCTACCATTTCCCGATTCTGATCAAGTAGAATTAGCTTGGATGGACACATCCACGGGCGAGCTCTTCACACAAGCGTCTACGCTCTCAAAGCGTGGCTTCGACGAAGATGTGGCCCGAATCAGTCCGAGCGAAGTGATTGTACCCCACTTTCTAGCTGAAGATCACTATCAATCGCATCCTCTCCTAAAAGCTCTCCGCGGGATGGACAGTCCGCCTGTCGTATCACATCCGCATGGGACCAACCCAGAGCCGGCGATCCCCGCACAGCAGAATAACACGCAGACTTCCTTCAGCGCGGTCCCACTGCTCTCGACATACATCAACGAAACTTTGCTGGAACAAAGACCTGATCTGACACATCCCCTACGAGTCAGTGCAAACAACAACATGCGAGTCGATCGCGTAAGCTTGCGGGCCTTGGAAGTGCTTCAAAACAACGATGGCGGCGTCAGTGGAACGCTCCTGTCTGTTGTAGACCGCACAGTGACCTCTGCAGGCAGGCGCCTTCTCTCAGACCGGCTTGCATCGCCCAGCAAATCCGTATCAGAAATTGATTCTCGACTCTCGCTGGTCAGCTCATTCAAAGGTAGTAGACGGTTGAGAGACGAGCTTGTAGAGCTACTCAAGCAACTTGACGACGAAGCACGATTGTTGCAAAAGATGTCTATTGGCCGTCCGACTCCAGAAGATCTTCTCGTCATGGCGAGGGCGATCCGGACTCAAGGCCAGATCAAGGCATTGCTGGAGAGAATCACGTCTGAATCTACAAGTACCGCTCTACCGTCGCAGAAATTAGAATTGGCCGTCCTTCAGAGTCTTGCAGCAGATATGCGCAACTTTGATTACCTCGCTGAGAAAATTGAGTCTTCAGTAGACACAAAGGCTCTCGAGGCACAGCGCACTCGCGACTTTGCAGCTGAGCTTGCTGCCAGCCAAGCTACTCCCGAGGATGTCGAACAAGCTGAAGATGAAGGTATCGACATTTGGAATATTCCGCTGGAGGTGGTGAACGGTAGTAGAGCAGCCAAATCGAAGCTGTTGAGGGCTGAGGACCTGGTGCTCGAGACTCTTCCAGCCCTGAAAGATGGCGTTCCTCCTATATCATGGGGCAAGGGCGAAAACTCTGTCTTGAATGCTAGGTTTGTCCAATTCCTATCGTATATTTGATCTTCAGAGCTCACTCTGTCGGCCTAGTTCGAGCAGGATTATAGAGAGACTGTTCAAAGGCATCGCCAAGGTGGAGAACCGTGCTAAGCGAACCTACAGCAATCTGGTAAAACAGATTCAGGGTAAGCGTCGTCAAACAGCTTTCATTTGCACTAGTACACCTGACTCTCTTTTCGTCTGCCAGCGCCGCCCGGTGAGATACTATTCCGCGTCATGCCCCGCTTTGGACCAGTGGTGCGCATCGGCTGGAAGCGGACGCAGTCTCCTGCCATGCGAGAAGCCATAAAGACCATGGATGAGAATGGCACACTCTCACTGGTCAATAAGACGAAAATTGCTCGGTATTATACCCTACAGGTGCATTTTTTTTTTTCAGCTTCAAATATGTGATTGTTAAGTCAACTATTCTTGCGCAGTCCTGGACCAAGCACAATAGCGAGATGCAAGGCCTATTTAATCAACTTCGCGAAGCGGAAGGTGTCGCCGTCCGAGATCTGTGCAGTCAAGTGCGTATGAATAAAGAAACAGGCTACATGCTGCTGACCTTTGTACAGCTCCTGTCTTACTGGTATGACTTGCGCACCAACGCGCGAGTCACAGCGGAGCTTGACGTAGCCTGTGGTCTGGCCAGAGCAGCCGAAGAGGGTAATTATGTTCGTCCAGCAATCTCTGACCGGTGCGTATATAGCGGTATACCTTAGCTCAATCGTGTCCTGAGTTTGCACTTTTCCAGAACCCTCGTAAAGATCGGCGGTGGCCGCCATCCTGTAGCTGAACACGAACTTCGCAAAAAAGGCACCCTCTTCACCGCCAATGACACACTACTCGACAAGGACAGCCTGCTACATATTGTGACGGGTCCAAACATGTGAGCAAGCGAATGTTTTCACGAAAGGAAGGCAAGTTCGCTGAAGCCTAGCAGGGGTGGAAAATCGACCGTGCTTCGCCAGGTTGGATTGATCTGCATCCTAGCTCAGGCCGGCTCCTTCGTACCTGCCACGAGTGCGCATATAGGTATAGTAGATCAGCTTTTCGCTCGTATACGGTACAGCGATAACATAGCAAGGGGTCGCAGTTCGTGAGTCCTCCGACCGTCTGTCACAGCTGGAAGGCTGAAACTGATATGCCGAGCAGTTTTCGCGTAGAAATGGACGACGCTGCATATATCCTGCACAATGCAACTTCTGAATCCCTGGTGCGCTAGCTGTTCTCGCGGACTAGTGGCACTGCTGACTCTCCACATCTCGTCGTCCCAGGTCCTTCTTGACGAATTTGGTCGCGGTACGACGGCCGACTATGCTGCCTGCATAGCCGAATCCACGATTCATGCGCTGGCCAATGAAGTGAAGACGAGATCCCTATTTGCTACCCATCTGCACGATGTCCACGACATTATCCAGAATGTCAGTGGAAGAAATGACGAAAAGCTTATAAAGTTTTTCTGCACACGGTTGTCGGTCAACGCCTCGAGCTCAGTCGAGTACTTGTATAAGCTCGTTCCAGGCATCAACCGCGATGCAGAAGCCTTCACCGTATGACATCATGTCTCGACCATTTATTGACTACTCTGACATACGATGCTGTACATTGCAGGTTGCAGACCTGGCAGGTTATCCCGAGCACCTGCTACAGCGGGCGCGATCGACCTATGAGATACGCAAGGCGCAATAAAGCTACAATGAAAAAGCATGATCAAATTCGTTCAACTACCTCTTTAGCTCGCGCCATGAAAGCTACTTGCTCGTTGCCGTTCATGCCAGCGAATCTTCGCGCCATAGCTGCCGCGCTGCCAAACTCCAACGCCTCTGCCAATTCTTCTAAAATCTCCTCACTGACTTGATCACCATCGAAAAGCAACTTAAATGGGTTTACGTCCGGGCTTTCCTCGGGCTCTTTAGATCTAACCTCCTTCTTGCCCTTTGAGGGTGCCCAAGATGCAGTTGTCTTGACTTCGACAGGAAGCTTTGCTCGCGAGGCGCGCTGGTTCGATGCATGAACCCGGGTAGTCGCGTGCTGGAAATCCTGCGTGCGGTGCGGGTCAGTAAATGCCTTGGAAATCAGACGAGGGGCCACCCACCTTCAACGCTGCTTTGGTGATTCTGGCCTCAATCTTAGAGGACTTCACCAAATCCTGTTGAAGAGTCGGTCAACGTAGAGGTCCAATGTGCATGAATGTAGGGTGGGGAGCGTCTCACAGAATGATTGTGCGTGTACATGACACCATTGTCTCTCAATATTCTCGCTATCTCGTCGTCCGCAGTATCTAGGTGGAAGTTACGGTAAGCTTGTTTGAGCTGAAGAGAGCAGCAATTGCAATACGTACCGCCTCGGAGATCTTCGGCTTTCTTCTCTCCAATAAGGACATCAAGGACCGCCTATAGAATAGAGTGAGCACAGTTCGATTGACTCGTGGCTTCGGATCTTCTCGCTTACTTGATCACCCCCTGCATCGGCTGCTTCTTGGTCGGAACTATCGCCATCATCTGTTATCCGCTTGCGCTTTTTTGCGGACTGAGAAGCATAATTCATAAGCTCGAACCTACATAGGCAAATGCGTCAGTCACTTGAAGCATTCCAAGTATTGGCATCTCTAACGTACCCGAGCTCGCTGATGTGCGCTTGTTCTATGGATCGCTTGGTACGATTGTTGGTCTCGGCGAATCGGAAGAGGTTTTTCTGAGAAGACAGGCTTGAGAGGGAAATGTCTGCGACCGAAGCTAGTGGTACTCACAACTCCGAATAATTCGCCCTGGTTACGCTTGTCATCCTGTACACCCAGAAACATGCGTGAAGGGTTCGCGGCACTGTATGCTATCTCGGCCTGATGTTGCTTGTATATTTCTGCGGGTCACGTCAGGTTAGCCGTGGGCACTGACTGTCATCTGGTGATTAGACTCACGTCGAGTGTAGATTAGCTCTTCGATCGAGCCAGCACCGACAAGTCGATATACCGACACATCGCGTGTCTGACCCCTGTCGCACAGCCAAATGTCAACAAGGTTTACAACAGTAACCGCACACATTGCGCACCATCGATAGGATCTGTCCATAGCTTGCAGATCTGACACAGGATTCCAATTGGGGTCGCTGGGTAACCAGAATACTATTGAGCATGCGTTCTTGGAGCCGGTGTAATTGGCTCACAATATAACGACTCGATTTGCAGCTGTTAGATTCAGACCGACTCCGCCCGCTAATGTGGAGATGAGGAAAACGAATTGGCCACCTTGCGGATCATTGAACTGGTCACACAGATCCAAACCTACAGCGGACCTCAGCAGGTGGAGCATAAGGTATGAGCGATGCGCTTACGACGTTCGGTCGGAGTAGATCCATCTAAGCGGACCATGTTGTAATTTGCTGCACCATGACCATCAGCGGCAAGCGCTAAAGCCGGAACGACAGACGACAGTCACCTGTTTCAATCCACCACTGCAAGGCATCAAGCAGCCGGGTCGAGCGCGAGAACAGCAAAACCTTGTCTCCTTTTGCTTTCCACGTGGCCAAAAGGTCGCGAAGGATAGGCCATTTGCCGCAGAGCCGCTTGTCCGTATCTGCAGTCCGATTTGCCGTTAATTCGCCACCTCTGTCCCGATAGGTGTCTTGGTAGGCCCAGCGCGCCAGCTCTTGATCTTGGGCGAACTTCTCAGGATTGTCTCTCTTGTCTTGATTGGCTGTTCGCGCGATATTGGATCAGTCATAAATATATGGACATTGTCTGGCAAACAAGCTACACGAACCGGGGTAGATGAGAACGGCGTGATTCGCCACTTTCGTGAAAACAGTTATCCATTTGAGCAGTAGAGCTGCCCAGTCTCTGTCGCAGCATTTACCGCGAGCATACGGCAAGCTTAAAGCAGAGCAGAATATGGTGTTAGACGAGACGGATCAGCACGGCCAGGTGCGCTTACCCGTGTTCATCCGTATTGCCGCAAGGGCAAGGCTCGTCATGTGTCAGTATTTTCTGGACTTCCTGGTGAGCTAATAGACGCTTGTACGCAGTCTTCTGATCTTCGGTCAAGGGGCAGAAAACGATGTTATCCGTCTTCTTAGGTAACTGGGAAGTAATTAGGTTAGCAGCCGGTACATATGCTCTATGCATGAGACTCACTTGGTCTGCGATGAGCTCCTTGGTTCTACAATATCATGGCGGTCAGCTTGACATAATGACAATATCGCACTGGCCACCTACCGGCGCAAAAAGAAATGCGGAAGTAAGTAATGAACGAGGGCAAAGGCCCTGGCCTGGAGGATATTAGATTTTCAGCGATATTTCTGAAGTGTATCAATGTACGGAACACATTGGTAAGGTTAGCGGACAGCTTACCCTTCCTACAGCCAGCTGTATCTGAGTTGCGTCCTTTCGCTGAGCCTCCTTGAGAGGAGCTTCAACATAGTCCCTCCACTGACTTTTGTCGCCGAGACGGCCTGGGAAGCACCAGTCTAGCACAGTGTGTAACTCCGAGTAGCGATTTTGCATAGCTGTTCCGGTCAAGCCGAATCGACGTTTACATGCAAATTGCTGGAGAGCTTTGCTAGTGCTTGACGCAGGATTCTTGACCTTGTGCACCTCGTCCACACTGAGTGAGTCGGCAGATTTGTCAGGAGCCTCTTCCAATTAGCTTCCATGCAGCAGAATGGCAGCGCTCACAATATACAGGAAAAGTCGAGATTCATCAGCTCCTCAATGTGATTACGGGCCGCATCAATGCCGCATATCACTGAGTTGAATCAGCACCCACGTCAAACTTAATGGCTTAACATGTATTTACACATACCGACATCGATTCTCCCTTTCCTGAACCCCTTTAGAACTTCACATTGTCGTTCATAACCGGGCCTATAGATAGCAACGGATAGATAAGTCCACGTATTCAGTTCCCTTGCCCAGTTCTCCACGACTGATGCAGGCGCAATGACTAGTGATGTTGCCCCAAGATCGCTCGGCTTCTCGAAGTTGACAGCAATGTCGAGATTGCTCAGGTACTCAAGTCTTCTGCCTTTCTCCTCTTCCGTGCACCGATGCTCTGCAGAGCCGCACACTCAGCATATGCAAGCTGTAGTATGCGCGTTCGACCTACGCATGATCGCGGCCAGGAAGGCAATGACCTGTATTGTCTTGCCGAGACCTACAAACACACGTTTCAGTATCTGTCTCACAAAGCCGAACAGAGAGCCTGACCCATATCGTCGCCTAGCAGTCCACCTTCGCCTTTCTGATAATGGGTCCAAAAGAATCTGACACCGTCTCTCTGATAGCCGCGAAGAAACCCATTGATAGAGGCGGGAATCTCTATCGAGTGTCCTTTGTTGTCGAAGCCAAGCACGAGCGGACCACACGAAGCTTGCTGCTCAGACTTGACTTCAAAATGTGGTTTCGATGCTCGCTGCTGGAAAGGTCTGAAACCTTGCGGAACTCTAATAATTTGAGAGTCAGCGGCTGCCCGTTTTGCAGCTTGTCGTTGCGTCCAGGAGAGATAACGAGGGTCGCTGACGGAACAATCTGGCATAGTATCTGAGTTTTCATCTTGTGACGAATCAGTACTACCGTTGTTATGCGCCGTGCTAACGCTCGCCATCATTTGTTTCTCTTGGACTTCAAGTTTAACGCGCCCAGGGACTTCAGGGGACTCCTCTTTCGCCTTTCTTGCGATGGCCTGGGTCGATAAAAGTGGTAATGTGAGCTTCGTGAGACTGTCCGCGAAGCGTGATGCTCACTTTGCCACCTTTCTTGCTGGCTGCACGCCTTGCTAATTGCGAAGAGTACCCGGTTGGGTCTGCCAATGGACTGATATCATCCGACATATCGGTCTCGCTGTCTTCCACCATGATTCTATCAGCTGAGCGCTTCTTTTCTTCGTCAGGCCATGTTGCTACACCTTCCTCCTGTTTGACCTTTATCGGGACCTCATCGCCGTCGCTTTCTTCAGTAGCGCTGTTATCAGTCATTGTAAAGGGAGCTTGAAGGCCTGACGTTGGTTTTCGTTTGCCTTTTTGATCCATAACAAGCGGCTTGATATCATCCTCCCATGTTGCTTTGATGGCGGATCCATTGCCTTGCTGTGCGTCTGCTTCAAACCCATACTGCTTGTTGAACCTTCGCTTGCGACGCCTCTTAGAATGAGCTCGATAAGCCCTCGTTGTATCGGATTCACCTCCACTTTCCGATGCACTGGAAGAGTCTGAGTCTGAGACTGAGATAGTGAACTCAATGTCTGTCAGGGAAAAAGACCGTCTCAGCTCAATATGTGGCGTAAGTCAATCTGATTCGGGCGCACTTAATAGTTTCACCAGCGGGTTGACTTGACGTTCACGGATAGCCCATTTGGCAGTCTTCTGTTCGCGAGGTTGACCTGTACGAAATGATTTGTGGGTAGATTGACCTTCAGTACATGCTTGGAGTTGATTGCCTCCACAACGCGGCATAGCAGAACGACCAACCTTTGGACAGGAGCTTGCGTGTATGCTGTGTTTGCTTGTCAGCCTTACTTTCTTTCTGCTTCTTGCGAGGTAGACGGCCCCCGTTCTTCCTCTTCTCTTCTCGGATGTCCAGCTCTCGCTTTATGTCGGCTCGAATATCATCGGCAAAGTCGTCCTCATCGCTAGAGCTGGAGAGGTCAAAGCTGCTGTTCGCTGGCGCGGAGCTTAGAGACCGCCCTTGCCTTGCCTTCAGTTCATTGAGCCGCTTGTTTCCGGCTGCAGACGTCTCTCCTCGGGTGCCCTCATCTTCGCTCGACTCGAGCTGCTCTTCTCTTCGACGGACCTTCGTCTTCGTCCTTGTCTTAGTGACGGTCCGAGTTGCCATACTGTGTCGCGCGGAGCATTACTTTGGCGTGAAGGCAGATCCTATCATGGTCCGGCCTGTAGAATAGTCTCCAAGCGTGCTCGCTGGTCCAGACAACGAAGTCCTCCAAGGTCATTGTGGCAAACCCGTGTTTATGATACTCCAGAAAGCACGTGAAAAATGCTACAGGATGTGAAGACCAACTTCATGCTACGGTATGAAGGGCTATGCTACAAGTAAGTCTCAAGCAGATACCTCTCATCAGTCCACCACAGCAACCTCAGGTACATCGCGCGAGGTCAAGGGTAACGGAATCTTTTCATGCTCATTGCGCCTCGATTGGTCAAAGTATCGTCGCTCATCCTGCGGAGACAGAACAGTCAATCAGGAACCGCCGTACACGGTGTCACACTAACCTCTCCATCCAATGTCGGTCTCCTTGACCTGTCACTCGCACGACTACCATGGTCTGAGCGACCGTCAGCACCTGGATCCAACGAGTCATTCCGGCGCTTTGTGTTTACAGAGCCGTCCCGGCTCGACGGCGCTGCCATATGTCTCTCTTTCCTCCATCCCTTCCTTTCAGACTCTCTCCCCGACTCACTGGCTGCTCTAGCAGCGTGAGAGTACATGGCTGCACCATACAGACCATGTGCAAAGCTGCCGGGTGCTGAATTGGCGGCATAGCTCGATGGTTGTTTCTCCATGCCCGCTCTGAGTGCTCGGCCCAGTGCTTCCGCTGCTGACTGTCGCTCGTCATTCGATTGTACACTGATGAGAATGCTGACCATCTGAAGTCGACGAGCGGAAGCAGTCCTAGTGGTTGAGCTGACGTTCATAATTGACCCAGGTCGTGAGGAAGGTTCTGCAGGATGCGCAGCAGACGGACTAGGCTGGGCCGAGAAAAGTATAGCCAGCTACTCCATAGATGTGCCGGGTTAGCAACAAAACTTCAGAATGGATCTCCGTCCACGTACCCGATCCACAATGGGTAAGACGAGATGATCTCTGAACGCACGGAGCGCGATACGTCGAATGTCTATGACTTCAACGGAGTCTCTTGCAGTGCTACTGTTGAACGACATCGAACGTCCATTGTGCGTCCCGGAACTTCCCACTATGCTACGCAGGGTGGCATCGGTACGGATAGGCAGGAAGATCCCTTCGATGTACGGTAAGCAACCAATGAAGAAGAAGTTCCAGACTTCGGTCTACCAGGATCATAAGCGAGGGTCAGATTTGAACGCGTTGTCGACCTCTTGTAGACTGTTGTTCACTCACAATGCGTACCAAGAGTCTATCATCGCTCAAGTCGACTACCTTCGCATTGAGAGTTAGCATACCCATGGCTAAGAGATCTATGAGATCACTTGAAAGCGCATTGATAGTATTCGCATTTTTGCCTAAACGGTCGACCGTCCGCTTGATGTGTAGGGTTACTAGGTCATTAAGATCTTCAATGTATCCTCTCTGACCCTCCCCATTGCTATTGAAGAGAAGGCCACCCCGTCAGTTTATATCACATCTCGAGAAACATTTCGCAAACTTACAATAATGGCAACGTTCTAATGCATACCGCTGTCCATGCATCATTCTCGGGACCATGGGAACTTCCAGGTGGAGCAGTGCCGGTCCCGGTGCTCGTTCCTAATGTTGCACTCACCAGAGTTCCAGCCGTCGAGGCAGACTCAATCTTGTTGATAGTATTGGCAACCAGCCGAGAGTCATATATGCCAAAATGCGAAACCGAAGCCGAATGGTAAGGAGAGGGTACATTATGTGCAAGAGTCGGTTGGGTAGGCGTATGAGAACCAAATGCTGATCTTTGTGGGAGGAGTTGTGAAATGTGATGATGTGATTGCGCATTCGGCGGTACTTGAATCCTCAGAGAAGGTGATGGCGGCATTTCATCTGTCCGCCGATGTGGCGCAGGAGACATTTGACCTGAACCAGCCGAAGCAGACCTCAGGAAATCAGGACTTGAGTATGTGGCATGAGGTCCCATTTTTTCATCAGCATATACGTTGTTGCTGTTGCCATTGTTGTTACTGGTGCTTCCTGACTGTCCAGCGCTTGCTCCCAGGTTGACATTAGACCTCGAACGCGGTGGAGGGTGCAGCATCGGACCAACGGACTGCAGGTTCTGAGCAGAGTGCGAGGCAGGAAGCATCTTCACGTCTCTCAGTGAGCGACATGCGGGTTTTGGGCGATCCTTGCACGTTGAGATTAGCGAGAGAAGCGCCTTCTGGTCGTTGCCTTCTCTTCATGCAATCGAGCGTAAAGCTGCACAGGCTTCTCCAACTTGCGCATTGCCGGCACTTCAATACGAGCAAACATGGCCAACCACGTTGCTCGCCAATTAGTCAGGCGCATTACACAAAACGGCGTAGCTTTGCAGCGATGCGCGTGCAGCACGGCGGCTGGTCCTTCCGTGATCATGCAAGCACAAATCAAGAGTCGGAATCTACATACAAGCCCGCAGACATGGCAGGAGAACACGCATGCAAAGGAGATCAAGACGAAACAGCGTAGTACTAGTGGTCCGTCGAGGTGCGTTTTGACCGGTTCCTCAGCTTCTCGCTTTGGTTTACATAGCACTGCAACAGTTTGCTGATTGTCCGCTTGCTACAGGGTTGCAAGTGTCAAAGCAGAAAATGTGACGGCTTCAGATGTCAAATCCGTATCCACGTCACAGCACAAACAAGCACGTCAACTTTCCTCTATCCCTGTCGCTGAATCAGCCAGTCTCGATTTTGAAGGAAGCGAGTCTGCCGTCAGCTCAGCAACAGAAGCACCATCTTCCAAATTACCTTCTTTCTCGTTTGCACGCCCAAGGCAGCTCCCAAGAACCAATGGCAACCTTGTCTGCACACTCCATCTGGTTTCGTACAGCGACGACCTCGAAAACTTGGCTTTCTTTGCGCAATTCTGCGTTCATGCGGCCTACGCCTTTGGTCTGCCATGCACGCTACCTGCTTCTTTGCCTACAAAGTCAAGTCTGCGTACGGTACCGCGGTCGCCCTTCGTACATAAGCCGTCACAGGAGAACTTTGTCAAGAAAGAGCACAGGAGGCTGCTCAAGGTCTACGACTCGGATTTTGGTGCGGTTGGGCAATGGATCGACTACATTTCCGAGAACTCCATGTCAGGTGTGCGAATCAAGGCAACAACGTGGGAAGGCAAACCCGTGGGTTTCGGCAAAGACATGATCAATGACACTCAGAGCTTTGAGGCAACAGAGGCACAGAAGGTGAAGGAAATGGCGGAGCGTCTGCTAGCATCTGGTTTTGGGGAGGATGGTTCCAAGCCGACGAGCGAGAGTGCACCGGAAGCTGGAGAAAAAGCAGATGCAGCCTCCGAAGCCAGCACAGAACCCTCAAAGTAGGATACCAATCTTTCCACTACTAGCATTTGTTAGACCGACCCGTCGTTCTTGTTGTCTGTCATTGCAATGCATTCTGCCTCTCCATCCCGATCACGTTTATACGATGCCTGCTCTTTTTCTTCGGCGCCACTTCTTTCGTTCTTTCGCGACCTTGACGTTACTGATAACGGCACAATGGCACGTTCGAAGAGGAACGCGAAAGGCTCTGCTAAAGAGAGCATAGCCTCTACCTCTGGCAATGGTGCAACTGTCAGCGCAGCAGATTTGCTAGCAAAAGCAGAAGGAATCTTGACCGATACTGGGGATGCTTCGTTAGCGGTCAAATTCGCAGAGAGAGCTGCAGCAGCCAGTCAAGAGCTCTCTCAAGAAGATCAGATCAGGTTGACCGAGATGCTCGGCTTATGTGCGCTGGAAACCGGAGATGACGATAAAGCTAAAGCTGTAAGAAAGCGCAAATGCGATGGTTCAACCAGACTTGCCCGAGACCGCAGCTGATGCACCTTCTTATCACACACAGTACTTTCAATCGTGCTCGCAACATTCATCTTTGTCTCTGTTATATCTCGCGCAACTCGCGGAATCGCCTGAAGAAGCTCTCGCTAGTTTCCGAAGTGCGGTCGAGATCTTGTCAAGCAAGCTTGATTTGTCTACACCGTCTGAACCGCATGGCAAGGAGAAAGTCTGGACTGTGCAAGAAAAGGAAAACCGTGTCCAGATCACTAGGGCGCTCGTGGGAATGACTGAGCTTTACCTAACGGATCTCTGGTAGGTACACTTGTGGCGCAAGGCACAAGCTTAGACATGCTAACCTTTTCTGCGAACATTACTTGCGTGGATCAAATACAGCTTCGAACCTGATGCAGAAGCTAAGTGCACGGAATACATTGACCTAGCTTTACGAGTGGATGGTGGAAGCGATATCAACCCTGAAATCTATTCTACCTTGGCGAGCGTTAGGCTATCCCAGCAACGAAACGAAGATGCTCTGAGAGCCCTGCAAAAGTCTTATTCGATATGGCAAGGCGCAATACTAGCAGATCCGGATGCCGACCATCCAGCAACATCCCTCATTCCACCTTTCGCGAATAGAATGAACATTGCCCGTTTGTTCATCGAGTGCGAATCGTATGAGGAAGCTTTAGAGATCTTGGAGAGCTGCGAGGAGGAGAACGATGAAGAATTGGAGATGCTCTATCTCCTGGGTCTGGTAAATTGGCTATTGGCCGAAGCTGCAAAAGATGAACAGGAGAAACGTGAAGATTATATCGATTCAAGGGAGGCACTGGAGCGCTTTATGATGGTCCGTCTACTTCCCTATTTCATCAGATGACCTGGTTGCTTACGATGGTCGATTGTTTCAACAGCTCGCTAAGCGGTATCCAGAAGACTGTGATCTTGAAATGGCAAAGCAGGTGAAACAGCTTGTACAACGGCTTGAGAAGGAGAAATCCATAACAGCGAAGGACGTTGAAGACAGGGCGAGTGCCCAAGAGAGCGGAGCGGACGATATTAACGAGGAGTGGGAGGATGTCGAAGATGTTGATGCAGATATGTCGTAACGATAGTTCGGATAGACTGAAATTTTACTTGAACCCAGGTTTCCCGCGTGACAGGCGGGTGTACTAGCCACTATACGATCAGAGACTATGTGTTGCAAGGTGGGTGTGCCAACTTGCTTGAGACCACTTTCTAGTAAAGAGGACTTGCATAATGACTTTACGTTCGAAAAGACCGCTTGTGTATTAATGCAATCCTACAATTTACAAAAACATGACCCGCGATCTCAGTATTAGTCTTCTCAGAGCTCGAGCTCGGCCTTTCTTGGTTTAATTTGTACATTATAGCAAGCGCTGGTCCATTACTGGTTGTCTACAAAGCAATACAGCTCTAAATGCACTTGTTAAATCCAAAAGAAGACAACCCGAGTTTTTTTCTTCTAGGAGCTATGTAGAGTTTGCAGACGACCTGGCGGGGTCCGACTTAATGACCGAATCACGATGTGTGTGCACAGTCTTCGCTACGAACTTTGACAGTGTGCATGCTTCTAGCCAGGCTCAGTTTGCAACGACTTGAGGAACTCGGGTGGAGAGGTCACCAGTACGTGGCAACAACCTACTAGTAGCTTGCATGGAAACTGTCAAGTTCGCAGCCGGATGTTAGAGTTTGTGGCTCAAGGATGTGCAGGCATGTCAAACTCGGTCATACATATGTGTTGGGGCAATTGCCAGGCCGTACGCAAGCTCGAAATAGCTCCAAGGGGGGGGGAGGGAGAAAAAAAAAGGGCTCTCGACCGTGAATCTGTCATTGATATATTCTTATCAAAAACCTGATTTCAAGCAAGTTGGCACATCCGCCTTGAACAGTCTCTGATCGTATAGTGGCTAGTACACCCGCCTGTCACGCGGGAAACCTGGGTTCAATTCCCAGTCAGAGAGTTAACTTTTACTTTTGCCAAACACAATGCCGGATTTGTTTGACACCATTTTTTGCCAAAGGCGATCCTCTGAGCGAAAAAGGGTTACACATGTGCGTCGCAATGCTATCTACACTCGCTTTAACATGTGCACAGTCACTCTTTCATCGGAAGTTGGCACTCCTTTTGCCAAGCTTCCGTCGTCATCACTACATCCTTTATAGCCTCCTTGAACGCTGCCACTGTCAGAATGAGAGGCTATTAGCGGTATGTGGCTTGCCTGGACCGTCAAAGTACACTCACAGGTACACACACTGCCTTCACTACCTTCTAGATGCTTGCTTGTAGGCGCACATGCAGGCAGGTGCATGTCCTTCGTGTTGTATTTGACTCTCACATAGTGCTCTTCCTTCGAGTTTGCGCCGCCAAACTTGTCCATGATCCATGCCAGTGAGGAAGACCTGGGCTGTCTTCGCAGCAACTCGAAGGACAGAAAGGCGGTAAAGAAAGGCCATTGATCATCGAAGCAGTCAAGTACCTTGAGGGCCCCTGCAAGCGTCGTATCGTGACATGCGTAAAATCCGAGTTTCGCCGATGACGGATCACCTGCTAGACTCTGTCCGAATCGATTTTGAAGGCTGCCCAACAGTCGACCCATTGACAGCCGACTAAGCTGCTTGTCGATGTACCCCGAGAACCATTCTTGTATTATTGCCTTCTCCATGTTTTGGACGACTTCTGGTTCCTCAAACACAGGAGGCACCGATATCATATGCGCTTGACACCCTCGTACCGTATCACTGACCCCATTTGCCGTGGGGTGGCTCTGTATGCGGACCGGTCTAAGCACAAAACGTCAGCTCTGACTTGTTGTAAGAGCACGTTGGTATACGAGCTCACACGCCGACCAGGTGAGCGATCTTTGAGTCCAACGGTGCCAAGAGCTTATCATCCCACTGTTCAGCAGCGAGCTTGATATACTTCCGATGAAGGGCGCGATACAAAGGACATGCAGTATTGGGATACAGGCATTCTAGCTTGGGCGGTCTAGTGTGGGAATAGAAAATTAGTACTCGGCTTGTTTGACTGTATGCAGATCACTTGACGGTCACGCACCGAACGAAAACATCTGGCTGAAACTGCCGAGCTTGAGGTGGTAAGAAACCTTCCAAAACCATTCGCATGCTTTCTTTCGCTCGAGGCACAGCCGTACTTTCGAGTTCTAATATCTGCTGGTTCGATGCAGAAATATCTGAGGGTATAAACTGAAGTCTTTCATGCCAGAACAAACAGCCCATCGTAAGTGGCGTCAAGAGAGCATTCAACGCGTCAGAGGCACCTACTTGTCTACGTAGAGTTTACGCAGTTCTTGCCCTAACCGTAACGTTGACGATCTTCCTACATCCGTAAGTTCGCCCCAATCGCTGAATATGCAAGACATTGAGTTATTCCGCACTCTAGAGAAATACGAAGGTCCACTCACCACAAACTCCCCGGCTTATCAATTCGCCCACCGCACATATTCCATTGGCTTGGTATACCAAGATGCGTTAGGCGCTCTTTTACGGGAGTCCGCTCGCCATGACGGAAATATATGTGAGCTTGTAACAATTCCAAGCCAGCAGGAATCGTTTGAGAAGCTATCGACGAGTAGCTGGGCGGATATCCAGGTACTGGATTGGGTTGAGAAGCCATATCGTCCAAGTGGAAGTAGATGTAAAGGCTTGATGCTGGTCACAGGCTAGAGCGATGCAGTCGGCCTCGACTCTACCGAAGGCTAGGATAAAAATCAAAAGAGGATACAGATTCTTGCGGATCGAAGGGCAGAGGACATTCAAAGTCGATGAAGACTCCAAATAGCCGGCTTGGTCTAGCGTAATGTGCCTTCCAGACTAATCGCGACACGTGCAGGATCTTCAAGTTCTGTTAGCAGCGCAGCCGGCAGATCTTGTAGGAGAAAGGAACTCTGACTCAGGTAGCAGAGTAATGAAGTCTTGCTTAAGTACTTGTAGCGTGCAGAGAAGCGTCACGCCGCTGGACAGCTTCTTCTGATCGAGATCGTTCTGGTGGCACTCGGGATTTTCCTGCCAGTTTGCAGCGGCGCTTCTGAGATCCGACTTGAACACCTCCAACAGCACAATGATCATCCGGTAGCATTCACTCTTACGATCTTCCAGCCGAATAGGAGTATACCGGTGCGCCGGCACCTCCAAGCGGTCTCTGCACCAACCTGAAAAGTTCGGACTTGTAGGGCAATCGATTCAGGCGAAGATAATCTCGATAGCAGGGGGGCCTCTTGAACAAGAGAATACAAGGCTAAAGGAAATCTCACGCTATGGCTGCTAGAGGTGGCAGAGGTGGAGGCAGAGGCGGTCGCGGAGGAGGCGCCTCTGGGCGTGGAGGCGGTCTCTTCGCAACTGGCAGTCAACTCATGGGAGGTCTCTCGTACAATGATGTCGTCGAAGGCTCCAAGGCTGCCATGGAAGCCAAGTTATATCCTGTAGGAACTCTGCATCCTATAACTTTGAGAAATTGCTCATATTGACACGAGTCCTTTTCTTCAATTTGTTGATACCTTTTAATATAAAGCAAGCACCACTTCCCAACTTCCAGGATCCGACTAACAAGGAACAGCGCAGTCAAGTCTACATGAAACTATACCTTCGGAGATTGAGATTCTCTGCTTACCACGTCGCAGTTCTGGAACAGAAGAATGGTGAGGAACTGCCGTCCAGACTTGCTAAAACCTTAGGGAAGCGTTCTTCTACTGACTGTATATCTTTCTGCAAACAATATTTGCCGTTGATTCGCTCCGTCAGACTCACATACCAAGTATTCGGATCGATATGAAGATCCAGTCGAAGAATTGCCCACGCTGCAATCGGAAGAGCAAAAAGCCAGACTCAATCCCGAATTTTTCCCACCACAAACCTGGGAGATGTTCTTCAACAAAAAGTTAAAAACAGGTAAGCTCAGAAACTCTTGAAGGCTAGTAGCATCTGTTTCCGACCGCTTCCGAGGCTGACTTGCTGGATGAACACTCTCTAGCCAAACGGACGAAGGTCAAAAAGCGTGCGGATCAGCTTGTGGGTGGTGAGGAGCAGGGAGAAGATCAAGAAGAAAAAGTAAGCTTGCATACATCTGGTTTACTAGAACTATTTCTGACGGTGAGGGTGTCACGCGGCTACAGGATGGTGAAGAACGGCGTTCTGAAGAAGAAGAGGAAGAACAAGATGCATTTGACGATGAGGAGGTACGCAACCTCTCTATTCGATGGTTTCTCACATGCACTGATCAGAACCTGCGTATCGCCTGCAGGAGAATGCTGACTACGACAACAACTACTTCGACAACGGAGAAGACGATGGTGACGGCGATGAGGGCGGTGGTGGGGGCGACGAAGCTACCTATGATTGACCTGTTAGACCTTCTTCTGGGACTTGGTTGGAATGGCAGAGTCGATGTGTCTTGTATGTCAGAATGTAAGTATCCCCTGCTTGTTGTACATATCACATGCATAATCTTCAGGTCATCTGGACGATGTCGATGGTATTACAATCTTGCGATAGTTTGCTTCTTTGCAACATTTGTACACCTTTTAATTGCTCCTGCACGACTCGCAGTACCCAAGTATACAAATCTGCTCAACCTCTCCCGTCATCTTTACACGTTGTTCTGCCATGATCGTCGATCATCCGCAAGACCTGCGCTGGGCTGCGCTGTCGGCCCTGCAGAATAGCGAAGGGCACCGCTACACAGCTCGCTGCGCCCGGACTATTCGTTGCATCATCATCCTTACCCGCTGCTATCTCAACACCGCGCTCGCTGTCGCCTGGTTTCTGGACTCTGCTGCTCGCGAAGACAGACGCTGCCTTCCCAAAAGGTGAGAAAGGTTCCGGGCGCTCGGACAGGACAGCATTAACCTGGCTGATGCATCCTGACAATGCAGACAGCCTGGAGTGACTACTGCATGTGAACGTCGCTCAAGGTCCTACTCGCCAGCTCCGCTCTGAGAATCTCGAGCCGCACTGGTCGACTCACCATGAGCAGCCGAGTTTCGTTCGCTTCCCGTGCGAGCAGCACCAGCAGCAGCGGCAGTCGGAGCTCTCAATCCAGCTCTGGAACAGTCAAGTATGGCACAGTGCTGAGCCCTGGCGCTACTGCATCGTATCCTACGTCCTTCGCAAGGAGCCCGCAGTACAATCCCAGTACACCTACCGGTGGAAGCAAGCTTTCCGGCAGCGTCATTGCAGGCATCGTGGTGGCGTGCGTAGCTTTCCTGCTCCTCGTAGCATTCTTGATCTTCCTCCTTATCAAGAGGCGCAAGAGAGCCAACAAGAACAAAAGACTGTCTAGAACTGGTCTCCTGCCCTCCCCGGCAACTTCGTCTGGTGACGGTTCCCCAAACCAGCCTGAAATGTCGCAGCATCCGAATTACGCAAGTACCGGCGTTACACTTCCAGCTGCCACTGCTGCTCCTCTTGCAGCCAATCGCAAGAAGAGCCGCCAGATGGTACCCGGTCTGTCGTTTGGTTCTGGACATCGGCGAACCGACTCGAACAATTCCACGACCCCCTTCCTTGGTTCTGTACCGGATTCTCCTTCCCGACTTTCGACTGGCGACACCTCTTACGAGGCGAATCGCTCTCCTACGACGAATCGCTATTCTCTCGAATCAACTACTACATATCCTGGAAGTCCTAGCATGCCTGCACAAGGTCATTTCGATATACTTCAGGATGGTACTGCAAATCACCCTTCTCACAACCGCTATGGACGCTCGCCTTGACGGACTCTTTTCTCTCGCTTGACTCGTTTCGAAACATATGTATAATGACGCTGCTTTAAACGAAGATCTGTTCCATTATGAGTAGTCGACCGGCTAGAGAAGGTGTACAAAAGCATTATTCACGATTCACAGAAACCTAACCCCCCACTGTGTAGACCCACTTTCGACCTGTCATAATAGTCAGACGACAGAATACTGTATCTATAGGAGGACTGCTGAAAAATACAGCATCAACTGTCAGTACTTGTGCTGCGTTACAGGTGGCCTTGAGCACCTGCATTCCAAAATGGAAGATCTTGGTCCTTCTAAGCCATTGAGGCCCCGTCGGATGGAGCAGACTGACAAGCTGCAATGGAGGATGCATACGGAACGGTATCAATGAGCAGTGCATACCAACATCGCTGTGCTGCTACTCGCTGCCCACTCGTTCCCGATTCCTCTACTTGCTGTCCATCGTGCGCTTTGCTTCTTTTTGTGCACGCCTGACCGCTCGAAGCTTGATTTTTCGCCAACGCGGACTCGTCCTTGAACCGACGACGAAGCAATCACACGCAGAAGCACGGGTCAGCTACTACACGAGCGCACACACCTGCTCTACAGGCTTTCCCAGCGTATCGCTCGCCAGCTTCGCTTGTTGCTCTAGCACAGCTACTCCAAAACCCGCCATTGAAGGCCCTCCAAAATGTCACGACCCGACACTGCGCTCAGGGTGAGGCTTCAGGCTGCCAATGCAAAGGCGCATGGACTGTAGGATGGACAACAGTCGCTAATGCTGTGCTTTCACTCCTGCAGCGCTCCGACGAGCTGCTCGCTGTCGGCCAGCCAGCAGCGGCCCTCGCCAGCGTCTATGAGATTATTGCGAGCGGGAAGCGCTTCAGGTCGACGCCCTTGTCGAGCCTGGAGCCCATCATGTTCAGATACCTCGACCTCTGTGTTGATCTCAGAAAGGGCAAGCATGCTCGCGAGGGATTGTAGGTTGGATTTTGGATATGCTCGTCTTGCCGATCTGGCGCGTGCTGGCTCTTTTATGCACTGCAGTGGGGAGCAGCAAAAGTACATGGCATCTAAACTGACACATCCTGTCGCCCACCGTTCACTTTGTTGATACAGACACACGTACAAGAATGCTGCACAGAACACCAGCGTCACTGCTGTTGAAACAGTCATGCGACACTTCCTCGATAAAAGCAAGGCAAAATTGGATGAAGCACTCGCAAAGGTCGAGGAAGTCGCTGGACCCGAGACCGGCACTACCACCACCTCAACGCAGATGACCAAGGAGGATGGTACAATCCAAACGGTGGAAGTTGAGGATCTCGACGAGGCAGAGACACCAGAGTCAATTCTCCTGTCGACTGTCTCCGATGAAAAGTCGCGAGACCGAACCTACAGGACTCTCGTTACTCCCTGGCTTCGATTCCTATGGGAATCATACAGAACTGCCCTCGATACTTTGAGAAATAACACACGTCTCGAAGTCCTCTACCAGGTAAGATGAGACCGCCAATGCATGTCTTATCTCTTGTACAATCGTCACTGACTGAATCCCAACGCGATTACAGCAAGTCGCCCTCGAAGCTTTCCAGTTCTGCCTGACCCATGGCAGAAAGACCGAGTTCCGAAGACTCTGCGAGACTCTCCGACAGCACTTCGCCTACACCCAAAAGTACTCGACGCAGACCTATGCCATCAACATCAGTGACCCGGAGACTCTGCAACGCTACCTCGACATCCGTTTCGCTCAGCTTAACACCGCCGTCGAACTCGAGCTATGGCAAGAGGCCTTCCGTTCCGCCGAGGACATTCACGGTCTCGTCGCTGTCAGCAAGCGCGCACCTCGCGCCTCAATGATGGCGTCTTTCTATGAGAAGCTCGTCAAGGTCTTCGCTGTTGGACAAAACTTCCTGTTCCACGCTGCTGCATATGGCAAATTGTGGTCATTGCAAGCTGCTACTTCAGGACACGATAACCCAAGCAGCGACCGCATCGCTGGACTCGTTCTATTGTCCGCTTTGAGCGTTCCTCTTTCCCACGCTCATGAGCGCAAAGTCCGAAGAGACCCCATCACCGGTGAAGAGAAGGATTACAGCAAAGGTAGAATGACCCTCATGGGTCTCCTTGACTTGCCAGCTGCTCCTACTCGCGAAGTACTCCTACGAGATGCTGTGGGTCAGATCTTCCCCATCAAATAGGCTGCCCTTACTTATCTCGATACTGACACCTGTACCATTCACAATAGCGCTCCGCCTTGAAGTACGTCTCTCCCGAACTTCGACAGCTATACCAGATCATCGAGGTCGATTTCCACCCATTGCACATCACCTCCAAGCTTGAGCCGATCTTCGCCTCTCTCCGAGCCAACCCCGATACTGTTCGCTACGTCGAACCTCTCAAGAGCGTTGTTCTCTCGCGCATGTTCCAGCAGCTCGCTCAAGTTTACGATTCGGTCAAGCTTGCCCGGGTTATCAAGCTTGCTACATTCAAGGACGATGTCAACGAAGATGGCGTCGATGCCACCAGGGTTCGCATCGAACGTTTCATCACCAGCGCTTGCATCCGAGGCGAAATGTCTGTTCGACTTGACCATGTTGATGGCATCATCGAGTTTGAGGACAAGATGTTCGAAATCAACAACAGCACCGATAGCACCGACGCTGTCGATATTCAAGGAAGCCCAGTCGACGTGCTCCAGCCCACGCCTTCGACGTTGTTGAGAACGCATCTCACACAGCTTGCTCAGACTCTCTTTGTCTCGCTCGATACACTCTCTCCATCCACTTCCGCCCTTGCAAAGGCCAAAGACAACGCCGAAGCCGCTTTGCAAGCCATGGCTGCCAATGTCGATAAAGACAGAGACGCTCTCTTGTCTCGACGTCTCATTGCGGACCAGAGAAAGCAGCGTGCGGAACAAGAAGCTCTTCAGCGCGAAAAGGAAGCAGATCAAGCTCGTGCTGCAGCTCGAGCTCAGCAAGCTGCAAATGAAGCTCGCCGTGTCGAACAGGAAGCTAAGGCTAAGCAACTTGAAATGATCAAGAAGAATAACGAGGCCGTAAAGGCTGAAGAAGCCAAGAAGCTAGCTGACAAGCTGAAGAGTATTGGCGCTATCAAGATTAGCGACAAAGAGATTGACACTCTTGATACTGCTGCTCTAATGAGGATCCAGGTCGAAAAGATGGAGAAGGATAAGCGCGACATGGCTGAGAAGCTCCGTATTATTTCAAAGCGGATTGATCATACCGAACGAGCCTTCCGCAAAGAGGAGATTTCTCTCCTGCACAAGGATTACGAACTTCAGCAGAAACGAGACCGAGATGTCTTTGAAAAGAGCAAGGCTTCCAGAATTGAGGACGCTAAGAATGCACATGCCGCTCGGCTGGCCCTCAAGACGAAGTTGGCTCCCATGGTCAAGGATATCGAAGCATTCAAGGAGAAGAGACTACAAACTACTAGTGCTCAGTACCAGAAGAAGCTCCAGGACGCCAAAGCTAAGATTGAAGAGGAGAAAGCTGCTCGCAAAGCTGCTGTTGAAAAGAGGCGCAAGGAGACTGAGGAAGAGAGGAAGCATCAGGAAGAACTTGCCCTTCAGCGCGAAGAGGAGGAGCGCTTGCAACAAGAAGAGGAAGCTCGCCGTGAAGAGGAGGAAGAAGCTGCTCGCGCCGCCGAAGAGGCTCGCCTTGCTGAGGAGAAGAAGAAGCAAGAGGAAGAACTGGCTAAGAAACGAGCTGAGCGTGATGCGGAACGTGCCAAGTACGACGAAGTTGCAAGGAAACAGAGAGAACGTGATGAGGAGATCGAAAGGAAGAATGCTGAAAAGGAAGCCGCCCGTAAAGCTGGACCTGGTGCGTCTCTCCATCTAGTGTCATATGATTGTATAGCTGACGAAGGCTTTGCCGGTACAGCTCGCCCAGTTGTCGGCGCGAGAGAATGGAGACGTGATGAGCCTGCAGCTGCTGCACCGTCAGTCCCTGCGCCTTCAGCCGCTGCGCCTGTTTCCTCTGGCCCACCCAAGATCCCTGGGATCCAGCCCGGTGGATGGAGAGCCCGACAAGGTGCCCAGGGCGACGCACCCGACACAGTTTCCCCAGTTGCCGTTGTCAGTCCTCCCGATTCGAGATCTGTCACGCCGGCGTCCAGCGAGCGAAAGCCTCTCAATCTGCAACCCAAGACTGGCGGGTGGAGAGACCGAGAAGCAAGCAAAGGCCCCTCGAACGAGACATCTCCAGCTGCCCGTCCTAGCCCGTCTCCTCGCCCGCAGGAGCAGGCGAACGGAGCCGATGACGGATTCAAAACAGTCGCACCTAAAAAACCTGCTGGCGGAGCCTATGTCCCACCTAGCGTGAGTTTGTACGGACATTGCACGTCCTACTACGACTAACATCCTCTGTTGAACCTCCACAGCGTCGTCAGTAGAGCCTTTTTACTATCAGCCTCATGGGATGCTTAGCACGGCCTTTCTACCAACCTTCCAGTTTTGAAAACATGTGACTTTGCGAAATGAGCAAAAGAGTCTTTGGCTTTCCGTTGTAGTATCGCTGTAATGGAAAGATATTCAGACACTCCTCTTTGGAAGCCATTGCGAGCTGCCGTGTTCTAACATCCCCAATGTTTGCTTGTATTTCTTGCATTGCTGCGAGTCCTCCACGGCTCTCTTTCCTTTCACCGCCTTGCGGAAATTACTCTCTCCATCAGCAGCACGTCGGAGCTGGTTCTCGACGACGTAGTGCTCTCGAGAGATTTTGATGAACGAGTCAGCTACACCTGCGTCACCTGCACACACTCTTTCAGCAACTGCGCAACAGCAAAGGCTATCGGCGACTAGGCTGGCCCCTTCGACTATCGCTGCTGCAAACGAACTGCCTGATTCTGTCGGCGATGGATCTCGCGAGGACAAATCTACAGCACATCAAGACAGCGACGGCGTCTTCCATGCTGCTCATGCCGGCAACACATTCGCCAATACCGGCGGCTTGCCTGCCTCTGCTTCCAGCACGTCTATCTCGCCCATAACGACAAGCAATCGAATGGTCCGCAGACGTGGGTCAAGTCGAAGTAACTCGTTCGCTAGTACAGGAGATGCTGCAGAGGACTTCATGCAAGATTTCTCATCACATCTCAGTCCTCGACATGCCTCGTCGAGTTCGACAGTGCCCATGGCCACCGATAGTCGAGATATCACAATGCATACGCACAAACGAAACATCTCTGCCGACATTACCGCCCGGGGCATAGTAGCGCATTCGCGCGACAACAGCAATACTTCTGGAATAATTTTTTATTCACCTTCATCACAACCTGACGAAGGTCTACGACCTCGACCGCCTTCTACTAGTGCCTGGAGTAGTTTCAGTCTTGGTAGAGAATATGGCCTGGAAGACGCTTCAAGTATCGATCTGAGCAAGCATGAGCAAGATAATCATCAGTATCAGGATGCTTACGAAGATGGTGATGCAGTGTATCTCGCTGACTCGTGGTCATCGAGGCCAGACGCCGGGCAGCAACAACCCCGTTCATTCGATGTGGACCTCGAGGATCGCGAGGCAGATCTCTACGCCTCATCTAGTGGGCCCCGCAGAGGGATATCTAAACGTGTAAAAGGCACCGAAAGCTACTACAGGCAATCTTCGAATGCCATGCAGGCGTCTGGAGGACCGAAGCGTCAACGCAGTATCATCGACGATGTCTCAAAGGGTTTCAGGAAAATGAGCGTACGAGTGGTCAACTTAGCTCAGACTGAAAGCGATGGGCACATACCGCTAAGCGACGATGCTGAAGAGGTCCCGGAGGACAGTTCGTTGCAATCTGTGCCCTCGAACATAAACGGCGAGAACGGTCGCAACGAGCCTCCAAGTGCTCAACAGGACCATGTAAATTTTCTCCAGGATAATCCTCTTCGAGGAAATAGCTTGGGTATATTTGGTCCCGATAGCTCAGTACGAAAGGCTGCCCTGAAAATGTTCCTTTGGAGGTATCTATCGCTTTTGTACTCTTTCAATTCCTGACTCAGCTTACACAAAGCTTATCCCGTCTTCTAGCTGGACAGAACCGCTCCTGCTCCTGCTCATCATGGCCAATGTAGTCATCTTGACGATTCAGTCCGCAAAGGATATCTACGAGCACCCACGCCCGACAGGGCCGGGCTACTTTCGAACATGGGAAGACTATGCCCTGTTCGTCATCTTCGTGGCGTTCACCCTCGAGGTCATTGCACGAATACTGGTCGCTGGTTTCATTTTCAATGCCGAGGAGAGCCGCCGTACACGAACTTACAAAGAAAGGATCGATCGTTTCCGCGCGAGAATCAACGGTCAGCCTGTACACGCCCCAGTGATGCAAAGGAGCAACTCCAGCTCCCAATCGGAATTTATGAGATCTCAAACTTCCTTGTGGGACTATCCCGCAATCTCCAACCTTTCGAAGTCAGATGTCGGCGATCCCGATGGACAAGATAAGCTCTATCCGCCTATGGAGCCAGCCTCGACGAACGATGGGGACTGCAGGCAAGCGTCATACCCTCCGCACGCCGCAAATCTTACAACGCAACAGGTCTCAATTCCAGAGGACGGAGAGGAGCATATCCCATCGCCTCAACGCAAGAAGAAGGGTTTTCATGTGCACCGGGATGTCCCCTTCGTCCATGCGCTATCATCGCAACGCTTACGCAATGTAAATGCGTCTGGCCAAAAAGCGTTTCTGCGACATTCCTGGAATCGAATTGACTTTCTCGCAGTCGTTGCTTTCTGGATCGTCTTCTGCTTAGCAAGCACGGGCCTCGAGAGCAAACAGACCTTGTATATCTTCCGTGCCCTCGCCGCCTTGCGCTCTGCTAGACTGCTAACTGTAACCAATGGCACTGCGGTATGTTCATCTCTCGCAGCAGAAAAGTGTGTCTTTGTATTGACCCCGAATTCTCGGTCACTTGTGAGCCAGACAATTCTACGATCCCTGAAGCAATCAGCGCCCCTTATGGTCAGCGTTGCCTTTTTTGTCGTCTTCGCTATGACATTGTTCAGCATTATTGGCGTCTACTCCTTCAAAGGCTCGTTTCAGCGGAGTTGTGTATGGATAGGTAAGTCTGCCATATTCGCTTACCATCGCGATACTCATGTATGATTTCAGATCCTAGCGGCGAGGAGAATATCACATTCACAAGTCAGCGTTGCGGCGGGCATGTGAATGCTAGCACCGGGACTATGTCCACTTACATTCCTCAAGGTAGATATGCGCAGGCCATTGGTGGTCCAAAAGGCTACATATGCCCCTTGGGACAGCTGTGCATGGTGCGGGCTTTACGAAGCTGTGATAGGCCAAATTTCGAGCTGATAGCCTTTCTTACAGGACGTCGGGAACCCATATAATGGCACGCAAAGCTTTGACAACGTTTTTGCTGCTCTGTTGCAGGTCGTGATCATTACAGGAGGTAAGGCAGCAATGTAATCGATTCCGCGCGATGCTGATGCTGGCTACTTTAGCGAATGGCTTCTCACACCTAATGTACAGCATAATCGATGCGGAGTATTTCGTCTCAAGCCTGTTCTTCATCGTGTGCTTGGTGTTGATGAACTTCTGGCTCATGAATATCTTCGTGGCTGTGATCATCAACACCTTCGGCAATATTCGAGAAGAGACAAAACACAGCGCCTTTGCCGGTCGCTCGTAAGTTAATGAAGCACACCATGGTCTGTTTTATCTGATTTCCTCTCCCGACTAGCCGAGCGAATGTACTAGACAAAGAAGCAAGCAGGATTGAGACGGAAGGCCGATCATTCAGCACAATCTGGCGCCGTCGGTTCGCTTTCGTGTCTAAGTGGTGTTGGACAGCTGCGATCGTAGCCGGCATTGGTGTGCAGGCATCCAAAACTGCGGAAGATTCTCCAGAGCGCGTTAGATGGCTCAGTAAGTGTCGTGGGAGTATACTGCAGGCGCACAAGTGCAGTTTAGCTGAGCAGTGGGTGCAGATCAAACAGAGCTGTACTTCACCCTCGCTTTCCTGGTCGAAATCGTTTCAAGATTTATGAGCTATCTGCCGAATTATCGAAAGTTTGTGCGGCGAACGAGAAACAATGTGGACACCTTTCTTGCAGCAGTCACAATTATCATTCAAATCCCTGCCATTCGTAACTCTGCGGCGTATCCCTGGTTAACAGTCTTTCAGTTGATGCGCTTCTATCGCGTAATCTTAGCAGTTCCTCGCATGAGAGCCTTGCTGGTGAGGCTCGTAACCCATCTTAGCTAGTGCAGCTCAACTGACGCGAGGGCTCGCAGGCGAAAGTATTGTCGAGTGTCACTGGTCTCGCGAACATGATTCTCTTTCTCCTATTTATGAATTTTATCGTCGCGATTGTGGTGAGTCCACAGAGGGTCTACGGGCGGTGCACAAAATGACAGATTTCCTGGCTCACAGGCTGTTCAATACCTACGAGGACAAATACCGGAACAAGTCGACGGCGAGACTGTCCAGTATTCTTTCTACCAAACGTATAACGCATTCCTCGCAATCTACGTGGTAAGTTGTGTCTGCACGGAAGCTAGCTCGGGCCTAGCTGACATTCTTGCAGGTGTTTTCATCTGAGAACTGGCCCGACATTCTATACAACGCGACTTCAGCCGAAGCCCTCAGCGGACAAGCTTGGATCTCGGCTGTCTTCATAGCTGGCTGGTTTCTCTTTTCCAACTTCATACTCCTACAGATGTTCATCGCCGTCATCAACGAGGGCTTTGCAATCGCTGAGGATGAAAAACAAAAAGCGCAAATGCAAGCTTTCGTGAAGCAGTCCCAGCCGCAAGCTCCAACTGTGAACTGGATTAGTCGGATCAACCCTTATCGCTTCATCAAGGCACGACCAGGCATACTCATTGTGGACAACCTCCCAACAGACCTTGCGCTGCCTAATGGCCAGCCGCCTCTACCCAACTACATGACCGGAATGTCGGCCCACGGTGGTGACGCAAGACCCTTTCAATCTCATCAAGCCTCTGGAACCTTCATATCCAGTCTGAAAAGAGCGGCGGCGAAAAAGAATCACGCTGCATCATCAAGTCTGGGTGCTTCAAGAACACCAGATAGCGATCAGAAGGAAGACGAGGGCTACGAACCTCCTTGGGACGCCACACGACAGCTGTAAGGTCATGCCTGTTGAAGGGACACCGAGCTACTGATGAGATTTACTTACCTGGTGTGCAGCGGTCTCCTGAGTTCTTACAATCAGCGCCGGCCGAATGCAGTTCAAGAGAGCGAGATTAAGCAACGCGCTGAACAAGCCGAGTGTGAGCATCCTTTGCCCGGCCAATGGTAACTCTGATGCACCTGACAGAATCTCAATACAGTTATCGCTGGTCACCCAACGTATGATCGGTCTCTGTGGATTTTTTCATCAAGGAACCCCATACGAAGCCTATGTCAGCGAGTGGTCGAATCGGCATATGGTGAAAGGCTGCACGGAGTGAAGCCCTACCGCACCTGGGTCGCAGCCTTCAAGCTGCTTATTCTCTGCGCAATTGCTGGCTCAGTCGTGGTAGCAGCAGTGGCTACTCCGCTATACCGGCGCGAATATTACCTCGAATATGGACACCTTCGGCTGACCTGGTTCAATTTAACAGAAGTTTCCCTTGGCTTCATCTTCGTCATCGAGTTCATCATCAAGGTGGTGGCAGACGGCTTCGTATTCACGCCAAATGCATATTTACTTTCCGTCTGGAATATGTTGGACTTCTTCATTCTGCTCACTTTGCTGGTCAATGTGGGAACTGCGCTGTCGCCGTCAAATATCGCGACCAGCAGGTTCACAAGATCACTGAAAGCCTTCCGTGCTCTTCGCTTGATCAACCTGTCAGAAACAATGCGACAAACGTTCTACGACGTCATGATCATTGGCGCCAGTCTGATCTTCGATGCATCGATCCTGACCCTCCTCTATATCATTCCCTTCTCGATATGGGGGCAGAATCTCTTTTCAGGTCTTCTCTATTCCTGCAATGATGGCGATGTGCTTGGAAAACTTCAGTGTATCGGTGAATACACGACTAGTCCTGCTGGCTGGGATATCCTCGTTCCACGAACATGGCAAAATCCATACGTCTGGTCGTTCGATTCCTTTCGGAGCTCAATATTGATCCTCTTCGAAATCGTATCACTGGAAGGATGGGTGGACGTCATGGACTCGGCTATGTCTATTACCTCAAAAGATCAGCAAACACTAGTTGATAGCTCCCAATATAATTCTATATTTTTCCTCATCTACAATCTCATCGGCGCCATTGTAGTTCTGACACTCTTCGTGTCGGTTATCATCGAGAATTTTTCCCTTCGCTCTGGTCAGGCGCTGCTCACGTCGGAACAACAGCAATGGGTGGATCTGAAGAAGCTCTTAGTCAGACAACGTCCCTCTAGGAGACCGGAGCAGAGGCCAACTGGGGCTTTCCGGTCTTGGTGCTACGATCGCGCTGTCGCTAAGCACGGGTGGTGGTCGAGGATGATAACTGCCCTATGTGTTGTTCATGTGGGAGTTCTGGCATCGCAGACTGAGACTCAAGCGGGACACGTAGATGACTCTAGAGGTGCGCTCTTCTTGGCCGCAGTATAATTCCCGCAGTCCAATCTGATGAGGGTGTTTCTTCAGACTTCGTCTTTTTGGCACTCACGCTCATCTATCTAGCAAACATCGTGGTAATGATGAATGGGCTTGGCATGAAAAGCTTCTGGTCGAATGGGTGGAATGTATTCGATATTTTTGCAGTTATCGGGACCTTGGCAACGACCATTCCGTTGCTGTTACGGCAGCAAAGTCAAGTCGCCACTCAGGTGGGTGCATACTCGCTAATTTCTTTTGGCAAAGGCTAAGTTCCCGCACTCCAGCTGCAAAAGTTGTTCCTAGTGTGCATCTGCTTCAAGCTCGTCCAACGAAACAACAGCCTGAATAAGCTATTCAAAACGGCCACGTGAGTTTTGAAGCTAAGGTTGCGAAACTGTTCTGACGAGCTTGAAACTCTGGAAAGTGCAAGCCTACCAGCGATCCTCAATGTCTTCGGTCTGTGGCTTACGCTATTCCTGGTTTGGGCTATCATGTTTTTGGAGACATTTAGTCTGACGAGGTGGCAAGAGAATGAGACCTGGGTGCAGAACTACTCTGTAAGTCCTATCGAAACTCGTCCATGGCGACAAAGCCTAACATAACACAATTGTAGACTTTTCCAAGGGCGATAGTCATGCTATCATTCATGAGCGTAGGGTACGTGTGCACGGCATGGACCCCACCTTACCTGGCAGCCGCCTAACTGAATTTTCGTGCTTCGGTCTTTCAGAGAAGGCTGGAACGCTTTCATGCACGATTACACGACGGAGTCCCCGTATTGCAGCTCATCAGTCAGCTATCTGTTCAACGATTGCGGTAACGCCACCGGAGCCTTCGTTCTATTCATTACCTGGAACGTAATATCGATGTACATCTTTGCAAACATGCTTACCGGTGTGGTCGTGTAAGTATCATGGCACTCTTGACCCCTCGAATTACCTGATCGGAACCTCTGACCCACTGTTTTCACAGAGAGAACTTTAGTTTCGTTTTCAGTCTTTACGGCAAGACCACGGCTCTTAGTCGGGAAGAAATGCGCATATATAAGAGGGTGTGGTCTACGTTCGACCCCAGACGTACTGGCTATCTCAAACGCAAAGATACTGTTCCCTTTCTTTCGGTAAGTCCGATCCTGTACTACGAAGATCTGGCTGAGTCCTCTGCATCATCAGCGGTTATCGGGCATCTTCGATGTCAGTATCTATCCGCCTGATTTTCGGATTAAGGTCCTGGTATCTACCTGCTCTTGGCAAGCGGAAACAGAGATGCAACCGTCCACAGGACGCGTTGTGGAGGGGCTTGATTTAGGTGCCCTCAGCCATGCTCTTCATAGCATGGACCGCTCGGAAATAGCCCGACGCAAGAAGCAGTTCAACAGGCTCTATCAGGAAGCCCTTCTTCGTTCAGACCCAGGCAAAGGTATCTCATTCACCGACATGCTCCTCATGCTTGCACGATATAAGCTTGTTCATTCAGATAAGGCTTTGAAGTACGCTAATTCTGACCTGGCCCAAGGCTACCTGGCAATGTTACTGATCCTGCTATATTCTCCTCAGGTTCGAAGAATTACTGGAGTACCAATCTCAACAGCAATTCGTGAATGATTTAATTAGTCTCGAGAGAGTCAAAGGGCGCTTGCAGACCATCTTCTGGCGACGGGCATTTCTTGCACATCGGGCTAAGTCAAATACATCCGAAGCGTCAGGTATGTACTCCGCAGTTGGAAGGACCCGTGCCATTGTTGCTCACTCTCGCCCAACATCCAACAGTCCCGGGGATCATATCTGAAGAGAGCCTGTCCGAGGGGACGAGCCTTCCCGCCCCTCGTGTAGCTTCGAGGCCCGAATTGACCGTTGACACGGGTTCTCTGGACTACAGTAAGGGCGATGTGCATTCTACATTGTCCTTCGATACTGGTCTACTTAGTCCACGGAGCTCGATAGCTGGGGAGCGGCATAGAGAGAGCCCAAGACAACGCAGTACTGGTGCCATCAGCGACACAAGCAGGCGTCCATCCCTCGGTGAAAACCTGGTCCAATCTTCAAATGATAATTCTTGATGTGAAACTCTAGATCAGGAGCTCAATAATGTTAACGAATTCGATGGAGGTAGTCAAAAGTAGGTATTGCTATCTTGTATTACTACAAAAGGCCCCTGGCCAGGCATTACCACGCAAGTGTAGCATAGGCTCAACACATAGAAACCCAATCTATGACAACAACGAAACGCACGACATCATATAACGCCAAGATCTTACTTCGACAAGCCAATTTTGAGGTCAATGCCGCAGGCTGCTAACTCCGCGACCAAATATCGGAAGACATATGGTATAGCAATGACATCGAGGCCTCTGTCGCTGCCTAAAATTTCAGGATGCTGGCCGGACAACCCAAAAGTCACCAAGTCTTTCTTCTGCATATCGGCCAGACGCTCATCTTCGGCCGCGCGACAAACTCGGCAGTATTCCCCATTGGCCTCGCTCTTTGAGGTCTTGATTGGCTGGCCGAAGCCTATGTCGGTTCCGAGAGCTACATCTTCGTACCCAAGACTGATCAGGCTACCACATGATCGACAGACCCAAGCTGTTGAGTAGTCACTGCAATTCATGAGTCGATCCTGCAGCAGATACGATGTCCCGTGCGCCAGCAGAGCATCGCGCTCCATCTCACCGAAACGAATACCGCCACCCTTCTTTCGGCCTTTGACAGGTTGACGAGTAATCTGGTCGACTGGTCCAATTGTTCTCACTTGCCATTTATCACCGACCATGTGTCGGAGCCGCTGGTAGTAGACCAGTCCGATGTAAATATCGGCCGGAAATTCTTGCCCTGTGATTCCGGAGTACATGGGCTCGTTGCCGTGATAATTGTATCCAGCTTTGAGCAGCTGTTCGCCGAAGAAGTCGGCAGGCGTGTCGTCTTCTGCGAAAGTGAAAGGCGTAGCGTCCTGAGCCATGCCATGCATGGCACCTGCCTTGCCCGCAATACTTTCTACAAACATGCCGATTGTCATTCGCGACGGGAAGGCGTGTGGGTTGATGATGACATCGGGCTGCATGCCTGATTCGCTAAAAGGCATATCAACTGCTGGCCACCGTTGTGAGCATACACCCTTTTGGCCGTGACGAGACGAGAACTTGTCTCCGATGGTAGGCTGCCGAGGTATGCGAAGCTTGATGTGGAGTTTCTGGGCTTTCGCGTCTCGTCCGTCATCTGCCAGGTAGCGCACTTCATCAATGTAGCATTCCTCGTCGCCCTTGTATTTGTCAAAGGAGGTTTTGCCGGTAGCGCCATTATAGTGAGCACAGATAAAATCACCTTGTTGCAGTCTTGCGCCGATCTGCGGCAGGCCATCTTCGTCGATAATCTTTCGAGATTTGTGATCTTGTTTGACGTCAGGCCCTATTCCAAAGACAGACACTTGTGCCGAATCGCCTTTAAGATCTTTGAGGTCGACAATGTGAGACTTGTAGATTGATCCATGGCCGAAACCACGTTCAAGTGCGGATTTGTTGATGATCATAGCATCTTCCATATCGTAGCCGGTATAAGAAATGACAGCAACTACTGCGTTGACTCCCTGAGGATAGCCGTCCATGGCGTAGTGATCATGCAACTTAGGTCGTACAATCGGAGTCTGACCTGTCTGTATTCGGTACAGCTTGTTGTCTGTGCGGTGATTGATCGCAGTGGACGGAGTTCCCATGGTCTGCTTGCCCATCTGGCACTGGTACATATTTCGCGGTGATTGATTGTAATCTGAGAAAGGCGTAAGATTTGCAAGCACCGATAAAACATGTGTGGGTGAGAATTCGATGTGTGTAGCGTTGCACTTTTCGATCTCTTCTTTAGTGATAGCGATATCGAGGTAGACCTGCTCGAACGAACCAACATGATCCTCGCGGTCGTTGTAGAGGTACTTGACCGGTCTCATCATGCGGGCCCGTGAAGAGAAGAGGTAGAGGCCTGGATATTGCCCACCGTGGGATCCCGGCACGTAACCAATTTCCAGGTCGAGCGGAATATTGTGTTGACCTTCTGTCTTCCAGATACGCAGAGCGCGCGACATGTCTTTCGCAAGTTTAGGGGAAGCCCAGCCGATGATGCGCCCATCAAGCTGGATGCATACATTCGACTTGCCATTGACAGATCGGTCGAAAGCTTGCGTCATGCCAAGCGCTGACAGCAAGGACGGCAGATGAGACACATCGAGGTGTGCTGTGACAAGTTTACACTGATGCGCAAAATGATTGAGAAGACCGCAAGGAGATCCGTCGGGAGTGTGGACGGGACACAAGAAACCCCAAGCTTCAGGCAACAGTTTGCGCACGGTGGTAGTCTAGCGGGGTGATCGTGGTGGTCAGCAAGATCCCATAACGCCTCTGATATGCAGCGAACACCTACTTTCAATTCAGCGAAGAAGGAACCTCGATGAACACATCGGAAGTGGGAGATGTAACGATAGAAGTTGAGCTTTTCCGCAACGATCGTATATCCAGAAGCTTGCTGCAGGTCTAGACCGGTAGGGGTAACAAGATTTCCAGTTGCCAAGAAGTATTGCATCTTTGAGCCTACATCGGCATTGACCTTGCGTAATGTCTTGGAGATGTACTGATTATCGTGAAAGTCTACACCAGCAACCTCACGTCTGAGATCTTGAGCAATTTGGGCCCGGATACTATTCAGGATTTCGTCTAGCTTTTCTTTGAGGATAATGCCGTATAGGAAGCCAGGCATAAGAATTTCCTGATGCTGTGGAGAATCTGGGTTATCACCACAGCACTCGCCTCCAACTAGAGCGTACAGCTTTCGGATCATGAAGAGGATGAGATTGAACTTGTCCTTGTTGGATCTGAGGTGAACAAGCACAACTCTGTCCAGTAGATACTTGCCCACTTCAGCGTTCGTCCAATCGTCTGGAACACCGAGAACTATTCTGAACTTGTCGCCAAGGAATTCCAAACATTGCTTGCCCGTGAACAGGCTGTAGTCTTTGAACCCTCGTAGCAGGAGCTCCACCCGGTCTGTCAGGAAGGTATTCTCGAATTCATTTTGCATAATGCCGGTGAAGATCTCCTTGTCTGATGAAGAGACCAAGGCTTTGAGCACCATGATGATTGGTATCATGTATTCGTTCTTCCTCCAGCTGAATCGTAACGTCACACCACCATCCGACAGGTAATGGAGCGTGCATGTCTGAGAGCTTTGATCTGGTCGAACAGACCGTATAGACACACCATATTGTGTGTATGCGGGACCTCGATTTGCGAAGGATGGACGAATGATAGCGTTCACGTGATTGCGTCTAGGTACGATGAGAAAGCGCACCAGTTTTTCGTTACCGTTGACGATGAAGTAGCCTCCCATCTCTTCTGACTCTTCGTGACGCTCGACCATTTCAGCGGAGGACATGCCTTGCAGATTGCACTTATTCGAACGGACCATTACAGGCAGGAGGCCAAGATCACGGACTTCGCTGTTGTAGGGGCCACCATTGACCGACCACGACAAGCGGACACTCATTGGAGCCGCGTATGTCTTCAATCTTTCACGCGCATGACTTGGAAAGACTCGTCTGTCCTTGACACCAGACCTCTCTTTTTCTGAGACTACAGGCTTGCCGATACTAAGTCCGTCGAGCTTGACTATGAACGGAAGTGCCGTTAGCGCAAGCTCCTCCAATGCAAGCAAACACATTTGGTCAGCTGCTCACTTTCCAGTCTATTGCCCAAACGACCCTGCTCCTTCCCTTTGCCATCGTAGATGACCTTGCTAGGAATATCGGTCACAGCAAGCTCCAGCAAACCCTTTCCTGTGACTGGATCGCTGAAGAGAGCATCAAAAGACTGTATGTGAGGAGCGACGAGCTCTTCCAGGGATGGCACATCGTGCGAAGTCGTGGATGGACGCTTGAATCTATTCTCGCGCTCGAGTGTTCCGAAACTATACTTCTTCTGCCTCTGGGAATTTGCTGCCTTGAGGCTGATGGTCGCTGTGGATGTCGAGGCGACCGAGCTCGCAGGATCGCGAGGCAGCGGCGCACCAGGCATGTTCAGTAGAAGCCTTACGCCCAAAGGGCAGACGAGTACAGAAGCTAGAGTTGATAGTTATGGGCTGTGTGAAGAAGCAACTGATTTTGGAGGGGCAAAAAATTGCCTGTATGATCTCGATCACCTGTGTCGGGCAACGTATCTTTCAATGCACAGTCTCGATTCGCAACATCATGTCGCCTTTGCTTTGGGAAGCGGCGCAGGGTGGCACTAGATTAACGACCCTCTCGAGCTTGTGCGAGTCCATTAGATACAGTCAGGTCGCGCTTGTGGATCATTATTGACCTTGCTCTGGATTCAGCTACGAAACAAATATGATCTGGCGTGTGAGAATGACTTATGTATACAAGACGACCGTAGCTGCGCTGATAGATACTGGGTCCACTAACCTCTTCAGTCTAGTCCGTGTAGCTGCTATTGCAGAACTGAAACTGTACAGACGTTCCGCTGAGTATGTCTAACTCTAGGTCCTTCAGACGCGCACAGCGAGCCATACAAATTGCATACAATCAGTTTACCAGTGCCAAGCTCCGCTGGATCACGCTCTCGACACCGATGACCGGTACGTTATATTGTGATTGGACCCGCATTCTGATAATTCAGCCAGTCAACTCTGTACAGTCACTGATAGTACTCCCTAGCGGCATGCACATACCCCTGAGCGGATCATCAAGGGATCTGCGTTACTTATCCTTATCCGTTGCGGGGGACCTCACTTCTTCATGCAGGCGATTTCCAAGACTTTTAAGCTGCAGGAACCTCATGCTACATTTGAGATGGCCCTGATTGGGGAGTCTGGCCGGATCCGCATGTCAATACAAGAATGAGCCGTTTCGGCCTCCGTTCGAGCCGCATGCACTAGGATTTTAAACTCGTGAAGCAGAACTTCTGCACAGTTCCTAAATAATTTCCGTTGCTTTGCTTCTGTCCACCGTGCACTCATTGAAGACGCTTCGTTCCGACTCCGACCAAACAATCACTTAAGAAGGTTGAGGTTTCCCCCGAATACCTTTGTGATATAATGGCTTCGAAAGAAGGACCCTTGGCTTTAGGTCCAGATGGCTCCGGTAATGAGAAGACAGCTATTGCCGAGTCCCCCGTCGACACGCTCGAGCCAGAAGATAACGAAAATTACGAGATGGACGACAAGGAGATGAAGCGCATCCTAAGGAAGATTGACTGGGCTATAGTCCCATACTCTTCTCTACTGTAGGTCTGATTTCACTCCCTCGATCACTTCGCTCGACGAAATCAGTTTCTGCTTGGCCAATGCTAATTGTGGTTCATACTAGCTATCTGTTGAGTTTCCTGGACCGAGTCAATATTGGTCAGGCTAGAGTTGCGGGTTTAGAAACTGGTCTCAATGTAAGCTGGCCTGAGATAACGCAGTGGCAAACCCAGATCCCGGCTAAGCGGTATTTAAACTTTCCTGCAGATGTCGGATCACGAATATCAGATCGCTCTGACAATCTTCTTCGTCTCTTATGGTGAGAACCCCGGAACACCCTTCGCCTATAAAACCTTATCTAACAGAGTTTCTTTCACCGACGGTCTGCAGTCGCGGTCGAAATTCCATCCAATCTAGCCCTCAAGGTATTACGCCCTCAATACTGGATCACTGGAAATATGATCCTCTGGGCCATCTGCACTGTCTGTCTAGGTCTTGTAAAAACTGGTGGTCAGCTCATCGCCGTCCGCTTTCTGCTCGGTCTATTCGAGGGTGGCCTCTTCCCCGGGCTCAACTTCATTTTCTCGCTATACTATACAAGAGAACAACTCGGACAGCGTGTCGCTATCTTCTTTGCTGGTGCTACCCGTAAGCTCTCTTGAACCCATAGCACCTCAAAAACTTGAAAGACTGATTTATAACCACTCAAAACCGCCACACATCAACGCAAACACCTCGTCTTCTACACACACGGGTACAACACTGCACAGTCGCGGGAGCTTTCGGAGGATTGCTTGCATAGTGAGTCATTGCTTGTGCCTTATGCGTGGTGATGCAGTCTTCGGCGAAGATGTCCGGATTGGAGGGCGAGCGAGAACCGATAGCTGACTGGTGCTCTTCGGTGCAAAGTGGTCTCCGACAAATGGTGAGATACACTGCTTTTTGTGCGCCTTACGGAGAGAGCTGACGTGAGCTTATCATGAAGGATGGCGTTGGCGGTCTTGGTGAGAGAAATCTATTTGCTACACCGCTTGAAAATCTTTGACTTACTCAGGTCTGGTGAAATTAGATGGATGGGCTTGGATCTTCATAATCGAAGGACTTTTGACGTTCATCTGCGCCATACCTGGCTTCTGGCTGATTCAAGACTTCCCGGCCCGTGCGAAACTCTTCAAAGGCAATGAACGATTGAAATGGGAACATCACCTACATAGTATGTTTCCTACAAGATTTGCCATATGACTTATGCGGAATTCAATCTGATAGATCTCTCTACAGCTTCGCAAGGAGTAACCAGCGCAGAATTACCGTTTAGCTGGCCTCAGGTTATCGTAAGTGACACCAGAGAAAATAGTAATAGTCAGGATCACATCGCTGATACATACGCGTCAACAGAAAGGTCTCACCGACTGGAGAGCCTACCTCTACGCTGTCATGTACTTCAGCATTGCGATGGTAAGCTACGAACCAAACGCAGACCAAAACTCCATTAACAAATTTTGCATATAGCCGTTCTACTGCTTGTCTCTCTTCTTGCCAACAATCATCGGGGGACTCGGCTACACTGGACCTCAAGCAAATGCGCTTTCTACACCTCCCTACGTTCTTGGATTCTTCACTACTCTAGTGGTCTGCTGGGCATCTGATCGCTATCAGAAACGAGCATACTTCCTCATCGGCACCATGTCGGTTTGCCTCATTGGATACATCATCCTTATAGCACAATACAAACCTGCTGTGTCGTACTTCGCTTGTTTCCTGGCGGTCGGTGGTGTCAGCCCGGGTATCGTAAGTAACAGTCATTGCCGACACATCGTGTAGATGCTGATGGTGTACTTCTGCCTACAGGCACTTGCTATCACGTGGGTCGGCGCAAATTGGGGTCCTGTAACCCTCAGAGCCGCCGTGATGGGCCTTTTCTTCAGTTTCGTAAGTAAATTCTCCATCCTTCGTTAAAGGCCTTCTACGAGAAGCAACGCGCGCTCAGTGTACGAGTATGGGGTGGAGGGATTGGCTGTCGTCTACAAAGAGGCGCCTCTTCTCGTCAGCCATAATGTGACAATTTCTGCCCTGTTCTGGCCCCTGCCATCACTGTAGACGACCTGCACGGTGTTGTCCAAAAGCTCCAGATGATGAGATAAGGCAAAGCTGATTTGGCATTCGATCTTTTACAGGGAAATAGCGCAGGCATTGCCAGCTCATGGGCGTATCCTGTCAAAACACGACCTCGTTTCTTCATGGGTCATGCTCTAGCGCTCGCGTTCACGTGTCTAGCTATTGCATGCGCGGTCATCCTCATGATTGATCACAGAATCAAGAACAGGCGCAAGGACGAGCAATACGGGCCGGCTCAGGTCGCACAAAACCCTCTGAAGGCCGATGCTGCCACGCTGCGTCGATGGGGTCTGGAAGGTAAGACGCGACACGAAGTTGTCTCGCTGGGGCACAATCATCCGGGTTTCCGCTATATGTGGTAATTGGAACATTCTCTACGAGGCTTCGATTACCCCTGAAGTAGCAGAACCTCCCAAGAGATTTGTCAAGCATAGGTTGTGAGAAGCGATAGCATTTGACACCCAGTAAAACAACAGCACAACCGTAGTGCACCCTAATTAGCGCACTTTCGCAACGAGATTTTTGTACTGGAGTGAATCATCGACTGCATTGCAAGGTAGCATGCGCCTTGGGCACCCGAATGTACGTTTCTGCGTTATCGAAGCATTCGGCGCCTGCCCGATCACCTTTTTGCAGTACTGGTCGACAAGTATCAAAGAGCTGTCAAGGTATGTAAGACTCCTCTCATCACTCACTCATCTCAGCAATATCTAGCTGTAGCATGAGCAATGGTCAGGATGACGAGGCAAAGAAGTCGCTCAATCTCGCGCGGCAGAAACTTGCAGGAGGAGATCTGGACGGCGCCATCCGCTTCACCAAAAAGAGCATCGCTCTGCACGACACGGTGACAGCACAATCCCTCCTAAAAGAGCTTCATGCACTGCAGAAGGAAGGTGGAACGTCAACTAGGGCCTCAACATCGTCTAAAAGCGCCAATGGAACGCAAGCAGGGAGCAATGGGCCATCGAGCTCGAGTGGAACAGCAGCAACGGCAGGGGCGGCAACGAGCAGCAAGCGTACGTATACGACAGAGCAAGCAGCTGTGGTCAAGAGGGTACGTTCGTGTAAGATCACAGAGTACTACGAGATACTGTCAGTGGACAAGGGCTGTGAAGACGTAATGATCAAAAAGGCCTATCGGAAGCTAGCACTGTCATTGCATCCTGACAAGGTATGTGCAAGAAAGGAGCGTGGCTGCAAGGCAGACCCATACGAGACTGACGATTCATGTCCTTTCTGCTAGAATGGTGCACCTGGCGCTGACGAGGCTTTCAAGATGGTTGGCAAGGCTTTCCAAGTTCTTTCGGATCCTCAGAAACGACGCCTATACGACTCGCATGGTGCAGATCCGGACGACAGATCTGCCGGCATGTCTTCCTTCTCTCGAGGTCCCTCGTCATATAGCAGTGCTGGAAGTGGTCAATCGTTTGGCGAAGAAGTATCAGCAGAAGATCTATTCAACATGTTCTTCGGTGGCGCTGGACCAGCATTCGCGAGCTCTGGAGGTTTCGGTGGACCTGGCATACGCTTTCAAAGTTTTGGCGGTGGTGCACCACGCTTTCGACAAGGTGGTGGGGCTCGGCCCGCTCAAGCTCAACAAGCTGCTTGGGTGCAGCTTCTGCCACTCTTCATCCTTATCGGCTTTTCTCTGCTCACGCAGATTCCCTCGCTTTTCACCACTTCACCCCCTCCTGATCCATCTTATGCGTTTGAAAGATCTGCTTTTCACGATCTCCATCGTCAGACTCATACACCCGCAAAAGTCGACTACTTTGTCAACACACGGCAATACGCTACTCATCCTTATTTCCAGTCCCTTCTCTCAGCCAACACGCAGACAATGCCCTTCACACCTGCCAGCGACGATCGCAAATCAGCGGAGTATAGCAGAGACCTTGTCGAGCAAGTGAAAACGTACCAAACGTTACCAGCCGATGTTCGGATACCCCGTGATTATATGCGTTTCGAGCAAGGCGTCGAGCAAGCATATCTTCAACGCTTACAGAGTATGTGCAATTACGAAGTACAACACCGTAACGAGCGGTTGCAACGAGCGCGGGGTTTCTTCGGTCTGGGGGCCGATTGGGACGAAGTCAAGCGGATTGAAGCAGAGCAAATGCAGCATTGTTCGAAGCTTCGCAAGCTGGGTTACCGGGTCCAGGTGTGATGAAGGTAGTACAGGTATAGTCATGTATTGTTGTAGGAAATGCGTGAGGACATTCACGTATCTGACCTTCGAGCATTCTTACATTCGAGCCGGCGACAGGCATCTCCGTTGGCAGTATCATGTTCGTCATGGACTGAACAACGTATCCTACTGTACCGTGCAACACAAATGATCATCAGTCAGAGCGGGCTTGACTGCTCTAGAACCAGAAAATTCTGCGTCCACCCCACTCTCTCCGCCTGAGCCGAGCTCACATGGGTCAAAATCAGGGGCGGTCTTGTATTTGGCTGGCTTCCGGCAAGCAGCCGGTCGCGATGAGCCTTGCATAGCCTGCTGCAGGCCTCACAGACGTCGACAATGCTAAACTGGCTCATCAACGTATGTTTGAATAGTGGAAATGGTCATCGGTAGGGGACTATGTATGCAACGCTGAATGCACGTCCTTTCTCCCGAGCGTGCAGACCATGCTTCATCTGCACAGCTCGCTTATCGATGATCGCAGAGCTCGTTGGACACCGGCACAGGGTCGAAGAGTTTTGTCAACCCGGCAGCTGCGAAGCGAGCTGCCAGGCGTGGCGAGCTCATTGACTGCCATCGGCAGCATGGCATGCGTCTCGTGGTGCAGCTGGCCCTCTTTGCGTTTCTCTCTCTTCTGGACATCCCACTCTATTGGCAATCCACGATGAACCGCTCTTCGGACAACATTACCCTGGCAGAGGTGCCATATATCCCATCGGGCGCTTCAAATGAAGAGCATGCGACGCGAGCTCCCAGTCCTATCGATGGCTCCAGCAAGATGAACCATGTGCTCTCTGAGTCAGACTTGGCAGACCAGACACTGTACCTTCCTGCTCGTAAAGTTCGTGTCATTGTGGCGTCATTGGCATTAGCGTTCTTCCTGGCAGTCCTCGAGTGGGTATATACTCTAGAGACACATCAATTACACATCTGACTCTTCATTGATCTGACTCCTGGCATGCGTTCTCAGACAGACTATCTTGGCCACCGCTCTTCCTTCAATTGCTTCCACGTTCAAAGCTGGCAAATTAAGTAGCTGGGTCATCACATCATTCTTACTTGGGTCCACCGCCGCTTCTGTACTTTTCGTGTCTTCTATTATCCTCCTGGGATGAAACTAACATGAATCCTCAGCCCTTCTTCGGACGTTTGGCAGACATATTCGGCCGCAAGCCTCTACTTCTAGCCTGCACAGCAATATTCTTCTTCAGCACATTGGCTTGTGCTTTCGCTCAATCAATGATACAGCTCATGTGGGTAGTAGTAAGGGCTATGTACTTACGGTATATGGCTGATTGGCTTCGTTACAGAGTTTTTCGTGCCATACAAGGAGTTGGAACTGCAGGAATCAACATATTAGCTATAATTATTATCGCAGACATTGTTCCACTCACGGAGAGAGGAAAGTACCAAGGCAAGCTCTCATTTCATTCTCTTGCGCTTCTTTCCGCCGATAATCGCTGCTAACACTTCTTCACAGGCATTATTGAGGGGATTGTAAGCAAATGTCTTGTTTGACGCCCTTACAGAGGATACGCGCTGCTAATCATGCCTGCAGGTGGTGTGCGCTCAAGCGATAGGCCCTCTTCTATCGGGCGTGTTGGTGGAGAAGCTGAGCTGGCGGGCCTGCTTTTGGACGATGCTTCCAATCATAGCTCTCGCTGGCGCATTGCAATGGGCCTTCGTCCCTGCAAAGGCCACGACTGGTGACTGGAAAGCAAAGATCCGTTCTATCGACTACCTTGGTAGTGGTTTAATGTTATGGGCTACGGTAATGCTGCTTGTAAGTTCTCTCTTGCCCCGCCGTCACCATGTGCAGTACTGATTTCGTGTACACTATAGGTCGCCATTTCTAGGGGAGGGGTTGACGTACCATGGACCAGCCCACAAACACTAGTCTTAATATGCCTTAGCGGTCTCACCTGGCTTCTCTTTGGCCTGTGGGAAGCATACGGTGCAGCGATCCCTATAATTCCGCTCAGACTCTTCACTCAGCCTACCGTCATTGGCACTCATTTGTCAACTCTGACTTCCATGGGGGCTGGTTTCATTAGTGTGTACAGCTCGTTTCTTCTCCACGATCATGACTAATGAGCATTTCGCAGTCATGTTTTATGTTCCGGGTGAGTCGTGTTCAGGGCCACGGGATCCATATATGGCCTTACTATCGATTCTTCAATGTCTGTCAGAGTTTCTCCAGGTGAGATCAGCTTCTTGACGCTCATAAGGCTAGGATGTGCTAACTTACGGGCTCTTCGTCCAGATCGCTCGCGGTCTATCGGCAACCGTGTCTGGAGCGGTGATTCTGCCGTATGGTTTCCTCATCAGTGCGTCACATCAACAACGTCATTTGGCATCACCGCATAGGTCACGACGCTGACCTACTCCAACAGGTTCTTTTGTCTATGTCAGTGTGATCACCTCTCGCCACGTCGGTACGAGGGTAAGTAATCCTATCATTGCAAGATGTTCCACCTTTGAAGCTGTTGTTCTCGTTGCAGCCGCTCATCATTGCCGGTCATGCGGTCTGGGCAGCCGGTGCTGGCGTGATGACAACCTTCAACGATAAGACACATATTGCAGTAGTATGCGGAGTCCTTGCTTTTAGTGCTATAGGAGCAGGTAGGTGACTAAGTGAAGTGGGTTACATAATCCAAAAATTCTAAACAGTTCCCGCTTTGCAAGGCTTCTGCGTAGTAACGACAATGATGGCCCTCGAAGCTGCCGTACCTAGAAGCGACCGGGCGCCAGTAGCAGCCTCCCGCAACTTTGCTCGCCTGTTGGGAGCCAGCATCGGGGTGGCTATCGCTGGTTCCACTATATCCAATCGTTTGTCGAGCCAGCTGGAACAAATGAAGGTTTCTGAAGAAATTCGGAAGATGATCCTGAAGGACCCTGCTTCCTTGCAACACGACCTTAAGGCGCTTCTAGACCCGGACATTATCCAAAGCATCATCAGCGCATACGTGGAAACCTTCAAGCTGCTCTTCTGGATAGTTACTGGTCTGTTGCTCTTCGCGTTCGTGACAGTGGCCCTTTTGATACGGCATCATCCGCTCGAAAGAGACGATGACGATGAGCAGAGAGCAGCCGCTGTTACCTGGCTAGAAGAAGAAAAGGCCAAGAAAGATTCAGGAAAGGGAGACGCAGCTACAAACAAGGTATAATGCTACTCAGTTAGGCACATATTGCAATAGTTTTCCAAGACTGAATTATGTAACACTATGGAAGAGCATGCTATCTCAGATATTACAGCTGAGTTTCAAGTAATGAACCTGAATTGAATCAAGTCACAAAATCCAAGAGAGCATGCTCTAAACCACATAACAGCTGAAATTGAAGCAACGAATAGGAACTGAATCAAGCAACAATATCTTGGAGAGCATGCTCTCCAAAATATACTAGAGAGCAGCTCCCTAATATATAATAGCTGAAACCGAAGCAATAGTTATGATCTGAATTATGGCAATCTCGAACAGAGCATGCTGTCTAAGATATAATGGCTGAAACCGAAGCAACAGTTATGAACTGGATCATGTAACACTATCAAAGAGAGCTTGCTCTCTAACATATGGCAGCTGAAACTCAAGCAACAAATAATAACTTCTCTCCAAGATATAGCCGCTTAATTCAATTATTATTTGATGCTTGATTTTCAATCATTTCTAAGACGGTATACCCTCTCAGATATTGTTGACACTCTACTAAAGATGCTGAACTTCTTGGTCAATGCGATATTATACGCCTATGGCGAAAACGGCTACAACGGGGCGATGATCTGAGCATGCCTCCATCCGGCGCAGGTCTGAAACAGAATCGTAGCATATACATTGCACCTCACCTCGACGAGGCCCTATGACTTCGGGTCCAGGTGAGGCTTCCGAGTCGAGGAGTGACGGTGCTGGATCCAGACCAGAGTCATTACTCTCGGATGCGTGAGATTCAGAGTTGAAAGAAAAGATATGAGGCAGCATGCGAGCATTCCACCAATGGCGCAGTCCTAAGTGAGGCTTCTCCTCGTGCTGAAGGGTCTCGTCCATTACGGGTGTTGTTTTGCTTGCGGGTATTGCGATACCAGTCTTGGCTGTGCTTGATTGATTGTTCTCAGCGAGGCAACGCGGTGATGCTGCCGGAGCTAGACTGGCTTCATCCTTGTATTGTGAGCGAGAGAACGGGTTGCCTATGGAGAAGACCCGCCTTGAATTACTCGACTCAGCGAATGCGGGAGGCGCTGCGCTATCTCCCGACATCCTATGTTGTGGCAGATAGCCTCCGGGTGGTGAGCTCCTGCGCAGAGGTTCACTACCGTGCCGCAGCATATCCGTGCTGGAAAGTAGCTGCGCTTTATGCTTGATATCTCGAGGCGGAGATATCCTTATCGCGAAGTGGTCCTCCGTCCGCGGCTCACGAAAAGTGTCAAGCAAAATTGCGCCCGAGTGCAAAGCTACAGCAAGATGAGAAAGTTCTGTTTTGTGCCCTTCGGGCAAGGGCGATGTGTATGCTCTGTGCGGTTTGGTCTTAGTAAATGATGACTCCGAAAGGGAATGAGTATCAGGCCCATCGCCCAGCGTCTGCTTGGTCGATTTGGAGACAAGCGAAGTGGCAGCATTGCCATGAAAAGAAGCGCGCGTCGACTGAGACCGGCCAAGCTTCTGAACAACTTGATATGGCGTAGATGATTGTGCTTTCAGCCGTCTAACTTCTGCATGTTCACTTCTTAGGAGGTTCTGCTCTTCTACACCTTTGTTAGGCAACTCTTGTCGCTTGTCACTGCTTCGACGGAAAAGACCAGCGATGCGCCCGTTCAATCGGTGCTGGGACTCCGGGGGAGATGGTGTGGAAGAGTTGTGACGTGTATACATAGGAACAGATTCGTCGTTCGACGCAATTTCCGACTCTCGCGAGGCAGCGTGATCTTGGGATTCTCTACCGATAGCTGTTGTACGAGACACCGTTCGATGGGGAAGCTGACTAGACCGATGATCACGTGAATTCCTGCCAATACTTCGCAACGAAGGGAGTAAGGTCCCGCTCAACAAGGATCGGTGTGCGGAAGGGTCTTCGGCCTTGTCTTCTGCGACGATGACCTTGCTTTTGTACAGGATCCTGTCGGTCCAGCTTTGTACACGTTTCTTTGAGCTCGTGTCATACGTTGCATCTTGTGTTGAATGCTCTTGTACCAACTGCTCTTGTCCAGAGGCAGAGACGCTCTTTCCCAGGCCAAAGGAACTTACGCTCAAGACTGTATTCGTTGAGCGCATGGACTTCAGGCGCGGTCGTGGTGACAAAATCGGTGTTGAAGAGCGTGCAAGATCTGGAGGAGGTAGTCTGTTCCGATCGAGTACCTCCAAAGATTGCTTGCGAGGTTCTTCCGCCAGTGTGTCTTTCCCTCTTGTCGCTGTAGATTGACTGTGTCTTGTTCCGGATGCAGCTTCTACCACTGGAGTTTGCACACGTGTACTGGTCTGGGCTGTATCGGGATCGCTATGTGTGTGTAACGTAGACGTTGCTGCCATCGGTGAAAGAGCATGTGGTTCCTTCGCCTCATCGCGACCTAGGGCACTTGTCTCGAGAGAAATAGTCGGTCTGTCCTCCGAATCAACGGGTTCGGAATTCGTGGGGGAGCGAGCGCGCATGAGATGAAAGAAACCTTTAGCTTTTTCGATGACTTTGTCGGCCGTGGGAGTTGATGGTATGGAAGAACCGAAGAAACTGGCAGAGCTACGATGGTTATAATTTGTGTTTGCCAGAGTCTCTTCATCTGGAGCCGCATCGTGGTCTATCATGCTCTGTTCGAAGCCGGAGAAAGCTGACGATATGGACGCTCGCGATGATCCAATAGTGGCCCGGTCAGCTCCACTGTGACTGTCGTCTTCCGCCTCTTCATTGACGACATCTGCCGCGAGATTCGTCCGAGAGGCATTAAGAGAAGTGGGGGCAGTAGGCGAGGCAAAAGCGCTTGTCTGCATCCGCCGCTCGCTCATTGTCGAGCCTAATCCAGTGGCAGTATTGCCTGTACGTTGAATAGTTCGGGATCGCTTGAGTTTCAATATATCATACTTATAGGAGGGCGCAAATTTGATGGGCGCTTCAGAGAAGCCTCCAAAGCATCCATTCGAGTCTTTTCTGCGATTCACAGGAACTTCAGAGATGCGCACAAATCCAATGAATGGGAAGCACGCACAAGATAGGCTGCAACTGGTCAAAGGTCATAGCGGTCTCAAATTTCTTCTCCTTGATCAGGAAGTCTGCGTGAAGTCTGGAGATATCCAAGCGGAAGTTTACTGCGATGGCATACACATTAGTAGGAAGACTAGCGGGATTGATGGTTACACCACTTACAATCTCCGAACCAAAATGTGTGATCAAAGAGGTCCGTAATATCTTGTCCAAGCCTGCTGCTGCGTGCCTTGTCGGGATTGTCTTGTGAGGTGGTGCCACTGAGGCCTTTGGTATTCTTATCCTTCTCTAGCAATGGCCGGGACATGCTCAGTCCACGCCGCAGTCGAGGCTTCTCTTTGCTACCTAGATCTTCCAAGAAAGTATCGATAAGAAGCTCCTCCTTAATCTTCTTTACGTTGGCTTGCCTGAGGGCTGATTTCTCAGAATGCGCTGCAAGATGCGCGCAGACAAAGAGAAATCGAGTGTCTACGATCTTTAAGGATATGCAAGCGGCACCTTTGTTCCCAAGTTTACCTGCCAACAATCCCGCGGTGACCGTGCCTGTGCTACTGCCTTGCACCAAGTGTGCACAAGAGCGATGCACCCAAAGCGAGCAATAGATGCCCATTAGGCGTTCTTTGGTCACCAGTATGTAAGGCATTTGCGCCTCTTCCGCAGGAAGCGGTGTGAGTGTTTGATCGGGATGGGCATCTGCATCTGCAGCATCCTCCGCGGATACTGCTGATTTGGCATCTGTGCGTGCTGATCGGTCGGTATCAGTAGTGCTCCAGCTGCCACTTCTTCCCATTTTCATCGACTCAATGGCGGCCGGTGCTCCCGAATATCGACTGTGTTCTGGCATCAGGAGCTGGTCCGTGATAGAATTCTCGACACGGTCTTTACTACTTTGTATATCGAGCTTTGCTGTCGGCACAGCCCGGATTGCGACAGGTTCATCGCCATCCTGAGTATCGACTGCGTCTTCGGGCAGTCCCAGGGTTTCCGACGACTGTGCATCGAGATAAGCGCGGTGGGCTGTATGGGGTGAAGTGGGTGAAAGTATTTCGTCGTGCTTTCTATCGTGACTTGGTGCATGTCCCTCATCATTCACACCATGTTGAGCGCTGTTGTTCAGCATAGATACTTCTGTAGTACCTGAAAGCCAGCGATGAATCGTTTCCGTCCAATTTGGTCCTGACCATCCACCATAGCCAACCGGAACTTCTTGTCCGCCTACCACGACGAGGTGGTATGGTGCATCGTGATCCAGTCCGGAAGACAGTGGCTGAACAGGGTGATCCGGGTCGTAAGGCGTGGCCCTTGCCTTGTCCGCCGTGATATCATTACAAGCAGAGCTGGGCGCACCGAGTAGTTCTGTCAAGTCTCCCATGGGCAACGAGTCGTGCATATTCCTGTGACCGTCACTAGTCAATGTTGCGCTACATTAATGAGACTGATCAGGCTGGCTTTTGCTCACCATGTAACGACACGTAGCTTGAGGTGCGGCCGCAATAACACTTTGGGTTCCTGGTCAGGAAAATGGTTCTGTCCGCCAGCTTTGTTCCCTGCTACATCCTGCATTTCAAGTACAGCGGTGTCGCTGTCCAAAACCGCACTGATAGCTTGCTTTCGAGAATCCGCAACGTTTGGTGAGGAGTAGAGCTTGTCATCTCGCTTTACAGGAGAAGACGTCAAGTATGGCGCCTCTCGAGATTCCGGAGATAATGGAGTCTCTGGACTGGTTGGATTTGTGGAGGGATTATTAAAAGCATTGTTGAGTGACCATGTTGGCGACACTGTTGATCTAGGTCCGGAGGCCGGACTGGTCAACGAAGCGTCGCTGGCGAGGCGTTCCCTGTATTTCGACTGTGAATCCTCCTTGCTGATGCGGTCACGCTTCCGTCTGCCCGTCAAAGCTTCCGCAATTCCACCTAAGCCGTCTCTCTCTGCATGCTCGTATGCTCGTTTGGGCGAGGTGACAAGCGCTTGGAGCCTGGTGAAAAGCCTCTTCCGCGGTGCGTGATGAGTGCATTTGGCCTTCAAAGACTCTGAGAGATCGACTGCAGCGCTATCGTTGCTTGCACTGCTGTCCCTGCGGCCTGTATTGCTGCCATGGATAGGTTGCGGTCCAGCAGGTTGATCGCCAGGAGCCATTGCAGCCTTACGTGGGTAGCATAATTCGACTGCGATACTGCATCATGGCTGCGGCCTGGCTATCCTATCATGCATCTCTCGCGGATGCGGCTGCACAGGTCCTGCTTTTGCTGCTTGATGGTTTGAAGGGGTGTGACAGCGATACATCAACAGACGATGGAGTTGCTCATTGTTCAGCGGGTCCGACCAATGGACTAAGCACAAAATTGGAGACAGCGGACCTGGCTGCAAAGTCCCAAGCGAGATAAAATCATTCATGTATTGCAAGATTAACGAAAAGGGTGTCATGGTGCTGGCTACAAGATATCTAAACGAGAAGCCTGGGCCAGTGGCGCTAGTGGATGACCAAATGGCCGAATGGCCGGAGTCGAATGCTGTCAAGAACGTCTCCAGTATTGCTTTCCTTCAGGTTTAACAGTTCCGCTTGCGAGAGCGCTACTGGATGATTGTTCTCCGTACCTCTATAGGACCCTGTCGCCTTATGAGCAATTCTTGTATCCAAGCTGAATTCTCAACCAACTACGACAAGCATTCTGATTGCACGGTAAGCTCAAACTGCTCGACGCTGAGAGCATCAGAGTAGCGAGCACACATGCAATTAGAATGTTGCCGTATATCGATAAAGACCTGCTTGTCCACATAAAACCGCCACATACGCGATTGAGATACTGCACATCACTATGAGCTAAAGAGCTAAAGAGACTCGAACATCTTCCGCGAGCCGGCAAATGTTGATGGGTTGGAGGCAGACATATACGGAGGGAATGGGGCTGCTCTCGAGCAGTGTGAAATTTCGAATACTAAGACGGAGATAAGCCAGAGCGACAATGTCTTCAAACGGCGATACCAGATGTGAAGGTATTGTTATTCATCAAATTGTCCAATGGGATACCGAAGAAGAACGGATTGACGGTGTCCGAGCTTGCCTCGCATACTTGACTAGGTTGAGACAGGTATGCCGACAGATAGTCGACGGAGGCGCTAGTTGACAATGATGAATCAAAGAGGCCGATGTTGTTCAATTCTTCCTGTTGTTTGACAAAGAATCTATCATCGTCATCGTGATAAGCTTGGCTCTGGCCAACAGATCCGCTCGAAATTGGATCAGCGGTAGCTGCTGCCCTGCGTGTCGCTGTTGTTGTCGTAGAAGGAAGCGCTGCTTGTCCCGGGACGACAAGCGAGTGGTCGGTAGACAAGCTACCGCTTAAGTCGGAGAGAAGTTCTTCGAAAGTCGTGTATAAGCTTTCGTTGTAGTTGGTCGACAGGCCGGTTTGCGCATCGTAGCCGCTGATAAACGGTATTGTCGAGGTTGCAGTATCGTTGTTGCTTGGCTGGAGGAGATCGTCGAAGGAGCTGTAGTCGATAATTGAGGGGTGTTCACTGTACTCCCCTCCGGACTGCTCTGAATGTTGCTTGACTCCTGCCGACTGTTCCTGACCCGTTCTGCCTCCACCATTTCGCTGCGACTGTCCAAGCTCGTCGTCGAACGGAACAGCGAGTGCATACCCGTAGCATGGGCCTCGCTGCCTATTCTAGAGTCTGCTTGAACAGGAGCTGAAATGGGGGACTGAGAGAGTGAAGGAACAGAGGAAGGTCTGGCGCCAATTGGTGCTGGTGCAATAGGAAGGAGTGATGACTGAGATCCTGATAAGAGGAGGCGTTCTAACATTTCGAAGCGCTCCTTCAGGCTGACGAGCTCTGCTTGAAGGGACGAGCTCTTCTCCAATTCGAGTTTGAAACGACCATTCTCTTCTCTTAGCCTGTCGTTGTCCGCGTGGAGAGTCGAGAGTCTTGTTTCTGCCTCTTCCAGCCGTCCGCGGAGCTCTTGAGACTCGTGCTTCTTGCGGTCGCGACTGTGCTGCGCCGAGATGCGGTTTCGTTCTTTGCGTTGTACCTTTCGAACAGCTTTCGGATCGGCTGTCGGGGGTGCAGAGGTTGTCATTGGCTAGAGTGGCGGAAAGTGGGAGTCAGCGATGTTCAGACTGTGGCGGTGCAGATGCAGAGCCGGACGGGAGAGCGAGGACTCACAGCGGCATCGGCGGCCAGCGACGCCTGCGAAGAACCATGAGAGAGTGTCTTCGAGTTGCCATTGTTGGTGCGTCTGCGCGTTGCCGGTCGTGGAGTCTCTGCCGCTTCAGTGTACTCGTTGTCCTGTCCGGAAGAGGTCGAGGCGAACGAGTCTGTGGGCACCGTCGAAGCGACGCTGACTGCTCGTGTGCGCTTGACCATCGTGGTTGTGTGCTAGAATGGAGATGTGAAGATGAGATGGGTCCGGAGAGCTGCCTCGGGGAGAGTGCTTGTCGGCTGATTGGGTCCCAAAGGTGTCGACGTGGCAGCTGGGTCAGGCGTGCCTCAATCCTGCCGAGGGTAAGTCTAGCTCTCCGGCCTGGGTGTGATGATGCTGCGTGACGTGGCACCTCTGAAGTGCGGATGGTGCGTGTCTTGGATCGCAGGTGGTCTTCGTGTGCTGTCTGGATCGCTTGTGCAGTTGTGTCGAAGCCAGGCTGCACGCTCATCCGTCTGCGAGGTCGTTGATGCTGTGCTGGGCACCTTCGACGCCACCAAACTGCTCGCAGCGAGAAAGTCGGGGGACGGCCACCCTAACTGTGCTACAATACTGATGTCGAAGAGATGATGGGACTATTATAGATGATGCTCCATGCCGTGCGGGTGTATATCGGCTACATGGTACCGCTTGCAGACAGAAATCTGCAGACTGGTCTGAAATGGTGGCAAGGGCATAGAGTACTCAGAGTGCTGTATAGCCATCGATAGTGCAACTTGGCAAGGCCTTACGACCGTCTGTGTCGTCTGAGAGTCCGAACTCTGGTCCGCAAGATCTGTCAAATCGATGAACTCCCAGCACGTTATGCAATGGCGTGTACATCTAACAGTCGCTACGCTTATCCTTACAGTACCGCAGAATTGGAATTATCATGCCTCCTCGGCAGATCAATGATCAACATCGACACCATCTGATGTGTCGGTTGGGAGGTGTACCCGTTCGTCCTCGAATGTACGCCAAATGCTGTGGAAGTTGCAGAATGCATTGCTGGACTCTGAACATACCGCTGCTACACGACAGTGCAGAAAAGGAGGGTAACTGACTAACCAACCGGTGACGAGTAGTTTGAGTACAGCATCTCCAACAAGCTCTTATCGTCGGTGTAATACATGCGGTTCGTATTGATTCGACAGGCCGCCGATTGGCAGAGCATCCCCCTGGCATCTGATATACGGGAGAGCCTCAAGATGCGCAGGCAATGTAGGAAGAGGTGGTAGGTTTGCGGGGTTGAATGCAATCTCTGAGCCAGTCGGTGATGGATCAAACCGTAGGTATGCCTTGCTGAAGGGCTTGCTGAAGGGCGGAGACTGTGCACGTCTTTTCAGTGGATTGTTTCCTGTGCTAGGTGTAGCTGGGGAGTCGAAATGCTTGAGATTGTGCATCAGTCCTGTGTCATGACCGCAGAAGCTGTCAGATAGAGCTCACTATCTCGTTCTCCGCTTTACCGCAAGATGTCTGCACGCTCATGCTGGCTGAAGGTAAGGCAGTAGACATGGCACTGCGTTGGCGTATATGAGGTCTACTTCTTGGATAAGTGTGCTAGACTGAGTAGTCAGTGTAACAGTATGCTGCACTTCATTCTGCATTCGCATTCGCATTGCGTCGTTGGACGAGACCAGTCCAACCGTCCATCACGAGATCGGAAGTTTGGCGGATTGTACCCGGAAAGGTGAGCTGGTCAAAGGGGAGCGTAAGACGGTGCAGTCAAAAAGAAAAAGAAAATTAATTGGCCAGCTTGCTGACGGTAAAGCTATGCTGCCCGTCAGTTTCGAACTCGGGACCTTTGGATGTCCGAGCAAAAACGTATTTGAGGGACGCTTAACAACCCCTCCAGTACCGTTGACTAGCAAGTGTACTAGAGTAGCCAACGTTGTAATTGTGCTTTGCTTTTTCACCAAGTCAATCAATAAAATATTCCTTACCAAACCATCGCTCAGCTCAAGAAAGAAGCCTTCGCTTGTCACATTAAGCGATTGCATATAAGCCATTTGAGGAGACAGTCCGGTGTGAATTGCGAGCAGAGCACCTTCAGGAGCCATCGAAGACAACGCAGGCAATCGCTGCGACTGTCGAAGGCTTTGCCCTCCCACCAAAGAGCTTGTAGCGGGCACACTTGGAGCGATCGATTGCGGCACTTTTGTCGCCAATCTCGCTCGCGCTCTAGACAATGTGTCCAAACCCAGATTGACTTTCTTGATTGAATTCTGTGCTGATGCACCAGTTAAGGCTTCTTGAGCCTTTTCTATTGATCCTCGAGGTCGAGAAAGGCACCGCAGCTGAAGAGCTCAGCCGCATAGTCCTTGAGGAAGACCACTGAAGCGTTCCCAGCCATGACTTCCCTCATCAGAAGGCCGAAGTACGCTTCAAACGCGTTTGCTAGAGCTTTAGGAACCTCCTGGCCAACTGGCCTGCTTCGCTTGGATGAGAAGAAGCAAGCCTTTCTTCCATCTCATAGTCTCGGGCCATTCTTGCGAACAAAGCGTTGCTTACTAGTATACTTGCAAAGTCCCACACAACATTGAACGCCATTGCACATCAAGCGGGGATATCTGTTGTGACAAGCTCAATTGCTTCGGACCTACCGCTACCATGCCCGCATGAAGAGGACGGTGATGGTTTACGAGTCTGTCGCGCTGTGAAGGACCAGCTGGAGGCAATCAGAACTCCGGCCACACCCACCCTAGCAGAAGCGAAGCTCTTAGTACTCACACTATAGCACGCGATGTATCGTAGGTGATGTTGACCATCGTAGGCGTCTGAAAATGAACTAAGTATTGCCGACTAGTGATATTGTGGGAGGGAGCAGAACGAACGACCGAATTGCAGGCATAGTCGAAGTCAGCTTCTTGTGAATACGTAAATGGATTGCCGACAGCATGGAACGGAATGACGGTCCGGATGGAGACCAGACAGACAGATTCCAGAAAACGATGTCTCCATCAAAGATGGTGTTGGTTATGAGAAGGAATCCGCCTGCGCCCATCTGCATGGTATTAGCGGGCTGAGCGCAGGCCCGTGCGTCTGGTATGCCGTGTGGCACTACTAGTACCGTACCGTACACGAGAAGAGCTTCGTTAAATTCTGGAGGTGATTGGTCTTGCTTCTCGTCGGTGATAATTTGAGCCATGCAAGCCGTTTTGCATGAGCGAGTGCAAAACGTGATCGCCCGACGCCTGATCTGCTCCTATACTCCTTGGCTGACTCCTGTCAGGCTGTCTCGATATCCTGTAGCTTCAAGAGGTATTAGCCAAGGAGTGCAGAAGTAGAGAAGAATCTATTTTGTAGCCTCGACGTAGATTACACTGCAAGGAGCTTGTGGCCATCGGGACGAAAGGTACGGGTACCGTACTGCGGCAAGGTACTGGTCCTATGACAGGCACCACTTTCACTTCCGCAGTGATAAATCTGGGGGCTCGGCAGCTCTAAATCAATCGTGTTTTGTCGGCAATATATTGTATTGATTTCCAAGCATCCAGGATTGAGTTCTAGAAGAATGGGTCCCTGTGCCCTACAGTAGCTCGGGAAACAGCTGAGATGAAATTACTAAACGAAAAAATACTACATCCAGAGCCGGATGAAGATAACGAAATTCAAGTAGCCCCCCTTACTTAAACATCGCTGTGTTCCCTTTTGGCGCCGGCCAGTGATGCACCTTCGGAATGCGAAATGCTTTCTTTGGCGACAACGTTGTGCCAGTCATAACACCACTCTCCAATCTGGTCCTCATCGATACCAACAAGCTCTCCTTCTTCACTGACTCTGAGCGACAAGCCTGGGATGTAGTCGAGGACAACAAGGATAATCATGGTCATGACGAAAGCGTAGCCGGTGATGGCAGCAGTGTCGGCGACTTGGTATCCTAGTTGAACCCAGTTGTGGTTGATCCAGCCTCCTGCGATTACAGTTCCGTCGAATGTGACGACTCGAGCATCCGCAAAGAGAGCAGTAAGGATATTGCCGACCATTCCTCCGATACCGTGGGTGGCGAAAATGTCGAGAGCATCATCATAGCGGAGGATAGACTAGTTTGAGACCGTAAAAAAGTTAGCTCCCGTTGAAGGTAACATGCCGTTGGCCGTTTGCCGGGAGATGCGTAGCCCAAAAGGTCCCCGCCCTGACACTCATTTCTTCCCCTACCGGCTGTTCATGACGCTCGGACAGCCATTAGAGGTGCGAAGTGAGAGCGACCGCCGAGACCTTTGGGCGACACGTCTCCTGGAAATTGTCGTACTATTCGTGTACTTACCTTGAGCTTTGTCGCGTAATTGCAAGCGATACCTCCCACAACGCCAAAGGCTACCGCAGAGGGAGTTCCTACATAACCGGCGGCAGGTGTAATTGCGACCAGACCAGAGACAGCACCAGAGCAGAAGCCTACTGCTGACCATTTGCGTTCTAGGCGCCAATCCAGTATCATCCAGGTCAAGCCGCCGACCGCCGCCGCCACATTGGTGACCATCATAGCTTGGGCAGCTCGCATTGATGAAGCTAGAGCAGAACCACCGTTGAATCCAAACCAGCCAAACCACAGAAACACTGTTCCAATCACAACATGCGTTGTGTTCTGAGGCTTGTAGGCTAGGGCTGCTGTTCCATACCCTTTCCGTCGGCCGAGCCAAATGGAGTACGCGAGGGCGCCAACTCCGGACGAAATATGGACTGGACCGCCTCCAGCAAAGTCTAGGGTGCCCATGATGTATGACCATCCATTTGAGTTCCATGTCCAGCATGCAATAGGGTCGTAGACAATTGTTGCCCAGATCTGCGATGGCGTCAAAAATCAGCCCTAAAAGGACTTGAATTGACTGTCATGCAAGAGCTTGGCACTCACGAAGGTAAAGACAAGAGCTGGTGCATATCTACCACGCTCTGCGGTCGCGCCCAGCAAGATCATGGGTGTAAGGGAAGCGAACATAGATCTAGGTGGCAAGGTTGGTCAGACAGGCACTTTCAAGTTGAAATGAGCCTAAAAACCACTTACTGGTAGATAGCAAAGACGATGGAAGGAAGGACCCCAGAAGGTTGAGCATCAACGTTCATAAGGCCAAAGTGTTTTAGGTTTCCGATAAATTTGGATCCATCGCCGAAAGCCAATGAGTATCCCCTAAAGACAGCAAATATGAGAGATTAGCAAGAATCTCGGTGGGAGATGTGGGCAGCACGCACCAAAAGAACCACTGAAAGGTTGCAACTGCATATACTGATAGAGACAGAGCTATGCATGATAGAGCATTTTTGCGGCGCAGAAGTCCCGCGTAGAAGAACCCGACTAGACATCGAAAGACGCGTTAGAACCCAAGACCCAAGAATGCCGGCAAGATGAGCAGCAGTGACAGTGAGCGTACCACCGGGTGTCATGATCTGTTGACAGAGGGAGAGTTTCTTGTCAGTATACGGTTTCGGCACCGATGGCATGGTCCAACATCCAAAGCTTCGAGCAATCTGCTCCGAACATGCGCTAGCGATGCAGAAATGGATGAAACAGGACTCACCATGACGAGACATGCTGATGTCAAGACCCAGGAGCTGTTAGAGGGGGATGCATCGTTATCAGCATGCTGCCGTTTCCCTGGCCCAAAATAGGAGTGATCCGATCGTCGGCACCGGGAGTCCTCCGGGGCTCTGTGCCTCTCGGAATCAGAGCCTACGGACGCCAAGATCCTTATCGTCGACGAAGGAAAGCGGAAACGCACATGTGGCCTGGATTGTAGACTGTTACTTCTCCAGATGGATCGGTGTAGCTGGTAATTGACGTTATCGTATTAGTCTTGATTGGCACAAGCTGCCGTGCTGCCTGAAAGCCTTACACTATCGACCCGATATCGTCGGAGGTGATATTCACCATGATGGGCGCTTTCTAGTTGCCAGAGGAAAAGGTTGAGGAGAGATGGCAGTGGGAGTCTATGGATGGGCTTTCTTTAGCACGCTAAAGGCAAAGCTTTAATGCCTTTGTGAGGAGTTGACGAAGTATGGTGCTAGGTTATGTTGAACCGAAGAAAGACCAGAGACAAGCAGGGAAAGGAGGGAAAGGAGGAGCAGAACTGCAGATAGGAATGTAGATGTACTAAATTATGGCCAATTCGCCCTCAAGGAACGATCCGGGAAGAATGCCTCCTTCAATAGATATCGCATTATCTGGTAATGCTCAAGCCCGACAAGCAGAGATATGATGAGACTTATGTCTGGGGCATTGATAGGGGAATTATTGCCAGAATTTACGGCTTGTCATTATATTCACCAATCTTACGAAGCAACCCAAAAGAATGGCTATGGGTCCCACAGACGCTAATGCATTATCCAGTCCGAAGCCACACTGACGATGGTGTTCAGTTTTTCAGATGGGCATCCGATGGATACTCGTTGTTCCCACGGGAAGCGGGTAGCCATCCATCAAAACGTACGTCGAGCCTCAACCGACTTCCTGCACATACAGTATGCCCAAGACGCAACTTGGTATCATAGCAAATTACCCGCGCGCGCATAGTTCGTAGTAAAGCGCTATCGCTCCCATTTAATATGCATGAGGGACAGCTTGGTTGTCTTGGACAAGTCAGAAAAATGCGGCAAGATCAATCACCGTATACGTAGACGAGCGGTAAGCTTCACGTTGTATCCGCCGAGATTGCCATCTCCATGCTTGTATTGATTAGAACTGTCCGCCAGGATGATCAAATCCTATGCTTTTGTTACCTTGATATCATATGGCCTGGCTTGTGTTTTTCCGGAGTATGCAGATCCCCAAATCACGGTGTAGATGCAATTTAAATACCGTATGTACCGTATTGGTACCTGAGGGGGCCTTTTCGGCAATGCACGTGTTCCGAGCAACAGCCCGGCAGATAGCAATGCTCGTTTCGTCACCACTAGAATCAGAAGCTGGAGTGACGCGATATACCTACATGCTACCAAGAGGGTAGCAACAATGATTATCTGATAGCTGCATCAGGTGATTTTCCAGAAAGTAAGTCGCTGTCAATCGACACTGCCATCGGTGGAGCTTGACACGATCGCTCATCGAAAGATAAGGGCAGAAACTCTGTCTTTTTTTGAGGGCCAACCAAACGTTTGGGTGCGATGCCCAGAATTGACAGCCTTCGATCCATATCAGATATGCACAAGAGTACGAACCACAATTGACATCAAGCCAGGTGGCATTACTATTGGTTGGCTCTTTGGGATTTTTGAAGCAGTCTCAACTGAATAACGCAGTGGAGCGGGCCTAATCTTTATTCTGCACAGCGTTCCTGATCGACAGGACCACTCGAGTATTCCATTCTTCAGCGTCTAGGACAAATAATACACGCAAGCAGTGCAGTACAGCAAGACTCGTTGGCCCTTAATGCCGGTACTCGGACAAGTTAGTGTTCGTAGTCTCTAGATAAAGCTCTCCGCGCTCAACGTGTGAGCTTCACTGCAACAGCCTGACATCCTTGAGTTCCCGGTCTCAGTCACAATGGAGTCGGGTTCGCCTGTTTGCAGGCAGGCACCTCAGCTATGGAAGTAGATAGGGATCTGAAGGGAGAGATCGTGGCCGTCACTAAAGCATTGTCTCCAGTATGCTGTGGACCAACTTCATGCAGCGACCGCTTTTTGCGGAGGAACCAATCTGAATCCATGAACGGTACTGCGGATAGCGAGATCACCTCCGTCCTCTGGGAAAGCCGGCTTTAAAGAGAACGCATATGCATGTCAGAATATAATATATTGACAGAACTCCAAGGCCAGATCACATACCCCAGCATCGGTTTTTCGGACTATTCTTTCTGCTTTCCAGCCTCTCTCTTCAGCTAATTGAACGAAGCCTTCATCTTTGGCAATAAGCTCCTTGGTCGGTCTGCAAAGGATCGACGGGAATGTGTCCGAGGTGAGTTTAGCTAGCGCCATATCAGGTCTGCGTAACTCACCTATGATGCGCATAAAAACAGATCAGAACTGGATTACTCGACCCGGATAGGCAAGCTTCGCAAGTTTTGAGCAAAGCCAGATGCTGAGAATGGTCTACGTGACGGGAAAAGATAGATTAGCTCATCCGCCATAATGTGAATGGGTCAAAGCCCAAGCAAATGGTTGCTGTGCGAGAAAGAGTACACCTTACTAAAGACTAGATCGGCTGCTAATACCGTGTCAAAGTGTTTCCGGTCGTCAGGCAGAGACCGGAGAAGTTTATCAATCTTTGAGCCCCAAGTGTATCCTTCTGCGATTATAGAAGCTTGTTTTTCTAGCGGAATGTTCGCTTCGATATTTCGATGAAGATTGCTTATGAGGGAGCTGTCGGGGAAATCTGTCACCACAGTCTACTCTCGGATGTGCAGATTCGACAGAGATTGGTAGATGAGCCGATGAAATCAGACATGGAAGTGTAGCAAGTGACGAATACACACACCCTTTCAGCGCCTTCGAGTGCAGATACGAGACTTGGAAGACCGCCACCAGCTCCTAGCTCGAGCACATTTTTGCCATGGACTAGCTCTGCAGCATGCTCTGACAGATAGTCAGAAAGACATATCGAGGTCGGGTACAGTACGTGGCCCTAACATCAGACAGTGCCAAGCAGTATGCAAATCAGAAAGTGGTTTGAGCGAGAAAACGTGATCGGGTACGGAAACTCACCCAGAGCGGATGTGTCGTTACAAGCTGCACAGATAGCTGTTGCCCACTCGGTCTAGCGTAGTACTTGATGTCTGGTGGAGGCGTTGGAGGTCGTTCCTCTTCCTGCGCAGAAATATAGCATCAGCTTGTTTCCAGCTTCCTTCATACCTGTAAGAAACGAGCATGCATACTGGAAAGACACCGTCCAGGCCGAAATCCTCGTCATCCGACATGCTGTGCGCCTCTCCTTCTATATCTGTTCACGCTGCTGAATGCCACCGTAGCTGTTGTATCATTCTTGATGTTGCCTGATGTAAGCCTTGAAGCAAACGGCAAAGACCTTCACGGTCACGCTTGTCCGCCTTTCGCACCTTGCGTTCCTGTCTCTCTCTCTCTTCCGCATTGATCTCATACAAAGAACAATCACAAGCGTAATGGCATCCAAGGGAGCAACGAGTTGGCTCGCCAGTCCAGCTGGGCAGGAATGGAAGAACTACTTCCTCAGTGAGTGGTTCACGGCTGTTGAGCTGGATTGCCGCCTTGAACGCAACGGAGGACTTCATTGCGAACGGCGAAGATGGGAAGCTCGCTGACACTCGGTTTCAATGTCCAGGCACACATTTCTGGGTAAGGCACACATACTCCTGACAAGGCAGCTCACCTTACCAATTCACTGACCGGATTATACTTCAATCACGCAGGGTCCCGTAAGACTTGCTTGTCCCGACAGCCGCTACTTTCGCCATCTATCTAACACCTAAGGGGACGCTCACGAACACATCCCACTGTTTGTTGATTAACAGGTTGCGAATTGGGGACTACCACTCGCTGCTATGACCGATATTTCCACCAAAGATGAGAAGGCAATCTCAGGACCCATGACGGGCGCTCTTGCCGCATACTCGATGGTCTTCATGCGTTTCGCATGGAGAGTGCAACCGAGGAACATGCTGCTGTAAGCAAAAGCAAATGCTTTTCTCTAGCTCGCATCCTTCCGTTTGCCTGCTGATGCGGAATCCTATCTCTAATTATGCAACGCAACATCTAAAACGCTATTGATGGCTCGCACCACCAATTCCGCGATTTCGAACCTACTTTTACTGCACCTATATGTGACGACACAGTTTCGCATGCCATGCTACGAACGCTACAGCCCAACTGATTCAAGGCGGGCGCTTCGTAAATTATTGGTAGTACGTCCACCTCTACATACCACTGCAATCGCCCTTTGGATTTGCATCAATGCTAAAATGCCATTTGCTCATCCCATTTCCATTTCATTGGATTATACAGTCTCGGAGGTAAAGACAAGAAGCTGCAAACGGGTGATGCAGTACGAATCCCTCCTGTTCAGTCTTCATAGGGGCTTTGCTCTGTGGCAATATAACAATACCGGAGGTGTCTTTCGCCCAAAGCATGAGATGCGAGCCATCAAACAGCCAGAGAGCTTTGGAATGGCGCGGCTTCTTTGAAAGCATGTGAATGTTTGAGCTTGATGTATTACAGCCCGACCGATTACTCAATGACTGTACCGATTGCCAAAAACTACCGACGCAAAGCCTTTTGAGGATAGCAAGAGTACCGGAACACCGAGCTGAAGCATGAAGAGCATTATGAATGACCATAAAAGACACGCCCACCACTCCAAACCATTATGTATCGGATGTTCAAACAGGAAGACCGAACAAGTCGCGCAACTATGCCTGCCCATAAGGTTGCTGATATGAAGGATAAAAACCTTGCAGAGCACCTCCGCTCAATCTCTGTTGTTCCACACCAGGAGTGACAGCTGGCGAATAAGGCTGAACAGGGACCATATTGTAGCTATTCGAATATAGCACGTGGGGAGTTGGTGTATTTGGATCAACCGGCTTGTAGGTCCCATTGCCGTTTCCTGCGTTGCTTGCTAATAGTATGTTGGAAGAATTATGAGGGTCTAATGGCTGAGGTGCGTCCGAAGTCCTGGCGGGTAAGAATGAAATGGCAAGTAGTTTCAGTCATGTGATCATATCATATGATTATACTAGTTCTTCAAGCTCACCACTCAGCAACCATCTTTGCCAGAGCAAAAGCAGGAGCCAAGACACCAAATACACCGGTAATGAGGAGAGCGATGATTTCCAGAGTAGGTTTGTATCTCTTCACGCAATTGCGGCAAAGGTAGGAGACTTGCAATGTTCTTGCGTTTGCTGAATCTGAAGCATCTGCAGATTGGAGGTCGAGTGAGGTTGCTTGCTCGACGATGGTGCCTGCAGAAGACGCGGTAAATCGAGATTGACAAGGAGAGACAAGCTTGGTGGCTTGTTTCCTGAGGAAAGCGGCAGAAAAGAGCGCGCGACTCACTCAATGTCCTAGCGTAGTTGGCGACTCTAGCTACTCCAGCATTAGCAGAGGTATTGGTAATAGGGAAAGATCCCAAAGTCGAACCCAGAGTGACTGTAAACTCGTCACTGTTATACGGCAAAACACCAGGCTCCAATCCCTCAACCTTCTTATGGGTATTGATCCTGACACTTCCTACGATGGCTCCCTCCTGAGCTGAAGAAACGATAGCATGCGCATATATGCTGAGTTGATTGAAGGCATCCAGAATTGGAACATAGGCTGATGCGGATTGATCTGGTACTTGAGCTCGCTCGGAATCGACGGTACTGCAGATGACGCGTAAATCTGGACCGCAGTAGTAACAGCTGTTGACGGTGCTGCCTTCGCTATCGAGATGCAGGCTGCATGTTTGGGTTCGGTCAGACTGATCTCCGTCGACTTTGGGCAGCACAGGCACTCACACGAGGAATTGCTCATACATCTGAGGACAACAAGCGATTCGAGCCAGAGTCAGCTGGAGCAAAGATCATTGTCAGAGCCAAGCACCCGGACTCACCACACACTTGAGGGCATCAGCAGTCCAGTTCAAATTGAGAATAGTATAGTCGATAGGGCCATTATTTCCACTTCCAAAGCCAAGTGGGGTCCAGGGAAAGGTGCTATTTTCATATTTTGATTGAGCACCGATGCATTTAACATAATGAGAGAGAGAGAGAGAGAGAGATCCTCCTCACCCAATAGTGCCGCTCGAAGCTGTATTTGAGATAGGTCGAGTATAGTAGAGACTTGCGAATTCGAGGGGTGTCTTCTCGCATGTCTCGCCTGTGCGCGTGGCTCAACTATCATACTTCTGAAAATGACAAGGAGAGCAGGCAGCTTACCATTGTAAGAGGGACTGGCATAGCTTGTGCACTGCAGACCTGCAGAGGCATTAGACTAGCATTAGCAAAGGTATTATTTTCCGAATGGATGCAAACGCCACATCCCTGTCGGACGGCGTGACCGAAGCAGGCAGCTACTCACCCTTTGCAGAGGATATGAAATTCCAGGCGAGGAGGCCAGCGAATCCGAGCACCCATAAGATGCAGAGCGCAATGTGTGTTCCGAGCTTGAATGGGACGGTTGCGGCGCTGTTGAGTGTGCGTGACAGTCAGTGCCAGTGATCGGGCTGCAGTACAGATGCTGGCTCACTAGGAAAGACGCAGATTGACCATGGTCGAAGCGGGATGGGGTGCAAGAATGACTGAATGAAATGAAGAAGAGAAGAGAGCGAACACATCGAGTAGATTGAAAAACTCCCTCTTCGCACTGCTCTCTCCCTTCGCTTTGCCCCATCGATGCACTCGGGCTGCCCGCCAAAGCGGACCTGTCCAACGCACACCAGGCACGCAAGGGAGCATTGGGGACAGTGTCGAGCAAGAGTCTAGACCATTGTGACAGGACGGTGCTCGCTGAGAGTCAGAAAAAGCTATGTGCAAGCTGTGCTGCTGAGCGTTGCTGGGAATTTGGAAGGTTGGAAGGCAGGACTTGTATGGTCGATGCAGGTGCAAGTTGGAGGTGAAGATAAAGCATGATTGAAGACACAGTCGGTGCATTACACGTCGCTTACGATGGATGGCTCTTGTCTTGACTCGCCTCACTTGTGCTGACCCGGTGAATGCTTCCTCACTGAAAAACTGATACCGGCATTCAACATGCATAAAGAACACAGCCTGTCGAGAATCAGAGACCTCTGAATGGGCAGGCACAGCTGACTAGACTACAGCTTTGGGCATATCTCTTTTCTGAACACACGCCATGGCTGACTCGAAACGACACCCCTGCTGCACGTGCATCTTCTCTGTCTCTCTCAAATCAAGAGTAGCTAGCCAGGTATCTACAGTCTGAAACATCAATGAGAGCTGTACAAACACCTCTCCTCCTCTCGCTGCATCTATTCCTCTCAAGGAAGCTAGGCCGAGGCTTTCGTTGTGAGGATTTGCTGATGCCACTTATGCAACGGCTCAGCAGCACCAGCAGCTTCTGGTTTTCTCTGCTAGTCAGACAGAACGATGGTCTCCCTACATCCACGTCTGCAAACGTATGTCTCTTACGTTACCGACCGAACACTTCTGCGTAGTTCGGAACAATCTTTCCCACAATCTCTGGATGGGCTGAAGATAAAGCTGTTCATCTAATTGGTAATCGAAGGGACGTGCATCGATAGCTTCGCATGCCATTGTTTGGTAGCAACCTGGAGATAAGCCGGTCTTTGGTTTTGTTGATATTAATTTGAGAGCATACGAAGGCAGCATCTTTAAATGCCAGCATTGAGTATCTATAGCAATCTTCGATGCATCTGCAAGCAGATAATATATGCATCCCTTCAAAAGAATCCAATGTTTGCTTGTAATTCACTCCTGATTGCCGGACTTCACCCTATGCCCTACAAAGAGTGAAGTAATAGAGCAAATGATACTGTTCAGGAGTGTTTTGAAGCGAAGGAGAGCATAGAGTTAGCCGACTCGCCCTAAGGGTTGGAGCGTGCATGAGAAAGAGTTGTCCATCGTTTTACCACATTCTGCCGTACAGACCCCGATCACGCTGTCGAGACGGCGAGCATACACATTCTCTCGTTTCTGCATTCTCGCCATCAATTTTTCGTTCTGTCTTGCATGTCTCCTCATCAGTAGTACACCCTCTCTCCTTGTCATCTCCGTCTTCTCGACTTCGTCCTCAATTCGTATCCTTCGGCAACTCCGTGCCATCTGGATCCTGCAAAACGATACACGTATCTCTAGAACGCAAGCTCGATACAACACAGTGATGGAGGCCTCTAGCGCACCTTCGTTCTCACCACCATCACATGAGACGTCTCAACTTCTGGTCTACCATCTCCATCATTCCATATCTCCCTCTGCAAAGGAGCGAGAAGCAGCTCTGGCATGGCTTCAAGCATGTCAGGCCGAACCTGGCTTTCAGTACTGTCTCGTGGAGGTAGTAGCTGCGAGGGACCTCCCGAAAGAAGTGAGAACACAGGCTGTTCTCTACTACAAAAACTGCTTGGATAAGTACTGGAGGAACGCCGGTCGGTTGTGAGTACTTCCCTCGGTGTTCTCCTGCACATACTTATCATGCACCTCGCGTCTCACGCCACCAACTCATCACTCACCAGAGCACTAAACGCTGAGAACAAACATCTTATAAGGCAAAAGCTACTTACTTTACTTGATGAAGAGGATTCGGCTGTGAGATCACTTCCTCGCTCTCCAAATATCCCGCCTTTCCATAACTGAAAGTCTCGTCTGATGTGTTTCGTAGATTGCAAAGACCTTAGCTTTCTGCGTCGGCAGAATAGCACGCAAGGACTACAGCAAGGACTGGTAAGCAATGTTCGATAACTCTCTTGTTCCATACTCTCGTTTCTCAATAGCTCACTCCCTCCTTCACTGTCGCACAGGCCAGATCTGTTTGATAGACTTCTGGAAGCTATGCAACAAGCGTATCAAAGCATAGAGTCCGGTCATCCTCAAGCACGCGTTGTTCTTCACAGAGCATTACTAAACTTCCAACAAGCTGTAAAAGCTTTATCTGAGAATCGAACGATGGCTGGCAAGAACATCATGGGTCGTGTACGTACCTCCCACTGTCAAGACTGTCCCGTGCTTCTTTCGGTCATAGTACTAATGAAGCCTCGTCCTACAACAGCTATGTGAACAAGCATTCCCTATCCTCATTCAGCTTTATCAGGCTATCTTTCAGCACGCCATGTCCTCAATCGCCGTAAGCCACAACCAGCTTCCCGCTCCCGCACAAGCCGGCCAACCGATAGATTTAGAACTCTCTCTACTTACGTTCAAGATCCTTGCAAAGCTCGTCGTTTACGGATGGGGTGGAATAGGTGAAGATCCACAACGAAAAGAAGCATTCATCCAAGTGCAGAAAGAGTTTTTCGTATCTTCAATACGAGATTTTACAGCTATCTATCAAGCTCGACAAACAATCATCTCGAATCCTGCCAACTCCTCGAGTTTGCAACAACAAGCACAAAGTATGGTCTCACCCCTCATTGCCCTGAATAAGCACGCCCTTGCGTATGGAAAGATGTATCAGGCGCTGCTTTTCCAGAATCACACAATCTTCCATGGTATCGGCCACACTAGAGATCTAGTGCAGCTCTACTGGAGTTTGGTGCAGCAAGCCAGCCAGACCATTCGTAATGCAGACTTGGGTGAGGCTTATCAGCCCATGTGAAGATAGACAATCTCCTGCTGACGCGCTTCACGACAGATGATCCCGCTGCTCCTTTCCCCTTAAGATTCGTCATGCAATTCCTTCTCATCGTCAAATACTGCTTTAGCCAGTTCCCCTACAAAGATGGCAGTGAGTGAAAGTCGAATGACACCATGCTGCATCCTCCCAAAGGCTGAGATGTTTCAACCTCACTTAGCATTGCGGAATGAGGAGTTCGCTACGCAATTGACAGAATGCATCATTCTGCGTCTACTGCCTCTGCGTCAACCAGATCTCGACAAGTGGCAAGCGGATCCTGAAGAGTTCATCAAAGAGGAAGACGAAGAGAAATGGAAGTTCGATGTTAGAGTGCGTCGTCGTTGACTTCTTCCACAAATGCAATCAGCTTGTACTAATTGGTCATTATAGCCTTGTGCTGAGGCTCTCCTCAAAGAATTGATGAAGGAATACGAGCACATTGTTCATCAAATCAACCAATATCGGCTAGCGTATCAGAGTAAGTCTGACACCGCTCGCAAAGATTCGCAATGATCATCTGAGCAACTCCTTGTGCAGATGCGTCATCGTTCGACGATTTGCTAGTTAAAGAGGCAGTATATGCGGCACTCAGCCACAGTTCAACCGAGTTCCATCTGGCAAAAGATCATAATGATCAACTACTGGTGGATTATCGATCCTTCTTCGCTCAGCATCTACTCCTGGAGGGATTCTCAAGTGACTCAAGGTGCGCATCGTTTTCCTGTCCCACTGCCTGATCGTGTACTCTTGTATTGCGTCTTGCTGATGCGCATACCTTTTTTCACAGCGGCATCATTTTGCGCCGCCGAATAGCGACAATCGCAAGCGCTTGGATCGCCGACAACCCTGCCTACGAGCTACAGAGCGAGACTTATCGACTCTTGGTGCATCTTCTTCGAAAGAACGACTCGACAGATCTGGCTGTGCGCATGACTGCCGCTCAAGCTCTCGGAAATTGTGATTCGTATGTGTTCTACAATAGCTATTGCCTCAGAGCTGGTTTTCTGATTCTAGTTTCACCGTCACTGCTTGCTGCTGCAGATGGGAGCTCGAAGTTCAGCCACTTCTGCCTTTCCTGGAAGCCGCGTTTGTCGAGTTGGCTGATCTGGTCCAGGAAGTTGACTTACCGGAAAGCAAGATGCGCATTAACGAAATCCTGGGCAATCTTATTGTTCGAGTGGACCGGCAGGTGCGTGTTGGCTTGGTAGGCAAGTGTTTCTTCACGGTTTGCTAAGGCCTGTTACCGAACCATGCAGATTACCCCTCATCTCGAACGACTAATGGGCATCATTATGCAACTCTGGTCTTCCGCGCACGATGACCCGTCCAAACAGGCTGTAGTGGCCACCTTCAAAAAGCTTGTCGATGCAAGTAAAGTCTAAGCACGCTCACATATTTCGCTAACTTATCATTACCGGCTGTAGGCTCTCGGAACGGGTTCGCCGGTCCTGCACTCGGCTATTCGACAGCTTGTGCAAGAAAGTTGCGATCCAGCTTCTGTCAGTTTCCATCCGTCTTTCGAGAATTCGGCTGGTCACTGATTTATTCGCCCGTCTTTGTCAGCCCTCCCACATGCTCCTCCAAGATGATGGTCTGGAGCTTTGGCGATCAGCTTTACGCTTCACATCATCCCCTACGGAGGACTTGCTCGCGCTCGGTCCTTTATCGGTTCAGCTACTCTCTCAGGGGTCAGACATCCTCAAGAAGGTCCTTCGAATCATCCAGAGCTATATACTACTGCAGCCCGAACCGTTCCTTGGGGTAGGTGATGTTCATGTAGCAGTATCCAGATTCTCGTTGACTTCGTACTCTACAGGATTATGTTGGCACTATCTTTGCAACAACGACGAGCCTCTTACAGAGCCTCAACAATGAAGCGACCAAGCCTTTGCTCTACACAGTCGACATGGTCATTCAATCCACTCCATCGAGCACTTGGGCACCCGCCATGCTTCACTCAGGATTGTTCTTTCACATCGTTCAGACCATGGCTACGGATGTACGTCCGCCTTGGCATACTCAAACCTGCCTCAGATGGAAAAGTGCGTCGTCACAACAAGCTGACTCTACTTTCTACCCATCTCTATGTCATTCATCTAGCCAACCTCCCCGCCCGTCACGCGCTTCCTGCCGACACTGTCTCGCTTGGCGATTAGCGATGGAGCAGCTTTCAGCGAGCTTCTGCGCCAGTCAGCGGATCAGCTCGGCTGTACACACGACAAGCTCGTAGAGACAGTATTGCAGAAGTGGCTCGACAGAGTCAGTCGTTGCACAATCAGACTATCTACAGGTTTAGCTGATTGCTGTGTTATGCAGTACGACAATCTGACTTACGCTCCCCAGCGGAAGGTCGTCGCTTTGGGCTTGACCAGCTTTGTCCAGACGACCAATCCGGTCGTTCTCAACAAGATCGACGAGATCATAGGAATCTGGTTATCAGCCTTGGGCGAAACGACGGAAAGTGCAAGTGGCGAGTGCGTATCAACTGCTCACAACACCCAAGGTGCCCAGCCCGGCATAGATATATGGCAGCAAGAGCAGGCGACTACGCATGATTTCTACAATGAGACTACTCATACGGTCTATCATAAGACGTCTCCATCGGTCTCGTTGGGCGGACCCAGCTTGTCGTTCTCTTCAAGTGCGAGCAGTTCCGTTCCAAGTCTCCAAACGGCTTCAACGAGCCAGTCGACGAGCCCTCTCTCCAAGCACTATCGAAACGAAACCATAACACAACACCTCTATCAGCCGGGCGGGCACCTGGCGACCGTAAACTATTCTGCAACACCGACTGATCATAATGTTTTCCAAACTCCACCTTCTCGACCCGAACAACATTATTCCCACAATAATACGACCCCATCTCTGGAACATTCTTCGAATGTCTCAAATCCGTGTTTCGTTGCATTCGACGCGGCTGCAACATATTCCACTCACGCTGGACGTGATGATGATGACGATTCTACCTTTTACGTGCCACCACACAACAGCGCTGATACCTACTACAATAACGACGAACATGACGAAGAGGCGAACCTCACCGTAGGCTGGGGTGCCGGTGGCGATGGCTGGGGCAACGAAGCTGAAGAGGCGGCTATACCCGAGGATGGGCGGTTGAAGGCTGTGAGTGGAGCAGTCTACGCTCTGAGAAATTACTGCACGTGACTGAACATTGGCGCTTGGATCCTCACCTAGTTGGCAGCGCGTGATCCTCTACACACGGTCAAGCTCACCGACGTCATACCTGCAGCTCTTAATTCCGCAGCAGACATGAATGGTGGCATGCAAGCGTTCCACTCGAACTACCTAGCACCTCCAAAAGTCGATCCTTTGGTGCTGAAGGAGTTTCAGGAATGGCTGACCGGCATTGCTCATGCTGGAGATTGAAAGGCTGGGCAAGTTCTTTGGGCCCGTCATTGATGGACGGTCAGTCTTGTTATGGACGGTCAGTCTTGTTCCTGGATATCTATTAGACCGCATGGCTAGATTCGTTAGCCTATTTTCTCTATCTTATTTACTAGCTTATACGTTGTTGGAAACCTTGTGTAGCAAAGAGCCCATTCCTCCTGGAGCAGCGACAGTCATCCCAGAAAGATTGAGGTCGCAGTCAGATCTGTTAGGGGCTAGCCCGTTCAGCTTGCAGCCGGTTGCTCCTATGACATCTCAACCTTTCACAGACCGACGCGGAATCCAGTCTCTTCCTCCCTGCAGGTAACGAATGGATTCCTCTGTCAGGGAAGTCCAGCCGTGGCGTGCGAGGAGGCGGTCTGTTGTTTTCTAGGATCGCGTGGAGAGATCTCTGGCAAGAGTCAGCTCATAACAGCCCGCCGATAGAAGTCACGTCTACGGTGCAAGCATTGCACTTTCGAACTCTCGAGTGAAAACACTTGCCTGTTCATGGTTGATTGCCATTGATCGGGGAAGTAGCGAGACTTACTGCCATAAGGGCCAACCTGAGCGGCTCAGCAGGGAGGTCATCAGCTCAATAAGACAGTGAATGCTTAGAATTCTCTCTTTGACGTGCTCTGTCGCAACTGCTGATTTATGTATGATTTTCCACGAATATTCTGCTTTGCATCTTCTGCGCTTCGATTGCCCGAAAGTGGGCGAGGGAAGCCTCAGCTGCAAAAACGGAAGAAGCAGCCACATGCCGGCGTTGGCGGCACACACTGTAGCTTTCAGCCACGTCAAACAGCACATATAGCAGAGATGGCCAAGGTAGGTGTAGAGATGTGCGGTGCATGCTATGTTATCCCATGCTGATCCGCTGTGCTTCCTCGCCCGCAGTCAAAGAATCACACCAACCACAGTGCGTAGCAATTCATCGGACACGATCATCCTGCCCACATTGAAGGTGGTTGATGGAAGATGGAGAGATTATCGGGAAAGCAGGGCAGCAGTGACTGAGACATTGGCTATTGCGCATCTACTACTCTACAGACCAGAACAAGAAGGCCCACAAGAATGGCATCAAGAAGCCAAAGTGCGTTGAATACCGTTCGATCATCTAAGCCGGCAGTGGCATTTGTCGCATTGCCATGGGATAGGCATAGCTACAGGACAAGCATGCTGACATGCTGTGCTTCACACCTTCCAGGACCGCAAAATACCCCTCTCTAAAGGGTGTTGACCCCAAGTTCCGCAGAAACGCCAAGGTGGGTGCCGTTGTTGCCAAAGTGTCGTACTACGCAGAGCTGGACTGACTCTTCCATTTCCACTACAGTACGCTATGCAGGGAACCGAGAAGGCGTACGTCATTACAGACTACGAAGCATTGCGGCTGGATACATTCAGCACACATCCCTTGCCATTGATTCTGATGTGAGCTTTAACTTCCGCAGGCTACGTGAAGACCGACACTCCAAGATGCAATCATAAACTTTGCTTCATCAATCTCGACACTGGCTTTCATCTACCTTTCTTTTCGATCCGTCGTTTCCTTCTTTCATCCGAGCATGTAAACGGTCAAGTGTTGCGGTAGTTTAGAAATACGAACAGCTTGACAGAGGAAATGGGACAGGGGCTTGCTGCTTGACATGCGCGTTCTCAAGAAGGAGGGAATCCTTTGCAGGGCTGACGTGCACAACGGAGCAGCCTAAGGCAGTCGTCGACTCCGAGCATGCTGATTTTCAATGGGCCAGCTTCCACGCCCTGTCAACTTAAGCGTATAGCCTGGCTGAGTACAGGATCCGTTTACCCAGAAGAACGTCACCAATCTCGCCTTCCTTACGATCTGCACGCCTGCAACAGCTTCAGCGGAGAAGGAAACAAACTGTCCGGCGACCTCAATACCATGAATGTTCTGTGGCGACTTTCTCTAGACAGACGGGAAAGGACACTTGCGAAATCTCCAAATATCCATCCATCTCAGAGTCACTGCCTTCCAACAATGAACCGGCTGACTGATATTGGAAGGTCTATGCCTTCCAAATACGTTTGCGAGACGTCCTTCTCCTGACTATAACAAGGTCACAATCATTCGCCTCTTGGCTCTGCTCTTTTCTTCTCACTCTACTAAGTTAGCTCCCGGTGACCATAAACACTAAACTCTAGAAGCCCTGTGTGCCTTCATAGGCGGATCGACCACCGAGTATTGGTGCCAAGACGATAATCCCTCACAAGTTGCTGGTCTCAGCTTGATGCATTGCATCCGCACCTCCCACAGCAACGCAGATTCCTTCCGTTCGCCTCAATGAAATCAGCTGTTTCTTCTGCATCACAACACAGAGCTGATACTTATCATGTTCTAAGCTTACACGTCAACTCCTACCGACTATTCCAATGGCTTCAACATCCGCCACACCCGCCAAGGTCCAGCTCAAAGCAGATTTGCTCACTGAGCAAGAACGCGAGGCTTTGGCAGGCTCTGCCGACTCGCAAGTGCAAGACAGTGGCAGGCTAGCAAGAGGCTACTGTAGGTTGTGCAGCTGCACAGTATCAATGCGCGACCCTGATCAAAAGTGCTGTATCTGACAGACTTACGCCGCCTACCCGAAGTGCCCAAGTTCAAGAAAGACAAGTTGCAGAACGTAGTTCCTTTCCTATCTCATCCCAGGCTCGCTACGCAATACACGGTCACCACTGCCATCGCGTCTGACAGAACACGAAGGCATGTCCGAAACATCAGAACGTACAAACCTTGAGTAGCGAAAGCAGGATGGTAAGCATTGCACGGTTGCCCGTTGGGACTTGCTCCCAGTACGTTTGGCCTATGCAGTGCTTCCCTTCAAGGCAGCAACCAACCCCAGCGACCCAACGAGCCAGGTCGCACGCGGTAAGCGGCGTCGAATGTCAGTGTCCCCTCCCCAACGAGCACCTCCTAGACCGCTTCACCCTTCTATTGGTGCAACTATCAGAGTCAACCTCCACAATCTAACGCCGCTTTCTCTGCTGCCGCCTTATTCGGCCAATCTACCGTACATTCCGGTCACCTCTCAAAAGCTCAATTGACCTGGGGCACGGAGAAAGAAAGAACCGAGCACAAGGATCATCAGGCAAAAGCTCGTTGGCGAAGCATTCCTAGCGATCGCGTCACGCGAAGGATCCGCAACTCTCTCGGCCGAACCACACCTGCTGAGCCCCTACTTATTTTCGGCTATATCACCCCTGCGGCTACAAGCACCACATTCAGCTGCTATGAATCAACCCCCTAACCCTGAACAGTATCGTTTCTCGCAGCTACAGGACTCACACACACTGCATGCAGTTCAATCTACTGCGAATCTAAGGCTCCTTTCTTGCAAGGTCAGGCTCAGGCTCTGGTGCATAGCCTCAGGCTCTGGTGCATAGCGTATCACCATCCGCTGGCCCTAAGTTGCCCCCAATTAAGGAGCCTTCCCTGTCACGTGCCATGAATGTTGTATGCAATTGCAATGCAAGCGATAGGTTAGATCAACAGTCGCCCACCCATTGCCATATTTAATATGCTTTAAGACATCACAAACCGCCATCAGCAAGTGGATGGGGGTTCGCTCTCCTTCAGCCAGAGGTTCCAAGCGTGTCTGCGGCTGCTGGATTACTGAGCGCCGTCTGATTACAGAATCACATGATTTGGAAAGCCTCTTCACCCTTCAAGACAAGGAAGGCGTCTGTGCCGTGGCCGTACAAAGTCACGAGCTCAAGCGAACCACCAAAGTACTGCAAAACATCGACTATCAGTTATGTCCTGCGCAACCTTCATCCATGCTTACCTCGCAATGCAACTTGCTAAGCGGCAAACCGAAACCTAGACCAGCCAGATGGCCGGCAGTACTCTGCAACCCAGAAACCTCGTCCAATCCGACTCCACCGCCGGCATTCTGTAAACCATAAGGTCCTTCGTCTCTGTGGTCGGTCTCAATATTCGAACCACCGCTATCTGTGTTTGCGTTTTGTCCGTCGACTGTGGTGAAAGCGTATGCATTGACTTTGGGCAATACTTCAGGTGGAATACCTCCTCCTGCGTCTCGAACGCGAATCGTTATCGTAGGAGACGCTTTCGCTTTCGCTATTGTTACCGTCACTGGAGGAATCTCTTTTGCTGATCCGCTATTGATGTAGGCATCCGCGGTAGCTCGAAAGGCGTTCTTGAGTAGTTCGTTCAGGATATACTCGATATGCGAGGGGATATATGCGAATTGGGCGTCTACGTGACCGTTGATGACAAGATCAGGGGCTACGCGAGAATCCTGTAATCAGTAGTCTTCCGATGATGAGATTGTATGGCGGAGACTACCTATTCCATATGCACCTTCGCAAAGGATTTCAACGTGGTACCCGCAATCACGAGCTATCTTCGCCGGAGTACACCTTGTATCGACAACACCAACTTGACTGCTGTCTTTTGCCTTTCTGCCACCACTCAGTTTTCCCTGACGAGCAGTGAGAAACGAATATGCGAGATGCTGTTCTGCTATGAGACGGATTCCTATACGGTTGCGGATCGCTCTATCGAAGAAGTTGGAGATCTCATCTTCCGAAAGATAAGGCTTGCATTCGGAGAAGCCTATATATCAGCGTTCAAAAATCAGACACTTAGCTTGCGATGAAGAGAGGCTGCCGAACGACGAACATACCTTTGGCTAATACCGGCACGTTATCGGAGTGGTCTTCAACAAGTTGATCGAGCGTACGCGTGAATTCATCATTATCTTCTATTGTTTTGATTGGCGGGAACGCTGATAGTGTTTGAAAAGATGACTCGTAAAGGTCATATACTTGTGCTATGTATGGATTCCTCCCGACAATAAAAGGCAGAGAGCGCTGCGCGAGAACCTGCAGATCACATAATTAGGAACTGAAGGATGGCCTTGAATGCAGTTGAACTCACTCTGCGAGCTAGTCGATGAGGTAGCTCTGCTCGAGTAGCTTCGGCGGAGGCAATGATAGCTTCTTGCGAAAGTGGAGGTTTCCCGAACCTGGTCAGGTCGCTTATAGTAACTGCGTTACCCCAAGTCAGCTTGCACCGCTACATGCAGTTTTACAGATATGACAGCAGCTCACCATAGTTCGGCGGAATTTCAGCGAATTTGCGAAGCAGTCTCTCCGAGACATGTTGAGGAGCTCCTCCACTTTCAGCTGCATCCTCCGCTTCTTGGACTGTACGGCCGCGCGGGGCTTTCGGCGAAGTCGAGAGGTGCCGTGAATGCCCAATACGATGTAGACGCGTGTGCGGATGCTTCAGGTATGCTTGGAATATCCTCTGCTGCTGTGCTAGCGTCTGCAACTCGGACTCGATTGTGTTCCTCGACGTCGATGCTTTTGGAGATGCAGCGAGGACAGTCGGTGCAGGCAGGGTGAAACTCGGAGTGGTGGTCTGAGTGCCTCTATTCAGCAGTCTCTTGACGGATGAGCGCCTCATCTGGCCCTGCGATAGTGTGTGGACGGGAAAGCCGACCCTGCAGCGGATATGCTGTCGAGCTGCAAGTCCCAAAGCTGATCGGGAATTGACACTTCTCTTTTCACCTTGGATGTGCTTCTTTCGACACTACGCATTCGATACAGCAGCAGCCACCGTCACACCATGCAGTCCTGTTGCATAGCCGCTAGAAGAGCCCTCAACAGGCGATCGCTGCTGACGGCCGCTCCTCAAGCTTCCGCATCCACCTCTGCCGCATCGACGAGCTCAAGTTTATCGGCGACAAGCTACTCGAGACCTATTCCAGCAGGCTCGCTACCAGTATACGATGAAGCGTTGGCTTTCATCGAGCAGGACAAGCAAGAGAAACTGAAAGCCACCGAGGAGTTCAAGCAAAAGCTTCAATCTGTAGGGTCCGAGCTACCCACAAAAAGCAGAATTGCCTTACAAAACCAAATTACGGCTGCTGAAATCGCAAGCCTCGTGAACGACCCTGAAATAAGATGGCAATTCAGGAATGGCCTTGGTTGGTGGAATCTTGACAAGTCTTCGGATGGACAAGCATGCTGAAATCGGCTCATTACAGCCGACATGTCAAAGCCCGTCAACCGGTATCTAGCAGAGCAAGCATGGCGAGAGAATGGAGACCTTGGCATTCTAGTCAGTCGAGCAATCCAAGTTCGTTCATGACCCTGCTGATACCTTCTTGTACCTACAAAGATGCAAAGAGTGTCACAAATGAGCATCGTCCCTGATATTCTCGGGCGATTAGAACCAAAGGCGGATCTGCAAGTGGTTATACAACAAACTTCAGTTGAACCTGGCTCTTACCTCAAGCCCAGTCAAGTTAGCTCATATTCAGGCCCTGTGAAAGGTCCATAACCCCTTCTGACATCCATCCATAGACTATCGAAACTCCTGAACTTAAAGTGCAGGTGTTCCACCCCGAAGAGCGCATGTATACGCTTCTCATGCTCGACCCGGGTTAGTAGTCGCCTACACGGCCCAAATCGATGTGACTAGAATGCTGAATCATGGATCACGTAGACTCGCCTGATGCAAGTATTGATCGGTTCCGTACGAAATGCCATTTGGCAATGTAGGTGACGATGAGATGTAAGACGAGTGGTCTTATCGGAGCTGATTCTTATGTGTGGTGTGTTCACAGAGTCAACATTCCGCTCTCGGCCACCTCAAAATCTATTGATGAGAACAGCGGGCACACGCTACTTTCGTATATTCCGCCACATCCGGAGAAAGGCACACCGTACCATCGTTATACATACGTGCTATTCAAGCAGTCGCAGGCTCTTCCAGATGCAGCTGCCCTTACAGAAGGCCAGACAGCGGACTTCAATGCCCGTGAATTTGCACATCAACATTCTCTCTCTGCTGTTGGGGTGACTTTCTTCAGACAAGTCTGGAACAAGTCTGTTTCCGGCATTTTCAAGGACATTCTCAGTAGGTTATACAGTCCGACAACTTACGTCTTCTATCTTTTGTGTATACTGAACGGATTGCATGCATTCCTCTCTATCTTTGCTGCCTTTGGCCAATTTACGCGCCGCCATATGACCTCCCTGCAGAGCAACCCGAAAGCGTGTATGGTCAGCCCATCACAGTGAGCAAGAAGCAGCCAGGTGGCAGATAATGTCGTGTTGTGTATCCGATGAGCAATGCACAGATGATGTACTTCACGAAGCTGCTTTTTCCAGAGTTCGCCACGTTCCGCCTTGCTTCGGTGGCGGGCTTTGCGAACGTTTGTTCTGAATTGAACCATCTTGCTTCGTTGATTTTGCTTCGACAGGCGAAACATAATCACAGGTGCCGTTCAAGGCATCCACAACATCGCTCAAGAGCCATACTTGCTCGGCCCAGTCTCATCGAGCCACAGACCGCAACTTCTCTGCCGCCGTCAAGCTTGATCTTCAAGACGTGATCTTCAGCTCTTTACGCAAGTCGCAAAGGAACATCGAGCAGAGAAGCGTCCATCACCTGCACATCTCGCAAGTCTTGAGTCTAGCAGATACGTGCTACCGTATCAAGCTGTCCAACTACAACCAGTTGCTGGCTTTGCGATACACAGAAGATCGACAGCAACGGAGCAAGCTTCGTCACCTACACCGTATACAGCAGCGCTTCTACGATTCGAGGACCCGCAAAAATCGGTCAGAAGCAAGCCAGTACATCAGGCTTGCGCATCTGGCTAGCTAGTCAAACAGGAAAGATTGCCCTGAGGCTCGGTTCCCTGTTTCTTGCAGGAAACTTTGCCTCTTCAAGCGGGCAGTCTCTTCTGTCTCCTTTAGTGCATGAGCGTTCATACTTCAGTACTGCATCAGATATATGAGCAGCGGGATATCGTCCGTTTCAGGGCGTTCCTATCGCCAACAGGCTTCAATGGAGGGTCTGCTTCAAGGAAGGGCAAGGAGTCGGCCGCCACCGTAGCTGGAGGTGGTGCAGGAAGCTATGGAGGAGCCTCAAGCAGCTTATCGCGCTCACCGCGATTTGGAGGAGGATACTTCAACGAATCCAACTTCCCCAATGGTGCTACAAAGGACGAAGTGAATGCTCGAGATAGACTGGGGCGCTCGGTACTTCACCTTTTAGCTTCTGATGTCGCGGCGTTCCCAGAGGGCTCGCAACCTGATGCAATAACCAGCCTGGACTTTCTTGAAACTCTCCTCAAGTCGCCAGTCATCAACGTCAATCTACAAGACAGGGAGAACGGATGGACGGCTCTTCATAGGTAGGCGACTCTTCCTGTAGCCTTATGCGAGTATACCTGACCATGGTAACAATTCACTATCCACAGAGCCGTTTATGCTGGTAACTTGATACTAGTCCGACGACTTCTGCAACACGCGGACACTAGCGTCATCTTGCGCGATTGGGAAGGTGAGCAGTCATTTCTTACCGCCCTGTCCGTGTCATATGAGCTGATCCAGCGCCGTTTTGATCAGGCTTGACCGCATTTGACTTGCTCAACTCTACTCTTCCCGGTACCAACCCTATGGACCTGCTTGACAACATTCCGAAGGAAGAGCAAGAAGACTGCCGCTGTGAGCTAGTGACATGGGGAGCAAACCGAAACTTCGTTCTCGGCTTGCAAGGCGACAGCGAGCGTTCCTTCCCCGAGCGAGTCGTGCTCGAACAGGCTGTTTCTACATACAAGAAGCCAGGAGAGGAAGAAAGGCCTGTGGCAGATAGCTTCGATTCGGTCGCAGTCGAGAAGATTGCCATGTCGAAGATGCATTCTGGTTTAATCACCAATGAATCTCGTGGCAACTTTCGGATGTGCGGCTTTGGTTCCACGACCGGGAGGCTCGGTACAACCCACAATCACCCACAGTTCGCTTTTGAACCTCTCAAAGGTTTTGAGAATCAGAAGGTGGTGGACTTCGCCCTTGGGCAAGACCATACTATCGTCCTCACGCAAGATGGCAATGTCTATACCTTTGGTCTGAACGTAAGCTTTGACGTGCCACAATGCTTGGTTTGTTTCTTGTTGCTGACTTGATGCGCAACAAGGCTTTCTCCAACCTGGGGTACCCTGTTGAAAATACTGCACCCGTGAAGGGCGCTTCTGTTGATGACGACTTGGTCCAAGTAGCACCCAAACGATTGTTTGGTGCCTTCAAGAAGGAATTCGTCAAAGGTGTTGCTGCGTCACGCTATCACAGTGTTGCTTTCACCGAGGATGCTCTTTTCACGTGGGGCAAGAATAATGGTCAACTGGGCTATTCTTGCAGTGCTACACCGATCCAACCGACACCGCGCAAAGTTGCAGCTGTAGACAAGCCCATCAAGCAAGTTTGCGCAACTGAAGTCGCGACTGTATGTCTCCTGGAGTCTGGAGAAGTCCTTGTGCTGCATCGCGACACCCACTTCAGGATAGCCTTTCCCACGACAAGACTACCGGCAGCTATGCAACCGTACAGACCGCCAAAGCTGTCTTGGAGATCTGTCGTAACGAAAATCGACGGAAGTGGGGGAAACTTTATAGCAATTACTAGCATGGGCGATTTGTTCTCCTGGCAGCTGGACAACCCATCCCTTGAAGCGCCGTCGACTGCACCAAGCAACTACGGGCGTGACATTAAGCCATATCGAGTATGGGAAGAACGTAAAGTCTTCACTGCTTGCAAGGATGCTGCTATTGCCGGAGATACGATAGTCATTGCAACCAGATCAGGCCACGTCTACGTCAGCGCTAGACGAAAGGAGTTACCATTGCTGAAAGGTGTCGAACTACGTGGCAGCATACCTGCGTCGACGACCAACCGACGAAACCACAAGTTCACCAAGATCATGAATCTACAGCGGGTTACACAAGTCGCAGTCAGCTCTTCGGGAGGATTCGGAGCGATACGACGAGATGCGCCTCTCATGCCGATACCTCCTGCTGGAGATTCCCTCTCGGAGAGTCTCCTGCGTCTTTTACCGCATTACAGGCGTTTCGACAATGCTACCGCGAAGGTCAAAGCAATACCTGCTTTATCTTCATCGGATAGCACAGCTACGGATATCAATGAAATTGGGGAGGAGGAGGAGGATGACTCCATAGAGGCGGACGTGCTCAACTGCGCCAGAATATGCCAGATAGTGCAGGCATGGAGTTCAACATGGTCGCTGCCGCTAGGTGGCAGCGATACTTTGCTTGTGACGGAAGGCGCGACCTACAAGATCCCTGTACATTCGACAATTCTGTTAGCCCGCAGTTTCGCACTGAAGCGAATACTTTCCGGCAACGAGATGGTGCCAGGATTTGCATATACTACGACCGGCACACCAACACTCTCAATACCGAAATGCCAGCACGTGACTCTTCTACTACTGCTGCATTACCTGTACAGCGATAATCTTCCGGCTATTTTCGACGGGCGAGTGTTCCGGCGGATACATGCACAATTCCCTGAGGTAACACTGGATCCTTCTACCATCAAATCCGAACTTTGTCAGCTTGCTGACTTCCTAGAGCTGTCGAGTCTGTCCCAAGCTTTGCGGGCGTTCGGAAAGACGTCTCCCGAGCCCACCCTAATCTCCTCTACCTTGAAGCTATTCCAATCGTCAACACAGCACGATGTTATTCTGCAGACTGCAAATGAAGACATACGTTGTCATTCCACTGTCCTGAGGGCGACATGCCCCTTTTTTGAGGTGAGCTTTTCTCGAGGTGCTGACGACAACACGAGCTGATTTATTACAAAGGCAATTTTCAACGATCCTGACTGGTACACCGAGCGCATGGAAGATGAGACTGAAGAAGCATCTTTCAAGCCGCTTCTAGTCGACTTGGAACATCTTGATAGTGAAATCGTTGAGATTGCAATCGAGGACCTTTACGCCGAAGATGCATTAGCCCGGCTGGAACGCAGAAGTGAGTTCAGTGTATATCTCGTTCCAATAGCTCCGGCTGAAACTACGTACAGAGTATACGACTCCCGAAGATCGGCTCAATTTTGCTATTTCGGTCTTGTCGGTTGCGAACGAGTTGATGCTAGATCGACTTCGTGCGGTCTGCTCATCTATCATTCGCCGGTTCGGTAAGCAAGGTTTGGACTAGCTGTATATTTCTTCTCTTGCTGATACGTGCCCCGATAGTCAACTTGAACACAGTATGTGCTCTCCTGTGCGAAGCGATATTTTACGAAGCTTCCAGTCTTCAAGAAGTGTGCATGCAATACATGGCTTGTAACGTTGAGACCATGCTAGAACAGAGACTCTTGGATCTACTCCCTGCGCACGCTTTGGACAAATTTGCTGCTTTCTGTCGCAGAAGGCAGTTGGATCGCCTTCCGCGAACTGGCCGATCCGTTAAGGCCCTCGCAGAGTTGCAGGAGAGATACCCTGACTTCCTCAAAGAGCTGGACATGCCTAGGCCCACTGGAGGTTATCGCAGATACTCCAGGAACACGAACAATGCCATCAGGTCCCCGAAGCTGTCACCGGCGCAATTCTCCGCATCGTTAAGATTGTCTCCAAATCTGCTGACATCCCCCCCAAACGCTCTGTCGCCAACGAGAGTGCCACCATCGCCGGCGCTATCAGCCGTGTCCATTACAAGTCCGAGTATGCGTCCTTCCAACGGCGACGATGGGGAGACATTCGATATGGAAGATCTATCACTGGAGGATGCTGTCTCATCTACGGGCCAAGTCCTAGATCCTTTGCAGACAAAGCCATCATATATCGCGCGTGTTCAGTTGCCGCAAGGTGTCCCCTGGCGGCGGCCCGCGGCGTCAGCCGCTCCTCCCTCTAGCTTTCAAGAGATCATGGCTCAAGAGACCCAAACGCCGGCGAAAGGCGTTTACACACCACCTCGCAGGGTGTCGGAGAATTACCCTTCCGTACGCAATGTGGACAGCTCGCCCGCCTCGATGCCGCAAAAGCTCACGCAGAAGGAAAGGAAACGACTACTGGCATCCTCGCAGGCGGAAGTCGCGACTGTCACCCCTAGTAGTGCAGAGAAGGGATCATCACCGTGGCGACCCATTCTGCCTGGAGCGTGGAAACCGCCATCACTGGAGCAGGAAAAGCTTTCCCTTGCTGGTATACAAGCGCAGCAACAGCACGGACCAGGCTTCTCATTCACCTCGCGTACATCTTCGGGCAGGGCAACGCCGGATGCGTCCAGTCCGCTTGTCCGTAGGTTACCATCGGCACAAGGTGGGAAAGAGGGCGGCGCTACAAATCAGGGCCGTGACGTCAATGCCGCCAATGCACCCGTCATCACGCCTGTAAGACTGCAACCGAAACGCGACTTCTCGAATCACAATCGGCCGCCTGAGACACGCTCGCATGATTCTCCTTGGGTCAATTATGTCTCCACTGTATCAGTTGTGCCAAGCCCGGACGCCCAATCTGGCGCATCGCAATCCTTTGCAACGATCCAGAATCTACAAGGAACGGAGAAGGATGCCATACGAAAGGCGCGTGGACCAATGAGGTGTGCTCAGTCGCTTCACAGAGTCATGAATTGTATACTGACTATCTTTGCAGCCTGATGGAAATTCAAGCAGAGGAAGATGCAGTCCGACAAGAAGCAGAGTTCCTCACCTGGTTTGAAGAAGAGAGCAAGCGGGCACAGCAAGCAGCTGGTATCGTTGTGAAACCAGAGAAAGGGGCTAGTCGAGGACGAGGTGAACGTGGAAGAGGTGCCTCACGTGGTGGCACAATGCAGAGAGGCGGCAGGGGTACTGCCAGAGGCCAAAGAGGCCGCGGGCAACCAAAGCCAAAAGCAGACACGGGAAGCACTAGTTGATAACGACTGCATTACATATTAGTCCAATAGACAGTAATTGCTCAGTATAAGTACTAGAATTGTAGAAATGGAGTAATTTGTGGCGATCGAGAAAGTCGGTCCTTTGTACAGTTCTGTAGCCGATTACATGTTGTTCGTGGACGAACACACCGCAACACATAGCGTATTAGTAACGATAAGCATCCCGCCAGATGCACACATGGGCGACAATGCCATCCGCGAGACGGATACGGATGCTGCCGTGTCTCGCTTGTCGGCTGTAAATGCAGGGTATATGCAGGATGCCTACGCTTCATACTTTGTGAAGCGGTCGCAGAAGAGACCGCCGCTCATCAACATCGGGACTTTCATTCGGACTTGGGCGTTGGATAAGCTAGTTCATCAGTTTCTCGCTGCAAATCAGCATAACAAGAAGCAGATAGTCAGTCTCGGCGCAGGTACCGATACGCGGTTCTTTCGCTTGCAGTCTAGCGCAAATAAAACAGTCAGGAGCAGCATAGCCAGATATATCGAGATAGATTTTCCCGAAGCTACAACGAGGAAAGCTATGACGATTAGAAAGCAGGCTGTGCTGAGTGAAATAGTCGGTCCTGACGCAAAGTTAGGTAGGTGTCGCCACTCAGTATTTGCAGGTCGTTAGCTAACACGTTGAAATCTTTGTAGAGCTGGGAGGTACTTCATTAGTGTCTGCCAGATATAGCTTAATACCGGGAGACCTTCGCGCCTTTGAAGGTCTTCAAGCAAAGCTGCAAGGCCTGTTAGATCCAGCACTTCCTACCCTAGTATTAGCCGAATGCGTGTTCATCTACGTAGACAGTCAGCACAGCAGCGATATTTTGCAGTGGTTCGTGCAGAACTACAGCAGATCAGGTCTTGCCTGCTTGCTGTATGATCCTGTCGGTCTGGAAGATAGTTTCGGCAAGGTCATGATCAATAATTTGCAGGTGAGCTGCAAATTAGCGCTCTTCAGTTGCATAAAGACTTGGCTAATGAGGGCTGAGCTCATCCAGGCTCGTGGAATCAGCTTGCTAGGTACCAGCACGAATAGTACGCTTCGAGCGATAGAAGATCGTTTAAAGCAAGTAGGCTTCACCGGTGCTCACGCCCGTGATGTTTGCAAGATCCGCAAAGAGGACTTGCCAGCGGAGGAGATGGAAAGGTATGTTTACCGGGAGTGGTATACACAGCGTATTTGGACTGACTCGGTGGTCTAGACTGTCACGACTCGAAGGTTTAGACGAAGTAGAAGAGCTCGATCTGCTGCTTTCTCATTATTCGATAGCATGGGCATACGTGCAAGATGAAGTGGACGAATCGAGACCGAATATCTCACTAGATTTGCGCAGGTGACCAGAACATGTAGCATACTTAGACCAAAGGGTTCTGCGCCCTTTCGGCAGTTCCTTAAGAGCCGGATCTACCTGACATTGACTACCTTAATACCCTCGAATGAACCGGATAGAGTAGACTGAAAAGGCTGCCTTGTATTACCTTCGATAACAACGGGCGTTGAATGACTGTGGGGAAAGAGACTGCAGAACGGCTGATCTATCGAAAAAAGACTTTAGGCTTAACTGCCTTGGCAAGCACGATTGATGCCAGATGATGCGACAAGGAGAGCTGACCAGTCTAGTATGCAACTGAATGCACGCCTATATTAGACTCATCGGACGATTTTAGCTCGACTTCGGAGATAGAATCATTATTCGGCGTCATGATCTCGTCGAACAATCTTCCTATTTCCAGAAGTCGGCGCATCGGCGTTGTTCAAGGCTGGGCTTACTCCGATGGCAGGCGCATGCATACCAAATCCAAACGGGCTATTCTTAGCGTCGTGAGGAGGAGTATCAACCGAAGTCGATCCAGGTCTATATGCATCCTTTTCATCATCGATAGCCTGATGCAAAGCGACAAATGCTTGAACTCCACCAAATCTGCCTATGCTTGTACGATAGGTAGGTACGGGAGGATTCGAAGTTTTGCTGTTGTAATTGCTTTGACCGGCGGAGTAGGGACCTCTGGTCCTTATACCAGTCACTCCGCTGCCTCATGTGAGGCGGTAGATAGAGAGCATGATGAGTGTTGTTAACGACAGTAGCAGAAAGAAGAGCAGTCAGGGAACAGCGAGATGTCTTTGGCAACTGCGAGATAATGCTTCAGCACCGAGCTTCTCGCCACAACCTATTTGCGAGGGCTACGTTTTGTCGATGATAGGCACGGGCACTGTATGAGGTTGACTTTCGGCTTTGAATTGAATTGCCGGGAAGGATTCTTGAGCCCTTTTCAAGTATTCGCTTCATTGCCGTGTGATTGGCAACGGATTGAGAGGGAATGGCATTCTTCATTCTCTAGGTCGTCGACGATAGGACTTTAAGGACGAGGGCAGGAACAGTATGGGAGACCGGCAAGCTGCATCTCAATCATAATGAACGATGTCTGAATGCTTCATTTGTAAACATTCCTAGTCTTCTTATCAAGCCGGATTCGCATGACTGTAGGTCGAACCCAATGAAAGCATAGCTCGTGTTTGCAAAGAGCAAAAGAGGCGTATAGTCGTTCAGAAAAAAGTTGGTCTCGAGCGGGAAATGTCCTAGCAGAGCATTGTCCTTAACGAATGCAGGACGTAGGGGAGTGAGGCGGTAGTGATCTACACCTCCAACATGGCCCGCAGACCTCACGTTCGATGGACGCAAAGAAGCCGTCATACGGCCAACTAGGTGTGAAAGATGACAACTGGCATTGCGCATGACAAGTCAAACGAAGATGACAAAGAGAAGAGCTAGTGAAAAGATGAGATGGCGCATCATCTCAAAGAGTGCTGCCTAAAAAGATCCCTCTCTATAACACTCCATTTACTCTTCTTGCACAACGTTTGCCTTCTCAGAAACGTAGAGACCATCCAAGAATTTTCGGATATCCTTGTTTCTGACTAGGCATGTAGTGTGCATGTCTGCTGCGCTTTGTGAGACATTTTGAATGTCGTTGCCCTCGAGCCAGTACTCGTCTTTTTGTCCCTTTGCCTCGGAGACGGAGACGCCCTCGAGCATTGGCACTTGACGTGCGAGCTGGAGATGATATAGCAGCGTAGTCAGTAACTGGCAGCGTTGTGAGTTTGGCGACAGCTTGAGCGAGCGAGCGAGCGAGCCTGCCTATCCATGTGCTGTCTGTTCGGTTCAGAGTCTCCCTTGCCTCTTGATGCGCTTGCGCTTTCCGAGGAGTAATACAGGCTGATACGTCTGCCTAGCTCCACTCCTTTGTATTCTCTTCTTGCTATCTCGCTCGCTGGGCTCGCTCGGCAAGTACTGCATATGTTTAGTCGCTCACCTTCTCTCCCAAAAAGTTTCTAATCTCTACAGCCTTTCCGCCGTCGATGATGATAACGTTGATTGGGAAATGCGCATAGACAGCCTTCATCTTGTATCTGAATCCCTTTGTGACACCAATGATCATGTTGACGATGAGGGACTTGACTGTTCTCAAGCAAGCGACGTGCTTGCGTGCTCCGTGCCACACGGCTAGCTTGACGATGTTATCTCTGCCTTCGGCTTTTGCTGGGACTAGACGTAGGTCCATGTTGATGTGCTTGACGGCCTGCGGTAGTCACATCACAGAGGGGTGTATATGTGAGCATTCCCTGTAGCTCTGCAATACGAGCATATCCTCGTTCAAATCTGATCCCCTCACCTTTGTGAGCTTTCCTCGAGGTCCTTCAACGGTGATGACCCTGCTCTTGATGGCGAGCTTGACGTCGGCGGGGACCACAATGGTCTCGTCCTTGTAGATGTCTCTCATCTGTAATGGTGGAGGTTTCAACAAGTCAGCTTGCTGTTGCTGCGGTCTCCATCTCCTCGGTCGGTCACGCCGTCGTCTCTGCGCCGGCAATCCTTCACTTGACGGTCCGTATGAAGCGCAACAGAGCACGGCGTAGACGAGTTCCTTTGTGTCCGGTGTATGTACTCACTCTGTAGAAGCAGTGCAGAAGCGATGGGGTCAGCTGATGCACCACCAAGCCTGTCCATCGATGCACTCACTTGGATTAGGAATGGAAGCTGATAGCGAGGTCGCACGAACGCGCAGAGAGAGAGAGGCAGTACGTGAGCAACGCACTACTGGGTCGTCGGGTGCAGTCTGCGCACTCACAGAGAGGATCAGTCGATGGGGTCGAATCAGCCAGCCAGCAGGATGCGATTCGCTGCCACCTGCTCGCTGATTGTCGATGCGCTGCTCGCGGCCTCCAAAACTCGATCACTCTGCCTGTGCCCTGTTCCGTCCAGCGGCCTCTCTCCTGCCACACGCTGGCCGCCGCTGCTGGCCTCGGCAGAAACTGGTGGCGGATCCACAGCGATTCCGGAAGAAAGCTGCAGGGAAGGCTCAAAGACGGGTCGCACTGGAGAACACGAGTGGTGGACGGTAGACACGTAGTCTGCACCCACGAGCCAGCAACTGGAGAAACAGCATTGCTACACTCTGGGTGGAATCTCAGATGGTCGTCGTGGCATCCCTTGTCTGCCTTCGCTTACTAGCTCACCCTCAGATCGTGAAAATTGTGACTGTCTTGAAAACACGCAACCCGGAATACCTCGCAGCCAAGTCCTTCGTGTATGCTTCGTCAAGCTGCTCCTTCTGGCCTGCATGGCCGATCCCCTTGACGCTTTCCCCTAATCTATCATCCTGACTGATGAAAGGCTTATGTACACGAGCCGGTGTTTGTCTGCTCGAAATGCACCGCTCATAGACTCTATCACTCCGCTTTAGCAGGCAGGCACGTTCAGATGCGAGAGTCTCTGATATCATCTTTGGCGCCATCCTGTCGTTCCGCTGAAGAGCCAACGATCTGGATTTAACACTCATGAGCGGAAGACACTACCGGCCTGGCTGAGATAATTATGACTGCTGCAGAAAAAGCTGGAGCAGGCACAATGCTGAACGTCTCTTCATGTTGGCTACCTCATGCATTCAAAGTTGTTTTTCGAGCAAAGATCGTGGGTCGGAGCGGTCAGCCGACTTGCAGTCTTGAAGCTTTCAAGCACAGAGCTCGTTTCAGTCAATCCACGTCTTCAAGAGTTGAGTTCGCACTGGTAATGATCGTTATATCCTCACGTTCTCGCCGAGCTAACTTCCGCAGCTGACGAGCTTCCGCTTACAGCCCCCGCGAAAGCTAAGGGTGTACATTCTCCCTCTGCCCATACACAGACTTGTCTTCGTAATGGAGAGGCTCTGGGGCGAGTTTGTGCCAGATGGTATCCTTATCCGATAGAGGTTGTCAGTATTCTTGAAGTGAACTCGTACAAGCTGTCAGTGTTCCTTAAGTGAACTCGTACAAGCTGTCAGTATTCTTGAGGTGAACTCGTATAAGCTGTCAGTATTCTTGAAGTGAACTCGCACAAGGTGTCTTTCTGGGTCAGCTCAAACCACGAGCGATTCCTTGCGTTAACAACTGTAGTCTATAAAATATGTTCAATGTACTCAGTATTCCTAGGGCCTCCTACAAACGCGGGACGGTATGTAATGCATGCACTTGTAAATTTGATGCGTCAAACGGCCACCATTAAGGTCTTCACCCATTACGATCGACCACGCACATCACGCTTCAGTCTACTCAAGCTTCTCTCCCTCTCGCACCACAAAGTCGCCCAACTCGCCTGCATGTATTCGTACCAGTCGACATCGCAGCAGCACTACTCGCCTCCGCCTCCAGTAGGGCAGCAGCAGTATGCGCAGTCTCCTCCGTATGGGCAGCCAGTGACTCAAGGCAGTTATGCTGGCGCAGGCCAGTACGCCTCGACGAGTGGGGGTAACGAATATGCAGGGCAGCAATCGCCGCCGCCGCCTTATGGTGGTCAGCAGCAGCCGCCGGTGCCCATGTATGGTGCCGAGGCGCCGTATGGCGGGTATGGCCAGCCTGCGCCTGCTCATTCGCCTGCGCCGATGTATGGCTCAGCCAGCCACGCTGAGTATGGCAACACACAACCTCCTCCTTTCTATCAACAGCACCAAGCACACCCTCAGCAACAGCACTACCAGTCTTTCTACTCATCTCCTCCCCCTCCTCCAGCTTCTTACTCCCCTCCTCCTCAGCCGCAGCAACAGCCACAGCCTGGTCCCTCGCTGCCTTACAATATCGGAACGGATCAGAATGTCTTTCGAGGATACTTCAGTCACGAGCTCAAACAGCTGACTTTCAATTCAAAACCCATGATCAATGGACTTACCATACTCGCGCATGAACACGCTACTAGAATGGCTCCGATCGTGTGCCAATGCTTGGAAGAGCATATCAGACAGGTAAGGAATAGCTCTTCCATTTCCTTTCCTCCTTTGGAATGTCTTTCCCACCACGATGCTATCAAGTCGGCTGTGCGAGGGATAGCAACCCACAAGCAATATAGTTTGGAAGAAGCTGCGGTTGCTAGACAGTTGTATCGCGTCTTACCAAGGTCCGAAACGTGGCGAGTTTAGCCTTGTCGCTTCACTGAAAGTGTATAAGGCCACTTTCTTGTCGACTAAAGCTTGCTGAGCATACTCTGAGCGAAAGCTTGTGTACCACTCACTCCGCTCATTCGACTTTACACGTCCCTCTCAGTATGGAATGGTGGCATGTCACCGGACTAATGGTGAGCTTGTGATGTCTGATCAAGAGGCTCCAACACTGCCGCTGACATATTATTGCCCTGCCTATTTCTTCTGAATCTGTCTGCTCTCACTACTGGATGCTTTATTTCCGCCCTCTCTCGTTTTCTTTCAATGCATGATGTTGTACACTAGGTCCTTTCCAAACTTTACTTCATACTGCCGTATGCGTCCCTAGTATTGCGGAGTATTCCATTCTGCTTGTCGTAGGACTCGTAGTTTTTCCTGATCCTCCACAACACCCTCTCACCCAGTTCCGAAGCCTCGACTCGTATCTCTGGCTGACACGATATTCCATTTCCCTGTTTGTTACGCTCTTCTATCGTATCATTGGCATGGGGCTCCGTCCATACTTTCCTGATCTGTAGACCCATCCATCAACAAAGCTACCTGCGATGTACCTGCTGGACTCTATTTGCAAGAATATTGGACCGCCCTATACACATCTGTTCTCAAGAACCATAGACCGTATTTTCCTAGGAGCTTACCAGTACGTCTGACTCTGATGCTCAATACATTGCTGAGCTGCTCAACCTTTCATCCGCTAAATCACTAAATGTATATTCCTTACAGTGATGTCGATCCTCAGACAAAAGTGAAGCTTGAAGAATTGCTTGGAACATGGCGAACTGGTGGACAAGATGGGGGAGAGCTGTTCAAGTTACTTCCGAACGCTCCAATGGGAACATTACCACCGCAGAGGATTATCGAAGATGCCTTATTTGGTCGCCCAGCTCCGGCTCCTGTCCCAATTCCAGTTCCCATGCCACCTTCTCCTCCGTTCCAGAATGGTGGACAAACATACAACAGACAAAGTCCTCCTCCTCCTCATATACCCGCGAATAATTGGCAACAACAGCAACCACGGCCTCCAACTCCACCTAAACAGTACAATGATACCTCAAACCTCGAAAAAGCAGAAGTTTTATTCGATATTCGAAAAATGTTGGAATTGAGAAGAAGTCAACTTGTTGCTAATCCGCATAATCGAAGCAATCTCGACCAAATCAATACTCTGAAGCAGGTACGTGGCCATCAGCTTTGTCTGTCAGTTTTTTGTGAAGATGTTTTGAGGCTGACGTTTTCTTCTTATTAACCAGCTTGAGATGCTTATAACGAATACTATCCTGGATAACGCTCAGATCGCCCAAATCCGAGAGCAGTTGGCAAACATAGCCCCCAAGAAGGGTCAACAAGGGACCTCGCCCAAGCGCGAGCATGATCATCGAGACGGCAAGAGGCAGCGGCTCATGTCACCCCAGCAGCAGCAGCCGTACTCCGCTCGTGGCACACCTCCTCTGGGCAGCGGTTTCGACCTCGCTGCGCTCGCTTCCAGGCTTAATCCCGATATCATCAGGACTGCCTCTGCACAAGGTAGCCGAGCTAGTGTAACTCCACCACCTTCTGCTGGTTTCCACCCAGGACCAGGCGCCGGTCTGCCCGTGAATCCAATCACCCATTTCGCAAATTCCGCATTGCCGGGAACAGCAACGCCTCCAAGTATTCCTGCTGTTGCTGCTCCTGCGCAGGCAGATATTATCAACGCCAATGCATTTGCCGCTTATGAGCATCATCGAGTTCACTTCACTGTTCAGCTGCAGTCGAGTGACATAGCGCGATATAGACCTGGCTCCCACGCTCTGCTCTATGATGCCATGCCGCTGCGTTGCGGTCAGTGCGGTAATCGATATCTCGACTGTCCCCTTGGTAGGGAGCGCTTGGATAGAGACTTGGATAGGCATTTGCGCATTTCGAGAAGGTATACAGAGGGAGTGGGTGCCCAGAGAGGTATCGCTCGCGCATGGTTCACTCTTGAAGAAGTGGGTTTACTGTCGCTCCAGCAGCGCACTTGAAAAAACAACCGACTGATTTAAACCGCAGGAATGGGTTCTTCCTCCAAGCAAGATTCTGCCTTCTGCTGCCGTGCTTCAGGCCGACATGGCAAAGAAGAAAGCCGAAAGCACAGCTCAGCTGTTGAACAAGTTTGTAATGGTACCTCCTACCGCTGCTACAGACGAAGAGATATCTCGCTGCCCGATCTGCAAGGAGACGTTCAAGAATGAGTACTCTGAGGAGGAAGAGGATTGGGTGTGGCGCAATTGCATTGAGATTGACGGCAAGGTGGGTCTACTGCTTACTGCACCTTGATGCTCCTTTCACTGACTCCCAATGCCGCGACAGTACTACCATGCAAGTTGTAAGGCGGAGCAAGAGGAATAGCAGGGTTCTAATACGCGTAAGCTGCTGAGTAGGAGTGATATTTGTAACATGCCCATATGTAGTATCAGCCATACCCATATTATGCCGCAATTCATCTGCAATTTCGTTGCATGTTTCGATGTGTGAAGGGCCGTTCGAAAGGCAAATCACCTCCTTCCTTCCTTCCTTTCCCCGCGTGTCAGCTTAACTCCACATGGAACTCGCCCGAACGTGTGGCGGAGTTTGTTGGTCCTGTGACTTCGAAGTGTCCGCTCGACGGCTCGGGTGACCTTTGTTCCTTGGCTTTGCAATTGGCATCGTATCTCACAGCAAGACGGTGTTCGTGTGCCACTCTCGCGTCCTTCTTTCCCACTGTCCAAAATTCATACAGCCTCGCTTACCTGCTTCGCCCAACCCGTCATGAATACCACATCGTCGAAGTTCTTGACATCAAGTCCGCGCAAGGTTTCGGTCATTGGATGCCCTTTCAGCGGTGGGCAGCCCAAAGCTGGCGTGGATAATGGTCCTATGCGATTGGTGGAGGCTGGACTGTGAGCGAAGTCCTGTAACGAATGCTGTAAATGTTGTGCTGAAGTGTCACTTTTCCTCAGGCTTACCGATGTCAAGAACCTCGGTTGGGCGATAGACTTCGCAGACCACCATCAATTCCAGACAATCGATGAGAAGGACGACCCACCCATTGGAATCCTGAAAAGACCTCGTCTGGTGTAAGTCTGCCTTCTTAGCTTTGGCAATTGATGTGAATGCCAGCTCAACGTGATCGGACGCAGTTCAAAGACAAATGAAGATGTGGCTCAAAGCGTATACCAGTCTGCAAAATCTGGCAATCTAACGCTGACACTTGGAGGTGATCATTCACTGGTGAGCTGTTGTATGTGCTGGCTCCGACGAATCGCTGAGATGTATTCGCAGGCCATGGGAACCGTCTCAGGTACCTTCAGACACTACCCAGAAGCATGTCTTCTTTGGATAGATGCACATGCAGTACGTCATGCTTCAGATTGTCTACGCGCGATTTATTCTTACGCACCTCTACAGGATATCAATACGCCAGGGACCACCGTACGTCCAGGCCTGCCTGGATCAGTTACTTGCGGAACCTGACCCTGTACTTATCTGCAGGAATCTGGCAATCTCCATGGTTGCCCTGTCTCTTTCCTAATGGGTCTGCCAGGAACGGACATCCCGGAATTCTCTTGGATCAAGCCGGTCCTCAAGCCCGAGAGAATCGCTTACATCGGCTTACGAGACATCGATGCTGGAGAAAGGAAGATCCTGAAGGAAAACAGTAAGCTATGGTCAACCTGGTGTTCATTAGTAATACTAACGGGTCACTCCGCAGAAATTACTGCTTATTCCATGCACCATGTGGACAAGTACGGCATTGGACGCGTCGTCGACATGGCTCTGGACGCCGTCAACAAGGATAGAAGCCGACCAATTCACCTCTCATTCGATGTTGATGCTTGTGATCCTTCGGTTGCACCTAGCACGGGTACACCAGTAAGGCTCTGCAGATCCAGTACTTCAAGGCATGGACACTGAATCTTCCTGCAGGTGCGAGGTGGTCTGACCTTCCGCGAAGCCCACTACATCGTAGAAGCTATCGCCGAGACTGGTTTATTGGTATCTTTCGATATCATGGAGGTCAACCCGACTCTAGGTACTAGCCCAGAAGCCGTTGAAGAGACGGTCAACATTGGAAGAAGTCTCGTCAGAGCCGCGCTTGGTATGTATTGCTCGGCTCGAGCTCCACCCAAATGAAATTGCTAATACTATGTCAATGAACCAGGTGAAACACTTTTATAAACTGCTAACGTCGGTTCGTATGCTACTTCTACCTCATATGCACTACAATCTAGACTTCAGTGTAGAACAAGCGAAATACATACCCTTGTCTCGAGCATCAGTTCGAGACTCGTTTGTCAAATATCAAGCTCTTCATCGTCTGCAATGCAACTTCAGAGTACCCAACATCATCGTGGCCCTGTAAATTTCGGTGTACTGCGTTAGACGCTACGATCTACAGCACGACCTGCAGACTGCTCCACTCACCCCGAAGTGCATCTCCAAGAATTGAACGTTGAGATCTTTGCGAGGAGAAGCAAGCTTGTCTAATCGGACAAATTGCCCGATGGATCTCGTCTCCACTGTATAAGATTGTTCTGAAGTCCGACTGGCGTCCTGGCAGAGGTGCTTAAACAAACTCTCTGAGTGTTCGTAAGGTATTGTGCCATCTCTAATGCAGTGTATCAACAGAATTGGACATCGGATATCCTGTGTGACAGTAAACCAACGTATTTAGCTGGGGATGCCTAAGTTATGCTTGCCGCGTTCACGTACGCGGATGACACTAAGCGTGTCAAAATCCGCATCGAGGAAGCTAAAGAGGTATTCTTTTGGGCAATACTGTATTATCAGAAATTACCCTTCGACAGCCAACGAGAACAGGGTACCTACCTCGTATCTTTCCAAAGTAGCGCAAGGGCTGTAGTACAGGTATGAATTCTACTAACTTGTATGTCAGAAGTAAATCACGTATTGATGTGAATGGGGCTGTCAAGATCAACGCTCTTGGTGTGATGCCTGGAAAACGGCGTCAGCATCGTTAGTCGTTGAGGAAAGTCTGGAAACTACCTTCTGAAGCGAGACTGCGCCCCGCCAGTGCGCACGCGACACCAGTGCCCAAGCTCTGCCCTGCAACTACAATCTGCGAAGGTGGCACGCCGACGTCTATCGTCGGGAAAAACATTGCCTGTCAGCATCTAACTGTGGTTTAGATCTAAATACCCCACACTGACCCTGTGTAAGCCAGTTCCACACAGTACGGGCATCGAGAATGAGACCTTCTTCGCTAGGGTTAACATCTGAAGAATCTCCAAATCCACTACAAGCAAAAGCAAGCATGAGTCATACACTTGCTGTACGCTGGACAGCAAAGTATGAGGTTAGCTCACCGGTAGTCGAGTGTGACAAAGTTCATATCCATGGGAGCAGAAGAGGCATGCCTTGCCAAGTGCTTCCGATGACCTTGAACCCGATTACCGGCATTGCCATGCATATAGAGCATCACACAATGCTTAGGATCCCTATGCAGAGCTTCAGAAATAGGAGAGCATCACGGAAGCCGGTGCTACAAATATACCTTAGAGCGTCATTGAAGACAGAGTCCGGTAGCGCTGCGTCCGCACTGTACCCGCAGCTGATTGATAGCGGCATAGCATACCACACGCCTGACCATACTCGTCAATCGCGCATATACCCACACGCAGCACTCATTTACTGACCGATACGGAACCCATCAGGTGTGTGCAGGTAGAAGTTGCGGACCCGGTTTGCTATGATAAAGAAAAGCAGGTGATGGCAATGTCAGAACATGTATGGATGCCAACGAGCTAGCTGCAACTTTACGAGCAAAACCTGTGAAGCGCTTATCAGCTCTTATCCTTGCAACATAAGCTCAAGTCACAGCGCACCAAACACCTCGGGGTTGTTGAATTCTGGCTGTATAAGGCGGCATGTCAATACGGGACGCTTTAACCTCAAACGTAGACCAGGCTAACGTAAAGTGGCCAACGCGCTTTATGCAGAAACAGCATCCTTCCAGCAAGATCATGCGTTTCAGAAAGCATAGGAAGTTTCTGACGTAGACGGTTATCAGCTTACTGTCGCCGTATGAATGGGACGGTCAATGATGCGAGGAATAGCACGTAGAGGACGCTCGGTATTAAAACCAGGCGCGCGACATGCACCCAGAAAGGCGCGTTCCATATTGAAGGAGATGGCTGACAGCTTGACGGCGGTAGTAGAGCATTGTCCATGAGGGTGTTGCCGCAGATGCCAGCAGTGTGCTGCAGGATCTACAGAACAATGAACAATTTTGCCGGCCCCGATCATACAATTGACTATATGGAGGGAGCGGAGGGACGCTTGCAGCCTTTACCGAGCACCCAATACTTTCCTGCAAGATACGTATGTGGCATGGCTCCTATTAGATGTCTCTATCTCATCCTTACACGCAACACAAGCGGATGTCGACGCCACGAGCAGAACATGGTATCACGAGAGTTGAGTTTCAGCGGCGAAAATATGCCCAAAGCCGTGGTCCACCCTAAAGTCACCCGACCTTCCGAGCTGTACATGTATACTGGCTTTGGGGTAGGCTTTTTGCCAAAAAAAAACCGTGATGCTGAGCTCGAACACGAGTCAGTGGACGAGTCCCCGCGAAACCTAAGCAACAATACCCATGCTCTCTTTGATATTACTGCTTCATTCAATTCCAACTTGTCACTCTAATTTCAACTGTTATATCTTAGAGAGCATGGAGAGTTGATATTGTTACATATACAAGAATGGTTCACCGCTACTACTGGGAAAAGAAGACTTCGTTCTGCTAACTTTGCAAGGGGCTATTTGGATATCGGAGCGATGAGAGGTATAGCTGAGGGATTGTCGACTTGAGTCCTGGAGACTTTTGCACCGCGAGGCGACTTTTCGTTTCTGCATACTGCGCACCATCAGAACATACGAAGGTGCTCAGCTGCCTAACACCACGAAAGGGCAAAGCACGCCTCTCAAGCACGGTCATGCATGCTTTGAGAAGCAAGTCGCTGCTCGAGAACTGCGGGAAGATATGAGTTTCATAAGCTGGCGGTCGTTAGGAACACATTGCAAAACCATATGATCTTACCCTTCAGGGATTCTTCCCTAGCGATCAACTCTTGTCTCTTCTCGCTGATCTCCCTCTGTACCTTCAGTTCAATTTCTCTCAATTTCTCTTCTTCCCTTCTCAGCTGTTCCTCCTTCAATCTAACAGATTGAGTAGCCATATCTTCGGGCTGAATCGAAGCAGACGAGATATCCTGAGCGCTATATCCACCAGGTGACAATGGATTAGAACTGTCCGATCCATTGAGGCCATTGACGGTTCTAGATAGCTTTTCAGTTCGGTAATTCTCGTATAGGAAATCATGTGTGATTTCTTTAAGATCCGTCAGATGTGTATTGAGGAGTGCTGAGCGAAGACGGGCGAAATCGCTGTGCTGAGGATTGTCAACTTCGACTATGCCCCAGGGGTAACGACGAGCTCGGATGAATTCTCCTCCGCCGATATCAATCTCGCCTTCACTGCCAACTATGGCGAATGGCATCAAGGCCTATCATCAAAGCCAAGTCAGCTTTCCTTGGATCTAATTGACAGCCAGCTTGATGACTCACTCTTAGCTCGCTATTGTCTGCGATGGTGTCCTCGTCATCCTCCTCAACGTCATAAGGGAAATTGTACACAGGGATACCATAGTACTCGATATCTTCCATGATCTGATAGAGGGAGAGGTTCCTTAGCTGTGTACTCACTACGCAAGGCGACGAGCCGGGCTACTCACTCGTTTCTTGAAGGCGGCAAGCTCGGTAGGCGTCAAGCCGTCAGCCTTGCCGATGCAGGGAATGACATTAACGCGCGGCGATAAACGTCTCATCAGCTCGATGTCAATTTCACGAAGGCTGTGGAAAGGGACAAAGGTGGATGAATATGTCAGCAGCGAGCCCTTTAGAGTAACTTCAAGCAAAGTAAGCTGACTAGTGACCCGATGGAGGGATAAAGTACAGCAGAGCATGTACTCGGTTATCCCTAAATCGCGGATTTCGCTTGATTCTTGACTCTTCAGCTAGAATATCGTCATATTGGCGTTCTAGATAGCCGACAATCTCTTGGAATCTGTAAGTACCAATGTGAAGCTGATCAATACTTCTATACAATCGGATTTATATATGTATAATGGTACGCACGAATCGCTCGAGTCGATAGCGGTGCCGAAGCCCGGTGTGCTGAGAAAAGGGAGGCAAGGTAATAGATGGGTCAGAGTGCAGCCAAAGCAAGTAAAGACCATTCTCGCTCACTCCACAATCGTCAGCGATATCCTGACACCTTCTTCTTCGAGTTCTGTGTGCCTATACTGTTAGGGTGAATGGGCCTTGTCAAATGCAAGAGAACAGGAGATGGGACTGACCGACAGTAACGGGCTACAACGCGAGACGATCAGTACAGAGCGTGTAGTAGGATATGTGATGGCACTTCCGCACCTTGATCTTTAGATCAGCCTGCTCGCCGTGAACATGCTGGAGGACGTTGGATTCGCAGAGGGTGTTGACGAAGGTGGTGGTGCCCGTTCCAGAGGTGCCTGTGAAGTCGAAGCAGCTAGACTGAGCATCATACTCTCGTAGGGTGATCTTGCACACTCTAGCAACTGACCGACTGTGTTGTGTTGCGATACATGAATGAATTGAGACGGTTGTTGCATAATAGATATCACGCGTTTAGCTGATGCAGCTTTACGAGCATGGAGGGCGATACTGTGCTAGACTGACCGACTGCGTGGACAGGCATGGGTCAGCTATGCAGTATGATTCAGTATGTGCTGCCTCCACTCACCCATCAACGTGAATTGCAGACCTGCAGGACATCGTCGTTGTCGCCAGCAGTGAGTGCACGGGGTCAGCGATAGGGCTCCAGCTATTCATGCATGTCGCGGACGAGATGCAGCTCACCCTTCTTGACATTCTTCCTGCGACTGAACGATGCAGCGGAGGGTGCGAATGACGAGTTCATTGTATGTTATGACATTTGTAGGGGTGTAAAAAAGCAGTGATGGCCCTTGAGCTGCGTGTCTGGCTGGTCCTGGGCACACGGGCGGGAGAGAGGCGCAGACGCACCTTGCAGCGGGAGCCATGGCGGGGCTGGAGTGTACTGGCTGATTGATGAGGTTGGTATTACAGTCAGATCAACAACAAGCAGCTCCAGCACGCTCGTCTACACTTTTGCTACGTCCAAGTGGCCCTTGCGTCGGCTGCTTTGGACCTTTGCAAGGCTTCGCAGAGGTGGCAAATAGTGGTAGGGATGGGAAGCAGGGAATCTTCAAAGAGACATGTCTTGAAATGCTTTAACTACTGCATCAAGGTATTCAAGGCGGTAGACTGACCATTATTCGACATTACTAAGTCATCTCATGAATGACCTCGCCCTCTGATAGTATAAACAACATGTAATCAGTCGTGTCTAAGACCTGCAGATCTAGATCTGCCACTCTCTCTAGCGTGCTCTCTGACATGTACTCTACCATGAAACAACATGCTTCATCGTCTTTATGCCTGCGCTTGTGCAATTGCATTCAGCGCGCTGCCCGCCTTCAGCCACCCAAGCTGACCGCTACTCATCGTGTGGTTAACATCTATGATTTCCTCCCTTCCATCTCTCTTTTTCACTATCGCTTTAAGCTGCGCCTGTTCATTCCCTCTGAGTAATTCATTGAGGCCGATGGTATCAATCAGATCCCCGGAATCAATCTTTTCATAATCATCCCAATTGTTGAGAGTTAATGGCAGAATCCCTTGCTTCTTCAAGTTCGTCTCGTGCATACGGGCAATCCATCTTGCCAGCACTATCTTTTCTCCTAGATAACGTGGCTGAAGCGCAGCATTTCGTCCAGATGTCGCTCGAACCGAGCTGCCCACCCAACTGGCAGCAGAGGTGTAGCTCGGGCAGCACTCTTCATCGCTGCGAAGAGAGCATCGGGATCGGGCATGCCAGCAGGGAGTTCGAACGCCATTGTTCGGTGGAGCAGGCGTGTTAGACAGACAAATAGACAAACAATGCGAAGGATGGATCAAGTAGGGATCAGTGCATTCAGCGAAAGAGAAGGTCACAGAGATGCAGACAACCATCACGTCGATTACAGCTGGCAGCCATGGACGCCTGACGACACTCTGCATCCCTGCTAAGCTACGCGTTGTCGTCACGACGAGCCCTCCTTTCCTCTGCTGTAGCTCCAGGTGGCAAATCGGATCGGCTGAGCGACCGACACAGAGTCACGTGACTTCATCCGCCTGCCTTCCTTCATTCCTATCATACATATCTGTTCTTCCTCTCTTACGCGAGAGAGAACGTGGTTCATTGCTTTAGGGATTGAGCGATGGCATTCAGCGCACTGCCTGCTCGTAACCAGTTGGCCTGACTACTGTTCATCGTGTGCTTGACATCCAGAATAAACTCCCGTCCGTCTGACTTCCTGACCCTCACTTGAAGCTGCGCCTTTTCATCTCCTCTGAGCAGTTCATTCAATCCTATAGTATCAAGAAGATCTCCGGAACCTATCTTGTCGTAATCATCTTGGTTCTTGAACGTCAACGGCAAGATTCCTTGCTTCTTCAGATTCGTCTCGTGGATCCTAGCTATTGAGCGTGCCAAAACTAGCTTCTCTCCTAAAAATCGTGGTTGGAGTGCGGCCTGTTCCCGTGCTGATCCTTCGCCTATATTGCTATCTCCAACAATAAACCAAGATTGGCCTCTAGATTTCCATCTTTTGGCCATTTCAGGAATAGTATCTATCTCTCCATTATTCTCGTAATCGATAGCTTGATTGATCTCTCCAGTCTCATCGTTCATTGCGCCGATGAGGGTGTTCTCCGCGATATTCGACAGATGTCCCTTGTATTTGAGCCAAGGACCAGCAGCTGAAATCTCATCGGTTGTGCATTTACCTCCGACTCTCAATAGACACCTAACATTCTCGAATTCAAGCTTGGTATTAGGGTCATTGATCTGGCCTGCTGTCCAGTGAGGAGCGAAAGGTTTCAATAATTCCAATCTGGAACTTGATGGATCAATGACGATTTCAGTTTCGGGTTCGGGGATAGGATTTGAAGTAGGTAGGTATGAAGTATTCCCTTCTGTGAATCCAGCAGGAGGCAATTCGACACCAGAGGGCGGGTCAAATTTGAATGGCTCTCCTTCCGAGTCCAGCAGAGTATCCGTGATGGGGTTAAAGCTTAGTTTACCGCTGAATGCCATAGCAGTGACGATATCAGGAGAGGCTAAGAAGTTCATAGTCTTCTTATTGGCGTCGTTTCGGCCCTTGAAGTTTCTGTTGAACGAGGTAAGAATTGCGTTCTCTTCGCCTTGGCAATCTTTTCTGTCCCATTGGCCGATGCATGGACCGCACGCATTAGCCAATACTGTCGCTCCCACATTCTCTAGTGTCTCTTTCAGTCCATCACGTTCTATCGTAGCGTTGATGAGCTCTGATCCAGGCGTGCACATGAACGGTGTTGCCGCCTTCAAACCTTTAGCTTCCGCTTGCTTGGCTATGGAGACTACTCGTGTGAGATCTTCGTAGGACGAGTTGGTGCAAGAGCCAATCAGAGATGCGGAGATGCGATCTTGCCATCCTTTCTCTTTGACCATTTGACCGAACTTGCTGAGTGGTGTAGCGAGATCTGGTGTATGTGGGCCATTACTGCGAAAAAAGTTAAAGTAGCGTTAGCTATGCAACAGCGTTATGCTTGATTCAGGCAAACGAACAGATGTGGCTCCAACTCCGACAAGTCGACTGAGATATGTTGATCATACTCAGCACCATCATCCTTCTGCAAGAATCCCTTCGCAGCAGCTTTATCCGCCTCCAGTGCAACTGGCCCTCTGCCAGTTGCATGCAGGTAAGCCCTCATGCTGTCATTATAAGGGAAGGTAGAAGTAGTGGCTCCAACTTCTGCGCCCATATTTGCGATAGTAGCTAGACCAGTGCAGGATTGATGTGCCAGACCTGAACCGTAGTATTCGAGAATATGCCCTGTACCGCCCTTGACGGTAAGCTTGCCGGCGATGTGAAGGATAAGATCTTTGGGCGTTGTCCAACCAGACATCTTTCCTTTTAGCTCTATTCCAATCATCTTGGGAGCTTTGCATTCCCAGGGTGTATTGGTCATGGCATCGCTGCGCAGATACTACATCAGCATAGCTCAACGTTCGCTGCCAGCAACGGCCCATTACTCACACTGCATCGGCACCACCGACACCGATGGCGATGGCACCCAATCCGCCAGCGTTCGGAGTATGACTATAATGCAAGGAACAATTTAAGCAAGAGAGCTGGAAGGCCTCGAGCTGATTCACATACCTATCGCAGCCGAGCATAAGTAGACCCGGAGCGGAATAGTTTTCGAGGACGATAGAGTGAATAATACCACTACCTGGTCCCCAGAATTCGATACCAAACTTTCGGGACCTGCATAAATGAGGAAAACCGATAGTCAGTGGCGAGACATCTGGGCAGACTGCTAAGCCACTGAGACTGCAGAGACCCAACTCACGCGCTCTCCAAGAAGTTGAAGACCTCCTTCTCCGAAACTTGAGCTCTCTTCAAGTCTGCTTCTGCACCAGCAAAAGCCGAGATGAGGTGATCGCAGTGTATGCTTGTAGGGACGGCTGTTCTATCGGCTCCACAAGTTGCGAACTGCAGGATGGCCATCTGAGCACTTGCATCTTGCAAAGCTACTCTATCAGGTCTAAGCTTGAGGTAAGCATCACCTCTGAGCTTGCCAGCTTGCACGCTCGTGAGATCTTCCACATTTGACAGATGCGAATAGAGAATCTTCTCGGAAAGAGTCAAAGGCCGCTTGAGGATGGCTCTGACGCGTTCCAGCTGAGCGAGCAGGTGCTCGTATGGCGGGGTAAGAGTACTGCAGTCCTTTGTGCGGATCTGAGAGCCTTGAGGAGCTTGCTTCGATGGTGCATGCGTTGCATATCCAGCTGCTGTCCAGACAGCGCGTCGGCTTAAAACTGCATGGGCTCTTCTCCCCTGGGCGAGCGAGGCTGACCCGGACAAGCGTGGGACAGGCATGGCTGATGTGACCGCAAGCAAGGATGGCCTGTTCAGAGTGGTACACCTGCGCCTCACGTCTATGTCGCTTGCTTCCAGCTGTCCAAGCGGTCGCCGGGCGAATTGCAGTCCTGCCAATTCCTGCCAAATTTCGCCACCATTGTATGCGTTCGGACTTTCGCGGGTGAGCCGCCGGCTTCTTCTTGTCAGGGGTGTGGCGAAGTATGCAGGGACCTCTGGACTGCAGCGACTTCTACAGTCCTGACATCAATACCGTATCCTGAACATGGACGTCTTTCCGGAGCCATTCTACACTGTCCGCTTGGAGTGCTCGATTCCTGCATGGCGGCATCTGACGGTTCTCCTCGCAGTTCTTCGTCTACATCGAGCCACTTGCTACTATAGCCGGAGCCATCTACGCGTGGTTCATGCCGGCCATCTATTACGGAAATCTTCTGCCTTCTAACACATTATGGACCCGGCTAGTGGCCCAAGAAAGTCCGCAAGCGGGTGTGATGGCCATCAGACAGCTTGGGAATTGTGCGCAGCTGTGCTCTGGCATACACAGATCTATGCTGATGCCTTACAACAGGCTATCTTATTCTAGCATGCATGTGAGCTGCCAGGTTCTGCCGAAATGCTAAGTATTATCGCTAACCAAGTACCTCAGGTCTTTCTTCATCTTGCCGAAGCTGGTTAGACTGGGCAAAGATGGTCAAACCACCACCAGTGTTTTGCGAACGTATTTTGTAATCCTCGCTTTCGCAGACATCACGCATGTAAGTCTTTCACTTACCTGGAAAGTCTGTGAGGGACGTTCTGACAAGGCTACGTGCAAGATTCTCGCCACATTGGTCGATCTAGGACCAGCTCGATGGCAGCTATCGACATGGAACATGCTTGCACATGGCAATACGACACTAGTAGTCGGTCTATTTGCTTTCAGAATGTGGTACTTTATATATTCTTCGAAGCTACAAAGCGAACGCTCAAAATTGAAGACCCCTTAATCTTGGAATGGCACGAAGTTAAAGCGAGATCACTTATACCCTCACGCTTTGCAAAGGCAATTCGCATGTATTCGGACTAGCCATGCACAATTAAGCCGCTGCGCGCTTATTTGGACCGAACAAAGACAGAGTCACTATCACTGCCTGAATCGATCGAATGACTATTGACTTGTCCTTTTGAACTCCAGAATTCCTTTCGCTCTGCCAGTCTCTTTCTTTGCGGTGAAGTAGCTCTGCCCCTTCTAACATTTGCATTGGTAAGCTGTTGCTCTACTGCAGCTCGCTCGGAAGATGACGCAGAGCTCGATATTTCCATATCCGACGATGTCGTAGTCTTGGCTTTCTTCCTAGCGCTCGTCGTCTTCTGCTTCGCACTGGCAATAGTAGCGGCATTATTGGGTTCCTTATTGTTCTGAGTAGTTTGGTCTTGTGGAGCAGTCTTCCTGCCACTGTCAGCCAGAACCACTTCAATGTCGGAACTCGAGCTGCTCCCGGTGAATTCCTTTCGTCCATTAGGCACATACTTTGCTTCTGAAGCTTTGGCACCTGTAGATCCTTTCTTGACTGCATATCGAGAGTCCGACGAGTCGCCATCGACGGCCTTGCCCTTGCCCTTGGCAATTGCAGAGAATTTGGCCGGAACAGGCGCAGTGTCAGAACCGGAATCCACATTGATGTAGGTAGCAACTTTAACGTCAGGAGTAGGTCGCCGACTCGCTTGTGTAGATGCATCCGCTCGACGAACTTCCACCCCTTTCGCAGCTGGCGGGTTGTGATTTGATATCTGTGAAGCCGTTTGTATCTTCGCCCTTTTCTTAGCTTTAACCTTCGAGCTGGCGGTCGCATCGCCAGGGACGCCTGCCGCTGTACCTGCCAATGCAGGTATCGCACCTTTAGGAGGCACAGAAGCCTTCGCTTTGATTTTAGCTGCCTTCGCTGGCTTTGCAGGGCCAACCGGTTGCTGTGTGATACCGGTCAACGCCAATTCACGAGCGATATTCCTGCTCTTCTCAATCTCGGCTGTTACGCCTACTATCGAGCCTAGTAAGCTCTTGCGACATTCATCAACCTCATCTTTGCCTTCTCCAGGAATAGCTCGTCCCGATAATGTAGGCAATTCTCTTCCTGATTGTGCGGCTGCTATGCGAGCTAGAATAATCGACGCCCGCACGTACACGGCATAGGAGAGAACTTCGAATGCACCACCTAACGACATTTGTACTGCTCTGATATTATGCGAGCCACCAGAAACATCGTTTACTACAGAGAAAGGTAAGCGCAAATCTTATGACACTTCCAACGATGTGGCTCACTTGGATTGGCAGGATCTTCAATAGACAACAGATACGGCTGCTTCGGGTTGTTCCAGCCTCGTCTTGATTTCGAGTAGTACGACCCTCCGCCCGATACGCAGATGCCCACTTCTTCAAAATTGAAGTGCTTGCCGTACAGCTCTAGGAACTCGATGAGCATAGTACCAAGGTTCTCATATGGGTCGATCTCCTTCTTTTGCAGTTTCGGATGCAGCTTAGGCGGGTCGCAGGTCAGCCCGCTTGTGACAGCCACAAGGATTATTGTTCGAGGAACTCACTTGTAGGAAAGAAATCACGAGGCAGATTATACTGTAGCTTCCCAGTCCACCAGAGTAAACTTCGTTCATGTTTCTTTGGCTCAGAAATGCCTTAGTCACCATGATCAGGGATCTCGCAGGTTCTTCCCCAACTTCCTTAAACAACTGCATCACTCGCTTTCCTACCTGTATTCCGTTCATCTGGTTGAGCGAGATATCAACCTTGAAGCCGCCTTGAACGGTTACGAACTTGATGATCGGGATACGAGCTTTAGCGATGACGACTATGTCCCTACCAATTCTCGTTCTTGTAAGTAGGCCTGATATGTTGTAGAGTGCTCGTTTCTGGCTTTTCTTCTCGCATGATATTGAAGGGGAGACGATGACCAGATCAATGTCACTGGTATCGCAGGAACAGCATTTAGATTTAGAAGTTGTATCAACGAAGAGTTGCGCTCACCCCGTAGGCAGATACAGTCTAGTTTCAAAGGATCCGAAGGCATGGACCTGTGCGTCGAGGTACGAAGATGTGATGAGACGTCGTATCAATTCCACAACGCAAGAGCGAAGCTCATGTTCTTGATCAGTTGGCGAGATGTATTCTGTATACGCCTTGATTTCTGCCGACAGCCTACAAATACGTGTATAACATTGTCAGCTAGCATTAAGGAGGATCAAGTCCCAAAGCGTGACCTACTGCTGAATCGCGCTCGCGTGTGCATCCCAGTCGACGTCTGCTGCCCACGGGCTGTCGTCGGCAACGCATAAGCTTAGTTCCATGGTCCTCTATAAATTAGGTAACATACGTCGTCTTCTCTACGTCTTTCAGCTTGCTTTTGCCTTGTTCATCAAGCACTTCGCCAATGGTACGCTTCTTGCCTTTAGGTCCACCATGATCCCTTCGTTTGCCTTTACCTTTACCACGGTAATCTTGAGCTTCCTCATCACTCAAAGCATCCTTGATTGAAATGAAGTCGTCTTGCTGGTTGAAGTCGCCTTGTAGTCTAGGTTTAGCTGGAAGACTAGGATGTGGCTGCCGAGACGCCGACGGCCCAGCTGAGCCAGCTGCAGCCCGCGGCATTATGTCTATATCTAATCACCAAGAGCCACCGGTAACAGCAGTAGCTCAGTGACCTTCGCCTGTTGGTGCGAGCGATAGTTAGACAACCTCCACAATTTTGACATTGCACGGGCGTGATCGAGCTCATGGGGACCGATACCAACAGGCTCCGTTATACTTGTCTACTAGTGACACCCAGGCATTCTAATACGTTTACAAGCCGATGATAAAGCTGCCTGAAGGAACCCACAACAACATGTTAGGAAAAACCAGTTACAAAACCGCCACCGGCGCGAGACCTAGTTCTTTCATCACGACCGGCCGCTCTCTACCTTCAGCGGGACGATTGCTAGCAAAATACGAGCGTATGGAATTGACACTCTCCTCGTCACACCACTTTACTCTCCAGCCTTTTTTGTCCATGAGCTGTCTGATTGTGCCCCAGCTTTGTCGAGCAATTGATGGGTATCCGAATAATGGATCGAAATGCTTCTCTAGCCATGCTACGGTTTTGGGATCTGCAGAAATACAATGGAAATTAGTTGGGATCCCTGTGCCGTAAAATCAAATGCAAACACTGACCAGAAGGATATCCGCTACCGAACTCTGAGCTGAAGTTAAGCTGTCCTTCCACTTCGTCAAACTTCCAAACCTGCATGAAGACATCTCGAGTAACCTTTGCTACTATACTTGCAGCTGATACGACAGGGAAAAGTGCATCTGCTTTCGGCACGACGGTGAACTGTAGTGTGGGAAAGATAGATTTCAATTTGGCTTCATACACTTCGTGCGGTCCAACAGGATCCACAAAGACCTGACATACGAGGCTCCGTCAGCTTGGAATGGATTCGATACGAGGTTCGCAACTGACATGCTGTATAGGGTAGTTCCGATCCAAGAAGTCGCGGATAAGCTGCACTGTCACATCTTGCGATTGCGCATTTCTACATAGAGCTTGTTAGTGCCGGCTGGCCGACGGGGAAACTTGCTTTAGCTCACAAAGAGTAGTTTGTACGCTGAAGCATCCCCGCTGATATGTCTCTTGGATGCATCACTCGCAGTCCGTACTGCATTCCGGTTGCCCTCGCTTTGCCACTCAGAATCTCTATCATAAGATTGCTTCTCTGGGCTTCGGTCAAAGCTTTACTGTCTGTAGCCGGGTGTATCAGCTATTCTTGTCTTCTAATTTGTGATATCTGTAAGACCGGAACTTACCAGCAAATCCCAGAGCCTTCAGTTCATCACTAGCGGTCGTAGGACACGCTACGCATCCGTACACTTGAGGACCTGTTGACGACGACATGTAGGCACATCGAAGAGAAGTGCCAGTATATCTAACCTACCAAGTACGGGTCCTCGGCCAGCTTCATCAATACCTAGAATCCATCCGCCTCTCTTGCCGTCGATATCGTCTTCGCTAGGCTCAAGAGCTGGGCCATCGTAGTTTCCAGCAGAATGCCATGAATACGAGGTCTGGAAGTTTCCGTCGGTCATACACGGTAGCTCTGGCAGCTCTACTTCTGCTGCACGCTTTCGCGAGCTCGAAGGTTTGGGGCCAGGCGAGTCCATCGGATCTCGTCTATACAAACAAGCGACGTGGTTTTGACGCGACTTGCAGGACACGAAGATCGTCAACACTTCTTGCGCCGGCACCGGGAGAGTCGAGTGGCTGCCTGAGACGGCTTAAGGGCCGCTATCAGCTAGATGATAATGTGCTCGAATTGCTTGGACAACAGCATACAGCTGAGTAGCAATTCCATGTCGACATAGAGGCCTGATCGGGGATCTGCCTGGAATCAAGCTGGGCGAAGTGGAGCAGCTCTGCTTTCCTCGATACCAGCCCCAAGCAGGAACATGCATCCAAGTGTCTAGAGTAGCTAGTCTAGCTGGACTCCCATCTACCCTGTCTCGATGGCCTGGGGCGGCCTGCTGTCGTTTCAAACACTCTTCTACCGATTGACAAACTACCTGTCTTTCACACAGGTAGGTAGCCAGCTTTCTCGCAACTCCAGCTATACACTGATGCAGATCTCACAACCTAGGTCCTCATCTACCTCCCTCTCTCCCTCGAAGTAGCCGGCAAACCATGTTTCCTCGCCCTGTCTGCCGCTCTCGCCGCCTACTACTTTCTGCAATCAACCGTCAACCTGTTACTGCATAACACACGCCTTCAGATTCTCACCAGCATCTTCAGTCCATTTCAGATATTAGCTATCCCTGGTATCCTTCTACTATTTCTCAATCTATATCATTCACCTTCAACAGCTGCCCAGTTTGGAACTGTCCTTAACTACGTGCCTGGAGTTTGGGAGACAATTTTACAGGCTCTGACACCGGTCTTTGAGGTCTTAGAAGGATTGTCCACTCTCTTAGTAGTTCAAGCACTTGGCCAAGTCTCGAGGTTCCTCATCGAGGAGCGTAATGAAAGCTTCCAATTCGTCTTTCTGGTTGCAGCTGCGGCGTGAGTCGTTTGAAACAAGCTGGGCTGTGGAAACGAATGATGGACTAATCGCTTCCAACAGGACGTACGTGGGCAGTGCGTTCTTCCTCTATGATTCGTATAAGTTCGCAGCCTCGACCCCCACAAGCGCCACCCTCATTGGAGTGTCACTGACGACAGTGATCTTCCTCACGTAAGTTAGCTGAAAAGTGCTTCCAAACTAACCGAGCGAATTGCAGCTGACCTTCTGCACGCACAGTGGAATAGCTTTCGCTCTCAGGAAAGGCAATGTCGTCGAGACAAGCTTGATGATGGCATATCTGGCTTTCCAGATCTTCTACCTTGCAGATGGTCCAGACCCGATGACCTACCTTGGATCTCTGCAGCAAGCGAGTCCTCCTCAGATACTGCAATCGTGAGCTATATCGGCAGTAGAAGATGATATCGTGCAAGTCACTGATCTAACTGGGCCTCAGTATAACCACGATCATCACCTTTTTTAGCAATATCTTTGGAGCCAGCTTAGACTTTATTATCGCTTTATACTCGGCTTTGCCTCTGCCTGTTATAGTGGGTCTTATTTATCGGATAGGTAAGTAAATGACTCGTAGCGAGCCTTTCAAAGACAGTCAGCTGAACTTTCGTACCTGTAGCCATCGTGTATGCAGCAGGACAGGTCGTCCTTGCTCTTCGAAGAGCGCAGACTGGCATCGATGATTATGAATTGGAGGACGACAAGGGAACGAAAGGCAGAGGCATGACACTGATCATATCGTATAGCAGATTGTACGGTGTAGTATCCCGTGTTTGATGACCTTGTCGTGACTGACACTCGCCTGTCTCTTTTCCAGCATTCTGGTTCTAGTGTACACACATCTTCTCTTGATCAACAGTCAGGGCATGCATCAGTTCTGGAGCTGGCTCAATGTCTTCATCACGCTCTCGCTATGGGCGGTGGAGTTGTTACTTAGCAAGGGCGAGAATGACGCGAATGTCGTGCGCGGGTTCCGGTTAAAGCAGGATTAGTGGGGAAAGCCTTGTAATTATATGGTACAGTAGTGGCGGTAGTGATTTACAGCACGCGCAAGAAAATCTGGAGATCAGCATGCCCGGGTTCCGAACGTACATAATACCATACATTTCCGGCTTGTTATCGAGGTTATCGGATTTTCGTGGACGCCGGACCTCAACGGCCGAAGGATAGAACGGACTCGCCAAGGCACAAAATGTAGCTTGGCGCGTTGCTCATTTTGCAAGCAATCTGCGAGCTGTGGAGTCGAAATGGCGACTGCGAATAATGTCAATGCTGAGCCTCACTCTTTGCTCCTGCTTTTCTGCTCATCCACTCTCCGAATAGCTCATTTGGACTTCTTGCCACTGAATTTTGGCAGGATTACAACCCTCGGCACCAGAAGGTCAGCCATAACATCAGAGCTTTGCAAGCGACCCATCCTCTCTCATGGGCGTCATGGAAATTAGGGCCCACGCAGACCCAGAGCGCAATGCTCATGTCAACGGCACAGACCCTGCTGGCTCCATGACCCAGAATGGAGACCTGGAGGCTGCTAAAGCCGATGGGGCAGGTGGGGAGAATTCGTGGAAGAGCAGGGCGATTGAGCATTTGAAGCAGGATATCGATGCCGACAAGGTGAGAAACAATTATTATCGTCCAGCTGAACAGGTCTTGCTGTCCTGTAGCGCTGCTACGAGCGGCAGGCTTTCGTCTGGGACTCGCCGATCGAGTCTGTCATGAATTAGCAGATATTGACGTCTCAATGGCTATGCTCCTGCAGTGCTCGCTTCAGCTAAGCTTCTTCTGTCTCATCACCGGTTGGCTCGATGGTATCTCCTTTGCTGCGGCTTTCATCTTTGCTGGTTTCCAGACGTAAGTTGCACTAAAGAAGCTGCGATTAGCGACGCAAGTCTCGAAAAACACAAATGAATGGCTAATCCTCATATATGTGTATTTTGATAGAGGAAATACAGTACAACTGGCAGCTGGTGTAGCAAGACTCTTCTCAGGACCAGATCAAGGCAGCTTCTTTCACCTTGCGGACCGTCTCGCAATTACAAGTTTGGTTTCCTTTGCCTGTGGCGCCTTTCTCGGGCGGATAGGCGACAGAATCGGTTCCAAGACTCGATTATGGGTCATGGGTGCTACGGCGCTACAATCAGGCTTCCTGATGGCAGCGTATGTCGCTCTCACATTCGCGGGCGCTGGATCGTACGCTACGGACAGAGGCGACCTTGCATGGTACACTGCGCGAGCGTATGTCGCCCTCGGCTTCATGTCGGCAAGTTTGGGCATGCAGGGTATCGTTGGTAAACGCTTGAATACGCATTATGGCACAACTGTCGTCCTCACTACGACATGGTGTGAACTTGTCGCGGATCCAAATCTCTTCCGCTTAAGACCGTTAGTGCCCCTTGTATTCGAGTGCAATTGTACGAGGTTCATTTGCTTATTTTCTTCTGCTTCTCAGGGTACCCTCACGAGATCATCGGATATACTCGGTCGCTTTCTTGTTTGTGGGTGCACTGGCTTCACGAATCATCTTAGGAGAAACGAGTGGGGAAGTCGCGCTGGGCATAGTAGCGGGCATCAAGTTCTTGGTAGCAATCAGTTTCTGGTGGGTACCCAATAAGGGTGGCAAGGTTCAAAAGCCAGGAGGTGTATGATGTAGCCCATTTCACAAGCGTTTCGAGCATAGAATGAGTTTAGACAGTACGTAGTCAAGCATATCAAATTAATTCGCATGTGACGATACGCAATCCCAATTAAGCAAGCTGTCGACTTTAAGAGAATACATAGCACATACTCAAAGCGTATCATAGCCTATTAATCAAACTATGACTTAGAATATAGGTGACGCCTATTTCACCGAAAATCGAAGTCTGTGGAGCTCAGCCCCGCAAAAAACGCCCACGAGGCCAATGCAACCTTTTGTGCACTCGATCTAGAGCGAAGACTTCTTCTCGACAGCATCAAGAGATCCACTGGCTTCTTCCTTTCCAGACGCTGCACTTCTGTCATGCTCCAACAGTGGTGCGAGACCCATCTGTGCAGTGTCGTATCCAGCTTGCTCGAGGTATAATCGGAAACGCTCATCTTCCTCCTTCATCCAGTCGGCACGGATGTCAGGTACCAGCAAGTATACGGCGGCCGCGCTGAACAAAGCAAGCGAGCATCCGATATAGACTGGAATTGTGTCGCCTTTGTAGGTGCCCGCTCCACCGACGTCAGCGATGATGGCTGTGTGCAAAAGCAGGTCACTACAAAGATCCAAATGTCTGTTTACTCAAGATCACTCACGCTCATAAACGTAACTCGCAATGAAGGCAAAGATCTTTCCCACAGCCGCAGCGATGGAATAAAAGACACCTCGGACAGCTGTTGGACCTGTTCACAAAGGAGGCAGCATGAACTTAGTCTACTTCGATACATTCGAAGAGGGCGAAATCTTACCTGTAGCTTTGGCAGCAAGAAGACCCAGATTGTTCCCTGGACCAAGTTCACCGAGGGAGAGATAAAGACCATACATGATAGCGAATCCAGCAATATGGTTCTTAAGCTTGTTATAGACACCCGACAGGATGAAGCCGACCAAAGCTTGTAGCAGGAAGCCCAGAATGATAGTCCGCTTGGGTCCTAGCCTGTCGGAGACGAAAGCACCGACGATTGTGCCTGGTAGATAGAAGGCATTGGTGCTACAACGCAAGAGAAATGCGTCAGGATAAGGCTAGCGTGCTTTGGTCCTTGCGGCTTACAGGACATCCCAACCTAGAACCTGAGACATTGTTCCTTGGGGAATGGCACCACTGATGATCACACTGCTGTAAATGCTTCCAGGATACGCCACCCAGTCATACCTTACGACGGACCACAAGTCAACAAATACACTAGACACCCATTTAACATGGAACGCTCACGCAGCCCAAGCAATGGAGACTCCAAGAAGTCTCAGTCCATATTTCCTGAAGATGAGCCCCCAAGGCAGCTTATGGAATTTAATTCTGTTCATCGAATTCTCCGTGTATGACTTAGGCTCCTTCATCTGCATTCTGAAGAACAGGACAGCAAGTGGGAAAACAGCTCCTAGACCTAGCGTGAGACGCCAGACCCATTCCAGGCGCGCTTCCGTGAAGATCTGCAATAAAATGTATGGGACCAAACTGGAAAACACTGGCTTAGTCAGCGTCTATCCCTCAGATGAGCAAGCTTTCGTACACACATCCTAACTTACTTTGCGACAACGAAACCTAAGTCGATCATGGTGTTCGTTGACAAAATAACAAGCTTCTGCTGATGTTTCTTGCTGACGCCGGGATCTTCGGTATTTTCCGCGCATGCGACTGTACCGGCTGGGTACTGAGAACGATGATTTTATCAATGCTCAGCTACATCGAGTGAATGACAGTAGGAGAAGTGCGTACTTCGGCACCGATACCGATACCAAGGAGGAAACGGTAGGCGATGAGAGCCGTGAAAAGGCCTTGAATGCTTCCTCCGGCACCGTATGCAATACCTGAGATAAGGGAGAAAAGGGCTAACCAGATACTCGCGAAGATCATACCTGACGTGAACAGATCAGTACTAAGCATTTTGAACACGGCTTGATTGCAGCTAATCACTCACCAGGTCTACGTCCATATCGATCTACAAGATAGCCGAATGTCAGCTGACCTAGTACGGTACCGGCGAATACCATCGACGCTGGTTGCGTGAATATGAAGGATAGGTTAGTGACATTGTCGTGTAGTCACCGAAGGTATCAAGTCCTTACAGAACAGCTTTGAGTTGTTGTTAGTTGCCCATTGTTCAGGGTACAGGGTCGATAGGATGTCTGCGCAGGAAACAAAATGTCATTAGATTGACACTACTCATCTTCTGGAAAGCTAGGAACTGGCGACTTACATCTAACGGGACCCTACTCATTTCAATTATATAATTTGGTATATACATGCCATATATGGATGTGGGATTCAAGACGGACAGACAACACGGAAGCGAAGTCACAAGACACGTGTTAATCGAGGAAAGCGGTGGATGCCGAAAAGAGGGGAAGAGCCAAGATACATGGGAAAGTCGCACACGAGAGAACGAACAGGTGAAAGGCAGAGCAGGCCGTTGATACAGATAAGTCAATGCTCAGCTAATGTAGGCATGACAGGAATTTAATGCAACTCACGGAAGCTGCGTTGACGTAGCCATCGGAGAAGAGTGCACTTCCGCATGCAAAGACAGTGCTATAGTGGAAGAGCAAAGAAAGTGGAACAAGACCATACTCAGCGTTGCTTGAGATGATGGCGACAGGCCTGACTGTTCCTCTGTTGCGCAGCAAAGCAGCGACCAATTTGCAAGGAAAAAGAAGGTACTCACGCTATCTTTCCCAGGCCAGGGGCCGCCTCGAAGACTTCAGCGGACATCGCTACTGTCGAACGTTGATGTCGATGAGTGGCCGGATCTTGACTTTCCTATATCGGTTCGTATGACCTTGAAAAAGTCAAAGCTGCGACGATGTGACTTTGTCCAAGTGAAGAAAGAAGAGAACAGCACGAGATGGAAATACTCGCATCCGCCGCGCGCATCAGACTTCAGATTGCCTCTCTCTCTGTGTTCACTCTGCCCCCGTTTAAAGTGTGCTGCAGCAATGTGCGTCTTAAATTAGATCTACGCTTACCCCGCATTTTGTCGACTGCCGGCAGAGGCTTGAATAAGAAAGCGTGATCGGGATCAGGCACTTTGAAGTGTATGCGGGTGATTGAGAGCTTCTCATACATTTTCGTGCAGTTCTGGCCAATGAGATAAACTTATTCTGGTGAAGGCGGTTACTTTGTACACGTTCCAGTATCTCAGTATCGATGGTGCGACCCCAACTACACATACTACTGCGGGTCTCTGAGACCCGCGCTAAATTTTATATTTCTCCTTCCTGTCAGGCTATACTACTTGCACTTTCCTCAGCAGCCCCGCAAGACATAATAGCCCGGGTGACTTGAGCTACCACAATAGCTGCACGTTCGAAACAGCTCTGAAAAGAAATGGTCCGCAATACTTAGCCAGCTTCACATGGAGCACATTCGTCCTCCAATTCTAGTGTCTTTGTGCACTCGAGGCTCATTTCAGTGTCCCTGCTCCTGACATTGCTGATTAGCTACAGTATATGCTGGTCTACGCAGCAGGCGGCCCAAGCTCCTGCGTCTAACGCCACATACGTTTATCGGTGCTGGCGGACCGACAACATACTCGCAAGTCACTTTCTAGAAGAACGTTTCCATAGATATCGAGGGAAGTTCACGTGGGACATTGACCATTCTGCGTAGGCGACTCCGAGCTCTATGCAACGTATCGGCACGTCCGTTCCTAGCGATATCTGTTTCAGATCAATTTCTTTACAATCCATGCTAAACAACGTCATATAAGCAGATGATACAGCTCCTGCACACTTCTACAAGCTCTCGCCCCTTCGCGTTCTCGCAAGTCTTGCAGCGCCCTGCGAGAATTTTCCTCATCTACGCCTTTCATAGCTGCTTCCACAAGTATGATCTCGAACCCGCATGCTAGAGCGTCTTCAGCTGTAGCTTTCACGCATACATCAGTAGCTATTCCTACTATCACTAATTGCCTTACTCCGTTCGAGTTGAGGTAAGAAGCTAGAGGCGAATTCTGAGCTGCCGAAGATTGGGAACGCCCTTTCTCGATGGCACGCGTTACGGACGGTACTGAAGGAGATGCGAAGGCTGAGTATGCATCTACGTTTTTGTCTGTGCCCTGAATTTTGCAATGCAATTCGTGTCAGTGCCCTTTTCAGCCGATTGCAGTCTACAGCGGTACCTTTTGAACGAGATGATAGAAACCTCGAGATTGCCAAGGTACTAAAGCTTCTTGTATACTGCTTTCCAATTCACATCCCGATGTCTCTTGAATCTGAACCAGAAATAGGGTATGTTTCGTCAGCTCAACAACATCTACGCCAGCAGGTATACCTTACACAGTGTTCAGGCCAGAGGATCTGTTCAATCTCGTCCCCATTGGGCGTCCGGACTTTTATGGCTTCGAATGCTTTATCTTCATAGCCGGAGTGGGAGGTGACGAAGGAGATGTGACCTTCAGGGTGGTAGTCCTAGTGAGGTCGTCAGTTGAAGAGAACCAGAATGAGAACTGTTACATCGTTGTCCGATGAGAACGCACCTGCGATGCGACGACTCTCGCCCAAGGCCAGTTTCGGGATTCATCGAGAAGTTCGCGAATGTCACGTAGTATGTCTCGTCCGTTGTTCACTGCCAGTCTGCCCTCCGGGGGCAGAAAATCATTTTGGACATCTCTTTACGAAGTGTGATCGATTAGCCATATTCAGCCTAAGGAAAGCGCTGTAACTGGTAGCCTCTTCGGATGTTATATGCTTCTCACACTATCAGCAGGGCGGCCTTCTTGTTCGGAGTCATCATCGATGTCGAGGCGTGCGCTATCAGTGGAAGAATCAGTAGAGCAATCAGATTGTCAGAAAGTGTCATTGATGATTGTGGCGAATTCGTCAGCAGGCTGGCTGGACATCGCAGGGCTGACTCGAGATGCCCGCGGTGAAGCTTCCTCGCGAGTAGTGATGACTGGCCTCACATACCCTTGACAAGGCGACTTCCACCCACCTGCGACTGTCCATACACTCCATTCCTTACACAATATTTCCATTATTTCCCCAGTGTCGTCAGGCTTCTTCTTTCTCGGCCGCAGCAGCACAGGCAGGCAATCGAGGAAGTAGGGAGCACGAAGCAAATTCGCAGATTTCATCGTACAGGTTGGAAGCTCTTCTTTGTGGACACTATACATACGCACATCGACACGCTGCACTCGCTTGCTTGAGAAGAGCTCCCTCGCCAGTCGTCGCTCGCCCGCTTGTTGGGGGCGCGCAGCCTGTCCGAGCGTCAAGCAGCCAGCTAAGACATCAGGCGTAAAGAGCGCATTGGGAAGGAAGTCAGGCAGCAACGGGAGCGGAAGGGATCACTCATCGATAAGGACATACTTCACTGCCAATCCATCACGAGGGATCTGCTGTTCGACAACTATCGAAAGAAGCTTCTCTCCACGATGCTTTCATATCGGCGTAGCTTTGCTGCGATCCTCACTTTGTGCGCATGGGTGAGCAGTGCTAGAGCTGCTGATAGTGTCATTTGTGGGTCTATCCTCCTCATTGCCATATAATATAAGTTTCAATGGGTCTGACGATCTGCTTCTACTGCTTTGATGGCTCCGCTTCTCGTGCCATCATGCAGTCACGAAGGAAGTTACATACTGCAGTACAGGGAGAGCTGTAAACGCCGATAAATTCGATATCAGGTATTATCCGTAAGTGGAGCCCATTGTTACGCCATAAGACTGCCTCAAGTACGCCAACTAACTAGCTACCGCATTCATAGAGGCAATCACAGCATTGGCTTCGATATCAGCGCAAGAAGTGTGGCGGCGAACCTCAATGCCGATCTCAACATCGAATTGTATGCATACGGGAAGAATGTGAGTTCTGCAATGTGTTGCCATGGATGCCGCTCCCTCAGGCGATTGTGTGCTAATGATTCTGCTTTCCCTCGACGGGCCCGTCTTCAGTACATCAATATCACCGCCAACCTCTGCGACATTCTTGGCGGTGCTTTATGTCCCCTCCCGCAGTACCAGTTCGATGGAACTTTCGCCTACATTCTCCCGGATTCATTGTAAGCTATTTCTAAGGTCATCGCTGATGCTTGTCGTTGCATAGTTCCATGAGATGACTGACAGCAAATCTTCCTTGATTCACCGGTCACAGAAATATCAACCTCCCAGGAATAGCATTCACGGTACCAGACCTAGACGCCTATGCTCAAATCATCCTTATCAACCAAGAGACAGGAGCTGAAGCATTATGTCTCGGAGCGACCTTATCAAATGGTCACACGGTATACATGGATTCAGTACGATGGGCGACAATAGGGATGACAATCTTCGCCTTCATCGTGGCATTGGTGCATTCTTTCTGGCCTATTTCGCCTTACAAGAGCGGTCCAGAATGGAGATTCGCTACTATCTTGTCCTACTTTCAGCATGTCGCCGTTTGCGGGTTCTTGTCTCTAGACTACCCTCTAGTCTACAAGTGAGTCTTCATAATTACTGGAGATACCTATCAGGCGATGAGTATAGGTGTTCATGCATTCTTCTTCATTCAGAAACTTCACCCTCAACTTCGTCTGGTCGCAAGGTCTGATTTATGCAAGACCAATAAATCAGGCTATCGACCGAATGCGATACAAGACCGGAGGTCGGAACGTAGAAGGACAGACTTTCAACGTAATCGCAGAGAATAACGTTGCTCTATTCCGCAACTTGTCGAACGTAGACGGTTCGGTCATTGGTGAAAACACGAAGTCATTCGCTGCTAGCTCTGTTCAATCTGCGGCGCAGTACACCGTCCCCCAAGTACAAGTTGCTCCAACTTACAACATTGTCTCGGGTATTGAGACCTCTACTTCGAATCTAGGGATCACCTATGCTAATGCATTTATGACGTGAGTCTCACATATCCTTGTCTTAGCACTACTTGAATCAAAACTGACCAATTTCTGACCATCGTCTCGCCAGTGTCCTCATTTTCTTCCTTCTCCTCTGCTGTCTCATGATAGCTATATGCTTGATTGCTGCAGCTGGAGTGGCAGTCTTCTCCTCCATCAAGCACAAAAGAACAGGGGCTCATAACTTGCGGTATTTCACATGGACGAACTGGCTCCGGATATTCCTAGCTGCCTACACTCCTCTCATTTTATTCATTTTCTGGCAATTCCTACACGAAAGAGATTCCGGATGGGCAGCTATTCTCATAGCTGCTCTTACTTTCGTCTGGCTACATTTAGCTATTTTTGGTATATTCTGGCATTTATCCAAAGTTGCTCATAGATCCTTGAATAATCCAGATGTGAAGGTCAGTCTCAGATGGAGTACCGTCACTTCACAGTTCAAGAGATCAGGTCAAGGTTATTTAATATTATTAGCGGGAGCTGCATTCTGCTCTGCTGCTTTCGTAGCTTTCGCTCAAGGTCACGGATTGGTCCAACTTATACCCCTTATCGCTATTCATTTGGTAGTCTTCATTTCCTTCATCATTTGGAGACCTTTCGCGAATAGATGGAGTAACGTTTTAATGATCTTTTTGGAGCTCTTCAAGTTGGTGGCATATGGTTTATTGGTCGCATTTTACGCCAAATTAGCCTACAACGGTATCATCAAGTGAGTGCTCCGATTATTTGCTAGTTTGCGAGAGGAGGAAAGCTGATTGTCTTTCTTGTTTATAGAGCCGTACTCGGATTCGTTTTGATTGCTGTACAAGGTATCATGACAATCATCCTCTTCATCGCGTCGATCTACAATGCCGGAGTTGGTATTCTATGGGGCAAAGAAGCACGAAACCGCGCAATCCCAGTTCATGTCTATGCAATGGCTGAAAAGGACGGTAAGACAGGAGAGAAGCTAGCAAGACCATTCCTGCATCCCCGCTTCACAGGTTTGGAAACTGGAGAAGGCGAATATCATAACGGAAGCTATAACAACGCTCCTCGATCCGGACCGACGGATTATGATAATGCTTATCCTTCACAACAAGCTTATGATGCGAACGGTTATCCTTTGCAGAATGGGTACCCATCTAACGGGTATCCTGAGCAGAGGGGTTACACCTCGGATGGGAATCATCCACCTCCTGTCTCATCACTCTACCTGCCTACGCCCACGTCCCCCAGTCAAGAAGCGCAAGCCATCCATCCTCCTTTCGCTTCTGCCCAAAATAGAGAATCGGAATCTATATCGGATAGAACGGTAGTAGCAGACCCTATGAGCAACACAAGCTCGTCAAGCATAGGCGGTCATAAGAAAGGCTTCAAAGGTCTCTTCTCGCGTAACAAGGTATAAGGCCAAACACGCGCAAGTCTCCGAATTACTGTAAGAAGAAAAGAAAATCTCAACCTCAAACCGACATTCTTCATAGACCGCATAGCTATTTCAAATCATCCGTTTTCACAGTCATGAGTCTTATACATCTCATTCCTGAGCATACCCTTCTTTATAGGAGTCATATGTAGCATGTCTCTCTTAACACTTAGATATCTGCCTTCTGCTTGTCGTCGACGTCATCACTGTAGCACTATATTAGATTTTGTTTGTTAATCATACAGTCATAGCAGATCTGACAAAGGCTTAGATTACATCAGTGCTGATTTGCCTGATTTCTGTTCACCTGCAGACTGTCGCTGTCTAGCGGGCTTTCGAGAGGCCAATATGTTGTGGTGAGCTAACTGACGTTAGGCTCCAAGAGTCGCAGATGTTTAGCGAAGCACCTTGTACAGTCTCCTGATATGGAATAGATGTAGTGCTTGATAGTATAATTTGTATGATTTCACACTACGAGAGTGGCTTCTTAGTCCACTACAACGCTCCAATCGCTCTCGATGGTACCCAATTGTCTACCAGTAATCTCTCTAAGCATAGCTCTAGCTACATCTCCCAAACCATCTTGTCCAACAGGGACTGGGATTTTCTCACCATCATAACCAATCTCTTTGATGGGAGAAACAACGGCTGCTGTACCAGTACCGAACATCTCTTTCAATTTACCTTGATGTTGTAATTTTCTTATTTGTGGCATTGTCAAGTTTCGCTCTGTGACTTTGAACTTTTTAGGTAGTCCGGCAATGTTCAACTTGCCTTCGGCATGTTCTCTTGCTAGTGTGAGAACGGAATCGCGCGTCACGCCGGGAAGGATGATATCTCTCAGAGGAGGCGTGACTAGTTCGGTATTGCCGTGCGAGTCTTCCAGAACCACGAATAGATTCATCTGTAACATTGATCAAACAGCAGATTTGTTAGCCCGGCTGAACCTTACGAGACTTGCTGGAAGTACGTACTGTGCCGACTTCAGTAAGCTGATGGTCCTCTCCAAAGAGCCACAAAATTTGTTGGTAGCCTTCAGTTGCGGCGGCCATCTGAGCTATATATGCAATTGATCAATAAAGGACCGGTACATAAGGCTCGAGCAGATACTTACGGACTACACCGCCGGCATAGTTGGATCCAAGCTAATTATGGAGCAAGCAAGGCAGCGTCAACGACCACCTCCCAGATGATTACTTCGTGAGGTATGTTCACAACTCACCTTGTATCCACCGGTACCTCCGGGCCATGCTCTCACATCCGTAGTGGTGGCAAGCAAGGAAACAGGCTTGAAGCCTGTCTTGTAATAAGGGCCTACAGGCGAGCAGATGACGAAGAGGAGGACATCGGTGGAAGCTCCGACTCCAAGGGCTGCTTGTGTTCCGATCATAGTAGGTCGAATACTTGAGGTTGCAGTCAAGTCAGTATGTATTGCGACAGGGCAAAGGTATGAGACCTGCAGACGAACTATAGAGAGTGGCCAGGTTCTGATGGGATCCAGTTCTTGTCGAGGGAGACGAGCTTCTTGATGCACTGGATGAGGTTCTCTCCAGTAAACGTCTGCAGAACCAGACAGTGTGTATGCAGGATTTAGCCCGCGTTTCACCTAATGGAATCTAGAAGGAAGATGGAAAGGCCGACACACCGGGAACGCCAGTCTGGCAGCTGAATTATTCATTCTCTCCATATTCTTATCAGGTCTGAACAAGCTGACTCTGCTAGTCTCAGCATCTCTATAAGCCTTCATACCCTCGAAGAGCGTGCATGCATAGTGAAGGACAGTGGAAGAAGGATCGAGGTTCAATGGTCCGTAAGGCTTGATTGTGGGTGCACCCCAGCCTGTTGAATGTGACCAGGGAATCAAGAGCATGTGATCCGTGAAGCTATGGCCGAATTGCAGCTGTGATGCAGGTAGCATCTTTTTCGGTTCGGCTGTCTGTTCGATTTGAAGAGCGGAGGGCTACAACCGTCGTGAGAGTGCGAAGCAGATGAGAAAATAAGGTCATTAGTTCTCAGATTGAGATGGTGTAAATGTGTTATTGATAGCGCACATCAATGTCGGCCTCCATGCGCATCTCTCCAGTCATGAAGTCAATCGCCGGCGTTTGCGAGGCGAGCTGCTGAGCGCGACCATGGTGATGGGTAGCAGCAATTTGCCTAGCCTCTTCTTCCGTGATCTTCCTATCGCTTGTTCTTTGCAACCGCGAGCTTGTATGTAAGGAAGCTGCTGGTGAAGCTGCTGATGGTGCTCCTGATAACGATGGACGGGCAGACAATCGAGCTGCTTGAAGTTGTGGAAGTTGAGCGGCAGAACGCAGGAAGCGCGTAGAGGAGCGTGCTAGGGACGCCATTGTGCGAGCTGGCCTGTTCAAGAGGCCAGGAAGGGATAAGTGAGTGTGTTGTGCAGTCGAGCAGAGTGAAGCGCGGTCAAGTGACTCGTCTTGCAGCTGCAGAAGCGTGCCTTCTCCGGCAAGCAAGCCCGGCAACTGCGAGGGCGGCGGAAACAGGCGGATTTCACACGGCTTGGACAGGACAGCTTCTACGCATCTCAGAAGAGATATACGGGAACAGACTTGCGCGTCGTCTGCTTTCAGGGCTTTGCCGTATGGTACCATCTACCAGAACTCGTGACTTTGGTAGATGCCTGGTGAAGCCGATCGACGAAAGTGACAGCGAGAGGTGAGTAGGGCTGACCCGCTGTAGCTGGCATCAGAAGATTGGAGCAGTATGTGCAATCCACGTCCTTTCCATCCATATGCACGCCTTGAAGCGTGTCCTGCAGTGTAGTCGCTTGGAAATAAGTCCATATCGAAAATCCGCCACACCCGTAGCCCTCGCTTTATAGTAATGACAGAGACCGGGAACCGACAGGACACCATACGTAGCTTTGCAGAGGATGTCTTAGGGAAGTGCTGATGCTGACTCTCCATTATGCCATTGCTCTCCCATCCTTTCCCGCACTTCAGCTTGCCCGATCACCTCCAAGCCTTTATGCAACTGCCATCATCCACCTTCAGCCTTCAGCTTCACACCAGCTCGCCGTATCCAGCCAGGTTGGTACGTCCATCTTCAAGGCCCGCTATGGCCAACCACAATGGCACCGTCGCCCAGTCCCGCGACCAGAGCATCATGGACCAGAGCATCGACTTCACCGAGGTGAGAGCCACTTCTCGTAATTATGATGATGCTGTCACTGAGGAATTGCATATGGCAGTACGAGGAGCAAGATGCAGCAGTCAACAAGCATCTAGGAACAGGCAGAGCGTCTGGAAGCAATGGAAACAGTGCTGGATATGCGAATAGCCATGCAGCCACTGCGAACCCTTCAAGCAGCTCATCCAGCCTGAGCACGACGACAGTCAGCGAAGAGGATGCAGCGCATATACGTACGATCGAACAGGCAATGGCCAGGCTGAGGCAGCTGGATGCGGACAGGGTCAGCCAGTGGGAAAAGGTAATGGCTCATGAGAGAGACGTGTCCGTCCAGGTCAAGAAGAGCGTGGTCGATATCTCGGGCAAGCAGAAGAAGGTGCCCTTGTTCAGAGGGTGAGTGGAGATGATTTCAGCTGTATCACGCTATAGACTAAATGCAGAAATGACTCTGACGAACAAGCTGCAATGATTCACAGGGAAAAATTCATACCGGGCTTCTCGCCAGAGCAGGTATTCGAAGTCGTGGGGCGGAGAAGCTTGTGGGACGATTGGTAGGTGCATAATCAATATGGAAGATGGCTCCAAGCAACCGTTGACTAACATCGCTTTGCAAAAAGGTACGACTCAGGTAATTTAGTGGCAGATTTGAGCAACTCAACTTCGATGACATACATGAACATGCATGTTCCGGGTACAGCGAGGTGAGTGCCTGAACTGCCTTTTTGATCCCTATACCCTACCTGGAACCATATCAGACTGACTAATCTCTGAACGATGCAGACCACGCGATCTCTCGTTAATTGAAAGAGTGGAAGCATCTTCCGACGGAACGATCTGGTTCGCTGCAACATCGATAGAAACTTCGAAGGTACCGCACGTGCACGGTCGCACGAGGGCACAGATGGTCTTGAATGGATGGGTGCTGAGGCCTTTCGAAAAGAATGGTCAACCTGGAACATGGTGCTTCTACTACCTGCAAATTGACCCGCAGGGTCTTACTCCATTCCCTTTGGCCACAAAGATGGTCAGCAAGAGACTAGTCCATATTTACAAGATTGAAGATTATCTACGAAAGCATGGTCAGCCTAGAAGTGCTGGCACTGGACAGACGAGTAAAGCTTCCAAGGGTCAAGCTGTAGTGGGTGCTGCAGTTGCATCGGGCAGCAGTGCGAAGCGCACGACAGATACAACGGGACAGAACGATGAATCCAGCTTGCCCCGTCATGTAGGCTTTAACAACCAGCATTCATCAGCAGAATCGCTTTTGCAAGCCAAAGACAATATGGAGCAGTTGCTCGCAAGCTCTGGGAATTGGGACAAGGCTGTCGACACACAGGGCAACCCACTATATACGCAACCAGTCCAAGGTAGCAACTTACCTATCATGAAAGGAGAAGCGAAATTGCCGTCAGGAGTGATTACGGAACAAGTTTTAGGAACGATATTAAGCACTGCAGCGCGTCTCATTTGTAAGTTGTCCTTCCGCACGCGTGCTAGACTATTTTAATCGCTGGACACGGATCTAATACGTCTATAATATCACGCTGTAGGGAACGAACATCTGCAGGCTACTCGACTCATTGAGAGCGTCAATGGACTGGATCAAATAATCAAGGAAGATACGTACAAAGGCATTCATCCCCATTTGTCGAGTCGGACATACACACTCGTGCAAGGAGTCTTCCGATCTCAAGCTCAGTCAGACGATGGTGACATCACCTGCGTGGCTACAAGTAGCGAGAGCTCCTCTGATGTAGCCGAAGGATCCAGCAATACTCTGCATAGTACTCTTGACTACGCAGGTTGGCAAATCAGCTCATTATCTTCTTCAAACAACGATCAAGTAAAGCTAGTCAACGCTATCAAAATCAATATTGACCGGAAAGACTTGCCTGATTTCGTGAAGCGGATCTTGATACATGCGTATGCGGGAGCTCCTGCCAAAGTTGCGGAATGTATCAGAAAATATGGACATGCGCCATATTTCTTGCGGTGGAGTCCTGGCAAAGCTACTTTACAGGGCGAAACCACGGACGGCGATTTGAAGACCGGCAAGGTTGGCTGGAGGATCGCAGCGAACGGCAAGGGTGCAGAGACGACAACGACTGAACAGATTGCCTGGCTTCAATATTCATCTACAATGTATCGTAAGCGGCACATTGCTCCATCTACTACTTGCAGTGGGGCAGGACGTACTAACCTTTTAATTATGTAGCAAACGGCATAGCACTGCAATTCAGTGGACCAACAGATTGCATCAAAGCTGCCAAAGTTGAGGGCTACCCTAATACGCTACAACTTACCTTCTCGAGCAGTCTGCCTCCAGATGGTTTCGTGCTACGAGCGACTCGAAACAGCGGCAACAGTTCCAATGATGTCTCGTGGAATGGGCAAGCATTGTCGCAAAGTGTCATTCCGCCACGTGGAGCAGGTGGAGGTCGCAAAGTACCGGCAAGAAGTGCTGCTACTGGTGCTGCAGTCAAGAAGTCGCCTTCACTGCCAGCCGGAGGTCCTGCAAATGACACCAAGCCGGAACGGGATAATCAGGAAACCGCGCAGCGACAACTGGCGAAAGTATCAGAGACAGCGTCGGACCTCGCTACGGTGAAAAAAATACCTGTGGATTCAAAAGGCCGTCGCCAGCTCCCGGACGACGCCATGTTGATTCTGACGCGGGACTTGTACTTGTGAGCAATCTGCACTTTACCGCGACTGCGGGAGTTTGACTGACACTCGATATATTTTCCACTTCTCCAGTACGCGCTCCCAGATGGGCTTAATATCTGTACTTCTCGTACTAGTGTGGTGCGCCGCACGCTACCTTTAAATACCTGCATACTAATCAAAATCATAATGGATCCCGTCTTTCTGATACAATATATCTATACGGTTTCCACCACCCATGTATCAACATGAACGAGGCAGTGATAATGTTCATCGGTAACACCTATCTCAAAGCTGGCTCGTAGGACAAGGGATGTGTCGCCGTGCAATGCGAGGCAGCTAGGTCAACGGACAGCGTTTCTTGAGCCGCCAGTCCATGGGCCCAGGTACGTATGAAGCGCGCACTTTGCAAAATCGCTTATATATGACCACTGCTTGTAGAAATTTTGCTGGAGCTGTTCATTGCATCGCATCACCCTAGCAGATGCAAGCGTCAACTCGCTAGAATGATACTAACAAGTACGTACATAGCAAAGCCTATTTGACCTCTGCATCACGTCTATGTACGTGCGGACCATGGGGTATGTAACGGTCTTCAGCTAGGTCCTGTGAAGCAGGGCCGTCTTCGGGCCTTCGATGTGAAAGGTGACAGCGTACCTGGCCTGAAGTCACGTTTTAGCCCGCGAATGTGAGAACATATAAGCCCGAATAGAGACTACACTTTCTCGCAATGCAGAAAGGCGTTTCAGTGTGCTTGTCTTTGGCTAAAGTGAGAGTAAAAGGACGCAAACACGGCTTAGTTCCAGTTGAAGCCAGTCGATGTGAACCATGTGACAGCCGAGTTGGGCTCTATTTCGTCGATCCGGATGCAATCATCCGCCATGAGTGTCTACCAACTCGACCTAACATATACCAGACTTGTCTGACAAGTAACACAAGGCTGCAGACGGGTTGTACTCTGAGCGACGCACGTCATGTAGCGATTTGCTCTATTCAGGACACATTCGAAACCTGTCACTGTCGATCAACTTAGACATGGCGATAGCAGAGGTACAAGCACAGCAAGTGCCTCCACAGCAAGAACAAGACCAGCAATTGTTCAATGCCCATCTTACAGCACTCCCTACAGAGGGAAGCGCTATGCTGGACTGGCCGGAAGTTGAGGTCGAGCGACAGCATGATAGCGATGTAACCCCTCGTAAGGCCGTTGCTAACAGTCAATGGGCTATCAAGACAGACGGCGAGGTCTACATTGAGAGCCTGGGTGAGCTCATACCTAGCTCCGTAAGCGTGACATACAGTGTATACACAGCTAATATTGTAATCGCTCGACATTACCAGAGAAGCGTCTCAAACGGGCTAAAATGGGCCAAGGTCGCAAGACATTGAACGGTAATCGGCAAGAGAGCCCGACTGCAACTCTACGTATGCCTTCCAACCATCTCGCGGACAGTGAGGATGAGAGCGAACATTCGCTAGGATATGCAGAAGACCCTCCCGCCGCCTCAAGCGAAACCACGTGCCTTTTATACGATGCACGCCGACAGCCGAAGGACCGTCCCCGATCCCTGAAAGAAGAAGCTGGAAATTCTGATTTGGCAAACATCTATCATCAAGAACGCATCAGAGATAGATCGCTTGGAAAGGTTGGTAGTCCGGCTCCGAGTTCTAGGAAAAGTAGCTTGGGTAGCGGAAATGGTCGGCCTTCCATACAGCCCATACTAGAGAACTCGATACCCCAAGGCACTCTACCCACGCGCATACAGTTCAACGATTCGGTGCGTATATCTGGAGGCATCAAGACTAAACGCAGCACGCGTAGAGTCTCGGCTTCAAGCATCTTTGCTGCAGCACCACATACCGCCGAAAGAGGTAATGATCAGGGGACGACCTTCGAGACGGACGGACCGGACGATTCGCCTGATCCTTCATATAAACACATCGGCACTTCACGAGGCTCCTTCTCGCGTATCAGCGGGAGGGTATCGAGAGCAGCGTCATTCTTGTCAGAAGATGGAACAGCAACAGGCCGTTCCCGGGCTTCTACACCTGCTTCTATTTATGCTCCTCTCTTACTCCCTTCCAAGACCGCCCCCAGCCCTATTCGACATTTCTACCTTACTTTCAAGCGTGATGATGGGCAGGCGACATACCGAGACTTAGTCAGACAGCAGACTGCACGCCAAACAAAGAAGAAGAAGGCACTTCGACGTGGACGAGCACGGAATCGGCAGTTGACTAAGCCTTGGGTCGGAAGTGAAGGAGATAATATGGAAGCTGCTGGCACTGGAAGCGAGAGCGACGAGGAGGCGGAATGCGGGTCGGGATGGTGTTTTGGCCTGGCGTTCTGGACATGCGGAATGAGCCGCCTTGTTAGACGACGACGACAACGACGAGCACCAAAACCATCAGCACGCCGAGCACACGGGCATGGGAGCGACATTGATGTCAATGCCGAGGCGGAGAGTGGTCTCGTCAGCCAGGGGGATACCGCCAGTTCAGCAAGCACATCAGATGACGAAGAGATGGGGTCGGGCTATCAAAGGACGCAAGAGCACAAGAGTGAAATGCAAGTCATGTTCGGCAGTAGACCTTGGCGGTATCTGAAAGCAGGCTACTGGATCTATCGAATCAGAGGGGCAATCAGAGGGGTTCGGGTGCCCCAACAAGGGGAAGACGACGAGGCTTGGTAGCTACGTATGCCATCAGTACAGGCTGCGTACGTTGCAAGTGAAACAGATTCCATATCAGTATAGTGAGCATACCTGGGTGAGGTTCTGGTCCGAGGCATGTCAAGGAAAGGGCAATTCCCGTTTCGTCGTCCGGATAGCGCTTACGTGTTGAGATGTTGTTGTAGGTAACTTGCTGCTTTGATAGTCAGTAAGACTAAGGTGGTACATGAGTTCAAAATTGACATCCAGTCTGGTCGCTCTCTCGATATCGATCCTAAAGCTGACACATCGATGTCAGCAAGGGATTGCTTACCAAATTTGGGACAATATCATGCTTTTCCCCAGACGCAACAGTCGAAACAGACGAGGCAGCAAATTGATATATGCAAGAGGCAGGATACAGCATGCACGGTACATGCGACTGCTTCACGAGATGATACCATAGTCTTCGAGCTCTCTGTTTGCAATGTAGATCTGCCATAAGCTTGGCGGGTGATTTTTATGCCCAAGTGAGGCGCCGGGCGGCGTAGATCATAGAGGTCTGGACCCGAGACAGAGCAAAAGGCCAAAACAAGGCAATGGCACAAATTGAACAATGTCAGAGCTCGTCGGCTATGGACCGCCATACTGCTCTGGACTGACTCGTCGCTGTCTCAATCATCTTCGCACCTCAACGCTGCCAGGCTGCCACACCTTTGCGATTTGCTCAGTGTGCTACTCGGGCTGGCTAGCGTGCTCATAGCTGGTGGAGCCGAGACGGATTTGGAGCTTGTTCAGAGAGAAACGCTGCAAGGCTCTGGGCTGGACACAGAGACCGTAACTCAATACCTATAGATAGATCGTCAAACGCAATAGCCAGCCAGCCTCTGCTGCATACTGATCCTGGAAGTCTGGCGCGCGTCTCTTGAACAGGGACGAAGCCAGTCTAGTACCCTGGCGTAAAGGGACACCAGCAATGGATCAGCCCAATGTCGACATTGAGGTCAGTAGTGGGAGCCACAGCATCGCCGTGGTCGCTTCGCCTTGCCCGAGCTGACAGCCATCTCTCACCCTGTTCCGCTTCCCGATTGTGCACATGATCAAACACGGCTTCGCGACACGATACATACTCAACTCGCGGGCTGTACAACCTATGCCACCACGACCTGCAGTTTATACCGTTGCCGTTCCTACTCTTTGCAGGCGAAAGGCTCAGAACTGCAAACACCGGTGCTCGTGTCCTGCTTGGCCTCGCCGACGATGCATTCGAGCGATACGCATATGAAGATATTTTCCCTGCACCGGGCTTGCCTTCTGCTACACTTGCGCCTTCTTCCAGCAAGGGCAACTCTGTTAGTCCCTCTATAAGTGCCTGTTCAGCGAGTGAAAGTGATACGACAGCCAGTAACAGGAAGACGAGCACCTCGCCTTACTCAGGTTCCAATGAACAAAATACAGCCCCTGTCAAAGTCGAAGGTCACCTTCAATTACTCACTGCCAGAGTACAATCTTCGCAAGAACCCCTGAACCTCAAAGCTGCAGTCTATACAAGTGAAAGCGATAGGACGTTGCGGAGCATCCTCATCGTTAATGTTACACCCGGGCCTACTAAACCGCCCAGTAGGCCTCAACACGAAAAGATTGATCCAGCAAGCAGCTCTTCATTTCTAAGCATAGTCAAGCGTCACCCAGGAGATATCCGAAAATATTTCAATGGGACCCATACACAAGCTCAGGCGACATCTTCACAATCCCAGGCAACAGTCACTGGGCAGGAAGGGGAGGAGCAGACCCGAGCCCCTGCTCCTCCTCCTTTGGGCCGCAGGACGACTGTGATGGCCCGGCAGGAGAGAAGCGAATCATCCACAGCTCGACCTCTAGGACCAGGAAGCCTTGAAGCTGACGCACCAAGCAATACGTTAGAACCAGCATTCAGTCGCACACGCTCAGGTACCGCTCAAAAACAAAAGTCACTAATTGCCCCGCATTCTCAGCGTACAGGGGAAGCTTCATCAAAAACAGGACTGACCCCGCCTGGATCACCTCTATCGCACGACCAACCACCACTTCCCCGGATGGGAACCAACAATAGTGATCAATCGTCCAGCGGTCACACATCAAGCGGAATAAGTGGCATCAGCTGTAGATCAAGAAAGCGGCCGGGTAATCTGCATCTACCTCTAGATGGCGTAGACTATAGCTTGGCACATTCAGCATTGGCAGCGCATCCTCGAACTGGCGTGATCATCTCGCGCAAAGATCTTTCTTCAGGGTTCATCAACTCTCGTACGAGGGAACTTCTCATGGGCCTGAAATCACCCGATGGCGAAACGACTTCGGATCCTTTCGACGACATGTGGTTTGCGCCTTCCGCTGGGAAAGAGGAGACAGTTCCGGAGGAAGCGATGGGCGTTCATAGTGGCAGCCCACTGTGGGAGGGCGAAATCATCTTTGAAGACGGCAAAGTTCGCATCGATCTGCCCGATAGAGGCTTCAACATGCAGACTTCGGTTTCGGATATCTTGAAATGGTCTCTAAAGCGCAGGAAATTGCGACAGCGCCATCGCGTTGTGCGCGACGATACGTCAGTATCTTCGGGCGTGTCGGCCTCTCCACCATCCTCGGTGACGGGCGCCGCACCCTCATCCGCCTCGGCTTCGCTGTACAACTATCGCGGCGGCATGACGACTACGGAAGCCAAAGCTTTCCTAGACTCACTGGCAAGCGAACGGCCCTGGTTGGCCCACAAGCCTTATAAAGTGTATGATGCATCCTTCTCACAAAGAACAGAGGATCCGTTCGAAGCACTATTCGACCAATGCGTACGAAAAGAGGACACGCCATCATCCGGCTCCCAGTCCATCACAGTTGGCATAGAAACGGAAGTTGGGCCCGCAGACAAGTGCATCTTCCCTGAGAACGAGTGCTTCACGTACATGGCAAAGAATACAGATCCTAACAAACCGGAAGGCCTGGTACCTGTACGTGTTAGACGGCGCATTGTGCAAACTCGGGCTGCACCGTTGAAGGACATGAACGGGGATCACGTTGGCGGAGTAGTCTGGCTTCGAGATATTACGGGCGATACTGGTACTGCCCCAACGACACTGCATGCTGGTCCCAGCGCTGCCAGCAATCCACTTCAGTCGGTCCCGAGCGTTGCAGCACAGACCAGTGCCTTTCTCGGTATGCCCATGGGCGATGCTAGCGCAGGCTCGGACCCATTCTGGCAACAGATCATTAATTCAATGCCGCAAATGGTTTGGGTCACAAAGCCTGATGGGTCGCATATCTACTTTAACAATAAGTGGTACTCTTTCACTGGCCTTCAGCCCGAACAGTCACTTGGTGTGAATTGGCAAAATCCCTTCCATCCCGATGATATGCCTGCTTCCCGTCGTAACTGGTCACGATCTTTAGCAACCGGAGAACCGTATAGCGTCGAGTATCGATGCAGAAGACATGATGGAGTGTGGAGGTGGCAGCTTGGTAGAGCACAAGCCCTTTTCGATGCCAATGGCAAGATCGTAGCCTGGTTTGGTACCTGCACAGATGTCGACGAATTCGTACAGATGCGGACGAAATTGGCGGAAACGACCGAAAATCTGCGAAGAGTGATCGATCTTGCTAGCATTACCTTGTGTTGCGTTGATAAGGATTTGAGAGTGCTCCTCTTAGAAGGTGGTGGAGCTTTGAAGCATCATGGCTATGAGGACTACAAGAGTAGGTCACGGCAAATCTTTTGGAGATGGCTCAAGCTGATGGAAACGCTCTTCTCAGCACATGACGTGCAGCTCGCCGATGTGATTGACAGTCCTGCTTTGATTAAAAGGGCACATGACGTATTGAAGGGGCTTGAGTCAGCTCGGGTAGAATTACAGAATCAAAAGGGCATTTGGACAAGCTGTCATGTGAGTCGGGCGGGCTGTCCGGCTCGCGCCGAATATTTAGATAGAGTGAGAGGAACTAGCTAATAGGCGTAACAGATGACACCTATCCGCAACCTCCCCGATACGGAAGTCCACGGCGTCGTGATCGTATGCACAGATATAACAGATCTCAAGGAAACGGAAGCCGCCCTGAAGAAATCTTACGAGGAACAGAATCGACTTGCAGCTTCCGAAACAGCAGCAAAGGAGGCAAGTCGGCTCAAGAGCGAATTCACCGCTAATCTGAGTCACGAAATCCGGACACCTATCAGTGAGTTCGAGCATGTACATGATAACGGACACAATGGTAAACAGCTTCCCCGCTCACAGCCGGCATGTTGGGCATGTCCGAACTCTTACTCGAGGAAAACCTATCTCCTTCACAACATGACAGCGTGCGTAAGATCCTCAAATCCGGCGAGATACTCTTGAAGATGGTTGGCGACGTCCTCGATATAGGAAAAGTCGAGGCTGGCAAATTGGTAAGTATCGTTTCGCCCACCCTTGCCGGCTTCTGACCCTGATCACGCGCGGGCTCTTATTGCAGGAACTCGATATTCAACCCTTCGCGCTAGCTGAGCTCGTCAACGATGCGACCACCATGTTCCGCTCGGCTGTCAGCAAGAAAGGCTTGATCTTCAATGAAGTACAGGGTGAAATCTATCAAGGCGAGATCTTGGGAGATCTGCCGCGTTTGCGACAGGTTCTGCTAAATCTCTTAGCGAATAGCGTCAAATTTACATACCGGGGCTTCATCAATTTGCATTGTACGCAGGTGTCAGAAACGCCTTCCATCATACGGGTCAGATTCGTTGTGGAAGATTCTGGCATTGGTATCGCCAAGGACGTCGTACCTCTGCTGTTCCAGGCCTTTCAGCAAGCCGACTCTACGACATCGCGTGAGCATGGTGGTACAGGTCTTGGGCTGGCGATCTCAAAGAGAGTGAGTTGCTATTCCACGTAAAAATAATGACTACAACGTGAAACTCAAATGAACCTTCCCTCAGCTTGTGGAACTCATGAGAGGAACAGTAACGCTCGAATCTGAGCTCGGCAAGGGCACGCGCATAGCGGTTGAGGTACCCTTTCAGAAGTCCCTCCGGCCACCCTCTCAATTCCCGAGACGGCCGTCACAGAGGTCCAGACGGAGCGCGAACGCTTCATTGACTGCAGCCGCAACTTCACCCTCCGCTTTGGAACCGATACAACGGCTGGATGGCACCATCTCGCCAATGCCAGCAGGTGACTCGGACGAAAAGATGGCTGGAATTGGTCAGCCCGGACAACTAGAGAGATATTACGATGCGACAGGCTCTCAGTCGTCCGACTTCAAAATACAAATGACGGTACCGACTCCACCTTTGTCATCACCACCGATGAGTGTAGCGCCGAACAGTCTTCTCGCTCCCAGGAGCGCGTACTGGATTCTTATAGCGGAAGACAATCCTCTCAACTCGGAAATCTTTGTTAAAGGTCTTTCTAGAATGGGTTTCAGTGTTTTAGCTGTCTCGAACGGTCAAGAAGCAGTGCAAGCAATGAGCAAACGTACCTGGGACCTCGTATTAATGGATGGACAAATGCCCATATGTGATGGCTACGAAGCTACGCGTCTCATTAGACGGAGCAGCAGCACTACTGTCAAAGACACAACTATCATTGCTCTCACTGCGAGTGCCATCGCCGGTGACAAGGAAAGATGTTTGGAGGCGGGTATGAATGGCTATCTTGCGAAGCCCGTGCGTTTGAAAGTAGTGAGTCCAGCCTTTGGAGTGCCGTGAAATTAAGTCACCTCTTAACCATTCTCCCATCTGCGAACAGCTTGAGCAGACAGTACTGCAATTTCTTCACGGCAGAGCGCCTCGTTCGGCTTGATCAATTGGCGGTGTAATCGATGAGAATAGACTTCTATACGGCATGGTCTATATATTATCGTGGTTCCTAGGGCAGTATCAGTGGGTCAAACGGATGTTGCATAGCGTCATACATGAGCATATTCAGTTCAGTTCTCTTTGTACACATTACAAATTTTCATAGCATTATCGTTGGAGCACGGGCGAACAATACAGTCGTTAACACCATTCGAACTTTCCGCACCTTGCTGATCCTGTGCACTTCGCCTGCCTGTGCTTGATACTGGTGGGACGAAACTGAGTCGTGGGTAGATCGTTGTCCACCAAGACGGGCGACAATTTATCGCTGTCACCTTTCACATCGAGGGTCTGAAGAGCACCCTACTGGAAGCGGCCTAGCTCAAGGCCTTTACATACCAATGGTCTGCACCTACAGAGACGTGCATGCAGACTTGAAATAGGGTTTCCCTATGTACGTGTATTTAGTATCATTCCAAGGAGTCGGCGTTTGCATGTGCTAGGGTGATGTGATGCAATGAACTTTTTTACCTCTTTTTTTTTTTTTTTTGGGGGGGGTCTTTAACAAGTGCATTGGAGTAATTCACAAGCGAGATGGCAGACGTCGCTCTCTTCCTTGTCAGTGTGCAAGCCCTTCCGTGACCTTCGCAAGTTCCGGTAACTCGTCGACTGTCTCGTCATCGAGCTAAGTCTCCAAATTGATGGGATGACGCATTCAGGCTAATACTGATGCTAAATGACGTAAAGTAGACTAGGACTAGATATACTATACTAGAAGCAATGCATTCATGCTATCCTTGTCCTTCCTGCTACCAAACTGACAGGATTTTTTTTGGATTTAACATCTGTATTTAGAGCTGTATTGCTTTGTAGACAACCAGTAATGGACGAGCGCTTTGCTATAATGTACAAATTAAACCAAGAAAGGCCGAGCTCGAGCTCTGAGAAGACTAATACTGAGATCGCGGGTCATGTTTTTGTAAATTTGCAAATTACAGAAGCGGCTAATAGACAACTTCGCTCTCTTCCTCAACACACGCCAAGTCCGTCCGTAACCTACGCAGAGCTTCGGAACTTCCGGAACTTGTCGACTGCCTCGTCATCGAGCTCAGTCTCCGGGATGATAGGACAACGCATTCAGGCTAATCCTGATATTAAGAGATGTAGACTAGGTTTGTATTTCGTTGTATGACCAAATGCAAAGGGATTTTGTTTTGGATTTTTGCACACGTGCAATGGGCATATATACTTGAGTTTATAAACAACGAGCTTCATACTTACCTGGGCCCATGGACTGGCGGCTCAAGAAACGCTGTCCGTTGCCCTAGCTGCCTCGCATTGCACGGCGACACATTCATTGTCCCACGAGGTAGCTTTGGTAGGAGTTCGCTTATGGTGGATTTCAGGCCAATATATTTCCATTGGCGTCCTTGACTTCGGTCCCGGATGCCCGCATAAATGTTTGCCATCTTTTTGTATTTTCTTTTTTTCTTTTCATTTTGCTCCATCTTGAGGGTGGGCTACTGTTGGATAGAGAGCTTCAGCTTAGGACGCCAGGAACACGCTTGCGAGTACACTCTTTTTGCATTCACTCAATAGAAGGACCTCATTCTCATCTCACCATGCTACGCTTATGACGCAGACACCCCAACGACCTTTTAGCCGCACAACATGCCGTCTCTGCGCCTCGGGGCTGTCCTGCTGGCCGGCTTCGTGCTTCGCGTCCTGCTCTGCGCGTATGGCCCTTTCACCAGCTATGCAGGCACACGGCTGGAGTTGTCGACACCAGTGACTTCCTGGAAGGCGTGTATGCGCTTGATAACCTCCCAAGAGTGCTCCTACATAGCTGACACCCCGCACGCAGTGCAAGAAGGCCTCTATCTTCACGATCACGGTCTTGATCCCTACGAAGGCACTATATTTCGACAGGTATAGTGAGAAGTATCTGCAAACCAATCATCTCAGCTGACGGTACAGCCACATAGGCACCGCTTCTCCTGATGCTCTTCAGGTCTCTGCCGCGCTATCTCGTACCCGCATCATTTGCTCTAGCGGACTTGGGGACTGCAATTGCACTAGTCGGCATTGCGAATAGAAAGAATGGGCAAATGCAAGAGAAGCCTATCGAGTCATGGTGGATAGGGTTCATGTGTGTCGGCCTCGGCGAAGATCTCGTGCTATTCAACGAAGCGGAGCTAATCATCAACCGCCTCCACAGCGCACTTTTGAATCCCCTTGGCATCCTAAGCACGGCAGCCAAATCAACAGCTTGCTTCACGAACTTAGCCCTTGCTGCGGCATTGTACGGTGCTACTTCAGGTCAGCACATTTTCCCAAGGCAGATTGTCGAAAGATGGGATCGCTGTCGCAATTGCTGATCACCAATGTTCGGCAAGCAGGCAATGTAGTCCTCGCTATATGCGCGTTCTCCTTCGCGATACATTTCTCCATGCCGCTCATACTCCTTCCTGCGCTCATTCTGCTACTGAGCAGATCACAGAAGGTGTTTTTGGTAAGTGACCTATTCCTCGCAACAGCGCGGCACAGGTACTGAAGCTGCTTGTCCCTCCAGTTCATGACAGTCAAGCAGGCTATTCCCGTTCTTCTTCTTCATCATGGATCCCTTCTTGTCGCGTCACGCCTCTACACCAGCTCGTGGACGTTTCTGCGTACTTATACCGCTCCGTAAGGACGAAAACACCTATCAGCTAATCCTTTTCTCAGAAAGGCTGACTCACTCCTGATCTGCTCAGCCTGATCGTTCAAGATCTGACCCCGAATATCGGGCTGTATTGGTACTTCTTCATCGAGATGTTCGACCATTTCCGAAACTTCTTCTTGCTAGTTTTTCAAGGTCACTTGGCGTGTTACGCCCTACCCGTCACGATGAAGCTCCGGTATATGCATTGTCCGCGTGACCTTGAATACGTAGTAGATGCTGATTGCTGTCATATCATGTCCAGCTTCGATCCACTGCTGGCCTTCACTGTTCTAGTCGGCATCATGAGCACCTTCAAAGCGTATCCATCACTCGGTGATACTGCTTTCTATCATTCTCTCCTGGCTTTGTATCCAGAGCTTGTGCCACGTGAGTAATGTCCCATTTTTCTAACGGAAGATGTCGTGTGAACTCACACCGATATCTATTCTAACAGACATGCGACATCCTCTCTTTACTATCATGGCCCACCTGTATACTCTGCTACTCCTACCTATCTTCCACTATCTATGGCTCTATGCTTGGTCTGGTAATAGCAATTTCTACTATGCCTCAACGCTTGTTTGGGCTTTAGCGAACGGTTTGGGTGTTATAGACACGCTCGGCGCTGGACTCAAGAGGCGCTTTCTTTGGGAGTCGAAACGAAATGGGCACGAAGCGCTACAAGAGGATTGGGAGAAGCCAAACAAGGAGGAATGGGCCCTTGTTAACCAATGACGCTTAAGTTGCGGTTGTAGTTGCAAAATGAGGTATGCAAATTAATCTATTTTGAATACTCCGTATGCTGGCTGAGGTGTATCTCTGCTCAGGTGTACTATAGCGAATCGAGAAGTGTGACGATGTAAGACAGGCCTACGATCGAATAATCTAAGCCTAGCTTGAGTCCGATGACTGGCAGCGTAACCATCTCTTCGACTAAGCCCGAATCATACCATCCTTTGGTGAAGTATTGTCCCGACCACAGCAAGACGGCCAAGTCCATAGTCTGCCAATCCAGGGATCGTACCATCTATGAAGAGGAGGCTTCCTGCTCCGGAGCACAACTTTCTGGACTGCCTCCTCAACTATGATGACTATACCACTGCACCAGAAGAAGAGCCATTCAAATGTTTGACTGGGGTGACCTCCGTTGATGGCTATGCCAGCAGCAGCATGTTCTATCCCCGAGATGAAGAATGCTCCAATGATTTTACCCAAGTTCAAGTCCTTATCGAAGCTGTCGCGTATGCTCTGCGGGATGAGACGTCGTTCAAGCCATTGTCCTGCATCGCACAGGTTCAGCCAGGCAACAACGTGCAAAATCTATGCAAACCAGACGCACCTGGCCAAACTCCCCATACCAGAAAAAGTCGAGAGAATAGCCTGTGCCAGGACCTCGACCAAAATTGCCTGACAGTAGTAACTTAATCAAAGGCTGACTATTTAAAGGCGGCCAGAACGCAAGGTTGTGTGTTGTCCATTTTCTGTACCGCTTCCGCAGCGGGGCCGTGAGGATGGCTCCGGCTGTATAGCCAGCAGAGAATGTGCCAAAGAGAAAGACACCTTGGGAAAACGTCAAGAGTCCCCGCTGCAGGTAGTTGAGGGATTCGATACCGATGTTTGTGTCTGACTTTTTCCAGAGATACCTTTCCAGTGCGAATGCAAAGGTCACCATGGGTATGTCGCTGAAGAAGAGTTGTCTGAATTCGTCTTGCAGGGTAGGTAGCCACGTGCGCTTGCTGTGTCTGACATCGGCAGTAGTCCAGGTCCACTATGTCAGTCAAGAATCAGATCGGCGATCAGAGAGGCAAGCAAAAATGGTCTTGAAAGAACCCCTTACCCCTACACCTCGCGTAGAGGTCTCGAGATCGATTGCATATATGAGACGCTGTACCCAGCGACTACTGGTGTGATGAGGCTCTTCGGTAATGGCTTCCCCGGTGAGTATTATGCCTATGATGGTGCAGCTTGTCAGATCGCCATACTCAGAAATTACGAGCATTCCTCCTACCATCTCTCTGCCTCCTTACCGGACTGCATTGTAAGAGCGTCGCGCGGATATTTGCTAATGCTAAGTCTCCATCTTGGAGCTTTTCGAGCATAGATCGGCGTCTAGAATGACCTCGACGACTTCTGGGTATTCTGCGCATAGGTTTGGCTGAGGCAGGTCGTCAGAACTATGGTGGTTCATATATATCGTGGGCAGCGTACAGTCTCCGTTGGAATCCCCATTGGTCAATATGGGGTCGGCTAATATCGTTTCGGGCGCTTCTGCTTCAGAATCTGTGTCATCGATTTCCTCGAGGTTCCTCTTTACGCGCATGGGTATGGTCCGCCCGGGTATGTAAAAGAGGTCTATAACCCGACTTGCACCGTACCATCCCGTCAGACTCAGAATGTATGTCAATCCGGCCGACCATGGTACATGATAGCGCAGCGGTAGCCTTGCGAACTGTATAGCTGCTGTTATGGCTAGCAGGTTCCTGACGATCGCAATTGCCTGACGAGTCCGAGGCGACACATCTTGGAATGGAGGCAGGAGTACAAGTGCGAAGACTAGAGGATGTCAATCAGATATCGAGGTTCGCTCAGAGGTGCCCTTGACCAATGCATGTCCAATGACGACTTACAGTACGCGAGTGGTGGCGAGACAGCGGCAAAGACCGTCAGAGGTGCTGCCGGGAATAGGCTGGAAGGACATGATCAGAGCATGTACTATCGTGAAGTTCATCTGATGAACATGGATAGGCGTTACTGATCGCTGCCGATGAGGGAAAGTGTGATCCGAAGAGTCTAAAATCTTATTGACATCACGCTTTGTCGGTTCGCGGCAAGGGTGGCAAAGAGCATGTAAGCACTTCGACCGAAGCAGGGTGTTTAAGGAGTTGAAATGTTTTTATTGATTTTCTTTTTATGAATATTGGACTACTGCAAGGGTGACGACAACCGATAACGCCAGCGCTCTGTAGGAGAACGCAGCCAGGTTCGGCGACTGTCTAGTTTTAACGACAATTTGCGAAGTTTACCTTGTACAGCGATGGATAGCGCATTTATAGAGCAGATGAAATGATCCCTCAAGACTTGGTATATGCTAAAGAAGCATAGAGCACGGGAAAGAAACGGGAGAATAGCAACTACCTAACTTTTATGGATATGCGTTGTGTTAATTTCCGTAGGGTACTCAAGCGGAGACGCTGGATCCGCCTGGGTTATAGTATTTGTTGTAGTAGGATAAGATAGCCGAGTTTGCGCCATTCGTGCCTGTATCTTGCTGTTGTCCAACATTAAGTCCTCCGTACGGCCAACCCGGATAGCCGCCGAGCTAAAAGAGGTAAGACAGGCGTAAGCTTACCGGGTAAGAATATGACAGATTGAAAGGCGTCTTACCGATCCCGCAGCTGCCTCAGAAGCCATTTCGCTGGCCTGACTGGCGATGATTGAAGTGTCAGATCCCAGCTTGTCTCGACCCCAGGCGCATTTGATAGGGCGCCCATTGACCATAGTACCGTTCATGTTGACGATAGCTGTAGCTGCGTTTTGGTGCGTGTCAAGCTTAATGAAAGCGTAGCCCTTTTCCGCTTGCAAACGAGTCTCGACAATGTAACCAAATCCTTGGAAAAGAGGTACAAGATCCGAGATCTGTACGTTTGGTGAGAGATTGCCAACGTAGATCGTCGAGTTGGACGGAGGTGCCTGTTGAACCACGACATCATAGGTAAGGGGCATGCTTGCCTGCCCGGGTCGCCGAGGAATTGGCGCCGCTCGTCCATCCGGAAGCCCACTGCCTGGGACAGGGCCTTGGTCCAGCTGCTTTGCAGGTTGGTTTTCGGCTCCAGGCGGTGGTCCAGCGCCAATGGTAGGCTGAGCTACGCCTGGAGGTCCAAGAAAAGGAGGGAGATTCGAAATACGCATAGGACCTCCTTGTGCTCCTCCACTGGGCATTCCACCTTCGGCGCCTGCTCTCTGGTTCGCCCAATTGACTCTGATTGCTCTGCTTCCCAGCCATTCTCCGTTCATAGCGTTGATAGCTTGCTCTGCATCGGGCTTCTCCTTGAAAGCTAAGAATCCATATCCTCTACTCTTGCCTGTATTGAGATCCCACATGACTCTCGCATCCGTCAAACTGCCGAAGGCAGCGAATGCTTTGCGAAGCGTAGCATCGTTAATTTCAGGTGCCAAATCACCGACGAAGACGTGGAAGTGGTTGGAGAGATCTTCTTTGTTCGACTGAGTGTTCTGGTATGCCCAATTGACTTTGATTTCAGTGTCAAAGATCTTTCTGCCGTTCAATGCTTGTAGGGCGTTTTCAGCAGCTTGCAGCGATTGATATTCTACGAAACCATAGTTGAGTCCGCCGTGCTGGAAATTCCTGTCTGGGATGAGCTTGATGCCAATGACAGGACCATAGACCGAGCTGTAGAGCGTTTGAGAGCAGTCGTGTCAGCATACTAACACTGAGGCCTGTCGACCAAGGCGCTTCGAAGTTGTCATTGCGCCACGAAGCTATGAAAACGTTACGCACAAGATCTCGCCCAACATGGGTTCGTTCACACGAGGCGACAGGTTGCCGATGTATAGATGTGCCCTGAAGATACCAAATTGCCATCAGCCTCATTGCATGAGGCCCGCCTGGTCGTGGCCGGGCAGCGCTGCTTGCTCCACCCATTCTCACCTTCCTTCCTGACCAGGGTGAGGGCCTACGCCGGGCATTGCAGGCATGCCTTGCGACGGCTGTTGCTGGAAGCCTGACATGCTTGCGTTGAGGCTGTGAGAGATTGTGCACGCAAGAGTCGGCAGTTGATGTTGGAGAGAGCGTGAAGAGGGTGCCGCCGAAATGCTTTCTTGACAGACCTCGAAGGGACCTGGTTGTTAGCAAGGACAGATTGCCAGACGAGGCAAGATCTCGCTCAATCAGATGCTGACCGTCTAACATAAGGCAAATACAACAACAAATAAGAATCAATGCATGGAAGCGCCGGACTCCACATTGGGCATTTGAGGGCCAATGTAGATAGTGAGGGTATGCTACAGGTGGAACGGATCCCAGGTTAATCGGTTAATGCAAGCACGCAAATACTTCCCAAATAATAGCGCTGTGTATCCTAGTCGTCGTACTTGGTCTTGTAGCTGTGAAGAGAACGGAATCAGCCCTGATTCGGTTGGTTGATATAGGCCTTGCATCCTCACATCCACTGCATCCCGTAAGAAATCTGTCCTTGTTTTGCAGCCATTCTGTAGTACTTGGCAGCTTTCTTGAGATCTTTTTTACACCCTCTTCCAGTAGAGTAACAGAAGCCCAATTCGCTTTGGGCGTCGGGGTCACCCAAGTTCGCGGCAAGCGTAAAATACTGCAGGGCGGTCTTCTTGTCTTTTGCAACACCCCATCCCCGCAGGAAGCATTGCCCGAGCTCATATATAGATAAGACAAGCTCCGACTATTGCAGTGTAAGTACTAGGAATCAGCTTCTGCTGTTGAACGTGAGGTCGACAGTTCTTTGAACTCACCTTTGCAGACTGCTCCTCAATCTGCTGATCTGACAGTTGAATATGTCCCGAGATCACGCGGTCCAGATTCTCTACTACCGACTCGGCGGCCTTCTGGAGATATTGGAAGCCTGCTTCGGGATCAGATATGCAGCCCTAGAAATGGATTATATCTCAGTGAACTGCAGTAGTAACATGGCGGACCGCAGTCTTACCCAACCATGCCGTAATGACAAGCCAAACATAAGCATGCCCAAGCCGCAGCCACCCTTGGCAGACTTTTCGAATAGGCGAGCACTGTCTTCCAGGTCTCCTTTCTCGTGAGCGTCGATACCCAGATGTAAGCAGACCAACGGGTCATTCGGATTTTGTCGCGCCAACTCTGCTATATCCAGTTGACGCCCTGCATCACCTTTCGGCACTGTTAGGTTCTGATGCTTCGATGGCGTCAAAAGCTGCATGGATCCGGAACGGCTTATTGAATGTTTCGCTTTATCTAGCGTTGTTGATGGTTGCCTTGTATGGCTATTTGGGTTTGGCTGAAATTCCAGGCCGGTCGGCGCGATATATGGGGAGTGCAGTGGCAGATGTGAGAAGGTTTCAGACTGGTTATCGAATTGAGTGCGGTCCACAACTGGCGATGCTCTAGCGGACGAGGTATAACCCTGATCTGTCGGCATTTCATAGTATGAATAGTTCGAGTACACCGAGGTTGAGCGATCCATGCCGGGTGGCCGAATTGGGCGAGACGTTTGAGAGCCGCCAGGAAGCTTTAGGTGCGAGGCACTGTAGCTCCCGCCATGTTCTCGATCTGACCAGGGACCCTCCGCTACACGAGGCAAGCTGCTCTCGTGCGCACGGTCCTGAGATGGGCGAGAATTCGATCCGTCAACACCGTGACGCCCGGGTGGATCCGCAGTGCGAGGTGATGGGTCGTCACCAAAGATATTGCGATATCGGGTGCCTGGGGATGACGACAATTTGGCGGTGTTGGTGAGAGCGCGGACTTCAGCGATCAGCTCAAGACTGCTATCTGCTGGATCGCTGGGTCGCTGCCGAAAGCCTGCATTCCTCTGCATAACAGAGTTCTGAGAAGGAGAAGCTTGAGGTATAGGCTCTCGCTCCCTACTACTTTGACTTCGATTTGAGGACCAGATTTTCCATTTGCTCCCGCTACCGTGCCCTTCCTCAGATGTTCTTCCAGACCCCGCGCTTCGTCCAGATAGGGATAGAGATCTATCTCTCTGATCTTGCTGCGGCGTCTGAGGTGGTGATGCAACGTTGAGCACACTAGATTGGCCGACTTTCGTAATTTCCCACCCAGCTTCTTTCTTGTAAAGCTTCCGGCGCTCTTTGGGTTTCTCATTCTCCTTGCCATCTTTGCTTTTCGACTTCGCTAAAGCAGAACCGCCGGGTTGGCCTGAGTCGGCGACGAAATAGTACTTCTTCGATTTTGGATCGACATAGTATTGACCCTCCGTCGTCAACCCGGCAGCTGCTCTCTGGCCTCTATGTTTCGCTATCGCAGATGCGAGGACCTGACTTGGTGTCCGTCTGTGTCGCTTGGTCTTGGCGGGCTGCATTGATGTCTCGCCAGGAGTCATTTGTCGTGATGATTGTGGGTACGAGTCCAAAGACTGCAAGTATGGATGATCAGAGGCAGGCACATCGTGTATCGTGTGAGTGGTGTGGCTTGAAGACGAAGGCGAGTATCCTGGCCTTGAGATACCAGTACTGCCGAAGGGCGCCATGACCTGCGGAATTTCCATGTCATTGGTCTGCGTGTAAGTCGAGTACACTGAATCGTATGGCTGTCGAGATGGGTGAGAGTAGCCTTGCTCGCTATTCGCGTAGGGCAAGTGTGACTGGTTTTGCTGAATATACTGTTGAGCCGAATAACCAGGATAGGATAGCTGCTCGGTCTCGTCTTGTGCGTTATCTTGACTTCCTGAAGCTCCAGAAAGCAGCGTGTCATGTGGCCTAGAGAAATTGGTCCTGCCGGCTTGGTTACGACTCGCACGAGGTATGGATACAGCAGATGCAACTCTTGATGGACCTGCAAAGGAGCCTTGCAACATACTGGGCGAGTCGACGGCGTACGCATATAAGCTGGAGGATTGTCCCGCTTCATCTATGGTCGATAGCGGTCGAATAGTTGATGAAGGTTCATGGAGGGGGACATCGTCTGTGAGAGAGGTCCAATTCGAAGCACGCATTTGATCTCTCTGATTTGCTTCATTGGAAGCTCGTAGAGCTGATTCATAAGACTGTTGAAAGAGGAAAGTGCATTATGGGCTCGAAAGTCAGCTTTCGGTATCGGAGCATCGGCAATCGTGCAGGTGCCAAGCTTACCGAGTACTGGAAAGGCTCAAGCGCTGATGTATCGCTCGTTCTTCCATCTGTGGGGCTCTCTGGCGTTTTGTGGCTGGCGATGCGATGCAGACCCATCTTTTTAGCTGCCTGACTGTCCCAACTGCTCCGCCTAGCTTTTGCCTTGTCTTCTGCTTCCCACTGCCCATCCGCATCCGAGTTGTTGCCTTCGTCATCCTTGTCACTGATCTGATCTTCGTACCTGTCCATGTTGAGCGAATCTTCCAGTTCGTTGGTATTACCCCGATGTGATGCCTCGGCCTGCTTGAAATCCAGCGTCATGTTGGGGCTATCCGCTTCCGGAGCCATCCAAGAGTAAGAGGAGTCGCGTAAGCCACCTGAGCGGGTCATGTAGGTGTGATAGCTTGACCGAAAAGCATCGATGAGTTGACCTTGCGCATCCGACAAGTCTTCGGCACCACCTGTCCGGCGACTGTCATCACTGAAACGGACAGGCTCGAAGTTGGTAGCTTGTAGAGGTTGGCGTTGCTGTTCCTCATTACCAGCGGGTCTGCCGGGGTACGTTGACACATGTGAAGCCTCTCCGGTGGATTGGTCGTATGTTGGCTCGCTGGCCTCGCGCGGTGGCTCGGCGGCCAGGTATTCGAGCATTACCTGTTCGACCAAAGGCAAAGCGCTATGACTATCCTGAGGCCGTCGTATCCTTGGAGTAGCGCTGTTCACATTTTTCGAAGCACTAGACGGTGCATTCTTCTTGTTGAAGCTGAGACTTCGAGTGAGCTCCTCCAGCGGGCTGGTCAGGGCCAAGCTGTCTGGCCGGACTACATCACTACGTGCTTCAAACGAGTACGCGTCGCTGTTGTTATCGTCGGGATTGCCCGCTGGACTATCCATGTTTCGATTATCGTGCACTTGGTTCAGATTGCTGCTGCTGCTGAAGGGCGACCCGTGGTGGGCAGCAGCAGGCCAGTGCGACACGGCCGCCATGCAGACGTGTGCCTGCACCACAGTGAGACGTGAAGCCCTATCCACGAGCTGGCGGCGGGGTCCTGCCGTGTTGCTGGAGTGGAGTGCGTCCAAGGTGAATGCTGCGAAGGGCACTCTATTTGATGGGCGCGTCAAGTGGTGGCGAGTTTGGAGAGAGCCTTTCAAACTCTCGAAGTCCTTGCATGGCATAATATGCTACAGCTGACGCTTCTTGGCCACACACATGCCATCTAATCAACATCCAATGTTACGTTCTGCTTGTGATTAGTCGATGCTAGACTACCTGTCCGCTCCTACAGGATGGGAAGGATACGCGTACAGTATCGTCATGGCCCTCCGCTACACGAAGCTTTCGCCTGATATTACCGCTAAGATAAGAGGTACGTCTAGACGGCTGTGCGCAGGCTACCCTAGCCCTCCAAGGATGTGAGACCTTTGCATAGCGTCCTCAGCATATGGTCGGTAGATCTTCTTCGTGGAAAATGTACTGAAGAAGGAAGGGTCTGTACTCGATTGAGCTAGCTTCTCTACCCGACAGACGAATGCTGTCCTTTACTGGACTACTGCTGCTGAGCATCCTCGTCACTCCGCCCTAAAATGCCGAAGAGCGACTGACTCGCTTGTGCTGTCTGTGGAGCCCCTTCCCACGGCTTGCGAACTTGAGACTTTGCAAGGACTGGCTCGCTCGGTGCTTCTTCATTGATCCTATCTGGTATCTCGCGTATTCCAGGTATATGTGCCCCTGTCGCAATCATCTCTGCAAGCTCATCGAAGGATAATGGATAACGAGGTTGATCATCTGCCGGCTCTTCCGGCGCAAGCATTTGTCCGCGAGATTGCTCTGGCACGCTGTTGCTATACAAGCGAATCAGCATGCAGTGCAAATCAGTCACATACTTTGACAGGGCTAAACTTACTGCTCGTTGCCGTCGCCGTCCGCTTGCTGAGGTTGCTGCGGCATGACGCCGTTGGAACTGCTAGCCAGAGCTGGGCGTCTCGACAGATAGAACTGTCTTGCGCGAGATGTAACGTTGTCTATTTCCTCCTGTGAGGCTCCTGATGCTCTCATGGGTTCTATGATACTCTCCAGACCACGCTGCGATGTGCACTTTGCATCAGCATTATGTTCCTACTACAAGGAACGGGACCCAAGGTCTCGTCTCGCGAGACACAACGTACGAGGAACTCTTCGTCCATAATCACGTCGTCTGATGTGCTCATTTGTTGGCCATTCATGATGTTGCGATTCTGTGAGATAGTGAAAGAACGACCCTCCGCTCTGCGGTCCTCGTCTATGATGTTGCTGCCACATGTCGGCCCTCATCATCGGCCAGATATATACCGCGAGGTATTGCGTCTGTGATCTTTCCAGCCGCGTTCAGCGATATACCAATCCCATGCTTGGGACGTCATTCACTCTGCACTGGTAGACTGATGAGCCCATGTCTGTCATCGAGACCAGCAGTGATCACGTGATTAGCAACCTATGTACATCTTGGCTACATGTTCAGACGAGATCGCAAGTTTTACAACAACAAGAAGTCGGGGGATTGGAGTGCAGAATATACTATGCTGGTAGAGCGACCCGATCTGAGTGAGCTGGCACAGCCGGTTGAGCTTCTTCCTCTGTTCATTAAGGTCAGCCTCGTGCGATTTGTACGTAGCGCATCAATCGGGACACACCTGTATCTCGAACTTCGGGAAGTTCTGTTCTTGGAGCGTCTGGTAGATTGACTTTCGGTTCTTTGACAAGGCCCTGCAATTGGCATCAGCGTTCGTGAAGCAGGATCTGGTACCTGGAATCAGACCGACCAGCTGTTTCTCTAGATCCGCCAGTTCTGTCTGCACCGCGTCTTCTTCCTCTGCTGACATTCGCGATTGGAGCAACTCATCGATTTCCTAACGGTGGGTAGACACTTTGTCAGTAGTGTCCTACTTGCCCGAAATACTCGATGAACAGCCCAACCTGCTGGTACGCCACCGCTTCTGCCGTCTCGCTCATCAGCTTCTCCACGTTTTCAACGCTCATTTCTTTGTTGAGCTGGGTTAACACCGAGTTCCCTTGCTTCAAGCCATATAGCACGTCTTTCTCGACTAGAGAGAATTCGATTTGACATACCTATACATTGCCGGAACGACAGGCTCGGCGGTCAGTCTGCATTACTTCAACATCCAGTACCGATATGCTTGCTTACGAGATCCTGCAGAGTAGCTAGCTGCTTATCGGTCTGTGTGAGCAGACTTTCCTGATACTTTCGCCGTCGCAAAGCAAGTAGGGCTCGCTGCTTATTGCCATTCTGGAGCGCTTCCTTGGCAGCTTGCTTTTCCCGTTCAAGGACGCCTTCGACCTAGGCAATTCGGCACGTAAGAAGTCCTTAGAACCATTGCTAAGCAAAAAAGTCGAACTCACTCGTTTCTGGTATTGCCTTAGCTTGTCCCGCTGTATCTTCAGGCTGTATCGTCAGTCGTCGTGATTGTCACAACCAGACGATCGTGATTCAGGGTCAGTCCCGCAAGACCCTCCCCGTATGGGAGATAGACACACATACTCGAGTATCGCCTTGTCTTGTGCTGTTATTTTCGGTCCAGACTGGCCAGCGCCCATGACGGCGGCAACAGACCCCGATCACCTTCGTGTCTGGAGTTGGAGTTGAAGAGAAGTGTAGGAGACAGTTTAGCTTCTATCATCACATAATGATCACATCGATATAGACCGGCTAACCATTGATATATGAAGAACTCCTCTCACCATGTCGGATCGTCTGGCCTTCGCGCCTCTCAAATCACTCGAGACCGCGTTGGATCTGTCGGTCCAGCAACGCGCAAGAGCATTGTTCGAGACGGCGAAAGCGAGGACTGCAAGAGGCTCAGGCCATGAGCTCGATAAGAACATAGCTGGTAATAGTACGGCTATGGCGTCTGGTAGGGCGCAACGCATTGACCATTACGATGCGGAGTATAGCTGACCACTATGGCCCTGTCGCCCGGATGTCTACTATAGCCTGCCTTCTACTAGCTAAGACGGAGTGAGGATTCCTGACTTTCCTGCTTCCTCAGGCGAACTTAGTAGTGACATCACTCTCACAGACTCGAAGGCGAGTCAGTGGAAGATCTGGAAGTCCACCAGCGGCATGCCATGGTCACCAAACCCCAATTCAGGCTTTTAGTATCCTCATTGCAATCTGTTCTGGAGCTTCGCTCAAGTGCAAAGACAGCGTTCACACCGACGCGGGGTGAGTCAATGGTTCGGATTCTATGTCGCACTCGCTTATACGTGTCATTACAGGGAGCGCCCGCAAACGGAAAGTCGGGGCTCAAGACATAGGAGAGGAGCCTGTGACTCCATCAAAATCCTCTAGAACCTCGAAAGCAGCTGCCGCCGGCCTAGCTGCAGAAAACCCAACAACACCTACTCGAAGCGCAGGTCGGCGGAGTGCGCGGACCACAGCGAGCCTGCGAGACCTTGCAACTGCGTCACACCAGAAATCACGACGGGAAGCAAATGAAGATCTGTCCGTAAACATGAGCGATCCGCGAGTCATTCGAAGCTCTTCCCGTAAAACGACAAATACGATGACTGTTGACCCACCTGCGCCCAACACACTGACTAAGTCAAGCGTCAAAAGCAAGCAAAGAGCCACTGAAGCTTTCGAGAAAGCGATGGACCAACAGACGCCGACCAAGGTCAAGCTTATGTCTACAGCTACTCCTGCCAAGGCCCAGATAGACTATTCCAAGCCTTTTGAGGCACTGAAGGATGAATTTCAAGTCCCCGACAACGCAGGATCCAAGGAGATACCTTACGAGACATACTGGGGCGATATGCTCATCCGATATAGGCGGAAAGAGGATGTAGATGCTCGTCAGCGGAAGATGGAAGCTTGGCGCCAAAGCATGTTGCAGAAATTGAGGGCTGCTGCATGATGACTGTCAGCCGTTAAGCGATCATATCAGGCTTAAGAGTATCAAATTGCTGTTGTTGTACATATACTATCAAATCGGGCACGTGCCGAATATGTCACTTCGGCGGAGAGGCTGATTGATCGGCTACGCGGCATTCTTGATGTAGCATGTCTACCTATCGACAATTGACATGCTTGCGTATGCATCACGTGGTTTCAGTTCATTCTCTGGTTTACGCTCGCTAAACGCAGTGCGCACTATGTCGACAAGCTCCGCTACGAGGCAGGCAACTCTCCTGATCACGCCTGCAGCATTGGCGGAGGAGCTCAAGAAGTCGCCCGAAAGCGTCAAGGTATTGGATGCAACATGGTTTATGCCGAATCTCGTACCGCCTCGCAACCCTCACCAAGAGTTCCTTGCTGGCCAAAGGATCAACGGTGTCACCGGCTTCTGGGATGTTGATGATGTAGCGGACAAGACTCACCCACTGGGCCTGAAACACATGATGCCGACTCCGGAGCAGTTTGCGGAAGCCTGCTGTGGGTAACAGCGCCCTGGTGTGTTCCATTCCCCAGCTCACTAACCTGTTCCTTCTACCAGCCAATCTTGGGATCCAGCGCGACTCGAAGGTCGTTGTATACGATACCCACGGCGTCTTTAGTGCACCCCGTACTGTCTTCACGTTCAAAGTACGCATTTCGGATTATATGAAAGATTAGTGACTGACTCAAATGTAACATTTAGGCCTTTCAACACCCAACAGCGTACGTGTTGGACGGAGGTCTTCCCCGCTGGACCGCCGAAGGTTACCCAACGGAGACAGGTGAATTCAGCTCAGAAGTGAAGGTGAGAGATCATGCAAGATCTCTGTGAATTTAAGCTGATCTTCTCGTTACTATCAGAAAAGCTCGTACCCACTGCCTTCGTTCGACGAAGCATCTATTCGGTATTATGAGCATATCAGTAAAAATGCTTCCAGGAATGCAGAAGATGCGGACTTAGAGCTTGTCCTGGATGCGCGACCTGGTGGAAGGTGTGTTCCGTTCCTATAGAGCCGGTATTTTCTATTGTCAGACTGAAAGCCGACATCTGATTAGATTCACAGGCAAGGATCCCGAGCCTCGAGCAGGTTTGTCATCAGGACATATGCCACATTCAATATCTCTTCCTTTCGCAGTGCTACTGAGCGAGCCGTCTTCCACTCACCCAGCATATAAGACTATGCTGCCTCGGGACAAGCTCAAAGCTGCCGTTCTGAAACAGCTCGGAGGCGATAAGGCAAGACTCCAGGCATTGCTGGACGGGGAACTCAAAGTCGTTAACAGTTGTGGAAGTGGCATGACTGCTGCTATTCTGTGGCTCGCTTTACAAGAATTGGGAGTGAATTCGGCCATTTATGACGAAGTACGTACCTTCGCTCAGAATCTTCGTAAGGCATCTTCGTAAACAATGCTTTAGCTGAGACTATGGTTACAGTCATGGACAGGCTATGCTATGAGAAAGGAGAGCAAGATCCTTAAGGATTAGATGTATGCGCAGATAAGTTCAGCAATTGCAGGATGAAGCCGCAGTAGCAGTGACACGATCTAGAGATTTCAATATTCGCTCTGGCGGAGGAGTAAGAGCTCTCCCTGAGGGGAATAGCAAGTTGAAATTAGCCCTGTTGGATTGTTCTACCTGGCGGTGGCGAACGGTCGAGCCAAAAACGCGATCAATAATTCTGAGATGTGCATTTTTCTACATTGTCTTTTGCATCTTAGCTATAAGACAGACACGAGGTGCCATAAACAGCTCGAAGACATTTACAGAAGATCCTCAACTGCGTCGCCATGGTCTCTTTCAGCTGCAATGCGTGCCAGGATACGTTGAAGAAGCCGAAGCTCGTGCAGCATTTTCAGCGCTGTCATGCGCCGTTCACGTGCCTCGACTGTAACAAAGAGGTGGGCCGTCTTTGTCCGGCATCGCGATCATGCTGATTGTTTTCTCGTTATACTGTTATGCTCATATCGGTATGCTTACTTCGTAGATGTGGGACGGCGAGTTCCAGAAGCACACGACATGCATTTCGGAAGCTGAAAAATACGAAAAGAGCCTGTATAAGGGAGACAAGAAGAAGGGTAAAGGCCAGCAACAGAAGCAGAACGGTCAAGCTGCTCAACAGCAGCAACAGAACCTTGTCGAGTCTACTCCAGCTGCTTCTGCAGTTGCTGCCGCGCCTGTGCCATCGACCAGCGTTGCCACTACAAATGGTGATAGTGAGTCTCTCATACATATGTTGACTGTCTGTCTAAGTTGTTAACGGCCAACTACTCGTCCCAGATGCAACTTCAAAGCAAAGCGATAGTCCTGCAGCTGTTGAGGACGTCAAAAATGCAACATCCGCGGCCGCCGAGCCAACATCTAGCAGGAAGGACAAGAAGCGAAAGCGAAAATCTGAAGCTGGAAAGGGTGCAGATAAAGATACTGGAAATTCTACAGATGTGCAGATTGCCGAGGCGCTGGTTGCTGTAGCACCGGTGCAAAAAGGTAAGTCTGACTTTCATCCCCTTCTGTGTACACAACAGGCTAACATGTTTTGGCATGTAGCCGAGACAGTACCTGAACCAACGCCAGTAACAGCCTCCGAGACACCTGAAGTCAAAACCGAAGAGAAGAAGAGTCGCAAACGTACCAAAAAGAACAAGTCTCAGACCGCTGCGTCTACTTCAGCGAAGAGCGACGCCTCTGCGATGCAGGTAGACAAGCCAGCCGCTCACGGCGTCTCCGGTGAGGCTTCATCAGCAGAGGCTAGCTCTGCATCAAAGGTAGACCTGAAAGAGTCTCTCGCGAGCAAGATACCAGAGAAGGGTAAGAGCATCAGCCTCGCCGATGCTCTAGCGGGCCTGCCGGCCGACAAAGTGCAAGAAGCATTGGCGGGCCTGCGTGTGCAAAGAGGCAAGAAGGACAAGTTCGAGTTGTCAGTAGGATATGCATAGCGGAGGGTATCATAGGGAAGTTGTGCCTTGACCTTTTAGCATCTCGGTAATCTATCAGTGGCAGACGTACCTATTGTGGCGAAATATTCTTGTATGCAGCAAGCCAATCTGCAAGACAGCCATAAATGATCGTCTTGTTGCATCTGTCTGTCAGACTGATGCGAGGCGTGGGTACTAGTCCTGCTAGAACTCCAGAGTTCTCCAAACCAAGAAAAGCCGGAATATTTTGACTTGCCCGACTGCCGAACCTTCTCGATCTCCATGCAGCAGAAAAAGATCAGGAAACTTGGAACTTGAAGCCTTAATCGACTTGTCATACACCTACCCATTTCTAGCCTCTCGACCTTCATACGCGAACTAGGTATCTCATACCAGAAGCCTCTCCATCCGCCCTCAAAATGCTTCGCGCCTCTCTGCCCAGACACCTGCGACAGGCAAAGCCTCTCCGAGGCCTCGTCCAGCAATCCCAGCTCCGCGGATACAAGGAGTTCGCCTTCGGCAACGATGCCCGCACACGCATGGCTGCAGGTGTTGACATCCTCGCAAAAGCTGTCTCTGCCACCCTAGGCCCCAAGGTGCGCTTTTACTCGGTGCAGAAGCTCATGCGTGCCATCCTGCAGCAATGAACTTTTTCCAAAGCGTTCATGCAGAATTGCTGACGAGCGTTGTCTCACTTTGTACATCTAACGATTCTAGGGCAGAAACGTCATCATCGAGCAGCCATATGGTGCTCCCAAGATCACAAAGGACGGTGTAGGTCGCGCTCTATGTTGTCCGGTAATGTGGAAAGGCACGCCCGCTGACATTTGCTGGTCTTCGCGTAACTTCTAGGTCACCGTCGCAAAAGCTATCCAGCTCAAGGACAGGCTCGAGAACCTTGGTGCACGACTTGTACAGGATGTTGCCAGCAAGACGAACGATGTTGCTGTGAGTTAGCTGTCCCAAATGCCTCCCGAAAACCAGTATCAACTGTAGCTAATCTTGTAGTTCTCTTTTGCCAGGGTGACGGAACAACTACCGCTACTGTCCTCGCCAGAGCTATCTACGTAGAGGGCGTCAAGAATGTCGCTGCTGGATGCTCACCAACGGACCTGCGCCGCGGAGCACAGGCAGCCGTCGAAAAGGTCCTAGAATTCCTCGAGGCCAACAAGCGATCTATCACCACTAGCGAAGAGATCAGCAACGTTGCTACCATTTCGGCTAACGGTGACCGTGCCGTCGGTCAGCTCATTGCTCAGGCTATGGAGAAGGTCGGAGCTGAGGGTGTAATCACCGTCAAGGAGGGCAAGGTTTGTTTCAATGTGCTTTTCATTATCGCCAATGACAAGCTGACCTTGATTGCTCCAGACTCTCCACGATGAAATCGAAGTCACTGAAGGCATGCGATTCGACCGAGGCTACATCTCACCGTACTTCGTCACCGATGTCAAGACACAAAAGTGCGAATACGAGAAGCCTTTGATCCTGTTGAGCGAGAAGAAGATCTCTGCTTTACAAGATATCCTGCCATCGCTTGAGACTGCTGCTCAACAGCGTCGCCCTCTCCTCATCATTGCTGAGGACGTCGACGGTGAGGCTTTGGCAGCATGCATTTTGAACAAGCTCCGTGGCCAGCTACAGGTCTGCGCTGTCAAGGCACCAGGTGAGTACCTCTCTACGGATATAACCTGATGATCACCAGACTAAAGCTGATGAACATCTTCTGCTCTCCAGGCTTCGGAGACAACCGAAAGTCCATCCTTGGCGATATCGCCATCCTTTCTGGCGGTACCGTGTTCACCGATGAGCTCGACATCAAGCTCGAGCAAGCTACACCCGACATGCTCGGCAGCGCCGATGCCATCACCATCACCAAGGAGGATACGATTATGCTCAACGGCGGTGGACAAAAGTCGCTCATCCAGGACCGATGCGAGCAGATCCGAGCCATGATCTCAGACTCCCAAACTTCCGACTACGACAAGACCAAGCTACAAGAGCGACTTGCTAAGCTCTCTGGAGGTGTCGCTGTCATCAAGGTCGGTGGAAGCAGCGAAGTCGAAGTCGGCGAGAAGAAGGATAGATACGACGACGCATTGAACGCTACACGAGCTGCTGTCGAGGAGGGTATCGTACCAGGCGGTGGTGTTGCTCTTCTCAAGGCCTCTTTGGCGCTCAAGGACCTCAAGGGTGCCAACTTCGACCAAGATCTAGGTATCAGCATCATCAGAAGTGCTGTGACCAGACCTGCTCGCATTATCGCCGAGAACGCTGGTGAAGAGGGTTCAGTCATTGTTGGGCGGCTACTAGAGAAGTACGCTGACCAGTTCGCAATGGGCTACGACGCACAAAAGGTGAGTAGCCATACTGGCTTGTCCAAGTTGTGAACTGTCCGAGCAGTGCTGAGAAGTATTCTGTTCACAGGGAGAGTACGTTGATATGATTCAAGCCGGTATTCTTGATCCCCTCAAGGTCGTCAAGACTGCTCTCGTTGATGCTAGCGGTGTTGCTTCACTGCTCACAACCTCGGAAGCCGCCATCTTCGAAGGTCCTGATGACAAACCAGCAGGCCCACCAGGAGGAGGTGGTATGCCAGGAATGGGCGGGATGGGATTCTAAATGGTGACGGTGTAGTCTTCTAGCCGTAGCTTGGCTAGAAGAAGGCACTCGAACTGCTAATTTGTCGTTCCGTTAAGCCATTGGGACAATAGTGTATCATATAAGGAGGTCTTGCAAATCACTACTCGTCTATTCAATATCGCCTCTTAACGCGTGTCAACTTCATTACTGAGAAAGCTAGAAGCCCTTGCAGTTGCTAGCACTTCGCGCTTCTCTTTTGCCACGTCCGCTCGCTGGCTTCAAGCAGGCCACCTGCAGGCACGCCTTGCGCTTCTGATAATACACCACCAAAACTATTACAACACTTGCAACATGGTATGTTCGAATGCAGCATGTGGAATGTCTGAGTAACAGCTAATGCATTGCTATCCGCGCAGCCGAGTCCAGCATCTGCGTCAGCTTCGACGCTGGCATCTATCGAATCCGGGCATACCGACATGGTGCACGACTGCCAGCTCGACTGGTACGGGCGTCGTCTCGCGACATGCTCGAGTGATAGAACTGTCAAGATATTCGACGTAGAGGAGGGTAGCGGCGGAGGTGCACAAGGCTCAACTGCAGGAGGAGCGGGCTCACAAGTGCTGCTTGACACGCTGAGAGGGCACGATGGACCCGTATGGGCAGTAGCATGGGGACATCCCAAGTTTGGAAGCATACTGGCATCAGCTGGATACGATGGAAAGGTCTTTGTCTGGAGAGAAGTCGTTGCAGGCCAGCAGCAACAGTCGTATGGCCAGCCTCAGACCCAGAACGCGAGATGGGAGAGAATAAAAGAACACGGCCTGCATGGCGCTAGCGGTGAGCTGCTTCGCGCCGTCTGGCGAGAATGACGATACAGTATGCTCATTTACAGTTCTTCTAGTCAATGCCATTGCTTGGGCTCCGCATGAACTCGGCCCCATCCTCGCGTGTGCCTCTTCAGATGGCAAGATCTCAGTGCTTACCTTCAACAGTACGTGAGACACTGAAGTATAGCCTGCATGAAGCAATCTGACTTGTTGCCTTCCAGACGACAGCACTTGGGATGCACAGCTCTTCGCGGCCCACAACATCGGCGTCAACAGCATCTCCTGGGCACCTGCAATTGTCCCATCATCCCTGATTGCACCGTCGACAACACCTCAAAACGCCCAAGGACAACAAGGCGCAAATGGGCCATCAACGTTTGTCAAGAAGTTCGCGACAGGTGGCTGTGATAATCTTGTCAAGATCTGGTCGTACAATGAAGAGAGCAAACAATGGTCGGTCGAGGAGACTCTAGAAGGGCATACAGACTGGGTCCGAGACGTGGCATTCGCGCCAGGAGTAGGCTTACCACGCACATACCTCGCAAGCGCAGGACAAGACCGACAAGTCATCATTTGGACGCAAGATGCGCCTGGTCAAAAGTGGCAGAGCAAGGTCCTCGATCCTTTACCTTACTTGTCGAGCAACGCGCCCGGAGCCAACCCAGCGCAACAAGCTCAGGAAGGCAAATTCCCTGATGTCGTCTGGAGAGTCTCGTGGAGCGTCACTGGCAATGTCCTTGCTGTCTCGGCAGGCGATGGAAAGGTCAGTCTGTGGAAGGAGAATCTTAAAGGAGCTTGGGAATGTGTCAGCGAGGTCGGAGCGTGAATGTAGATAGAATTGAGATGGAATTGAGGTCAATGCCGAACATGTCACGCCCATAGTCTGCATAGCTGTCGGCGAAGCAGTTTATCTTGCCTGCATCCGATGGTGCACGTGTTTAATCCGAGTGCGCGGTCACAACGACGCACAAGGTCTCTCTAAGTCTTCCCACAGCTGGTAGTAATACGTAAAAGGATCCGCAATGACACCAGGGTCGAGTCGGCTGAAGTCCTCGTGGCCCCATGCTTTGTGTCTTCTTTTCCGATTTTTGTGGCTTCGCTTGCACTCTGTATCGACTCGATCATCCTCTTTTCTGAAGCGTTGCATGCAAGTCGGCCTGCACTGGAGAAGAGCAGTACTGCGAGGTGTGCAATCATCTATCGACTCTTCTGGACACCCTCTTCGCTGTTCAAGATCAAGTCGCGTCCTTCGTGCATCTGCAACTGACCAAATAGCACTCTCGAGTCAACGTCGACATTTCTGCAGCAACCGTGTTAGGCTGCAGCCTAGACAATACGACAACATGAGTGCCCAAAATGAAGCACAATCCGCCGAGAAGGTAGCTCAAGTGTCGCAAAATGCTGTTGCAGAAGCACAAGGCGAGGGAAGTGCTGGATCTGGTAAAGAGGTTCCTGCAACTTTGAACGAAGCAGGCACACTCAAGCCTGATGGCGACAAGAGCGCAAGAGAAGGTGAGCTGTGGCTGTTTTCTTGCTTTAGTACATTCTCTGACCATTATCGCATATCTTCGTCTCCGATTCTCTGTCTGCTTTGGCTCCAATGCACATGCATGAAATACTCAATGGTGGCACCAATGTACACAGCCAGGAAAGCCGAGAAAGAAAAGAAGAAACAAGAGGCTGCTGCAAAAGCGCTAGCGAAGAAAGAAGCTGCTGCACAGGCGGCTGGCGCCAACGGAGCTGCCGATGGCTCAAAGGCTAGCCGTAAAGACAAGGAGAAGCCAATGACAAATGCAAAACTTGAAGCCGCCAAACAAGCCGAGTTTGTCAATACAACACCTCATGGAGAGAAGAAGGGTGAGTTGGTGGGTGTCCCGATGTTTGTGGTCTGCGAAACTGAGTACCCTTCCGTCATTATAGACTTGTCCGGAGAAATGGCAGCTGGGTACAATCCAACAGCTGTCGAAGCTGCGTGGGACGCCTGGTGGGAGAAGATTGGCGTATACAAACCTCAATTCGGCGAAGATGGCAAGCCCAAGCCAGAAGGAACTTTCGTAATTCCATTGCCTCCTCCAAATGTTACCGGAGCCTTGCATATTGGACATGCTCTTACTGTGGCCGTGCAAGATGCACTGATCCGATGGAATCGCATGCAAGGCAAGACTGTCCTTTACACACCTGGCTTCGACCATGCCGGTATCTCTACACAGTCCGTTGTCGAAAAGAGACTGTGGAAGGACCAAAAGCTCACTCGACATGACCTCGGCCGCGAAAAGCTAGTCGAGAAAATCTTCGAATGGAAGGATCAATATCAAGAGCGCATTACAAAGCAAATGAGGCGGTTAGGTGCATCTACTGATTGGAGCCGTGCAGCTTTTACGATGGACGAGGTGAGGCATTAGCTGTACTGTCTCATTGTGGTTTTCTTGTTCTGATAAGCCCTCACTGTTAGCCTCGTCACAAAGCTGTCTTGGAGAACTTCTGCACATTGCACGAGAGAGGCCTCATCTACAGAGCAAACCGCATAGTCAACTGGTGCTGCGCCCTACAGACAACCCTCTCGAACCTCGAGGTAGGTCGAAGCCTTCTCACTGCAGTCCTGCTGCTGATCCTTGTTGTCACAATAGTGCGACTCCAAAGAAATCAAAGGTCGAACACTGCTAAACGTTCCAGGTTACGATGCGAAAGAGAGGTTTGAATTTGGTGTCATCACAAGTTTCGCCTACCCAATTGAAAACTCAGGTGGGCCGTTGTGATTTCTTCTTGGGTAACATCCCATTCGCTGAACAAATTGTTTTGCAATACCTAGACGAGAAGATCATTGTTGCCACGACGCGTCCCGAGACAATGGTCGGTGATGTCGCAATCGCCGTACATCCCAATGATCCCAGATATACCCATCTTCATGGCAAATATGCCATTCATCCCTTCATTCCCCATCGCAAACTTCTCATTGTCACTGATGACATACTCGTCGATATGGAGCTCGGTACCGGTGCTGTCAAAATCACACCCGCTCACGATCCCAACGATTTTGCCTGCGGTGAGAGACACAACCTTGACTTCATCAACATTCTTAACGATGATGGCACTATGAATGAGACTGCCGGTCCTTTCAAGGTTTGTCCAGCTTCTGAACCGAGTTATCGATACCTTTCTGATGTATGATTGCAATCACAAGGGCATGAAGAGATACCACGCTCGAAATGCTGTCGTCAAGGCCCTGAAAGACAAAGGCCTGTATGTTGGTGCTGAAGACAACCCAATGGCTCTATCGTTCTGTTCCAAATCCGGCGACATCATTGAACCTCTTATGAAGCCCCAGTGGTGGGTCAAGGTGCAGCCAATGGCTGATAAGGCCATCGAAGTAAGTTCGATCTCTCCATCACGATCTGTGTCAATTTCAACTGCTCACCTGTACTCTTATCACGCAGCGCGCCAAAGCTGGCGACCTGACCATCCGGCCTGCAACGTGCGAGAGCGAGTGGTACCGCTGGCTCGCTAATTCTCACGACTGGTGTATCTCCCGTCAGCTTTGGTGGGGACACCGGGCACCTGCATATTATGTCCAGCTCGAGGGCGAAAGCGCCGAGGCACCAACTGGCGGTGACGACAAATGGATCATCGCGAGAACGAGGGAGGATGCAGAAAAGCGGGCACGAGAGCTACATGGCGACACAACCTTTACCTTACATCAGGATGAGGATGTGCTAGACACATGGTTCTCGTCTGGATTATGGCCTTTCTCGACTGTTGGCTGGCCTGAACAAGTGCGTTCCGGCAAGCTTGGAATGCAATCATTGTCTGACCTGTTCGTATCTGCAGACGTCTGATCTAGAGTATTTCTACCCTGCTTCCATGCTGGAGACAGGCTGGGATATCCTTCCTTTCTGGGTTGCACGAATGACTATGCTGGGCGTTGAACTCACTGGCAAGATGCCATTCCGCGAGGTCTTTTGTCACGCTATGATCCGAGACGCGCAAGGTCGCAAAATGTCCAAATCGCTCGGTAACGTCATTGATCCCATTGACATCATGGAGGGAGTAGAGCTCGACAAGCTTCACCAGCAATTGTACGAGGGCAATCTAGATGACAAGGAGATTCAAAAAGCGAAAGCGGGTCAAAAGAAAGATTTCCCGAATGGTATCCCTCAGTGCGGTGCTGATGCACTCCGCTTCACCCTGTGCGCCTACACTACGTCGGGTAAGTTAGCTCAGCTTCCCCGAGTCTAAGAGAATGAAGGACTAGGACTGACAATGGGCGATCGGGCAGGTCGCGATATCAATATGAACGTCATGCGAGTTGAAGGATACCGCAAGTTCTGCAATAAGATCTGGAACGCGACAAAGTTTGCCATGATGAAATTCCCAGAAGGCTTCGTTCCTGCCAAATCGGCAGAGCCTACCGGAAGAGAGACACTTGTCGAACAATGGATTCTATCCAAGTTGAATGCCACAGCCGCAGAATTGAACAAGAATCTAGAACAACGAAGCTTCCAGTTGGCTACCCAGACAATCTATGACTTCTGGCTATACCAGCTATGCGACGTTTATATCGAGGCTATGAAACCAATTTCTGGGGAGGACACGCCCGAAGATGTCAGACGGTCTGCTCAGGACACTCTGTACACGGCTTTGGACTATGGCCTCCGAATGCTGCATCCTTTCATGCCTTTCGTAACGGAAGAGTTGTGGCAGAGACTTCCTCGCAGACCAGAAGACAAGACTATCTCCATTGCCCTTGCATCTTTCCCTCAAGCTGTGAGTAAAATTTCAACAGGCATCGATTAGTATTTTCTGCTGAGGCGTGTTTCCCTGAATTCCACGTAATGTAGAACGACAAAATGCACAACGACAAGGCAGAACAGGCTTTTGCAGTCGTGAGCGAGTGTGCAGAGAAGATACGCTCGCTAGCGGGAGTGTACAACTTGCGAACGGGTCTGCAGAGTAAGTTCACCGGCCGACGAGCTCAACTTTGCACTGACATGTACTTATCTAGGTACAATTGTCTGCTCGAATCCTGCCTTGTCTGAATTGCTTGGGACGCAGATCCCCACGATGACGGCCCTGGCCAAGGGCAGTCAGAGCATCAAGATCGTCGACAGCATCAACGACGTTCCGGAAGGCTGCTCGACAGATACTGTCGGAGCTGACATCACAGTTAACCTTTTAATCAAGGTCAGTCTAGCGAAAGTCGATGTGGTGCACTGCCCTGAAACTGACTGCCATTCTCGCAGGGACTTGTCAATATCGATACTGAGATTGCGAAGGCGGAGAAGAAGATGAATGCGGCTCAGGCTAATATCGACAAGTTGAAGAAGGTCGTTGCCAAAGCTGAAACACCCGAGGAGATCAAGGCTACTAGTTCAGAGCAGATGACGGTCCTGGAGGCAGAGATGGCGGCCCTGCAGCTTAGCGTAGAGCAGTTTAGAAAGATGGACAACTAGGAAGCATCAAGCATGTGTGTGCTCTTTCTCTGTGGCGTGCAATTAGACCACCAACAGCATCCATCCCGCTTTCCCATCTATCGTAATGTAACTTCGCTTGCTCGCAGTCCCGGCCCGGTTGTGTGCATGACAGCCGGACCTCGATCATCGTTAATCCGCAATGATTAACTGGCGTTCATGCTGTTACTGCTGCATCTCATACGACTCTGCAGTACAGTTACCTCTGATCGCCTCCGTTTACCTCCCTTGGCCAATCCCACTCTTTGTCGCACCTCGGTCAAGATGCCCTTTGATACGAAATTGACGCGTGATCTTGGAATCCGGATTCCTGTAGTCCAGGGCGGAATGATGTGGCTCGTAAGGCGATGTTTGCTATCGAGAAGCTCGATAGCGCAGCTGACACTCTAATATAGGGGCTGCCAGCTTTGGCGGCTGCTGTCAGCAATGCTGGCGGTCTCGGTGCGTCAGCAGTGGGCAGGTGTCGTGTTAGGTCGTTGCTGATAGTGCACGAGACTCCTTCAGGCATATTGACAGGCCTCACTCAGCCTACTCCTGCTCTTCTCAAGGAAGCTATCAAGGAGACGAAACGGTTGACGGACAAGCCTTTTGCCGGTAAGCCTCCTTCAACTATGTTTCGCCACTGCAATGCTGCTCGTACTGATTCGATTGGTATAGTCAATCTCGTAAGGCTTCCATGTAACAGGTGGCTACGGTCTTCCGCTGAACTACGAGATAGACCTTTCTGCCCAGCATCAATCCTCCGCCTTACATGGAATACACCAAGGTAATTATCGAAGAGGGCATCAAGGTAGTTGAGACAGCCGGTTCCGCCGCAGCAGCGCCGTGTATAGCAGAGTTCAAGAAAGCTGGCATATAGTGAGTCAAGTCACACCCTAACAAGGTTCCGGTTCTGAGTGTGCTATTTGGCTCCCGCAGCGTGATCCACAAATGCACTTCCAGTGAGTCTGCCATACAAGGCCAGGACATTTTAGGAAGAGAGCTGACCGTCAACTGCCCTCATATCCTTCAGTCCGTCATGCGAAGGCTGCCATAAACAAGATGAAAGTCGACATGGTGTCGATAGATGGCATGGAATGCGCAGGTACGGCACAGATCACAGCATCGCTGGCTTCTCAGCAGACCCGTCTGAGAACCTTCTTTCTTGCGACATAACTAGGTCACCCTGGTGAAGACGATATCCCTGGATTGGTGCTGCTAGCCCGTGCAGCACAAGAACTGGGCGGTAAGACGTTCTCTCTGTGACATAATGCGCCAGGGCCAGCGGATGGACTGATATGCTCTACTTAGATATCCCATATATCGCTTCTGGCGGCATAGCAAATGGCCAACAGCTGGCAGCAGTGCTTGCTTTGGGCGCGCAGGGGGTCAACTGCGGCACCCGGTTCGAATGCACTGTCGAATGTAAGATGCCTCCGCATCATTCGCTTCTGTCTCGAGCTCATCATGCTATCACAACGCAATCTAGCGCCGATGCACCAGAATATAAAGGACGCAATGGTAAGGTCATCCGAACAGGACACTGCCCTCATCTTCCGAACACTGCATAACACTGCGAGAGTAAGAGGTCATTTCTTAGCGGCTGCTAGTACAGTACAGTACCTGACCTACTTCACAACGCAGGTCTACAAGAACAAGGTTGCGGAGGAAGTGGTAGCTATGGAGCGTCGACCAGGCGGATGCGAATTCAAAGGTATGTCCGCCCATAGCGGAGATCATTGCGCAGACTGATAACATTGCCTTCTATCCCTCAGACATACAGCATCTCGTCTCAGGGGCGAGAGGTCGCAAGGCAGGCTTCCACTTCTGACAAGCACCTCTTATGTCGCACGACTGACGCTTGTCACATCAGGTATTTGAGAACGGAGACCCCGAGGCAGGTATTTGGTCATGTGGCATGTGTGTGGGTCTGATCAAAGATGTGCCTACATGCAAGGAGCTTCTGGAGACGATGGAAAGAGAAGCGGAGGAGACGGTTGCTCGCATGGCCAAGCTTGTGGTCAGCAAGCCGAAGGCCAAGCTATGATGTAGCATTTACCTGCATTGGCTCGCCCTGATGTGAACTGTTCAAAGTACTTGTATCGTAATACAACGGCAGTGATCAGCATGTAACAGCTCCTCATCAGCAATTGACCAAGCTCACAGCATTCAGAGTGGACCAACCTTGGTGGCGCCTGGACTACCACGCATCTGAGTGCCTTCGCTGCAAACATTCCAGCATTGCTGTGTGCGCTGGACAGTGCGATGACCCAGCGCGACCATTAACGGGGTGACGAGAATACCTGTTCGTCGCAGGCCAGGCCTTATAACGCTATGCGGGATGCGCTGACGCTGTTGTACTTTTCGATTACCCTTCAAAGCAGCCGCGCGGCGAAGAAACAGTGGTGCGGCAAGAGCAGGCTCGCAGTCAAGTCCAGCTGCGAAAGAACAACCTCTAGCACCTGTTCCATCAACAAGCTTCTATGCAGGCACCTCGAGCTTGCCCTCAAGACCACCTCTCTATGCGATCAGGACGAGCGAAACTAGAGACCGCCGAAGGTCAAACGACAGCTCGCATGCAATGGAAATAGACATACAGCACAAAGAGCCCATGGATCCTCCTGTGGTTGGCATAGACCTGGACGCTGATGACACCCAATTCCCACCGTCGCCTCCCAGCTTTGATGATGATGATGATGATGCTGGCCAATTCAATGCAAGAACACAGCGCCCTGCAATTGCGACAATGCAAATTGAGGGGCATGGTCATCTTCCGAATGCCATTCTAGGACATTCTAGCCACCCTGCATACCGCCTGGGCTCTGCGTTCGAGTGGCCGGAAAGCTTTGATGCCAGATCTTTAGTCGACTACGACCTCAATACCACATACGTGCCACGACCTACTCCATCGCGGACAACACAAGCAGCAAGTCGACCAACGCCAACACCATTGCCAGCGGCTCGAAGCTACTCTCAAGCGGTTGGCAGCAGCTCATCCGAAACGGCGTCAGCTTCAACCGCAGAAGCCAGCACCACTTCCGCGGCTGATGGATTCCCAGCAAGACAACCCAGTGGCAGCTCTTCCAGTCCCGGCAAAGCTGATGTGCCAGCCTCCAAGCTGTTCAGTACTGCGTCGGTTGAGACAGCACGACCGCATCCTTCCGCTTATTACAGTGTGGGGGATCAAGCTTGGACCGTTATTACACCAATACCAAAGCACACTCATCAAGGCACAGGAAATACGTCAATTACTGGAGAGTGCAATACGGCGTCGAACAGCGGCATCAGGAAGACACATCATTACGTCCGAATACCGCATGCGATCGATCCTAAACACGTATTGCGACCGTCGCAACAAGATACTGGTCCTGCTTTAGGCTCGCAGCAATATTCACACACGGAGCCGACGCTCGGTGGACCTTCCTCTGCAGACTTTCCCAATCTCAACGACCCTGCTGATGCGTGCTGGACTGGACCGCCCACGCCTCCGCACAAGGGCTGGGATCTTTATGTCTGCTCGGGCTGTCGCAACGCTTTCTCGGTCTCGCCGCCCAACGTCATACCTTCAGTCTTGGGCTTGCCGCTCTGCCGGTCCTTCGCAGAAGCTCGGCTTGCAGAAGAGCAGCAAAAGCCTCAGCCTTTGGGAGATGCCCTAGTTATTCAAGCCGCTTTGGAATACATATGGAAGTGAGTACAGGCTTCCGCCCCAATAGAGCCTAACGCTGATGTTCATATCGCTGTCAATCTAGAGTTCTGCGAAACGTACTGTACGACAACAACCGGTTGGGCATACCTAGCTCAGGCACAACGTTCACCAAACGCCTAGGCAAGAGTCCCCTGGCGTAAGTGTAGCGCTGCTAGAGAGCAGCAAATAAGCTAATTCTTGGTCGTGCGTATAGCATCTCACTCTTCGAACGTCTACATTTCACTCCGGGGGTGTTAGCAGATGGCAAACCTATGTTGGAACCCCCCGTGCTCACCCCTGAAGTTGTACTCTTACTATCGCGCGCGTTCTTGGAGTTATCGCTCTGGATTGCGAGTCTGGAGCCGGTTTCAGCAGCGCCACAGCTGCAAGGGAAGGAAGTATTCGACTTACTGAAGCTGAAGCCTTTCGATAAGGCTCTAGAGAGAACGACTGGCCCGGACGTCACTGCACAGTATGTACCATCCGAAGACCATTTTCAGAACGCGCAAGGATTCGCTATAGTCTACAAAGTGTTGGGAGTAACGCCTGAAACGGCGGACGAAGACATTGCGTTTGCTTATGCGTGCCAGATGGAAACAGACGCGAGGCATCAGCTTTATTATCTCGATGCTCTCGTCGAGATAGCTTCATTACGAGGTGATAACCGGGAAACACTGCAGGTCTTGATTGCAACAGAGCGAAGCCAGGATCGGTACGGATATACAGACATCGTCCGGGCATTAGCTGCGCTGAAGCTCAAGCCGTTAAATCATCCAACTCACCGCTTCTTTAATTATCCGTTGAGTGACTGGCCGAATGAGGATACCATCGCTTCCGCATACCACGAAAGTAAAGAGCAAGTGCCAAAGCGACAAGGCAGTGAATCCGATCTCAAGGAGCTCAAAGACGCAGTCGTGCTGCTTGCCAAAGCTACTCGCAGCGAACTCCTGCAGGCGGTCATAGAAAGCGCTTCGCCAGCCAAGCCGACTGTCGGCGAAATGACGGTCGAGGAAGCCTTCACTTACCTTCAAGTTTCGAAAGATCTGAACGACAACCTGCTCTGCTCAGCCGTGCACTTCATGTTTGTAAGTGAAGGCAGGGCATATTCAGTTGAATTGCCGGGCTTACTCAATTCTGACGATTCAGTTAACCGAAGTTACTGCCACCGATTTCCAGAAAGAGAAGGCTCGGGTTGCATTAGATGTTATCGGTGAAGATCGGAAGAGTTCTGGCATTAAGCAATTCCTTCAAACGGGGTTGTTGCCAGGTAAGGATAGATCGCCTCTGGGGATGGTCGATGCACTACTCTGACGATCAATTGCAGAGGTTATCGAAGCGCCACGGGAAGCTCCTGTGAGCATTGACAGGCCAGCAGGACTTCAAAATATCGGCAATACTTGCTACCTCAACAGTTTGCTCCAGTATTTCTTCACCATAAGAGAACTCCGGGACGTTGTTCTCGATTTCGACAAGTACCAAGAAACGAGACCTTTTGAAGAACTAGAGAAAAGCAAACGAGTGGGCGGTCGCAATATCACTCAGCGCGAGATTGAGCGCTCTAGGAAGTGTATGTACAATGACAAGACTCTGGTTGTCCAGAATCTCTAACTTACATTGAACTTAGTTACGAAGCTGCTATCCCAGCTGTTCCACGAACTCATTCAAGAGAAAGTCGCCTCAGTAAGGCCGACATGCGACCTGGCGTACTTGGCGCTAGTTTCGAGCAAAGATGAGGATGCAACTTCGCCATCGACAGCGCAGCCAACATCAACGTCTGCAGATGACGCAAAAGCACACAAGGAAGGCGGAACTAGCGAGATGAAGGTCGATGTCGAGTCGAAAGGGCTGTCACCAAGCGAGACCATTGCTGGCATCGCCGGCGAGGAAGGTCTTGCAGCGGCACAATCGACTGGTGCATCCACAACGGACACAAAGGCCGGTTCTCCTTCCGTGCTCGGCAAGCGGACAAGCGATCATTTCGATGAAGATGGCGGTCAAATGGACGTAGACGGTGATACACCTGTCGCGAGGATCGATTCGCCTGAAACCATGGCAAACACCGAGCAGTCGTCAACAACACCCGCCAATGGCAGGGCGAACATGATAGCCCAAGAAGGAAGAGATGGAGTCGTTGAAATAGTACCTGAGACGCAAGCGCCGGAGGTCTCCGGCTCTCAAATGCAGGGAGTGGAAGAAAAAGCCGTCTCGCCTCCGCCTTTACCCCCTAGAAACCCGTCGACTACTATAGCCGAAACAAACATGATGTTCGGCAGGCAGAACGACGTTTCTGAGGCGATGGATAATGTCATCTTCCAAATCGAAAGTGCTATCGATGACAGCAAGATACCCAGGAGTTTGGATCCTCCTACCTTGGCCGGAAAGCCGTGTAGTTTCGTGCAGAGCCTGTTCTATGGCTCGACTCTACAGACGTTGATCTTCGAGACGGAAGAAGAAGGCAAACGAGTCAAGGAAGAAACTTTCGGCTACCAGCTGGTCGATGTCGCAAAAGATGGCAACGATCTCTATGACGGCATGGATGCTGCGTTTGCACCCTCCACAGTCGAAATTGAAGGCAAAAAAGCCACACGGCAAGACATCCTTACTCAACTGCCGCCAATCCTGCAAATACAACTACAAAGGGTCCAATTCGACCGTTCCACATCGCGAATATACAAGTCAAACGCGTACATGCCTTTCCCGCAGACCTTGCGTATGGGCAAATATCTATCTCCTGAAGGGCGCTCTCCTGAGTTTGCTGCAAAGCAGAGCAGGAGCAGTCAGCTTCGCTCGGAGCTGGCAGAATTACAAGCAAAGCTAGCCAAGCTGGAGCAGAAGGACGAAGACCAGGTAAGTTACATTCTCTTGGACTGCCTTCTGTGGGTGCCGCATTGACTTAATCCACATTCTACAGCAAACGCTGCCTGATATGCTGAATACGGCTGCTGACTCGCTGAGGCAATTAAGCCAGATAGAAAGTACGGAAGAAGATGCTTTCATGCAGGAATTGCGTCAGACTATTGGAGACGATGAAGGCAACCTCCTTGCACTGCTGCATCAGCATGCAGGCGCCATAGATAAAGACATCTTGCAAGCTAAACAACGACTCGATGCTTGCCGGCGGGAAGTGGAAGAGATCTGGTCAGACGATGTAGAGAATGAGTATGAGCTGTCGAGCGTCTTTATACATCTCGGTGCAGCTGGGTATGGTCATTATTATTGTGAGTGCTCTGCTGCCCTTGTCCTGCCTTTACAACGTGAAAGTCTCGAGCACAAATGTTCTGTTGCACTCTTTCTGCAGTATACCAGCGCGCATTGCCACATCAACCAGAACGTTGGCTGAAATTCAATGATGAGTCAGTAAGTACAGCCTCGGCCTCTGACTTACCCCTCTAGGAACAGCTACCCATGCTTATACGAATCCCCTCTTTTACACCCCTCCGTTGTACAGGTTACGGATGTAGAAGTTTCCGAAGTCTTCGCAGATACAACGGGATCAACAGCCAATCCATACTGGCTAACTTATGTACGAAAGTCGGAGATCCCGCAGCGCATTGACGCAGTCTGTCGCAATTTCGTGTGAGGAGGCATTTCACTTGGCCATTGGTACCGAGACAGTTACGCCGGCGATAGCACAATGACAGTGTTCAATGGCAATGGCTTGTCGCAGCCTGCACACAGTAGAGGTAGCAGCAGTGATTGTATAAATTATGAAGCAGGTCATCATCCGCAACAACATCTTCAACGGACACATCCGGCTTTGCTGAGTCGGATCCTCATGTACCTTGGGAGCTTTTGTTTACTTGCTCTCCACTTGCTATTCACCTTGTCTTATTGTACAGATTGAGCGAGAGTGTGCGAAAGAGAAGTTTGAGCCTGACCAATGCAACTGCAGGGAACAGACAGGATAAATAACAGTTAACACAAAACGCTTCACTGCAGTCAGGACTTTCAAGCAGGCAAAAAAAGATGACACGAGACAAAGGAAGTTGAAAAAGAAGATAGATTTCGAAGAAACATCTGACTGACTGAGAGACTACAAGAGAGGCCATCGAACTATTATTAAAGAATCTGGAAGCATAGGACCGAGTGGCATAGACAGGTGTGGTGTGAAGTAAAAGGGAGCAGTTTATGAAAGATAGATTGAATCCTTCAAGAATCCGTCTTTGTTCTTATGTAGAAGTGTGAAAATCGAAAATGTGATGACGTTGGAGGGGAATGAGAACACAGAAGCCTGGAGAATTGGTATATGAGAAAGTAGTAGTGGAAAACATGGTGGTAATGATAACAACAATTTTCTCGCCGAGAAGTGTAAACAAAAAAAGTTCCCTTCACTATTGAAAGCATTTCCCTTCCGCGACTATCTCTCTTTTGTGAGATAGTCTTCCAAGTTCATACATTCAAAAATTACAAGACCCAAATTGCCAAAAAACACTGCTGTTGTTGATCAGTATACTGATGTGGAAGGAAGGTGGAAGAGGCGTCACTCAAGGTGACCGGAAGAGTGATAAGAGTAAGAGCAAGCAGCAGCGTCGGATCGTCCCGTTCACTTCGTCCACTCGCCCTCGCCCTCAATCCCTGTTTCTCTGTCAACCAAGTTGAAAAGTCCTGTAGACATTTCTGAAATTACGCCTTCTTGGAACCTCTAGCAGAAGTTGTAGAGGTTGCAGCAGTACGGTTTTTCGGTGCTTGACGAGGCGCCTTCTTCGTTTCTGTTGCTGATTTGGTAGTAGAAGTGGAGGACTTGGTAGCTTTGGCCTTACTGGCTGCTGCGGAGGCGGTAGCCTTCTTGGCTGCTGGGGTTGCGGCCTTGCTTTTGGCAGCGGGTGCCTTCTTTGCGGCGGCGGCAGTCTGAAAAGGATGATTGCCCGAGGTCAGTCACATTTGCACACATTGCAGAGCCGATGAAAGCGCCCAGTTCCGTAATGGGAAATGATATCAACTTACCGTCTTCTTGGCTGGGGCAGCTTTGGCAGAGGTAGCGCTTTTCTTAGCGGGAGCAGCGGCAGCTTTGGTCGACTTGGCGGGGGTGGTAGCGGAGGCCTGAGATATCAAACGATACAGAATGTGTGTGAACAGTATCGAAAGTGATGTTCAGCACCAAGATGATGAAACAAGTGCAGAAAAGGTAAGAAGATCAGTCTGTGAGAGTTCGAGTAACAAATACCGATGAAAAGACAAGTAACGCACCTTCTTAGCAACTGGCTTCTTAGCGGGAGCCTTCTTAGCAGTCTCCTTAGCCTTAGCAGCGGTAGTAGCAGCTAGAGCCTTAGTCCTCTTAGTAGTAGGAGGGGCGGGTGCCTTCTTCTCAGCAGCCTTAGTAGGAGGGGAGGTCTTCTTAGGGGCACCTTTGACGGCAGGAGCCTTGTTCTGCTACATATACGTCAGTGAGTGGAGATTCCAGAAACACCACAAGAAGAACAAAACTTGGAGGTAGAAATGACTCACCTCTTTGCCAGAGGTAGGAGCCTTGCTCAACTTGACTTTGCCAGAAGGGCCCTTTGGGAAATCAAAGGTGCCATCGTCGGAGCCTAGAGCGAGTTCAGTTTGCAAACAACAAAGAAAGAGACAGACAAGGGGCGACAGATGGATGGAGAGGATGAAGGATGGGAAATGAGAACAAGAGGAGAGTAAGGATGAAGATGAAGAGATAGTCAGCATCTCGAGTCATGCAACACGTCTGCAAGTATCCGCCACTCCGAATCTCGGCCCGGCTTGAGAAAGACAACCTACCCTTTTGGAGAGCTCTGCTGAGGTGGGACAGGTTGGAGTTTGTATCGTCGAGGTTGTACTTGTCAAGCATGAACCTTGTTGTAGTAGAAAGTGGTGTTGACCATGTATACATGTCAGCCATGTTGGGCAATGATGGTCCTCCATCCAGTCGCTGGCCCTTCGAGGATCCGCCACTTCACTCGCGCTTCGCCCTGCCATCCTGGCAGCAGGGGGGAGGGTCGCAAACAGCGAGGAGCAGGACAAGGGCGAGCAGGCAGGATACGGGGATGCAGCAGCAAGCAAGTGATGCATTGGACGATGCTCTAGTAGGATATGCGACTCACTTCTTGATGAATGCTCGGGACACGCCAGCTCTGTCGCTGGAAGAGATGATGGCTTCCTGTGGATGGGAGGGAGGGACGGGGGGATGTTGTCAGACGGGGAGGGAGGGCAGAGGGCAAGCATGCAAGGTGGGAGGACGAGGAGAGTACGGATGCAGAGATGAGAGTGCACTTTAGTCGGATATCCAGTCGTAGCCATCAGCAATGCCGTTCCCTGCCCACCTTTACAATCTCAATGAAGCTGGGATGGGTGGCTGCCTTTGGAGGGGCAGCGGCCTTCCTGGTCGCGGCAGCAGAGGTCTTGGAAGCGGACATGGTGGTGGCTGGTTGATGGATCCTGCTAGAGCAACGTCGAATGCAGTGGGCTGTGCTGTTGCTGTCTTGCTGCGTGCTGATGCCTGTCGGTGCAGAGGAGAGCCGTCGGGGGCGTGTAGAGCGAGGCTGGATTCTTGTTGTTTGAAATGCATGCCTTTGATGGAGGGAGAGAGAGCTGCTTTTCAGGTCATGTGACTGGGTCGTTGCATAATACACATATTGCATGCCTTGGAGTACACTCTCGCATATGATGCATCACCCCCATCTTCATGCTTGTGGCTTCCATGTCCTCTCTCCCTTCCTGCGCTCTTCTTCCTCTTTCTTGCCTCCCACAACAAGCACGCATGCAAGCAATCGAGAATTGAATGCGCCCAGGCAGTAGGTGTTGCCTAGCAGGACAGTCTAGTTGATTGATGGCAGCCTACACTTGCATCCTGCCATGCTACTCCGCATACTCTGGACCTCGTCACTACTCACAACACCGCGTTCATGTACCATATCCTGTGGCCATTTCTTTCACGTGCGCCGGAAAAGGGTCTACCGATCAAGCTCGCCACCTCGTATTCTCGGCGGTCTACTATGTCAGACGAGATACTGTAGCAAACAGTACATACTGAATAGGTCTTTCAACCTTCTGTTTCCCTTCCTGAAAATCTTATTCTGAAGTTGACTTATTGCCTGCACGAGTGTCCTGCGTATATCTTAGCCGTAGGAGCCAGCCAGCTGACCGGGCATGCAAAGCAGGCAAATGCGCAAACAGGAAAGCTGAATCTTGGATTATATCCGGAGTTGTTCAGAGCATTATTACTAGCACTTTTCTATTGATTAGCAAGGGTGTATGTAGTGTTGAATGAACTGAGTCACATAGATTAAGGGATGCTGTTATTGAATGTATGATTGCACTTGTTTCGAAACCTAACTGGCACTTCACTAGCTATGAAACCCCATGCTCAAACTACTACAATTGCGCTATGGCCTTGAAAGGACTATAATAGATCAACAATCAATGATACACGCTTTCACTGCTTGGAATTCTCCCTCGATAGAGTAAGTCGGCTCGAATTCCTAAGACTGGAATTAGAGCCTCTCAAGCTTCGACTTTTCACGAACAACCTCGGTCCATTCAAGCTCGAGGAAGCTGAATTGTTACTTTTTCTCTTACTGTCCCTCTCTTTGGTACTTTGGCTGATGTCGAGGACATTCAATCCTTCGTCATCGCTTGATTCGCTGAATCGAGACGAGGAGTGATATAAATTGCTTGACATGCCTCCATTCTCCTGCTGTTGTCCTTCAGTACCATCGACACGCTGACCAGCTGGGACTTCCAGACAGTTGTCGTAGATCTCATCGATAGTGGTAGATTGACGTCGGTGAATCTTATCTTGCGAAACATCTTGCGGAAGCGATCTTCTCCACTGTCCATTGACGCTGCTGTTATTCTCTTTATTGGTACCATTGAACAAAGGAGGAGTAGTACTTGGGACTTGCAAGAATCCCATGCTCAAAGGAGTGACAGAAGTAGACGTTGAGATATGAGGTGGAGCAGAAGAATGTTTCCTAGCCCTATCATCAGTTATACTCTTCTCTACATCGTCTCGCTGATCTTCTTCTTCTGGAACAGTCTCCCTGCGATATGCATTCCTCGAATCGGTTGAGAATCGATGTTGTTGAATATCAGGTAAAGTAGAGCTAGAAGTAGGTTGAGTACGTTCTGCTCTTTCTTTGACTTCCTGTGTGAGAGAAGGTGAGATTCCCAGAGGAGATTGAGAGGTGACAGACGATCTCAAATCATTCTGTGAGTTCCTGTTCTTCTGCTCTAGTCGTCTTATGCGTGTTGCATCGCCTGATCCTTTGACAGCAGTTGCGCCGAAGTTATCTAGATCAGAACTTGAGATGCCTCCACTTATCCCGCCTGTTGATGTGATTGTAGGGGAAGCCGGAGGTGAAGTAGCACCATTACTACTAGCCATCCTCGGACTTCCATGATGCAGTCGATTCATAATCGCAGCCGCCAACGATGAAGAGTTGGGAGAGCTCGACGTCCCATTCTCAATAGCAAGTCCAGCGCTCCTTCTTTTGCGATAACGTTGATGGTAATTTGCCATAATTGAAGGAGTAGAAGTTTCAGATCTAGGAATCATATTCAACATTTTCGTTTCTTCCTCCAAATTAATACCAACAGAAGCTAATACTTCATCGATTTCAGCATGACCTCTTGTAGTTTTCATTCGATGACAGAAATCAACTTTGAGACCTGGTCCTAGTATGAATTCACCACCTAATTGTTGTTGATCTCCAGGTGGTTTAATAGGTAACTTAACTCCACTTTTAATACCTGCTATAACTGATGCTCCTAATGAATTTTGAATGTATGATCCTCTATCACGCTCTTTGCCTGCGTCCCATGTGCGTAGCGTCATTCCCAACGCTGTATAGATGTGCTTCGCTCGATCGGTATAAATGGGATATGGACACTTGTTGCCTAATAGCTTACGATAGGATTTAATCATCTTCCAGCTTCCATTCGAGACGATGACTAGGTTCATATTGAACTTGGCTAGGATCTCAGGCTTGACTTTTGTGATTGCATCAACGTAGTTTTGGCATTGCGAGCACCTGGGGAGAAGCATGACGAGCAAGCATTAGCACGAGTGCTGGACTGCTCCCAACTTACAGCGGGCAGAAGAGGTCCCGGATGTTGAGGAATGAGGCTACTCACCAGAAATGTCGGATAAAACAAACAACAGTCTTCTTCTCTTCAAATAAAGTCCCAAATCTAACTTTGTGACCATTCTCATCCCTAACAGAAAGTAATGAAGTTTCATATAATTCCAACTTTGTAGGTCTCTTGAATTGATCAAATTGTTTTTGTAATGCTTTACGTCTTATATTATCTGCTTTGTTTGGTTTCTTGATTTCTGCTCTGAAGACTCTGTCTCGTATCTCGAGCTGTTTCCGGATCAATAACAAGACAACCGTCGAGGTCAGTGTAAATGTTTAGGCTGCATTCGCACAGGAGGGGCTACTCACCTCTGTCGCTTGGTCCCATTCTTGGTTTCCATCAGCGTCGGTGGGTATAGGGTAAAGATCGGTCTTGGGTCTCAATCTGCTCATAGTACTCGCAATGCTAGCTTTCCTTTCCGCAGGGCTAGCCGTGAGGTGATCGACCATAGTAGGCGAAAGAGGGTACATTCTCGGTGTATTCTTAGCAGAAGTCAAAACGACAGAAGGGACAGGGAAAGTATGCAAACCGAAATCATGTACGCTTTCGTCATCTTCATCAACTTCCATATCCGTTGAATCATCTGATTCTCGACGTAGTATTCCAGGTCTATCTTGCATCTCTTGCAGGTCACACACAAAGGGCATGAGGAAATCTAGATCCACATGATCTTCCGTTCCTCTTCTCGGTACTTGGGGCGATGTAATTGTAGCATCGCCATCGTCTCTCGAAGTAGTGGGTGAAATATGTTCTCCGGCGAGCTGTTCTTGGCCATACTGCAATCTCCGACCTTTGACAGAGGGAGTCTTTTCCAAGTTTCTATTTGCAGAGCTTCGCGGCGAAACGGACAAGCTGTCTTCTTCCGTGTAGGTATCCGAATGGGTCGACCAAGTCCACGTCGGAGGCGTAGAAGGGGGAGTTATATCCGATTGCGGTATGCGTCTCAGAGGCGTTTGGAAAGTTTGAGCCACAGGAAGAGCCAGATCTGATCTTCGTCTAGGACTTTCTTGCGTCCTTAGACCGCCATCTTCTGATGATGGGGTACAAGCATCTATCGAAGCTGCTCTAGATATAGGCAAAGTCGCTTCTTCTGGACTGTAAACCGCTGGTTTCTTGCGTTTTATAGTGAGTGGTTTTGTATTCGATGAACCATTGGAAACTGCACTGCCTCTTCGGATATCACTAGCCGCGTCGAGTGAGCCATTGGGTCGAGTGAAGGTAGAAGATGGCTGATTACTTGATAATACTTTGGTCTGGCTCTCTGATTTCTGTTGCAGCAGTTCACTTAGCGCCGCGGTCGAGGGCAGTATACTGAGTGAAATAGAACCATTGGTGCCAGTCTTGCTTCTAAAAGCGCGAGTGACGCCAGCGTCTTTGTTGCCGTTCACTGACAGTACTGGTAAATCACTCGTGCAATGGCGCTGCTTGGTGGTGCTTGATTTTGCCTTTTCCGAGGTGAAGATAGCAGGTGACGACAGCGGGCTGTAGAGTGGGTCGACGCCGCCTTCACCATCGGCACCGACATGGCTTTCGACAGGTCTAGCGAATGAGCGGGCTTCGTGCTCTTGCAGTTTTTCCGACAATGTCGCAGGTGTGAAGATCTGCAGTCCTCGAGCAGAGCTTCTTCTCGGTCGCAGTAGTACAGAGCTCTTGCCTTGGCCGCCAGATCCAGTCTGGCGCCGAAGTGGTGCCGCTGATGACGATGGGACAGCTTCGACGAGTTCGATGAAGCGGTCAGCGTCGGATATCGGGGTTGCGACTGCGAGTGCCATGGTTGCAGTATGGACGGAACCCAGTCCACTGCTGCTTTGCTCGTGAAAGCTAGAGTGCTGCCCTGTCCTGCAAGTCGAACGATGTCGATATGTGGTGTGAAAAGCCCACCGTGCCCCGCGCCTTGTTGCCGCTGGGCAGCCTTGGCTACTCACCCGAGTCTGGTCTACTAGAATGTATGCGTGTATCCTGCTGCAGCTGCCTGCAGCTCGTTCTTCTGCCTCTTGCTCTTGCTGTTCCTTCTCGATTGCCTTGCAGGCGGGGAATTTCACAGAGAGAGTCCTCGCGATAGCGATTGCGACTGGCTGAGAGATGCGATGGCGGTGGTGGTGATGTTGCAGTGCAGTTGGAGCAGTGTCAGCATGGCCAGTGGCACAAGTAGAGATTCAGCACTTTTCAGATCTATGGGTCGTGCGCTGTCCGTGCTTGCCGTGCTATCCCACGCCAGCCGTGACAGGCAGCCATGCTCGCGGTGATGAGCCAGTGGCCGCATTAGGCAAGTGAGGCGACAGACAGATCGGGACATCCCACTATTCGCATTATCACATCAGCTTGGGTGGTTGATTGGTCGAGTGCACTTCGCTTGGCCTTTCTTCGCGAGATGGCTTGCTGCATCCCTCTGTGGCCTCATTGCCCGAGAGCTGCTTGTGGACATCCTGAACATTCTTGTTCTGCATTCAGCTACGAGTACTCGGCTGGCGATGATGACGAGCATTTCCATACGTCACGCTATAACAACAGAGATAATTGCAGGAACGCAGACTATACTGATCGTCATTGATTCCGTTCGTTACTACCAAGTCATGCCTCCACTACCTAGTACTCGCCTCCACCGGACTCCTCACACCCGCAATGTGCCTCAGAACGGTCTCAAACTCCCTCTTCCGCTTCTGCTCATGCTGACTAAGCCTAACCGGATCAATGCTATTAAGATGCGTAATAAGCTTGACGAGCGCTGGCTGAAGTTTCCGAACAGTCACTGCTGGATAAGCAAGCTGTCGGACATCCCGGTCGACGAAATCAGATGGCGTATCGCTTTCGAGCAGTGCGATGATCTGCAGCAATCACAGAGAGACCGTCAGCTCCGAGTTGCATTGCTATAGATACCTGTGTCCGACCCACCTGCGATAGCTCGGCGAAGACCTCGCCTACGTCTCCGGGCAGATTCGACGACAGCGCGGTCATGAAGCGCACATCGACAGCAAAGTGAGCCAGACCATTATCGGAGATCCTGTTCGTATTCTTGTCAATGAGGAAAGTCTATTACCGAATCAAGTCAGAAACAGCTTCACAGTGTCCATTAATCTCTTCAAAGAAACAGAAAGGCACTAACCATCAGAGAAGTAGCGCAATGTCCCAAAGCGCCTCTGTAAACTTCATTCCTATGTTCAGAAGCCAATCCAGCAAGTTGATTATCCATAGATAACGAAAGATAATTGACCATATCCAACAGGAAACCAGAAGGTTCCTCTTCTCCTTCTCTAGAAGCTTGTGGAGGGCGACGAGCTAACCAGTCGTACTGCGCATCCTCAAAGAAGCCATCCAATTGACGCGAGACGACTGCTATGATCTTGATGGTCGCTTGTTTCAATGCTGTACGGAAGTATTTGCCTACTTCGAGTGGAGTCCTGCAGGATAGAGCCGTCATGTCAGCATTGCCTTTCCTTGCTACCGCAATAAGTATTGGCATAATAAAAGGTGCACTCACATTGTCATCAAGATATGACTGCTAATCTGATCAGCGGCAATAACGAAAAAGTCAAGATTGGAAGCAATCTGAGCTAATCCAGGTAAATTATTCGTTTCTCTGATCTTTTCGCTTATTCTTTCCGCAATACCGCTAATCAATAATCTATCCAATGCTTCACGCAACAGTTCATCTCGCTCTTGAACAGTCGCGACTGCTCCCTCGCTGAATCGACGGAATTGAGTGACAACTTTGCGGATGTCGTTGCAGCAGAGTGGAAACATGTGTGAGAAGGGTAGCTCCACAGGTAGGGGCATCCTGTCGCGGAAGTCCGGTCAGTACAGACAACGCGTTGGATGAGATCCTTCTGGAGGACGGACTTACTGCTTGATCTCTAGTAGGGACCACGGCCCTTCTCGGGGCAGATAAGTGGCTTCCAATATCCGATCCAAGTCCCCTTCGTTATCCATCAACATAGCTTGATTCTCATCTTCCATGATGATCTGTCTAAAGTCCCTCTCGAACTTAGCCGACATGAGCGAGGCGTATCTTCTCAAAAATTGTGCCAGTATCTCATTAAGCAGATCTGTCGAGTATCCGAAGCCTTGCAGCGTCTGTACTGTGCTTAGAAGTTTGCCTTTCACAGCCAGATGCATCTCTAAATCTGTCGTACCAGCTAGGCCTGAACTGATCACGTGCGCTAAACGTTCAGACATCATCGTCCATAATTCCCCTACTTGCTCTTGCGTTCGGAAGGGGACCTTACGTTTCACTGAAAGCGTGCGGGTGGAGTTGAGGACATATGACTCGATGATGAAGAAACCGACTATTTCTTGCAGCAATTGAGACAGCACTTCCAGTGAGAAAGGTTGAATTGATTGTGATTCGGATAGAATTAGACTGGCTTGGGACTGTTCGAGGGGACGTGCCTCCGTGTTAGCCCTCCGGAAGTCTTTGAAGAGAGAGAGGAGTACATACACTACGATCAGATTGATAGCTCTTTTGCATATCTTCGAGCACGCCCAGCGTATCATATATCAGAATACATTGATACAGGGGTTTGAAGTTGATCTTTGTCGTCTGATCTTCCATGAGTGTAGCATTGTACTCGTACTTTTCGCTAACTCCCATTTCAACAGGACCATTCAGCGGTGTCTGCGACAGAGCAGCTTGCGTTTCCTGAGAAGCGCTGTTCAAGCTTGATCCGACTCCTCGCTCCCGCCACCGCCTCGCCCGCTTCTCGTACTGCTCTATTGCTCTTTTACCCAGCTCTTTGCCAGACTCTCGTGCCTCGTACAACCAGCTCTTGAATTCTGTTGTGACCTCGGCGCGTATCTGCAGCTTCGTAAGAGGGAGGGTTGCAAGCATGTGTTGCGCGAAGCCAAACTGCAGCAGCGGCTTTATATGTATAGCTAGCAAGTCTTCCAGTGATCTTAAAGCGGCGTAGTAGTTCTTGTCCACTGAGATAAGTCTATTTATTTTGTTCGCGAGGTCCAGTACTCGAAGGCAGTCCTGCAGTGTCTGTACCGATTCATCGATATTCGAAGCTACACGGTTGCTTTCAAGCAGTTCCATCTTGGCATTGGATAACACTGCACCCTTCTCTTGAATTTCACTATTCAGTGTTGCTAGAGTGTGTTGCAGATTGGCTGTTCCCTTCCTGACCCGCAGCAGCTTCTCCGTAGAAGCTAAGAACTCGCCATAGTTATCGCGACAGACTCTCTCTATTTCGGCATCTTTCTGCGCTACGTAGCTAGAGAGCGTGCTAACGAAGGCCTCTCGTTGTCGAGAACTTGAGATTGCTCGCAATACCGGTGCTACTGGATCTGGTCCTGCTGCTGCTGCTCCTCCTCCTCCTCCTCCTGCTATCGCATTGTCACGCTCTCCACTGCCGCCGAGTCCTCGCTGGTCTGCGAGCAGGTAGATAGGCTCGCACAGCGTCTGTATTTCCTTTGGCCCGAAGCGTGGACGGTGCCGCTTTGACGGCGCAAGCATGGTTACGCCTGCCTGAAACTTAGCTTTTGCCCTCGAATTGCTTGGGCCGGTATAAAGCAGCGTCGGGCCAACGCATGATGTGTACCGGTTGCAAGAGTGGCGTTCGGAATCTGCTGTCAATACGGCAATGGGCGCGGTTGAGTCGAGGAGTCGCGAAGCTGTGTGTCACGGAAGCACCATTTTATGCTTCCATACATCGGGCTGCTTGCTCTGCATGCATAAATGGACACAGTCGTCTCGATCACCCAAAGCCCCAGCAAGAAAGCTCTTTCTTGTCTCTTGCTCACTGTACTTTTTACTATGAAGCTCTTGAAGAAACACGTCGAAAAGGACGGAAGTGGCTCTGTCAGCCTTCATCTGGAATACGACGAGGATTTATGGCACGGTGCGGTCGATCGCTGCAACTGCAACCCACTGAGACCTATCTAAACTGATACATACGCATTGCAGCGTATAACCTCATTCAAGAAGTCAGCCTGACTAAAGAAATAAAAGTACAGGAGCTCAGCTGATGCATCAATTCTTCAGGGCGACGAAGTACGGTCCACTGCTATACGGCGTATCGTCAGCGAATCTTCAACTGGGTCGACAGACTCAAAACGTATACGACTCAGCTTGACTATAAAAGTTAAGAAGGTAGTCTACGCTGCCTCCGGTGCGGTAGAAGAGCAAGGCGATACACCAGATCCAGCTACTCAGGCAGGAGCATCAGCAGATGGGTCCGCGTTGCATATAAGTGGACCCGTTTCGGTTGAAAATCAACATGTAAAAATGGGAGCATATCATACACTGGACCTTGAAGCTGGTAGAGACTTTACCCTTATCAAACAGGCCGGAGGATGGGATTCTATAGGCCTCGACAGGATAAACGAAGCTACCTCTATTGCGGGTGGCGCGGAAGTGGGGGCTATCGTCTGCGGAGAAGGTGAAATCACACTTCTGTACATGGTACGCCGTCAGGCGAATTATTCTGATCCATACTACAGGCGTTGCGAATGTATGTCTCATAACTCAGCATACCACGATAGTGCGGCAACGGATAGAAGTCGCCATCCCACGCAAGCGGAAAGGTGGAGGTACAGCTTTAGGCGCTGAAAGGGTGAGTCACAATATCTTGCAGTTTCAGACAAGCCTAACGCCGTGGTATCACAGGCATTATCACGGTTTCATAGTCAAATTTATCAGGCCGTGCTGCGGCATTTCGATTTAGCAGCATTGAAAGCCATCATAATCGCCTCACCGGGTTTTGTCAATCAAGGTGTCTATGAGTATATCTTTGCCGAAGCAACAGTAAGGATCCACTATACTTTATTGCACGCGGTTATATACAAGCCTGACGCATGCCATTCTCAGAGAGCTGGCAACAAGGCACTCCTTTCGGCCAAGCCCCAGTTTCTGCTACTGCATTCCCCCTCACATCACGTTCATTCGCTGATGCAGATACTATCGGCGCCTGAGGTAAGCAAGAAAATGTTATTGGATGCTTCAAATCTTCTAACACGCTTCTTGTGCAGGTCGCGGCACAGCTGAAGGATACAAAGTTTGCGCGAGAAGGCCAAGTGCTCCAAAGGCATGTCGTCCAGAACCGAAGCGTCCTCGAAGATGAGACTGACGTCAATTGTATCACTCAGGTTCTTCAAAATGATGAACGACGATGAACTGCGAGCTTGGTACGGCGAGGAGCACGTCTTTTTGGCTGCCGAGCGCGGCGCCATAGGCACTCTGCTCATCTCAGATCGACTGTTTAAGTGAGCCATGCAAGGATGCCCTGCGAACCTCAGAAAGGCGACTAATGGATGGTGTTGCTGCATTCAGGTCGAATGATTTTGGTCGGCGGCAGAAGTTTGTAAAGCTTGTGGAAGACGTGAAGAAGTTCGGAGCGGAAGTCGTCATTTTCTCCAGTATGCACGAGAGTGGCGAGCGTAAGTATATTCGAAATTCTCAAGCGATCTTTAGGCTGACCTTGATTGCTTTATAGAACTGAACCAGCTCACTGGCATTGCTGCCATCCTCACGTACCCTTTAGACGTGGAAGTGGTGCAGGATGAGGAGAAATTACTGGCTGCACGGCGCGAAGGACAAGGCAATGAAGAGATGGAGCAGCTGCCATGACCCTTACAGTAATGCTATAATTCTTGTTGTACCGTCTTCTGACATCGGAGGAGTAGCTTCATCACGATATGGAAGACGATGAGTTGCAACGCCGCCACAGTACTCGCCAAAAAGGCGATCGAAGCGAATGGAGTCCGTTTCCTGTTTACACGATACACCTCCGGTCTGTTTATTAAGCTTCGTGTTGATAGAGCAATACCGCTCTCATCTGTTCTGTCTCGCGGACTCTGGTGCTCTGCCTTCCGACCCGCGGCTTCTCTCGACCAACGCGTCAAAACAGCAGTGGTCTAAGAAGAATCACTACAGGATAGTAACGTCAGTCGTTATTCGCAAGAAGCTCATAGACATAGCAGGAACTTACAATGGAGAAGTTCTCGACATGGCGGGATCCTTCAAATGGAATTGCGCCTTTCGTGCTGCCAGTCCCAACCGGGGAAGACAAATCTGGGCCATTGCTTCTGGCAGCAAGACTGTTTCAAGTGCTATTCGCGGCTGTACGCTTTCTTCTGTTCATCATTCTGGTCGGACTGTTTATTCTGTTAGATAAGGCCGTTTCTGTCCTTACAGTGAGAGCTTTCATGATTTCGGTGCAATCTCGAAGTACTGAATTGCGATACACTAGACACCGTGGCCAGCTATATCTAATCAAGCTAGTAGGGCATTAGGGATCTTACTCCTGAGGCCTTGCCTATTCGTGTGCTTCGGCTTCTTCCTCATCGAGGAAGAACAAGCCGCATCGAGAAGACGCTCGACGGCTGCCCAAAAAACACCGCCAATTTCTGGAGATGTCGTCATCTCCAATTGGAGTTCCTTCATTGACGTTATCTACCTGACGTACAAGTACGTTCAGTGAGCCAAGTAGTTCTTCAGTCCAGACGCTCAAGTTCTTTGTCGTGAACAGGTACAATCCCGATTTCTTGATACCAATTATCGGTCCGAACAACGCCTCTACACGCTATAGAAAGTGTGGCATGCTTAGTGCCTTAGCCTGCTGCGGTCAGGTACTGAATCAGACAGAAGCAAGCTCTGCTCAAGGCTTAGACGCCATCGTCAAGACTGCCACACGGCCCCTTGTTGTCTTTGCGGAAGGCACAACAAGCAATAACGTAAGCTTCGGACAACTGTCTCATTCGACATTTTTATTGAGATACCTTTCCAGCGCGCCATCCTTAAATTTGCTGCAAGCGGGTCTGTACGACCGCTTCCTGAGCAGACAAAAGTTTTCCTGACTGTGCTAAAGTAAGACGGTTGGCCCTTTTCCCAGGGTGCCGTGCATGACTGTCTGATGATGGGGTGTGTCTTAGGTACGATACGCCGTCAAGCTTCCGACCGACTGTAACATGTCCTATTCCAGCAAGCGCTTGTAATCCTCTACCTCAGATTTTCTTCGCTTGCACGTGTCCAATCTTTCTTCCACGGCATCTGCTTGTGCGAGTGGTGCCTCCATCCGATTCTCCATCACTTTCGGCGTCCACCTTCTGGCGGCAAGCGGCCGACAATATGTGTACAGTCGGAAAGCTTAAACAGACGATGCTTGGTGCCGAAGAGAAAGCGTCGTTCCTAGAGTACTATCACTCAAAGTCGCGGAGCAAGACGAGGGAGTCTGCTGTGAAGGCGAAGAAGAGATCGTAGAATGGTATAGCCAGAACACTGAGGTGGACATCAATGACATTGTAGTCTGCCCGAATTGTATTGTGTAAAGCCTCTTTGACGTTTAGATGGCAATTCTAACCGTGTGATGTTTCCGAGATTTTCGATGTGGATTATGCCAAATGACATGCTAGGCCAGCAGTCGCTCGTGATTTTCCTTCTTCCGATGCACCCAGTCTCGTGCTTCTTGTAGTCCTCCAGTCAGCGCACCTATTCCCAGCCCCAAAAGCAGGTGCTTTGGGAGTGTACGCTTCGGCAGCTTGTCTGGAGGTTGTAGCGGTCAGAGCAAGCTCCTGAGGCCGAACAGGCGAGCATCTCAACTCACAAACAAGACTTGCAAACACAGCTAGCAGGCTTCCACTAGCCGCTCCGCTTTCGATTCTTCCCAGTCCAGCTTTGCTTGCTCCCTCCTTCAATGCGACAAATGCGCTTGTCCATGCTCCCAGCTTTGCAGCGGTGAAGAAGCCACTCTTTGCACCTCCAAGAGCTACGCGATAGTTCTTTGTCTTGTTGTAGAAGTACCAGCCCTGCAAGGTAGTTGGTTGACGATGGGCATTCTCCGCGAGAAATTGGAGCGAGCTCTTCTTGGCCCCACTGAGCAGGCCCGAGACGAAGCCGAAGGTTGCAGCGCAAGTCGGGATCAAGAGCAGCGTAGGATCCGATACGTTGATGCGGATGATGCTCTGCGCATCCTCTTCGTCATACGACATTTGTTGCATTGAGTTGATGAAAACCTCCACTGCCACACAATTGTACAACGACATCGATTCGATCACCACTAACGATACAAGTCAACCAACTCAATGGGATTCGTCCCCTGCCATTGCTTCTTCACAGCATCCTGGCGTCCTTGCACAGCTTCACCAGGCACCAGCTAGTATTTCGCGCTGACCATGCGGGGACTTTGGATTCTTCTGCGCGAATGCTTAGAAGGCTCTTCCAGTCTAAAAAGGTGGTCTCGGCTGATATGTCTCTGATGCTTGAGTATTTGGGAAGCAATATCAAGAGGTAGTCTTCCAGCATGGTAGCACTAGCGTGCGAGTCGAAGAACTTGGTCGGAAGGTACTCAAGCTGACCGGGTACATCCATCAGATTGGCATTGGCATCAGCTCCGTTCATGCTTATCTAAGACTACAGACCGAACAAGACCCACCTGTATGACGAGATCATTGGCTATAATACCACTTGTACCCGCAGTTCCGCCTCTTCCGCTTATCATTCCCACAGAAATCTGGAAATCGGCTGTCGGATCTTGTATTGAAACGCCTTCTATTTGAGCAAAGCTCGGTCGAGGTATCCAGCGGCTTGACTGATTGCGCTGTAGCTGTTCTCGCGGATCGACTTGCTGACCCACTGTGGCAGGATTGCCTGGACCTGCAGCGCCTGTTTCCTTGGTGCCTAAGGGCAGAAGCAGGTCTCGAGACATGTAGTAGTCAAAAGAACTGGTCGCGAGAGTTGATATATTGACTGCAGCGTGTGCGGGATCTTCGATGACAAGAGTGAGGGAATCTGGCTGGCTTGCGTTGCGGACCATGTACATCGTCCGTGCCGACGCTGATTGACTCTCGCCTGGAATAGCCAGACGCAGACTCCTAGTCTGAAGGAACCAGCGATTGCTCCTGACGGAAGACTGTCAGGATGAGCATACGCGGAGTGCCAAAACAGTCAGATCGATCCACATCGCATAATTGCCAAGTAGACGTCGTGTTTTATGCAGGTCGGAATTGTCAGAAGACTGAATGATCGTATTGTCGACTTCGAGACCCACAAGACCCCCGACATAGACATGCGAGCTTGACAGTCTGCTCTCCATTTTCTGACGAATCTCCTGCACGAGCTGACTCAGAGCTGCCTGTACAGCCTGCGGGTCTCGCGAGCCATCGGCGCTGTTCTGGCCTGTTGCTGCAGCCGGAGGCGGCGGAGTGTACGAGAAGATGGCAGTTGCATATTTCATGTCCAGAACATAATCCAGAGGCTTGCAGTCGAAAGGGTTCGAAAGTAGAAAGTAGAGAGAGAGAAAGAGCGTTGCATTCAAACTGCTTGCCCCTTTGACGCCTCGATCACGTTATTTGAGCACGCTTGAATTCGTATCTGACGAGATACGAGGTTACCTTCATTGCCTCCAATGCACTATGGACAAGAGCTCCACATGACCTGCTTGACTGGCTAGCAAGCCAAGGCACACCCCCAATATGGACGAAGAAACTGCGTCGAACTTGCAATTAGGCTTGCAGACGCAAGGCACCGCCGACGAAGTAGATTCAAGTGAAATCCGCCCGGCGCCAGCTCCCAGTGCAGAAGACCTGCATCATTCTTCGGTGGACATATCATCGAGCCAGCCACTAGATAGCCGCTTGGAGCAACTCGTGGACGGCTCTGGTTCCCATAATGATGATCGCATCGGAAGCGCGCCAAACGACCTGAATGTCGACGTGGGGCAAGCAGCAGTGCTGGAAGACGTTATACTCGATGAAGCTCTGGATTACTCAGAGTCCGCAGGATCGCAAAGCCCGGTGACTCGCACGTTAGAGTTGCCGCCTGTGTTGGACTTGTCTCAAAGTCAAGGTGAATACAGGAATGCATCTGGAACCACAGCAGGTCGCTGAGTCGAGTGCCATCATGATCTTAATTACGCGTGCAGATCCTACCTATGGAGGTGTTAGTGATTCAGTGTCGGACACTTTGGAAGATGTGCCGTTGGCATCTCCTACAACCGTAGCTGCGGTTGAGCAGGCGAGCCGGAACATACAAGGTATACACAGCCAACATGAGCCAGAGAGCGGAATCGCTGCTCCTTCGCCAAGTCAACAGCAACCGCTGCAACAACAACAAGCTCCCGCTGCTGCCGAAAAGTGGAGCATGCCGCCTCCGCCACCCAAGCCTCCCGTCTTTACCTATGTACACGATGATTCCGACACAGCTATGTCTGAGCTGGAAGAGTTCTTTTCGTAAGCGATAACTCCAGCGGAGCCGCCCACGTCGCAGGTAGCAATATTGACATACTGTCTTCCAGTTACGTTGAGGTACGCGGCGTAGTCGAAGAAGGCCGAGAAGCGTGGAGTCGAGGCTGGGAAGCTATGAGCGATACCAACTGGGTAGAGGCCAGTATCTCTAGCAAGAAATCGCATGTGTACCATCTGATCGAAGAGCTGGAACATCGAGATCCTGAAATCCGCTTCGAAGCATCGAGGCGACTTGCTTATATAGCTCAGGGCACACCAATCTACTCAATGAGTCCAGAGCACCACCTCTCACTGGTAGTCTCGAATTGTTCGCTGCTACGGACAGCTGGCGCGCTGACCGCAGTGCACGAAGCCCTCAAGAGCGCCAGCGGTCGATGGAACATAATTAGGTGATCTAGCTTGGTCTCTTTTTTCCATGTCTATTGCGCTCGCTAATGGGGAGTGGGTTTAGCTCTATGCCAGAAGCGGATCCTTTATCGTATGGTGAAAGTCAATCCTACTTTCCAAGCCTAACACCTCAAGAACGGCAGGAGTATTTGGAAGAAATCAACGGCGAGCTCGCCGTCCATCTATCCATCCTATATTTCATGCTGGAGATACTGCGAGGGGATCCTTTATGGGCTGACGAGCTCAGTAAGTCTATTTCCGTCAGGCCATGTAGCCTTGAATCTAACCCTAGCATGAGCAGTGTCCCTCGATCCGCCTCTTCCAATATACCTGTTCAGCCTGGTGGCAGGACTGCGGGAGAAGAATGCCAAGGGATACCCAGTCAAAAAGGTAAGCGCTCAAACATGCTGACTCTCCGCCGCAATCCTCTTATCATTATTTGCAGTTGCTCCTACTCTTGTGGAAATCACTCCTAGGATGCTTAGGAGGTCAGAAGGACATTAAACGTGTCAAAAGGCTGGTTCGCAAGATAGAGGGTCTGCCCAAGGATACTAACGATGACACGCGTAAGGGATCTCGCTCATATATATTACCCGCGTTATCTAAGTGTTCTTTGGAATAGATATGTCCATGAAAACCGGGCCATTAGATTTTGCGACCTTTAAGAGCGAAATCCTCAGCAAATATCCTACCTATGATCCACCGAATGTTGTCACCCCCATACCACAAATCCCGTTGGATCGCATTGTAGCTGCTGCAGCCTCTGCTCCCCTGCGACAGAGCTATCAGCTCCGTTCATCGGGTCACGGTAGTATGGGAGCAGACACGAGCGCCCCAAATACCAGCGTGCCTCCCGCACCAATGCCTGCAACTCCCGCACCAACGCCTCCGCCTTCTCCGCCGCCCATGAAGCCGAAGAAGCAGCAATATCAAACAGACCAGAGCAAGCCTTTTGTCTTGCCTTTCTCCAGAGCAAATGTGGGAGGGGGCCATTATTCGATGATCAAAGGCAAAGGCAAAATGACCGTGCCCTTCAGCATACACGAGGCGGGCAAGCTGTATCAAAAGAACTTTCGCATCTCCACTGAATTATGGCAGACGTGGAAGTTGCGGGAAGAATATCTTGCCGATGAAACAGGCTTTGGCTCGGATCACAGCAAGCAACAGGTCGAGGACGATGTACAGTCCCAGCGTATAAACGCGTTAGCTCGTCATGTCGAAGCTACCTCGCTCGAGGAGAATGACAATGGTGTAAAACCGAGAAAGGCGGATGACAACGAGGCTGAGCCCAACATCAAGCCAGATGGCCTATCCATGCTGTACCAGCTGGAGGCTAAGTTCAAAGCGAATCTGAAGGCTCACAAGAGAAGCGTACCGCCGTCAGAACAGAACTCAGATTTCAACAAGCGGACCCGGAAGCTCTCGCAACGAGTTGAAGACGTTAAGCGATTACAGAGAGTGGAGCTGATATATGTGAGCTTGATCGAGCGTTCGACTGTACCAGCGATCGTACTGAATCTTTCGATGACAGCGTTCAACGCTTAATCACATGCATAGCGCCGTCATCGTGCTGCTCAAGCTGCTGCTGGCTACCGTGACTGCCAACACGACTGCCAACGCCAATGCATCAGAAGGTACGCCTTTACCGTCTAGTGCTTGTGGTGTCTAGCTTACACTTTCGCTGGCAGACGAAGGAGCTCCGTATTTGAATTTGGAAGAGACAGATATTATGCGGCACCGGGAGATCACCTCGAAAGCGGTTTCTGCCATCTTGATACTCACACTACGGTGGTTCAAGACTTCTCATGCTATGAAGTTCCACTATCTGGCCCACTTGCTTGTGGATTCAAACTGCCTGCTTCTCATACTAAAAATGTTTGGTTTGCAAGAGGTTATGCAACAGGTGCAAACGAAGAACGAAGTCCCGGACTGGAAGTAAGTACCGGCAGGTCATTTTTACCTGATGCCGTGACTAATGCCCAATGCAGCTTCTTCCAATTTTGCCACCTTTATGGGTCAGCAAACCCGGCGCCATCGGGGTCCGCCCAGCCAGCCCGAGTGCCGCAACGGCCAGGTCTGGTCAAGCAGAACATAAATGGATCAGACGGAGAGTACAAATCAACAGACGAACCCGAGATTATTACCTCATTCAGTTACCGTAACTTCTACTCGGTCATCAATTTCGTGCATGTCCTACAGAAATTAACCAAACGCAAACCACATCGGATTCTGCTCTTGGTGCAGTACAAGAGCTCAGTAAGCTTTCTTGGAGTGTCTGAGTGCACGCGCTCCAGCTGAATTGCCCTCCCAGGCGATCCTGAAACGCATCCTGAAGGTATCACACCCGCTGCTTCAGCTTTACGTCCTGAAATTAACCAAGAGCCAGATACCATACTCTGGACGCAAATGGCGACAATGTAAGCTCGCAGATCATTTGCTTGCTCGTTATGCTGTACTGATGCTAGTGGTACTTACAGCAAATATGAAAGTTATCACAGCTATCTATCTCAACTGTCGTCCAGACCTTCGCGACGAATGGCTCACGACCATTGACATCGATAATGATCTTGATGAATCGATGGTAAGCAGGCCAACAATCTAATAATGGCCAACGGACGGTCTGACTATGTTTTAAATAGCCTCACGAGCAGACTCTACGGACTCTAGCACACTTCTTTAATTCGAAGCATTATAGCTCGTTCGCGCCGCATCTTCACAGACGCATGTCGTCACATTCGGCAAGCAACGGTCCTGCTTACGGTGGTCATGAGCAGGGTTACCCTACGCAGGGCACAGCAGGCCAGCCGCCGCCCTCTCCAATGTCGGCGTTCGCACCCAACAGTCACCATCATTCCTTCTTCGACAGCGAAGCCTTCCCACCCGCGCGACCTTTGTCCATGTTCGCAGGAGCAGATCACTATCGCACAAGCTATATTCCTGATTCCCTTATGGATGGCTACCTTGAAGACTATGAGGAACTACTTGGTGATCTGTTCACGCCAAGCTATGACTCGAATGGCATGCCTGTCAATGCCGGTACTCCGCCCTTCACTCCGAACGGGCTGACGGGTGGAATGTCCCCGAGTCGTGCCCTTGGTGATCCGATGGGCTCTGCATATCTAACCAATGCCGAACATGCTTGGCACAGGTTGGGCGAAATACTGGGCGAGGCGGATAGCATAAGCGATTCGGAATCTGTTGCGAGCATGGGCTATTTAGATGTCGCATCAGATAGCGATGTCAGTGATATCTCAGTGGATGACGGCCCGACTCCTGGTACCAACGATTGGGAGCATCTCAGGTGAGACAGAACACTGTGTTGTAGAAAAGCACAGCGGTACTAACGCAACAGAATCCACTTCCAGCCCGGACCTCGCGATTGCTTTGGAAGACGAGCGCGAAAGACAAGAATATGAAGAGCGCCTGGAACGCGCCAGTCCAGGTCGGCGGAAGCGTACTTCAAGTCCTCACTCACCAAGACTGCGTCGCTCCTCGTCTGGAACACCACGCTCCCCTGCACTGCGCCCGGTCCTCGTCGACATGGATAGTCAAGACGATAATGAGGACTATGATGACAGTGCCATACAAGAAGAAGAGGATGATCCGTTACCGAGCTTGCGTTCGCCTCGCCGTAGCCCGCACTTGTCCCCATCCAAGGTGGCAATCGATGAAGTGGAGGCGTTTTGGCCTGACGAATCTCCCATGTAGCGGTCGAGAATGTGCGCGCACATGATGTTTTGCTTGTAGAGAATTTACATCAATCTACGCAGCAATCATGTTTTTATCCGAGCATGGCGTTCTTGACCGAATTGGCCACCTATGAATCTTCTTATGGCATTTTTTTTAAGAAAGTCACAGGCTTGCAAAGCCATTGTCAAGGGTTGCGCTGTCTGTATCTGGGTCGCTCCCAATCACCTTTTCATTTGCGAGTTGCAGCATGTCAGCATCGTGTCGCCCGCTTTCAAGGTTTGCTCTTTCTTTGCTGCAGCAATTTTCCGATCACTTGATTGCCCAGCAGCTCGCCTCTGCTTCGACATTTTTGTAGCACAGCAAGAGGTGGATATCAGAGCCATAGCGACTTCGAGCACACCTCACTCCTCGCAAGGCAGACTCCCCACAAGTCCTACAGACACCGCAAGATGGTCCTCGCACTTTTCGAGACCTCGGCGGGCTTCTGCCTGGTCAAGGTGACAGATGCAGGATTGTTGCAGAAGCCAGCGGCAGAGCAGCGAAGCAGCCTTGAAGACCCTACAAAGGCTTCCAACCTCTTGAAGCTTCAGGCTATTCACCAGTTCCAAAGCACCGCCGAGGGTGTTGAGGAAATCACCGCTCTCAGCGAAGGCAAGATTTCAAAGACCTTGAAGAAATTCCTCGTCGACGAGGTACAGGGAGGCAAGAAGGGCGGCAAGGATGAGCAGCTTATTGTTAGCGACCCTAAACTCGGTACGTTGCGCTCTACGTCTCGAGTACGCTGCTCGGAAAAGTATGGCTAACGTCGCTCTGCGTCTCTTGCCCTCCCAATTTCTCTCAGGTGGAGCAATCGCGAAAAAGCTTTCTATGTCAGTTATTTCGGATTCAACAACGCAAGATCTCTTCAGAGGCATTCGACAGCAATTAGCTACATTGTTGCAGGAGACTGGAGTTGATGACAAGGATCTCTCGACAATGGCGTTGGGTCTATCACACTCGCTGTCGCGGTTAGTCTTTACACTGGCCAAAAACTGGCATTGTCCCCATTGCTGACCTTACGTATACCGTAGCTACAAGCTCAAATTCTCGCCAGACAAGGTCGACACTATGATTGTACAGGCTATTGCACTTCTAGACGATTTGGACAAGGAAATCAATATCTATGCCATGCGCGTAAAGGTGAGTGTTGAGGTCATGGCCAAATACTCTATCTCCGCTAACCTGACGCTTCAATACAGGAATGGTATGGATGGCACTTCCCAGAGATGGCAAAGATCATCAGTGACAATCAAGCATACGCCAAGGTCGTCAAAATCATGGGCTACCGCACGAACGCCGCCACTACCGACTTCTCCGAGATCCTGCCTGAAGATTTAGAAGAAGTTCTCAAAGCAGCAGCTGTCATTTCAATGGGAACAGAAATCTCCGCTACCGATCTCCAACACATTCACCTTCTTGCCGATCAAGTCATTTCCATTTCACAATACCGTACCGAGCTTTACACATACCTCACCAACCGAATGAACGCCATTGCACCGAATCTTACTGCTCTAGTCGGAGAACTTGTTGGTGCTCGACTTATCGCACATGCTGGTAGCTTGATGACCCTCGCGAAGCACCCAGCAAGTACCATCCAGATTCTTGGTGCCGAAAAGGCACTTTTCCGCGCTCTAAAGACAAAGCACGATACACCCAAGTACGGTCTTATCTTCCATGCCAGTCTTGTAGGATCAGCACCACAAAAGCTCAAGGGCAAGGTATGTGCTATCCGTGACCTATTTCACCTAACCTAAGCTGCACCTGCTGACCTTCCCTTACACAGATGGCCCGCATGGTCGCTACCAAGGCGGCTCTGTCTGTCCGTATAGATGCGCTCTCCGATGCTGATATCAAGTCAGCTGAAGATGCACCAATTGCCGGTATCGAGCACCGAGTCAAGCTAGAGTCACGTCTGCGTGCCCTCGAGCAAGGCATGGGTATCCAGAGCGTTCGTCGATCCACAGTCGGCAGCTCGATGAACCAGAACAATGGCAAGCCAAGCATGAATGGGAATGGAGCAACATATAACCCTGCTGCCGACGTTCTTATTCCAAGTCAACCTTCGGGATCAAAGCCTGAAGCGGATGAATCAACAATGCAGACTGACGGTGATGCAAGTATGCTGAAGAAGAGCAAGAAGGAGAAGAAGCGAAAACGCGAAGCGGGCGCTGAATTTGCAGAAGAGGCAGCTGATGCAGAAAAGGCTGCACCAGCAGAGGATGTAAGCTACTTTGAGATGGTCTTGCTTGTCTTTTTCGCACACGGACTGACGATTTATACGAACTTTTTGCAGCTCGACAAGGCTGAGAGAAAGCGCCGGAAGAAGGAAGCTAAGCTCGCTGAAGCAGCCAAATCACTCGAGGCTAAAGCAGGCGCAGAGATGGGAGATGCTTCACTAGTCAGTACAGCAATTGGGGACACAACCCGCGCAGACGAGAGCATGCTCAATGGAGATACTAGCGTCGATGCTGCGGAGGCCAAGCGACTCAAGAAGCTACGCAAAGAGGAGAAGAAAGCAAAGAAGGCTGCTAAGGCATAATCCTGTCTTTCCCAATCCTTCTTACACTGTTCTCCGATCTTCCACTTCGAGCAAATTTCCTAGTCCAGTACCTCGTGTCGTTTCGAGGGTAGCCAATTCTATGGCTACCTCAGACGTGCTTCCTACTATTGTCCTCTTGGCTTGATTTTGTAATTCCAGAGCGTCTTTTCTTCAGTCTATTGTAATATCAGTGTAATCCTTTTCCTTGATCAATTGGCATAATTTGCCAGATGATTGCATATATCTCACATTGCGTGAAGGTGACGCTGACGCCGGCACAATGCAAGATGCTTTGACGCCAAGTTGGGCCTTTCTGTCGAGCATGCTTTTTTGGTATATGTTCGTGGCTCTGAATGTACAAGTCAAAGGGGGTGGACAATCGGGCGGGGGCGTACAGGAACAAGAACCTGACTGTGAATAACAATACATTTCATCGTATATACGCTATCCTAATCCCTCACCCCGAGCAGTATGCAGGTCTAGCGCTGCTGCTCTGTGGCTGCACTCATCATGCGCCATCATCAGCATTGCCCTTTTCAAGCACTTGTGTGACCGTCTGCGCGCTATTGGATTCGAGCTGCATTGTAGCATAGATTGGCTTGCCATGGTTCCGTCTCATATCTACGCAGTGCAATGCAAACTGCCGTGCTTGCTGCATCGCACCTCTTGTCCTTCACTCAATCGAACTTCAGCAAGCAAGCACAATGGCAGCACAGGAGCAGACAGCCGTCTTTGGACAGCAGGATCACACAGAGCCCGAGGTGAGTCTATCGCTGGCAGTCTTGTACATATGCTGACTGTGAAGCAGTTTGCTCCGGTCCACAAACTGGATCAGGTCGTCGAGACCGAGACTGGCGAGGAGCGCGAAGAAACGCTTTTCAAGATGTAAGCGATGCCGCATCAGTACTCAAAGCACGAGGACGATGGCAAGATGGAAGGATACTGATGCTCCAACGCTTCGTCTTCGAACACTCCGTGTGCTCTGATACGTCCATACACACCCCCGTTCTATCACGCAGGCGAGCAAAGCTCTTCCGCTTCGAGCGGGAGGCCAAAGAGTGGAAAGAGCGTGGAACAGGAGACATCAGACTATTGAAGCACAAAGAGTCTGGCAAGATCCGCGTCTTGATGAGACGCGACAAGACACTCAAGGTCTGCGCCAATCACAACAGTCAGTTGGGCAATCTCACTGCTCCCCTATGCCTTGGGGGATTACACCCTGGCACTCGCACAGGCAAGGATTGTCTGACGTTGAATTTCATTCGTGTTTTCGAAAACTAGTCACTGGCGACATGAAGCTGGCTCCCAACGTTGGTTCCGATAGATCATGGGTGTGGAGGTGGGTGCTCTCATCCTGTGCACGTTGTAGGAGATTCGCTGACTGCAACGCCCTTGGCCGTACACAGCGTTGCCGGCGATGTCTCAGATGGTGAACCAAGGGCAGAGACTCTAGCTGTTCGATTCGGAAACACTGAGAGTAGGTGTGATATGTATGATACAACGGGCTTGTAAAGCATATACTGATAGACCGGTTCCACAATCTTTACTGTCCACAGACGCTCAGCTCTTCAAGGCTGCCTTCGAGGACGCACAGAAGTCGAACGCTGCTCTACCCACACCATCTGAAGCTCCTGCTGCAGCTGCTTCGACGAGCGAAGTCCATGGCGACCAGGTGCGTTACGATTTTCTCAACAGTTCTGTGAAGGGTTATTCAAGTTGAATGTCTGATATCGCGCAGTCCAAGGAAGTCGAAGAGCCTACCGTTCAGACCGACGCTTCAGGCGATGCTGTCGCATCAGCAGCTCAGGAAGAGCCCGCAGCAGCAGCTTCCACCACCGAAGTATCCGCCAGCAGCACCACAGCAGAAGAGCCAGCCGCTGCCGCCGCTACTTCTTCGTCTGTCGCCGACCCAGCTGCCGATGTTACTTCATCCGAAGCTACTGGAGGACAGAATGAAGATGCACCTGTAGCTGCTGCTGCTATGACTGCTGATCAGCAAAATGAACACAAGCAGGAAATTGGAGATGCTGTCTCGGAGAAGAAGGCTGATTAGAGAGTGCATTGGAGAACCGGAGTTAGAGAATTTACCGAATGGTCGATGAGTCTCTTTGCTTTTTAATTTATTTCCACGTGTTATGGAATGTTAGAAGAGAAACATACAGTCATATGCATCTTTCTACAAAACGTCGCACAAATAAATCTCACAGGTCCCAGTTTTCCTTGTTTCATGCGTAGTCGGCAGGCAAGGTTACCTTATTCTATCTCTTTCCGTCTTTTAATCATTCGCATCGTTATGAAGTCCTCTTGAGTACAGAGCATATATGTGGATGGACTTGACTGTATCAACCAGGTTCAGTATGCGTGCCGCCTCAATGCATTTCGACGAGACCTGCAGTCCGTCAGTTGCAGGGTCGATGAGCCCATGAGGCCTACCCAGACTTAGCCTCCGACTGGACAGAGCTAGACACGCTTCACACGGCATTTGAGTCAATTGCACTTTATGCGGTAGTAAACAGTCTCGATATGAGCCGTTCAAAATTGAATCTGGAGAAGGTGATCTTGTAACAAGTTAACGGGCTGGACCGAAAGCATAGCAACCGTATCAAGTAGGATATTCTGTGGGCTATCGAGTCCCACGACGAGGGAAAAATGAACTAATCGAAACTTATGTTTTGCTGCTTGTTAAGCTCAAAGCTATAGCACCTTGCGTTTGTGACTCCAGCCGGCTCGCGAACTTCAAGTTGACGCAGGTGTAGGCACTCCCCTGGACACCTCCATCAGGTAGGTAACCCACAACTCGTTTCGTAGTAGTCATTCGCAGCTGACGAGTCTTGTGTGATGCAAAGTATCCTTCTACCGACGTGACTTGGATTGGTCCATTTGCGTTTTTCATGGTCAAATGTCATTATTGCATGCATGGTTTGGCAGCACGTGCCCATTTCGCGACCGTATTCCTGCCTGTGAGTTAGCATTTGCCGAGGTACCGTATATAGGTCTCGCCATCATCTACTGACGTATCATCTATCTACGGTAGGAGGTATGACTGCCTGGCAGCTGCCTGCGTGTCCTGCCATAAATCGACTCCGAGTCGACGAGCAACTTGAAGTCTCCCTAGGCCTCACACATTGGCTTGGCCGATGGATATCGTCAATTGCGGTTCCTGACAGGTACGGTAGCTATGACTGAAGGCCATTCGCGAGGTCCGCCGTAATTACGACCGCCTCGTATCACCTAGGTGTGATACAATCAGTGACTGTTCGGAGGTGTCTCTTTGTCCGAACCCGTAATACCGCTTAGAGGAACTGGCCCGTTCCCGGAAATACGGAGTTTCCACCGAGCGCCACCGCGTACCTATCGCAACTGGGCGGGCTGGATAACGTGAGCACCGTGACAGAGAGCGAGAAAGGCGAGAAAAGTAGAGGCAGCTCTGCCACAGCATGGCAAAGCATCATACAAGTAGGTGGTGACAAACCTGAACACATACAATATTACTCATCTTCGGGCATCGCTCGTCAGAACTGACACCTCATCCTCGCTCTCGAAGCGCTCGCTCGTTCCGCTGCTACCACCGAATTAAGCTCTTAAAGGCAAACACATTCCGTCCAGCTCTTTTTCCACAGCTTTTCTCCTGTTTCTCTTCTCTCCTCTCTCTTTCATATCCATCTATCCAGCACACCTTGCTGCTATATCTCTTCTCTACTCCTGCCTGGGGGTACCTACTGGCAGGTCCTGGAAGCAGCTGAAGAAACTCCGACACTCTTTCTCCATATCCAGCCAGACAACGACGCGGCGCTCTGTGTGCCCGAGATCGACTTTCTTCAGGTAAGTCCTTCTACCTTGCAATCCCAAATACAAGCACTGCGAGGCAGTCTCTGCATCGTGCACATGCTGGAACAAGTCGCATTGCCCAAGAACTCCCTCGATGACCGCCGGCCATTAGCCGTAATGCCGCATTTAAGCCCAGCATGCCAGGAGTTCCGAGCAAAGGGCCTCTTCCTAGCATTCAACAATGGCAGATGCAGACTCGCTAGTCTTGCTGCTCGTCTCTTAGATGACTGAAACGCTTCGCTTGAACCCGAATACTGACCAACTCATTCCTCCTTGCACTCTACTATAACAGCCCAACTAGCGTGCCAGTCGTTCCACAAACGTCAGCATGTCCATCGGACTTAATTACAACTCTGAGCGCACCCAGCAAGTCTCTGTCTCTCATATCAGAGGACCTGGACAGTCCGTCTACGATCACGAACCGGATGCTCACAGAATTCAGCATGGCAACGATCAGCGCGGCGAAGAGGAAGATAGACTAGCTGGCAGTACAAATGCTCCCTCTCCAACTTCCACCACGGGCGCTCCTCAGTATACAGGCGGAGCTGTACCCGGCCAAGAAAGTTCCGTCGAAGGTCAAGAATTGGTTAGAGAATTGACTAGACAGCTCTCGCGACGCTCTACCAGCCACACGCTCGTCGCCAACCCCTGGACCGATGAAGCGAAAGACCAGGCTATCGACCCCACGTCTCCCAGTTTCAGCGCAAGAAAATGGATGCAAACCGTCCTCAATATCCGATCTCGTGATCCAAATGCACACCCAACTCGTACAGCCGGTATCTCATTCCGCAACTTGAGTGCTTTCGGTTATTCTGATGGGGCCGATTATCAAAAGACCGTCTCCAATGCACCCCTCCAGGTTGCTGGCATTGTCAAGTCTCTGCTCGGCAACAAGGGCCAGAAGGTTCAAATCTTAAGAAACTTCGACGGCCTCGTCAAAGCTGGAGAAATGTGCGTTGTCCTCGGCCCTCCAGGCAGTGGATGCTCCACCTTCCTTAAAACGATCAGTGGCGAGACCCACGGCTTCTATGTTGAAGGCGACCTTAATTATCAAGGTATCTCTGCCAAGATGATGCACAAAAACTTCAGAGGAGAAGCTATCTATACTGCAGAACAGGATATCCACTTCGCTCAATTGACTGTCCATCAGACCCTCTCCTTCGCCGCAGAGGCACGTGCACCCCGCAATCCACCTGAGGGCATTAGCAGGAAAGACTTTGCAAGCTACATGGCTGATGTCGTCATGGCCATCTTTGGTATCTCGCATACACGTAACACTCGCGTTGGTAACGAGTTCGTCAGAGGTGTCTCCGGAGGAGAGCGAAAGCGTGTCTCTATCGCAGAAGCTGCTCTTTCTGGTGCTCCTTTGCAATGCTGGGACAACAGTACTCGCGGTCTCGACGCCGCCAACGCTGTTGAGTTTGTCAAGACCCTACGCTTGTCCACCGACCTTACTGGTGCTACCGCTTTGGTCGCCATCTATCAGTCTCCTCAGGCTGCTTACGACTACTTCGATAAGGCATTGGTTCTATACGAGGGTAGATCCATCTACTTTGGAAACGCCAAGTCTGCAAGAAAATTTTTCATCGACATGGGTTTCCACTGCCCTGAGCGTCAGACCACTCCTGATTTCCTCACATCACTCACATCCTCTCTGGAACGAACTGCAAGAGAAGGCTTCGAAAAGCAGGTGCCTCGTACTCCAGACGAGTTCGAAGCGCGATGGAAGGCTTCCAACGAATACAAGGCTCTCCAGGAGGAGATTAATGCTTATGATAAAGAGTTCCCTATCGGTGGCGAAGCTCTAGAGCGGTTCAAAGAGTCTAGACGCGCTCAACAGGCGAAACGTCAATCCGTCAAATCGCCCTACACATTATCTTACAATCAGCAAATCAAGCTGTGCTTGAGAAGAGGCTTCTGGCGCCTTAAAGCCGATCCTTCGCTTACCTTAACACAGATCTTCGGTAACTCTGCTATGGCCTTCATCGTCAGTTCTATCTTCTTCAATCTGCAGCCAACGACCTCCAGTTTCTTCCAGAGAAGTGCTCTGTTGTTCTTCGGTGAGTGATTGCCATGAAACTGGTCAACAACGATTAGACTGACCTCCATGTGATGCTGCAGCTGTCCTGCTCAATGCCTTTGGAAGTGCCCTGGAAATTCTGACTCTATACGCTCAACGACCTATCATCGAGAAACATTCACGCTACGCTTTATATCATCCCTCCGCCGAATCGTACGCTTCAATGTTGACGGATATGCCATACAAGATCGGTAATACCATCGTCTTCAATTGCATCCTGTACTTCATGACGAACCTTAATCGACAAGCTGGCAACTTCTTTTTGTGAGTGCAAGTTCTTTGAGATTCTACTGAACCAAATTCTGATGTTCCCCACTACAACACACAGCTTCCTCTTCGTATCATTCATTCTCACTCTGACAATGTCGATGATGTTCCGAACCATCGCATCAGTCTCCAGGACACTCAGTCAGGCTCTGGCTCCCGCTGCTATTCTCATCCTGGCAATTGTCATCTATACCGGTTTCGCTCTGCCCATCACGTATATGCTTGGCTGGTCTCGCTGGATCAACTATCTCAATCCAGTCGCATATGGATTCGAAGCTTTGATGATCAACGAATTCTGGGGGCGCAACTTCCAATGCAGTCAATTCATTCCTTCTGGACCTGGGTACGATGGACTTGGTGGTGATAACCAGGTGTGCCAATCACCTGGTACCATACCAGGCACAACTCTCGTCTCTGGAGGCGATTACATTGCCCTCAGCTTCGGATACTATCATGCTCACAAGTGGCGCAACGTCGGTATCATCTTTGCTTTCATGCTCTTCTTATTGGGAACATACCTCGCTGCAAGTGAATACATCTCCGCGAAGAAGTCCAAGGGTGAAATTCTCGTTTTCCGAAGAGGGCATGAACCAGCTGCCCTCAAGGATCGTCACGCCGCCAAGGAAGACATCGAAGCTGCTACCAGGGGAGAAAAGCCAGAGATTGCGCAAGGGAATGGCCTTACTAAGAGAGAAGTCAGCGCTGTCATCCAGAAACAGACTGCAATCTTCCACTGGCAAGATGTTTGCTACGACATCAAGATCAAGAGTGAAGAGCGAAGAATTTTGGATCATGTTGATGGATGGGTTAAGCCTGGTCAGCTGACTGCTCTTATGGGCGTCTCCGGTGCTGGTAAAACTACACTTCTGGACGTCTTGGCTACCCGAGTCACTATGGGAGTAGTCAGCGGAGAAATGCTCGTTGATGGTCGACTTCGTGACAGCAGTTTCCAGCGCAAAACGGGTTACGTGCAGCAGCAGGATCTACATCTCGAAACATCTACAGTGCGCGAGGCTCTCGTGTTCAGCGCTATCCTCCGACAACCCACACACGTTTCTAAAGCAGAGAAGATCGCCTATGTTGACGAGATTATCAAGCTTCTCGAGATGGAACCCTATGCTGATGCAGTTGTTGGTGTACTTGGTGAAGGTCTAAACGTCGAGCAACGCAAGCGTCTCACTATCGGTGTCGAGATGGTCGCCAAGCCTGAACTACTCCTCTTCCTCGACGAGCCAACTTCCGGTCTGGATTCGCAAACTTCATGGTCCATTCTAGATCTCCTTGAGAAACTCACACGTAATGGTCAAGCTATCCTCTGTACGATTCACCAACCTTCAGCCATGCTCTTCTCCCGATTCGATCGCCTGTTGTTCCTGGCAAAGGGTGGGAGGGTAAGTCAAAGAGCCCTTGAATGAGGATGTCAAGCGCTGACGCATAAGATTTCCATCTGCAGACCGTCTACTTCGGCGAGGTTGGCGAGAATAGCTCGGTCCTGACAAAGTACTTCGAAGCAAACGGCGCGCACCCTTGCCCACCAGAGGCAAATCCAGCCGAATGGATGTTAGAGGTCATCGGTGCTGCTCCTGGAAGCACCACTGAGGTTGATTGGCACGAAGCTTGGAAGAACAGTGCCGAATTCCGTGCTGTTCGTCAGCATCTAGCCGATCTCAAGGAGCAGAGGCCGAAGGAAGTCCCAGAGAGAGACGCTCAAAGTGACAAGGCCAGCTATCGCGAATTCGCTGCCACCTTGCCAGTCCAAATCCAGCAAGTCACTAAGCGGGTCTTCCAACAACTATGGAGAACACCCAGCTATATCTATGCGAAGACCGCTCTATGTGTCTTCTCGGCCCTTTTCATCGGTTTCAGGTAAGGTATTGTTCCCTCCTCATTATTGGCATGTTCGCTAACATGGATGAATTGTACTCAGTTTCTTCAATCAACCTCTCAGCTCTCAAGGTCTACAGAATCAAATGTTCAGTTTCTTCTTGCTCCTCACTATCTTTGGTCAAATTGTTCAACAGTGGGTCTTATCCTTGACCTTCAATTGTTATGATGCTGACTATCCCCTTGCAGAATCATGCCTCACTTCGTCAAGCAACGAGAACTCTACGAAGCTCGCGAACGCCCTAGCAAGACCTATTCCTGGCAGGTCTTTATGCTCAGCAATATCGTTTCTGAGCTGCCTTATGCCGTCGTGATGGGTACATTGATCTTCTTCTGCTGGTACTATCCTATTGTGAGCAAACAGAATACATTCCTGTGCCGGACGATGCTTATAGATTTTCCTTTTGGCAGGGCATGTACAACAATGCCACCTACACGAACACTGTTCATGCTCGAGGTGCTCTCATGTGGGCCTTCCTCGTGCAATTCCTCGTCTTCACGTCCACTTTCACCCATATGGTGAGCATTTGTTACTGCAACAGCCGATACAACGAAACTAAGGTTGTCTTCTATGAAGGTTATCGCCGCGATCCCAACCGCCGAAACAGCTGGTAACATTGCCAATCTCATGTTCTCCTTAACACTGCTGTTCTGCGGTGTTTTGGCGACACCCGAGCAGTTCCCCGGCTTCTGGTAAGTGACAATGTTACATCGAATCTTTGCGACGCGCTCTAATCATTCTTTCTGCCTTTCTCAGGATCTTCATGTACCGAGTCAGCCCCTTCACGTAGTACGTCTCTGTCCCCAGCCGTGGGTCCTGAAATGGTCTAATGGATTGTTCCTTTCCAGCATGGTGGACGGTATCTTGTCTACTGGATTAGCAGACGCCCCAGTGACCTGCAGCGAATTGGAACTAGTGACTGTGCAGCCAACCGGTACACAAACTTGCGGCCAATACTTGTCCAATTTCGCCAACATGGTGAGTCCCGAAATAACTGGGTCAAGTGGACTTAGCTGAAGGCGCTGTTACAGGCCGGCTCCCGCATCATCAACCCGGACGCGACAGCCGATTGTCAACTCTGCCCGTTAGCCACTACGAATGGCTTCTTGAGCAGCATCAACGCCTCGTACAGCCTTAGATTCAGAAACTTCGGCATCATTGTAAGTTCATAAACAAGGGTGCGCTACTGTACGCCATGCTGATCAGTTTCCGATTGTAGTGGGCTTTCGTTATCATCAACATCGCTGCAGCGTTCTTTTTCTACTGGCTCGGCAGAGTGCCCAAGAACCCTGGTCATACGAAGAAGGACAAGAAAGAGAAGAAGGCTTGAGAGGGCCTGAATTTCTCCGTTTGTTCTGCCTTCCATGCTTCCTGATGCATCACTCAACTCGATAAGAGCATCGATTAATCCTATACCCGAGCCTGCTCATTTTATTTAGAAAGTCGTTCCTTGGTTACCTTGAGTACTGCCCTACGAGATAGATCTTTTTCCAAATACGCTATGCTACTGAGTCATGACACTCATTTATCTCTTTCGTTCGTTCTAATTTTGGTGATGTACATAATCTGCCTTGTTACGTTGCATGGCAATTCAGATGAGACAGCTATATGGTAGCGAACTCTTTGAGGCATTGACATTCGCTTGTGTCCCACCCAGTGCCTCTGCTGTATAAAAACATTCTCCTTTCACCGTTTCCCGAGATCTGAAATAAATCGATGTCGAGCAGTCTCTTCAAGTATTCGGATGTTTGATATCAATTGTTTGATCGCCAGACGATCTATGACCGAGGCGGGAAGTCACTTTCTTCAGAGGCGATACGTGACTTTGCCGGGACGCGACTCTCTCGATAGTCTCGGAATCTGCATCTTGGACGTCACCCGCCTGCTCTCGATCTGCTTTCTGTGAGATTCTCATGTACAAACTGACTGCCGTACTGCTCTTCCCGGTAACTTCATCAACGCTTCTTCCGACCTCCCGCGCGCGGTTAAGGTCATACCAGCTAGCGAGGGCGCACTGTGGAGGGTTCTCGTGGTGCATATCTCGTGTCAAAAAGCCATGTTTCTTCGCTTTGACGTAGTCTTCCGACTTGATCCGGCGGAAATGCTCGAGGTCCGTAGAGTATTTTGAGTGGAACTTCTTGCGCGTCTCGAGCCAGTAGCTAACCGGTCCATCTATATGTACGCGACCAACTTGATTCCGTGAGAGATTGAGTGCTTTGATCTCCTCTTCAGGTTCCATCTGCCGTAAGCGGCCATGTACAGATGCACGTTGACGAATAATGTGACCAGGTCCAAAAGTAGGTAATGAACCGGAAACAATTATTCTGTCGCTTAGGACACCTGTGGCTTTCCTATGGCCTCGGCGAGGACCAGCTACTTTTGAATCATGTTTACCATCCTCAAGCTCGTCTTCGCTTTCAGAATCATAAGACGAGTCTGTAGATTCAGACTGCAAATCGTCCTCCATGCCCCAGTTCCTCGCATTAATAGCAGCATGGATCCTTTCATCCATGCTTTCGTCCGAGATGGGGGAAATCAGCATGGAGGTGGGCTCTTTCGTTCGCACTCCAGATCCTAATATCGACGATTGATCATCTTGGAAGGAAAAGAGGGATGGTGCCGCCGAGGCCTTTTTCGATGAAGATTTGCCACTCGACATCTTGTGCTGAGCTTTGTTCTTTGCAGCCATCAGAGCCCAGATGTTGAAATTGGCTGCACTTCGATACATATAACGAGCAGGCTTTGTGACGCTGAGAGTCGGTATCACGTGAGCACATCCGTCAAAGACTTGCAGTTGCACTTTTGTTGGCTTATACTTGTTGACGAGATCCGCCTGGTTAGGATAATCCGACAAGGTTGTATCGGATGGGGGGTATTTGGCAGGATTTGCAGCTTTATGGGCAAGATATATTTGTTCGTCCCGAAGCAGTTCGCCCCCGCCCGAATGCTACAATTCGACGCAAGTAAGATCAGCCGCCAGAACACTATCGGAGGAAGAGTGGTAGCTCAAATTGGCTCACAACAAGGAGAGGGCATAGACCTCCCAAGGATCCATGATTGACAGGCGAGACGAGGGGATGAGTTAAGAGAGCGTTAGTTGTATACATCTGGATCTGCTCATGAATCGCTATTTCTGGATCACCCTGTTTCTCGGGCTTCACCATGAAAGGCTCCTCTTCAACAGGAGGCCAGGCGAGGCTGGATCTAAAATGAAACCCGTTCCCAGGTATATAGTCCGTTTCTCTGTTCTCAACCACCGAAGGAAAAGAATGACAGAGGTCGACCCAAGGTGATAGCAGATTTGCTCCTGCGGGCATAGGCAGGCCCTGATCTCGTATCGTCACCAGGAGAGCCAACACTATACCAGCACCTGCTGAGTCTCCTGACAGAATGATCGAGGATGGCTGGATCGGCTCATGACCTGCACCTGGCGGAGGATCAATGAGGTACAGGTAGGCGGCCAGGGAGTCGAGAATACCGCATGGGAAAGGGTATTGCGGTGCCAGTCGATAAGCGGGTGCGAATGCACGACCACCAAATTTCCGGGCATGCCGTTGTATCTGATATCTATGCGTGTCGAGCGAAGAGACTAGGGTGGAGTTAAGGAAGATCACCAATCGTGAGCATAATGATGTGCCTTATGACCACAAATGCAAACTTACAGAAATAGGCGCCTCCGTGTATGTATAGCAAGACTCGCTCGTGACGCTCTCTATCGACTGTCGAAGCGCTTCCAGCGTAGTTTGTGCGCTTGACATAATCACGCTTCATCTCAATCCATTCACCTTCAAGATCTTTTCCTCTGACTTTCCACCATCTTCTCCCGCCTATCCTCTTGTGAGATTCTGGTCCATAGCTATCTAGCTGTTTCTCCAGTATTTCTTCCGCACGGTCTATGCAACCTTCATGAGGTATGTGAGCAACTTGCTTCCTTACGTAGGGTGGACAAGGTACATATAACGCGGTAAATGCTTGAGTCTCTTCCAGTGTCTGCTTGGCTGCAAACTTTAGGAAGGCACGTAACACTTTGATACCCTCATCGTACACCAAGTCCAGGGAAGGGTCTTCGACACCGGTCTTCTTCACCTTCTTTCTACGGCTATACTTTTGGAGATAGTGAGTGAATAGAGTACCGATAATCGTTGGAGCTGTAGTCGCTCCGACTTGTAAAGTACCTATCGCCATGACTGGATGGTCTGGGCGTAGCTTCGCCGGAAGCTGTGGAAACTTTGACGGCTCCACGTTGTACAGTAGTAGGCTTGAACTAGCCGAGTGTAGTAGCTATTGTTTAAAATTTGCCAGCTCAGGCTGAGACCTGTCTTGATGAGTCTCAAACGAATGTGGCGGCACTTGTGCTTTAGCCTCTACGCTGCAGCTTCTGCACTGGATGCCGACAAAATGTGGGGTTCGATGACACTTATTTACTGCTCTGTGATTAGCAGAGTATATAGCCGGGATGGCAGGACCTTTGAAAATGTGCTTCTTGCGGGAATAATAGTCGGTGTGTCAGTATTGTGATCGGAGATAGAAGGTCCTGATGAGAAGGAAGGTCGGCGGGGCCTGCTCGAAGCGTGTGTCGGCCAGTTGCGACAGTAAGAGCTTGTGCTGATGCACACAGCTGAGCCCTCGTATGCACTGCGATGGCTTCTCGGCTTCCTCTGGTAATGATCGCAGTGGTGGCTGAGAAATAACCGGGATTACAGAGTTGTAACGAAATGAGATGCCTTTCGCATTACACTTTTGAAGTGATCGAGGTCCAGACATTACAAAAAAAAGGTGGGAATGGCTTTACGAAGCTGTAAGCTTGCCGATCGACTATGTAACAAAATCGCTGACAATCACTAACCCGCATCATTATCACCTGATAATCGAATCTTCTAATCCGGCCGCTCGGATTTGCTGGCGGGCGAGAATCTTCGAGGCGAGCCTTGCACCACCGACTCAGGCTGGGATTGACTTGATACGGCTGCATCTTCTGGCACTTCGAAAAGTACACTCGCATCCAAAGCTCTAATAGAACACCATCACAATGGTGGAATCAAGTCAGACAACCGGCGTCAGCTCGCCTGCTGCTTCAAGCTCAAATGGCAATGCGCCCAACGCCGACAACATTCTGTTAATCAGCAGCATGGAGCAGACGAGAGACGAGAGCTTTCAAGCGACCTTCGAGCAGCTCAAGGCGTCGACAAGCAAGGCAGTCCGTCCTGAAATGATAGACAGAATACTCGATGGAGGTGAGCTTCACTCCCTGCCTCCCTAAACTCCCGGCTTCTCTAGCCTGCTGTTTGCTCCTGGTCATACAGCGTACTCGAGCTAATGCTTGTGACTTTTTCTTTTCCAACAGCCGCCATTCTTCCCAAGTCTACATATCAACGCTTCGTTACTCTTCTGCCAGAAGCATCAGTAGCATCGGCCCTCCGAAACCTCTTTCCTCATGTTACCCCAGCTCTCGAGCCTTCGGCCAAGGTCGAGATTAAATCGATCTCTCAGAGCAGTGTTGCCCAGGAAGTCTCGCTCGTCCTGCAAGGTGTTGGATACAGGGAAGTTCGGATTCAGGACAACGAGGTAATTGCTTTCCATCCGAGGATACAGCTGTGCCCTTCAAAGCTGATTTGCGCCTACTCATCCGTTCGCAGGTCTTTGCCACCGCGCCAGCAAGAACAGCGGCTTTACCTTTACGTCGCAAGAAGGATGCTTCAGCATTGGCAGCGAAGAAAGCCGCCTTATGGACTTTCACAGATGCATCTCCTTCACTCACCAGCGGCGTTTCGTCCGGTACTTCGACCCCAACTATCGATGAGAGCTCTCTCCTCACTGCCGATGATCTGAAGCGAGCGACAGCGGTGCAGAGACCAGACTGCGATGTTAAAAAGACACGTAAAGCATGCAAGAACTGTTCGTGTGGTTTGCGAGAGATTCAACTGCTAGAGAAGGATGATCTGCCATCAAGCATAACAGAGTCAACTGCAGCGGCGAATGGTCGAGCTAAAAGCGGTGTCGATAGACAACTGCCAAATGGAGATAGGAAGACGGACGTACAAGTAGTCAGCACAGGAGCAGTTACTTCTTCGTGCGGATCCTGCTACCTGGGTGATGCATTCAGATGCTCAAGCTGTCCATATCTTGGGCTGCCAGCTTTTGAGCCCGGTCAAAAGGTCGAAATCCCAGCAGGCATGATGGACGATGATTTCTGATTATTGTGAGCTTTTTTGAGCGCACTCTGTATAAGTGGTGTACAGCGCGGCAGTATAGATATCGAGTCTTCCTAACATTTATCATCAACTTGTGAAGTATCTGCGACCTTTTGTATCCTGAAACGCATCTTAGGCATTATAATACACAAGGCACTTGCGGCTGGATATCAGCCGGTAGGACTAAGCTACGACCATGATTTTCACGACTGATTGGTTCGCATGCCGCGCCGTTCCCTCGGATCTGGCGACAGCTTCCGGAGGCCAGGTTTCCACCGTGACAGGCGGGTGTCGTAACCACTATCCGATCAGAGACACTTGTTGTTGGCACTGCGCTTGTACCGGATTGCTTGGGAAAAGAACTCTGGCAAGCACTTATATTGACTGACTTGCGGGTTTCCGCGCGCGTTTTTCTTTCTTTCCTGGAGCCGTACAGACAGCTCGCATAGGACCTGTAGTTGCTCCCATGCATATCCATGACCAAGTTTCGACATGTCTGCATGGTTCTTGCTACGAACCTTGACATTTCGCATGCTAGCTGTTGTTCGCCACGACTATGGAACACCTCTTATGACCTAGCCACGTTGACAGGGCTCGGCTATAGAGGCATTTCCCGAAATGCCGTACTGGTTCAACATCAACATGTGCATAATGTTATATACATTCACAGCTTGTGAGCTACAGTGACAAATAGATAACCACAACTGAACACATCTAAAGAATCTATATCTCCTCGAGAACACAACTATCGTCTCCATCAGACAATGGAGTGTTTTGCCCTATCCTCGCAGAGCCATGCAGAAGCTGGCTGAATGCACTGCTGGCTTTGTTCTTCAGTCGCTGTGGATTCCCAACTTCTATGACCTCTCCGTGAGATAGTACAATTACTTGATCAAAATCGAGAAGCGTGTTGAGCCGATGTGCAATTGCGATGATCGTGCAGTTAGCGAAGACTTCCCGAAGTACTTTCTGAATTATCGCGTCTGTTGCTATATCGAGAGATGATGATGCTTCGTCTAGTACCAGAATCTTCTTGCTTCTCAGCAAGGCACGTGACATGGCTAAGAGCTGTCGTTCACCACGCCTGTGATAGTGTGATCATTCAGTACATGCAGAACATACCAGGTGATCCTAGAAGGAGCAGTTGATACTCACGAGAAGTTGCCCCCATCTCCTTGAATAACTGTGTCCAGTTTGTCGGGTAAAGCTTGGATCAACGCCTTGCACCGTGTTTTCTCGAGCGCAGCCCATATTTCTTGATCCGTCCTCCGCCCCTCCAGGTCAAGATTCTCGCGGACACTCAGCTCGAGCAGAAGCGGATCTTGCGGTATTATTGTAAGAGCTTGCCGCAGGGTAACTCTCGGCAGTTGACGTATGTCAATGCTATCGATTAAAATGTGCCCACTCTCGCATTCCACCTGGTACACAACATTGGGTCAACTTCATCAAACGACACTCATTATATATTTGCGAGCCTCGCTTACCATGCGAAAGAGTGCTTGAAGCACTGTAGATTTCCCGCAGCCCGTTCTACCGACGATGCCAACCTTCTGCCCACCATCTACTCTGAAGGAAACATTCTTCAGTGCCGGAGGCAGATCGGGCTTGTACTTCAACACAACGTTTTGAAACTGTATAGAGCCGGCTGTGATCCAGTCTCGCTTCTCAGCCTTGCTCAAGACTTTCTCTTCCTCTTTTCCTGTGTCGACATGCTTATCTTCAGGATCATCGACGATATGGGCTATGGAGCGCTGATGTTTTTCTTCTTCTTCAGGCGCGAGTTCCACGACTTCTTGAATCCTGGAAACAGCCACCAGACAAGTTTCGAACTGAGAAAATGCTTGTCAGCTCAGCTCGGTTGAGACTAACATGGCAAGTATGGATCGTACTTCAGCTGCTGCCAGTACCACGAAACTCAAATTGAAGACTAAGCTTGTTGATTGGACCAAAGCTACAGCCAAGAGGCCTGAGGAGGTGCTCTTGCGGAATGCCACCGCGATAGTCACTAGACCAACGTTGATGATAGTGACTGTTTGTCGCTGTCAGCCTGATACCACGAATTATCGCCATGCAACTCACCGACCATTCCCAGAACCAGATTCAGCCATTTCTTAAGGGCCCACATCAAGTCTGGGAGGCAGATCCTGGTCAAAGAGACGTAGGTGAGATAAGACATGCGCCACTTACAGTATGGCACTTGCGAGTTATTGCCCTTGACTACACATTGCTTGCTTAAACTGTCTTGCGCTCGCATAGCTCGTATCGTCTTCAAGCCTGCCGTATCCATACTGAAGCAAGGGAGCGGTGAGGACTAGTCTCTAAAACACTTGACGCGACTCACGTTTCCGCGAAGAGTGTGTACAAGGGTGACTTAGCGATGAAGTCCATTCGTCTCACTTGCCGACTCGTTCGCTGAAAAGTTGGCTTAGTTGAAAATTCCGTATATATGTCCTGGAAGCAAACCAGACGCACGACGTAGAAGCGCTGCGCTAAGACACAGATAACTATAGTGCCGAACAGGACGATGCCGACATAAGGAGCTGAAGACAACAGCGAATGAGTATTAGATCACGTGCGAAGCGGATGCGACACACCTGCGACACTCAGAATGATTATAGTTGCCACCATTTCCACCCCAAGGCCCACAAGATTTCCAAATGCTATAGGCAGCTCGAAGTCGGTGACAAAGAGATCCTGGGAAAACCGCGACAATATTCGACCAATTGGCTTGTCTTCAAAGTAGGACAATGGTGCTCTGCGACAGGGCAAGCGGACGTGAGAAATCGATAAGATAGCTTGTACTTTTCAAGTTGGAGCTTACTTGAAGATACTGGACACCTCGTTTGCGTGAAAGCGACGGCTGGTCGTGGCTGACCAGACGAGGTAGAAATAGTATAAAGATACGATGAAGGCCGAGATGTGACCAAATTCGATGCCGATGCTGGTAGTCGTGTGACTCGTCAGACAGTAGGTTCACATCAAATGCAGCGCCCAGCTTACTATCCGCCCATATAAGTGAACAGCTTGCCGCGATCGGCTTGTAGTGCTGAAGTCCAGGCTTGTATATATACGGGAATTACGCTCGGCATAGCCGATGAGACAATCATGAGGGTGAGTGCGCAGCACATGAGGAAGCGACCGCTTGCGAAGAGATAGACAAGTACAGAATTTTTCTTTGCTTGAGTTGAAGCCATCTCTGCATCGACTTCTTCGTTGCCTTCGGCGAGCGAAGCGAAGTAGGAGCTTTGTATGTCATCTTGAATAGGAGTTCCAGACCCTCGGATCTGTTCTTTGTGTGTGATCGAAGCCGTGCCAGACAGAGCGATCAGCTCTGTAACCGCGCCAGGTTGGCTAGACAAGTCGGCAAAACTTCCTTGCTCATTGACTGTGCCCTCATGGATGATGAGTATATGATCCGCGCTGGGCAGCCGATGGACTAAAACGTCAAGAAGATCATTCAAGTCAGCTTGTAAGCTCCCAAAAGCCGTAGGGCTGGTCCCTAACCAGCATTGGTGGCCAGTATGACCGTCGTGCCTGCCAAAAGACCATCGTCTCCAAACAGAGCTTTATATATGTGATCTTCCGTCATCTTGTCAACCGCACTGAATACATCATCCAGCACGAATACTTCCGGTCGAGCATAAAGGCTTCTTGCCAGAGCTATCCGCTGTCTTTGTCCTCCAGACAGACCTGAGAATGTCACTGGTCAGTCGCCGGATCTGCCAATATGCAGCACTCGCGAGCCTACCCTGTGCCTTCTGCTTGTCTCCTTCGGGCCATACGCGAAAGTCTGTGTCGAGCGCACATGCTCTAACCACACGACGGTATAGGACTGGGTTGAAAGCCCCCTGAAACTGGATGTTCTGGCGGATGCTGTCTCCAGGCTAAACGTGCACACACGAGATTCAGTACATGCTTAGATCACCGAACGGCTGATTTAGGTTCAAACCCAACCCGCAGCCATGGGTCTTGAGCGCAAAAGCTGGTAGACAGGTCTTTTGGGAAGGAAAGGCTGCCCCGCAATAGGTTCATCTCTCCCATCAGGCCATCAAGGAGACTAGTCTTGCCCTGAAGAGAATTCAGTCAATGCTGTCTGATGCCGGACAAGCAGCTGCCAACTCACAGATCCAACAGTCCCGGCTACCATGGTAACCTTTCGAAGAGGTATTTCAAAGTTGAGGTTTCTCAGAAGAACCGTGTCATGCGTTCCGAAGGCTGCATCTTGGGCGATAATACTATCCGCAGACACTCTCTGGTCTTCCTTTTCTGATTTTTGTAAGAAATCTTCGATGCGCTTAATGGATGCCGAAGCGGCCATGATAGATGCGTAACGCTGGCCGACTATCAGGAGAGGATCGGTAATCACTACCAATACAGCAATGACCGTGAAAAATGTGCTAGTGTTGACCTCGTGAGTTCCTGAAAAGTGCGAGACTATCGAGTAGGTTACGAGTGTGCCCAGAGAAAGCATACCCTTGAGCCAATTCGTCACTGTGAAGGAGAGATCGCACTCAGATTGGACGAGCAAATTTATGGCCGTGCTTGAGGCCTACCGGCTGATACCAGCAGCAAGTCTCTAAAAAAAGCCATTTGTTTGGCAACCTCTGTTTCTCGCAGCATTTGCAGCTTTCTGATCATGATGTCCTCATACCCGCTCATTTTGACGGCTTTGATATTACGAATAGCCGAATTGACGAGCTTGACGCGCAGATCGGTACATCGCGACCAATTCTTTTGGCGCTGCGGTATTCTTCTTGTGAGAAGAGGTACACTTGCGAAGAAGAGTATTGCCAGTACAATGGGAGTTACGAAGCTGACCCCAACGGCATTGTAAAGAATGACGAAGCCAATCATGACCATAATAAGGGCAGAGTAGAGAAGATGAAATGGCTCGCATTGTGTGACTATACGTTCGACGTCCACGCTCATTAGCGAAGTTGACGACCCCGCTCCGACTTCTTTTGCCGTATCCTGATGCACTCGCAGCGCTTTCTGGTAAATCATCTGTACAAGCAGACCCCGCATGGCAACCGAACTTCTCAAAGCGGACATCTGGAACATGGACCAGGAGAGCGTTGATGTCAAGAACACCAGGGCGTACGCGCCTACCAGTCCCCAGCCGTGAGAGACTGGCTCACGGTCAGAGGGATTGCCAGTCTGATACGATTCCACGAAGGTAATAACGTGATGGATGAGGGTGGGCTGAGTGATGGATGCCAAAGAGTAGACGATTACAGGCAGGATGGGCGCCAGGAGTGTGCTACCGAATGCTGAGAACATCGTCCGAAGCAGCGGGGACCGTTTGCCAGACGAGCTATCACAGGATCCTTTAGCCGACGAACTCATCGCTGAGTAGCATATAGACTTACACGTGATGCCGCCAGAGAGGATCACCGACCTCGAAGAGATGCTCTGACTCATAGCGGGATTGAATCGCACCGAGAGACTGAAGCGTCAGATCTTGCTTAAATCCCTTCAACAAAACAGGATCCACGCAAGTAATGAATAGCTTGGCGAAGAATGAAGAAGTCTCTTCCGCTGTGACGAATACATCACCCTCTGCCCGTTCCACGAAAGCGCCTTTGGGAGCTGTTTCTAGTAACCAGGAAATTGCGCGACATGCGAACCCGGTCGCGAAGCTTCCAAAGAAGAGCGGTGAGATTTGTAGGACGGTAAGAGCGAAGGTTCGGACGCGTGCAATATCGCAGAGTGTGACAATTGTAAGATATAGTGGGAACAGTGGTGAAGCTTGATATCGGCGGAAAAACTCGAAGTACACCAAAGGTATCTGTAGCACCTGTAGACGTTATACGATTGTCAGGACTTTCTTTCTCCATCTAGGGAATATTTGAGCAGGGCAAGCGAAGCGAGTCTTCGGCCTTCTCTACGTACACATCAGGACACTTACTGAAGCGGCTATTCTCAAGCACAAAGCTGCAATGACGAAATTACTCCCTGCTCTTCTAAGTGATGACGACGTCCAAGCGGCCAGCGCGATGAGGTCTGCTGCGAAGGTGACGAGGGATACACCGACCTTCCACCCTACAAGCTGCTTTCCCAGCGTTGGCAAGTAGCGATAAGGTTGCATCAAGCGTTGCTTGTTTTGAAGATGGTACAGGGTTGCCGAACATAGCAGGATGAATATGGCCGATGATGGTATCGATAGAATGGTGCTTTCGAAAGTGACGGTAAAGTCGAAGTCGCGGCACGTGGAAACAGGGCCCTGCATGGAAAAATGGGACAAGCAGGCTTAGGGAAGTGACGAGGCAGTGCTTGGCCAGTGTGCAGGCCCTTCGAGCTCACGAAGCTTCTATCCTGGATGCAGAGTTCCATTTTGGCTGGCTTGCTCCGCTGATGGCCTTTCAGAGCAGACTTCGTGCAGTTTCAGCTATCAGTAAGGGTTTCGTGCTATCCATGCTGTTGAAAGCAGCTCCTGTCGTCGAGTTTAGTTGGAAAAGAACGAGTTGTCGTCCAACTGGTCGTGTCAGTTGAGAGAATCATTCTGATTGCATTGACTCGGTGATTCGCATGTGATACGGTATCTCTCATGTGCTCCACCTCGTGCTGGCCGATCAGGTCTTTGAAGACGAAAAATAAAACCATTCTGTCCTTGTAGCAAATGGCTTTTAGACTCCAAATGCGGACCTGGAATGTTCGAGGAGTCTCTGGCGGCTAGCTAAATTCCGCTACGACTATGGTACAGGTCCCAAAAAACGCCTCCATAATCAAGCCACGTGGCTCGGTTATGGAAGTGCTCCATAGTCGTGGCGAACAACAGCTAGCATGCGAAATGTCAAGGTTCGTAGTAAGAACTGTGCAGACATGTCAAAACTTGGTCATGGATATGCATGGAAGCAACTATCAGGTCCTATGCGAGCTGTCTGTACAGCTCCAGGAAAGAAAGAAAAACGCTTTTTTTGTTTTTGGCTTTTACGAGTGCATTTAGAGCTGTATTGCTTTGTAGACAACCAGTAATGGACCAGCGCTTTGCTATAGTGCATTGCAAAATCAATACACTAGCGATTGGCAGACGTCACTCTCCGACTTCCTGTCATCGAGCTCAGTCTCCAGAACCAAAGAGACAACGTAGTTCAGGCTAATCCTGTGGTGAGACTAAGTAACCATGTAGAGGTAGTGAATGTACCTAATGTACCTGGAGTAATAATTGTACTATTGTGATAAGGCGCTTGGGAATCGAACGGGCCCGGAGAAACCCGCAAGTCAGCTGATATAAGTGCTTCTCAAAGATATCCTTCCAACCAGTTGGTACAATCCACTGCCTACAAGTGTCTCTGATCGTATAGTGGCTAGTACACCCGCCTGTCACGCGGGAAACCTGGGTTCAATTCCCAGTCAGAGAGTTAACTTTTTCGTTTGCCAAATCCTGGCCTGTTCGCCAGAAACATGTTTTTTTGCCAAACGCAGCTGGTTTGTGCCTTTCGACCTTTTGCATTAACATCAAATGGAAGATGTAGCAGGTGGACAAGAGCCTTGCAGGGTTCCACTTTTGCCAGCAGCTCCAGCAAGTGCGCTGCAATATCTTCAAGACCACTTCGAGTATATCACAACTGCTATCCTGCCAGATGGTTTACGGAACACCCTGTACGACGAAGCTGAATGCGAAGCTGCGGACTATGCGTGCAGTTGTGATGAAGATGCGCATTGTAACGGGAAAAGCATCGAATGCGCATGCGTCATTGACTATGGTGCGTAGCGTATTGCTAAATAGGCAAGCTTAGCAGCTCAAGTGTATGTTCTTGAAGGGCACTATTACGATCGCGAACACAAGTTGATGCTTGACAAGCTTCCGGCACGATTCGCTCTTTATGAATGTAGTTCAGCGTGTGCCTGCAACGCCGATGATACCTGCACCAACAGAGTGACCCAAGGAGGCGTCACCACGAACTGCTCAATCCGATGGACTGAGAATAGGGGGTTCGGACTCTACGCGGAAGAAGACATAGCAAAAGGAAATTTCCTCTGTTGCTACGCAGGAGAAGTCATAAGCTCTTCCGAACGCAAGAAGAGATGGGTTAAACAAGCGCAAGAGAAGCAGAGTAACTATACTCTAGTACTCAAAGAATTCATGGAGATTGGCGGAAAACAGGAAATACTCACAACTGCAGTCGATGCGCGAGTGAAAGGAAATATCAGCTACTTTCTCAGTAAGCTCTTACCGTTATCATCTACGTCTGTCCCGCCTTTCTCTGACATGCCGCCCAACAGATCATGCCTGTCCACCGCTCGCTACGCATGTCGTCCTGCCTGTCAGGACTGTCGGGACATTGATACCGCGCCCTGCGTTCTTTGCAGTCAGAAATATTAAGGCCGGTGAAGAATTGACATGGGATTACGAAGATGCTGGGGGTGAAACCTGGCTTTTCGGAAGGGAACGCAAAGCAGCCCAGAACGGAGTGGATGATGACGACGGAAGAACACAGTGCAAATGCGGTAGTCATCGGTAAGTCGTCTGAACTAGAGCTTAAGCAGTCATGCTAACACACCTCTTGGTCATAGGTGCCGTGGATGGCTTGCATTTGATCCGCTACTGTGAAAGTCTACAACGTCTCCCCGTTATCATGCTGTCATTCGACCTCTGAACGACTGGTTCTCAGGAGTAGGGTTTTGTATTTGCAATATCTCAGTGGGCTACCTGCCATCGTCCTATGCGCTTCGAAACTACTGATATCTTATTGCTTCGTGCCGGCCGCTACGGATTGACTGCCTCTATCACCACTGACTCTACAACTACGGCGCAGAATTTGTCCTAATATAAGGCTTCGGTCTCTCGCAAAAGCCGTGTGAGTCGCTCTATCGCCTGCCTGTCTTCCTTGAACGAGAGGACTGCGTGGGCCAACTTGATATCCACATACCGATAAGACATTATTTCTTCCGGCTGTATCGTGACTTGAGCGTCGGGAAGTACCAGAGCTGCCCATACTGTAGTGGTTTTCGGTTTGCCTGTCCTAGCATTTGTATAGGTAGACTCGAAATAAGTCTCGTATGGATCGAACAGGAATTTGAATACTTTGAGATCTGTTTCTTCTAGAAGTTCCCTTTCGGCCGCAGCCTGCGTGTGTAGGTAAAGCATCAGAGTCTGACGCTTGGTGCCGTCATGCCAACAGTGCAAGTGGCGCTACCATGGGGTTGGAATCACAGCGTTCGGGATGTCCCTTTGGAAAGCCATATTCGGATGTGGATAGACTGTGTGTACAACGTCCCTGTGATCAGCGACAATGTCAATGATCAAAGAGGCGACTACCCGACTGACTGCTGTATCACGAGAACTTCAACGTCCTTGTTGGCGTTGAGACGTAACGGTATTATGCCATAGGAGCGCTCGTGGCTGTCTTCAGGAAAGCTTTCGTACATGATTGGCTCGCTTGCACAGCTGGCGTTTATGTCTTCGCAGCGTAAGAGAAGGAAGCTGCCACCACACTCATCTAAACGTGCAGGATGGGTGAAAACTCTGCCATGCCAAAGCGACAATGTGTTTGGTAATTTCTTCGCCCGATGATGGATCCGCAATTGCTTTCCTTTCACGATGTAATGCTCGCGAGCATTTCCAGAATAGTGACGTGGAGAGTAATGTACATACATACATTCAATTCAAGCTGCCTCCCAATACACAGCTTTCCTGCTTCGTCTCCTACGAGCCGCTTACGCCGGTGTTTACGCGTGTTTTCTGCTGACGAGAGAAAGGCACGTGTCCCGCTATCGGCATGACAGGACAGGACAAGACAGGCACCTTGATTATCTACAACAACGATTGCAACTGCACAATGCGAATAAGGATGTGAGAGTCCTTGCAACAAGATACAGTCCTCCTTTACACGTTTCAAGCTCTCGCACAGCATCCGAACGACATCGCGAAAGCAGGCGGCCTGAGCAAGTCGCCCAGCACAAGTGCTCCACTATCCAGCTATTACAGCTCTATGCTGTGGTGAGGTGTAGACGGGACCACGTACACAACTCGCCATGAACATCTTCGGCCGTCGTCGCAAAGAGAGCTCACAGCCGCCGTCTGCAAGTTCGCCGGGCAAGGGCAGCACCACTTCGAATGCGGTCTCAATCCTCTCAGCTTCGCTACCGCGGTCATACAGGCAGCAGAATGGCGGCAGCAGCAACAGCGGTGGTGCTTCCACTCCACCTAGACAGCGGAAAGTCAGCCATGCTCCTCTGCCCGCAACACCGACAGCGCACTCTGCCATTCCGACGATAGGAAATGAGAACGCTGCTCCTGCTGCTGGGGATTTCCGTGCACTCCATGCAACTGCCCCAGCTGCGGGACATGGAGCATACAGCACCATTCAGAACTCGCACATCAACGAACTTGGACAGATACAGCATGCTCGTCCATCAGTCGAATCGTCGCAACCGGCCTTTATGGTCAACGGAGGTGGCGCAGGACAGCAGCATCACCACTACCACCAGACCGTCACTGGTGCAGGTGCAGGTGTTGGCAAGCAGAGTCTCCCTCCGATACCTAGAGATCCCAGCAGTAAGCATGAGCTCAATCTCAGAGCTCTGCCAAACTTGAAGATTGCAAATCGGAGGATGTCCACTGGTAGCATCCCATCTATTGATGCCATGCTGTCAAACAACAAGGTTGCCGAGACAGCCGAATTGCAGGTGAGTTGGCTGTGAGGCAATATACTGGCTTCTGAAGGAACATTTGTCTGATGTCCCTTGGGATCATCGATAATTCAACAGCTCTGCTATGGCTACTGGCCTATTGAAACTCAGCTCGAGCTCAACTTGGTACAGATTGAAGAAATCGTCCGCCTAAGCGGTCATGAGATTAGGACCAGAGGTGTGTCTGATTCGTCCGTAGTTTAACGCTCTTAGTGGGGAACCTGCCAATCTGAAGTATCCAAATACTTCCTCATTCTGCAGGTATTGAAGCTCCCCTCCTGTTCTCGACGCAAGCACTCGACATATCGATGGAAGGCATAGGCTCGCTCATACGGTCCTACCTTTCCAACCGCGATACATGGAGGAGAGATTTGCGTTTCGCGACACCGCACGATCTATGTGGTGTGATCAAATGGGCTTTAGGTCGTTATGTCAATCCTCAAGGCGGTCGAGGCTTCTTAGCCTGGGAGACTTACGAAAGATGGCGCTTTGGCGAGCGGGAGAAGGTGATTTCTTAATCTGGTGATGATGCACGTTGCGACACACATTGACTTCGGGGTTTCTGCGTTGCCTATCTATCACAGGACTTTCCGCCTCGCTACATTACTACGCATTTGCTGTACCTTCTGCCAACGCACACCGCGGCTCTTATTACTACCCTCTTGTCCCTCATGACCAGCGCTATGGCCTATACGTAAGCACAAGACCAGTCTTCCAGGCCGTGTTAGGGATTAGCAGCTTACTCTCTTCTCGCATCAGCACCAAGAACGGCTGCACAGTGCGAAAGCTCGCAACGTTGTTCAGCTCTTACATGTTCGGCCTACCCGACGATGGGACCTTTGAGCACACTTATACCGCCTACAATCGCTTTTCTCATGCTACAGAACATCTACTTCTTGCGTACATGCGAGATCAAGTTCACCAGCATCAGGCTGGCGGTGCTGTCACGGCCCTTCCTGTACGTTTGTGTGATCTTGTGAAGGATTACGTGCAGAACTTGCCTACAAATCTCAATAAGCCACCGCAGAGTGCTGATTTGCAAGTTGTCGTGAGGATAAGGAGGCATGTGAGGTGGTACTCGAAGAATTTAATCGCGAGCGCCGGGTAGGTACTATGAATCTCTCCTGATCAACAAAGGAAGACTGACTGCCAATGCAACAGGACATGGAAAGTACCACGATCAAAGGATTGGGCCTTGCTGGTAGCTGCTCCCCAATACAAGTTAGACGATCAGAACAAGCTTCCCCCCTTTGCATATACCACCAAGTACAAGCACCTGCTTAATATACGTAGCATAGCAGACGAAGATGATGAAGAAGATATGCAGAAGTTCTCGTCTATGGTAGAAAAGGAATGGAAATCTTTCATGCAGTCCGGCTTTGCCCCACCGGACACCGCGAAACTGCGGTTTGACCTTACTGGTGAGTAAACTCACCCTATCACTGATTGTCACCGCACGAAGCTCAGGTTGGATTGTACATACAGAAAGCGATCGTGCCAACCGCCGGAAGAAGCATGAGACCATTGACTGGACGAGTTTCGAAAACAGCGGCTTCCAAGGGAGAGAAAGCTTCCTTGATGTCGATCTCAATTTCAACCCTGGCGTCAATGACCCCTTCAACAAGGAGGACTTGCTTTCCGAAGCTCGAGCTAAGCTTATGGCAGAAAGAGCACGAAATGTTGAGAAGGGCCTACCACCTTTCAACTATGATATCACGCCACGGGAAGAAAGGAGCATTCAAATTGACAAACAATTCTTGGAGGTATATAGGTGAATGATTTAGTAGATCAAGTGTGAAGTTTCAGAAGCTGACCCGTTGCTTTGCCTGTCTGCATTATTTAGTGATGTGCTCTGCTCGTCTGGATGGACACGAGAAGAAGTCAAAGAATCCAGTTGGGCTTTGATACAGTTCAAAACTCGGCCCAAGTCTTCAGAGCGCCCCATTTCAGCCGGTTCAGACGGTCGAACGGAAGAAACATGGTTTCTAGTCAAAGAGCTCGTTCCCGCGGACTATCGCGCTTCTCTACTGGAGAAAGCTCAAAGTAAGCCAAAATCGTCCAAACGTATCTCATTCCTTCGTCCTGTGCGCAAGAAACAGTCCAAGCAATCTACACCTGCCGTGCCGGATATTTCGAAACCACTGGGATTGTTCAACTGGTCCAGCGATAGTGTCAACAGGAATAGTAAAGCCGGCTTAGCTCAATTCCGACAGCCCTCACCGCTAGGAAGCGGAAGTCCTAACCTAAAGACACCAGATGATTCTATATTCGTCGGCGGACCAACCAAAATCATCAAGCTCTCGAATTCTATCTTGTCACCCGGCATCTCGAAAGCTTCCTCGCTCAATGGCGAAGAATCGGAGGCTATCGATGTGCCTCCTGTTGTAATCGACAAAGCCGAACTGTCTGTCAATACCGGAGGATCTCAGAACGGAGACACACGTCTAGGTTATTCCAAGCCTAATCACAGTACAGGAAGCGGATTCCTGGATATGGTCAGAAAGACTACGAGAAGGACGAATCGTCGCAGCCTCCTAGCGCAGGCAGAGTCATCATCGAGCGCGTATGATCAAGGCGTACCGGATAGTCCTGCTTCGACCATTGTGCCAGGATCACCAGGATTCAGCCTAGCGGAACATGGCGTCAACCGCCCAGGCCGTCCGATCGAGTACCCAAACGTAAGTTTCATACATAGCGTTCCTTGCCAGGCATGCAAGCAGCTTGATCGATGAGATCGTTGATGCGACCTGCAACACTTCACAGGACTGGCTGGATCGCATGGCCCGCATGTCGAGTGTCAATCGCGACCTTGGTCCACGAAGATATGAACGTAGTCCTGCATCGCAAGCAGGCACGTCACGCAGTATCGAAACTCGAGTGACCAGTGGTCATAGTGATACAAGTGGTCACAGCTCCAACCCCAGGCCGGAACCAGTCCAATCATTGGAACGCTTGCCTTCCAATGGAACCGTTGATGGTCGGGATAGCGCGTCCATCTACGATCGCGATCTGCCTGCGCCGCCTGTATCACATCTTGCGGAGCGCCCATTCTCTTCGGCGACTCAAGATGCCGAGGAATTAGTTGCTGCATACAGCAGTCAAGGCCGAGATAGCTCGGCGGCGAGGGAGCAGCGCGTAGACGACGATCCATACGATGGCCTGGCAGATGACGAAGAGGCAACCGAAGGTGATTATGGAGGAGTTACAAGTCGTGAAGGACCTATGTCTCTTTCAGAGGAGCTGCCTGGTCCGCCCGTCAAGGGCCTAACAGTTGCAATACCGTCTCCTCCGCACACGGGCGGTGCGCCGTTGGCCGTGCGCAAGCCTTTGCGAAGTGTTTCCCATGACTCACGAGATGCGAAACGTGATTCAAAGCCTCTGCCGTCTCCGTGAGTTGTCCACATTGTATTAACACCTTGCGCGGAAGCACAGCTAAGCATGTCTTTCCCGTAGGCACGACGTGCAAGAGCTTCTGAAAAGCCCTGTTGTTCCTGCAAACGGTACAGGGAAGGTCGGCAACCTTGCATCTCGTTTTGGGGGAACCACGCCTCGCCCTTCCGCTTGAGACGGGTTCTTGCTTTCGGATGACCCCGTTGTATTTGTGTTACGCCCGCTTCAGCTTACACCCACACACACGCACGCACAGGAGAGCTCTGCAATTTACGAAAAAGAGTATTGCAGTCCAATCAGTAGACGTCGTTGTTGCATAGAACCCCAACGTATCCTCTCCACGTCTTCTGAGCTGTAACATTTGGATCACATGTTACTTGTTGTTCGAGCCTTATCTCGCTGTAGTGCGTCGATTGACGAGCTTCTCCAGTGCTTCGGTGTCCTTCGGCAACTCGCCCAGTGCTTTCTCCACTTCGACCTTCCAGCTCGTTAAATCACGCACTTCTGCAAGGCTACACCATTGACGCTGACGCTCATGACGCTCCGGCCAGTCTTTGCTGAGACTCGTTACTAGCACCAGGAAGAAATGATAGACTGCACGAGGTGTCGTATCCGTTGCTGAAGCATGCTTAGCTGGTCGTGCATCCTCTATAGGTTTCCCAAGCGATTGCAGCGCGATGCCACGGAAGCCGGCTGTACGAGCGGAAGTCAGGCCACGAAAGAAGCATGTGCGGTCAAGTCTGATGACTGACCTTCCTCCTACAAGCCCAAAGGCAAGCATTTGTAATACAACGGTGCGGAGGTCATGTCAGTGGCATGCGATGTTGCATGCATACAGATATGTCTGGCTGAGACTAACCCATCCTTCTCGCACGGCTGCGGATTCAGCACCTTCATCCTTCTCTATGCCACCTTTGGAGAACAGGAACTTCTTTGGATGCTTTCGACTTGTGCACAGGAGGAAGAGTGGACTTCGCGTTTTGGGGTCACTTGCAGTCAAAGCCAGCTGCTCAGGAATATCAAGGGCGGCCAGGTCGGTTGGAGACAGCAACCATGGCAGTACGATAGGCACAGAGACTGCGACTTGCCGAGGCTTCTTCATATAGTCGACTGGAACAATGCGAGTATTGCAACGAAGGCGAGGAACATGGCACTTGCAGTCGATGAATTACACTGCGGGAAATCGATCACGTGCTATTGATGCAGTCTATGTAGGCTGATACATTCTATATTACAACGGAGCCATAGTGCCCCTGTCCCCCTCATCCCCCATCACTGCACCACTTCCAGCATGTCTTCAATCTTGACAAACTTCTCTCGCTCTTTGCCTAAAGTCGCGCCACGTCGTCTTTCCTCTGCATCTATAGCTTTCCAGTCGCTCCAGCTGATAACTTGCTTATTGCCAAAGCCTGTATCCTGCAAGTTGGGCATTGGGGCGAGATCTTCCGTCGGTTGCAAAGCACCAAGATCGGCCATGATCATTTCAGCGGCTTGGAAAGCGTCGTACATTGTTGTGGCTATCACTCCATTGGGTCCACGTGCCAGCCAGCCAGACACGTATAGACCAGGCAGCTGCAAGACAGATCCGTGAGAAATACGCTTGCGAGCTCAGGAAAATGTTTCTTACAATGTTGTGATGCTCGTCAACAACGCGCCCATTGATGTTCCTCACAACCCCCCGGCGATTGTCGAAAGGCAGACCTTCTATGCCACCGGAGCGGTAACCCACGCTCTTCAGCAGCAGGTCCGTTGAATGCGATACGGACTGACCGGTTCCACGGGCAGTGAAAGACGTTGGGTCAATCATTTCGTTAGATGGCACGACAGCGTTGGAAGCAGGTACTAGATCGTTTTGTTCGAAAGTCACAGACTTGACAGGTCCTGAGCGACCATCGCCTGCGATGCCTTCAATCGCTACAGGCGATTTACAGAAGCTCAGAGACCAGGTCTTGTAGTCTGAATTTGCCCTGCCGCTCTCTTTCGCCTTTTTCATGAGTTGAAGAAGGCGCTTTTTCATCCTTGCACTTTCCGTTTTGCCACCTTGCGAGGTGAATGAGTCCAATGTTAGAGCAGCATCCTCGACAGCTTCGATGTCCTCCTGCGACATCACGAATTGAGCATGCTTTGGGTCGAGGTTTACGAGTTCACGCAATTCTTTCGTGGTCCCGGCGAATTGTAGAGGGCCTCGTCGTCCAACTACGTCAACATGCCGTATCGAACTCCGCGACAAAGCCTCAAGGACAGACTCCGGTGTATCTGTCTTTCTCAAGCGGTCGATAGTAGGTGGATCGCGTCCAGAAAGGAGTATACGAGCGCAGTCTAATGCCACATTGCCTTGGCCAATTATAATGGCATTCGCCAGGCTTTCCAGTCCCATTCCCTTTCCTTGCTCGTGGAAAGGTGAGTGTGGATGTCCGTTGTACCAATGCACGAACGATCTTGCTGATAAAGTATGGAGAAGATCTGGCGCATCGTCATTGCGCACACCAGGACCTAATGAACGATCATATGATGCACCATAGGTAAACAGTATGGCGTGGTAATAACCTTTCAGGTAAGAGAGCGGTATCGCTAGTGGATGGTCAATGGATGCACGGACAGCTCCGGTAGCAGTGATGTTCGACTCTAGAGGCTTTCCTATGCGCACATTCCCAAAGTATCGAAAACGACTATCTTCTGCTGTTTCTTGAAATTTATGGATACAGTTCTGTACCAAGGAGACAATACAATGCGTAGACGGAACAGCGGGATGAATCAGAGGCCTTATCAAAGCAAGCTTCGAGCAAACCATAGACCATAGTTGCTTATTGCCACAACCTCGTGACTCACCTTGACTTCAGGATGGTCTGGAGCGACGCCGTATCTCACGAGACCAAAAGGTACAGGGAGCTCCTCGTACATGTCCACTTGTGCATTCTCCGATCCTTCCGAGCTGAGTACACGTGATGCAGCGTAGAAGCCGGCTGGTCCTGAGCCTACAACGGCAAGCCGAAACTTGCGACCTTTGAGGCTCGGATTGCTGGAAGGTTGATGATTGGAAACTTGCGGGCTGGCGTTTCTGTTGGCATCTACGTTCTGATTTGACGCACTGTTTGCGAAAGAGGCTTCCTGCAGTGATAGTCGTATTGTTCGCAAACGCCGACTCGTGCCCTGTACAGCAGGATTGCAAGTACAGCGGCAGCTGCATAGAAGCGTTGTCGCCTGGAATTGCAGACTACGGCGCATACTATGAGCTCGAATAGACAGTGACAGTGGCCAATCTCTCGAAGCTTTTCGTTGTTATGATTATGTCCGAACGGTCGGAAGAAGCGAAGCCACAGGCTTTCTTTTTCGACTTGAGCCAATTCGCTGCAAGTTGCTAATCCGAATCACAAGGATTTCCATCACCCGAGGCTTCGCATGAGGTGAGCAGCCGCTATATAGTGCACGGGCGACCAGATCTGACGTCCACTCTGTTTCCTGCCTCTGGATAGCTCGAGCTGCAGCGTTGTTCTTCCACAAGATGATCGCTTTTCAGTGGAGGCCTCCATGGAGTCAGCTCGTAGCTGCAACCTGCAAGCACAGTCGCTCTATCGCCAAAGGCAAGGCATCTGAGAACTGCGTGTGCATGCAAACGCCAGCTCGCAACGCATCAAGTTGGTCCCAGGCAGCTTCTGCAGGTGGCGCAGAGGCTTCGACATCGACATCGACGCCGGCACCGCCAGCGCCTACAGACATCGCTTCCCTCTTCTTCTATCCTTCATTCCACTTTGATGTACCACGCTACAAGAATCGAAGTCTCAAGCATGTCAGGCGTGCTCCACGGCGTACCTTAGGTCTCTCGCGAAGTATGCTACCTATCGGTTCCACTTCACATCAGCAAATCTTTGTCGACAGATCGCCTCCACCATTTCGTGCCGCTTCACATAGCTCCACTGCGCTCCCGAACACATCCAGAGTAGACGAAGCTCTTTCGGACTCGCCGCCAGCATTCAACGCCCTACCATTTCGCAAGAATCGCAAAGTACTTATTAAGGATGATCGACCTGCAAGGGACCCATCTGCAGACCAACCAGGCTTGCCGCCAGGCACAGCGCAGCCCCGAAATACTTGGCATATCCAAGATGTACAAGCAGAAGCTTCTGCCTTAGTCGTTGCGCCAGCGTCTGTGATTGTGACTCAAACACCACGCCTGAGCTTTGATGAGCTCGTTACAAGAGTCTACGCCAAGCTATCGAATAGCGTCTCGCAAAGGAAAGCGCGGAAGCAGGCGCGTTGGCGACTGTATGCATTGTTGCGTTTGACAGGTCGATATCTGTCCTATCCTGACATCAACATGGAAGCTTTACGCAACCTGGTATTCAAGATTTGCAAACTCCATCTGTCTAACAATGATATACCACATATCGAACGCATTCTTCGTAAAGTCGAAGACCTTACAATGCAACACAGCAAGCTTGAAATGGACATCAATATGTACAATACGCTCTTGGTAGCATATTGTCGTGCGCTCCGAGTTCACGATGCTTACAAGCTTCTGAAAATGCTGCGTGCACGCAAGATGGGTCCAAACGCATCAAGCTACCTCGCGCTTGTCACGATGCACGCACACCTGAAGGATCCTGAGAACGCACAGAAACTGCTCGAAGCGATGGACCGAGACAATATACCCATCGAGCAAAAGGTCTATACAAGTCTCATGAATGCATACGTCGAAGCTGGTTTCTGGGACGAAGCGATCCGGATATTCGAATTTCTCGATTCTCACACAGAAGGACACGCTCTCAAAGCAGACATACATACCTGTACCACACTTATGAAGTGCTACGTTCTCATGGGAGCCCCCTTAGACGAGGTCATGCGTGTTTTCAACCTCATACAAGGTCGTGGACTCGAACCTAGCAAGAAAACATACGCACTCATACTGCGTTCAGCGTGTGACGCTGGTGCTCTTGATTTCGCTGAAGAGGTCTTTGCTAGATTGGACGAAGAAGTCAATAGACCCAATGTCACGGTCTTCACATTCACGATCATGATTCGCGGCCTGCTCCGCGCAGGGAAGCAGGATATTGCCAACGAATACTATCAGGAGATGCTGCGTCGAGGTATCACACCTACATCTGTGACTTGGTCTGTCCTCATGCAAGCCTACGCGTCAGCTGGTAAGGCCGATACCAATGCCCTCCTTACAGACCTATTGAAGCAATACCTCGAAGCTCATTTCGATACCCGAACTGGTCGCATGCGAGGCAGAGTGTACAGTTCCGACACCAGTGTCACCAGAGGGACCGCTCTGGAGAATGTGTATGGCCCGGTCATAACAGCGCTTGGCAAAAGTGCGGGTTTACCTCGAAATTCGAAGCACGATGCAACTCATCAGGAGGGAGCCATAAGCTCTGCACAAGCAGCGCTAAACATGTTTAGCCAGATGCTCAAACACTCTGGCAGCAAACCCTCACTCCACCTGTACACAGCTCTGTTAGATGCCTACAGGCGAGTCGACGATGTTGCTGGTGTGCAGGAATTGTGGTCACATATACTGGCATATGCTCGAGAACTGGCAGAGGCTGCATCAACTACATTGCCAGACGATAGCGAGGCAGCAAGAACACTGGTACCCGCAAGTCGGCGCAATATGCTCTGTTTGCCACTTTCAATCTACATCGAAGCTATGTCAAGCCACCATTGCCATCAGGAAGTTGCTCAAGCGTGGCGAGAGCTGCAGTCGTTGGGTTTCGGCTTCGATATTGGCAATTGGAATCACCTTGTTGCTGCTTTCATCCGCGCAGGTGAACTAGATCGTGCACTCTGGATCGCCGAGGAGTTGCTGAAGGACGGAACAATAGAGGATAACATGCTGCATATGGAGAACGAAGATCACGCTGTAGGTCAGGCCCAGACTTCAATATATCACGTACCGGAGCCGAAAGATAGCAGAACCACTATGAAAAGCGTCATTGAAGCCGATAAGGCAGAGACACCCATGCGACCTCCTAACAGAACGTGGCAGTATCATCAAGATCGCAAACAGAAGCTGCATGCAAAAGTGACCGCTATGCCCTTCTTCGGTTCATCCATTCAGTTGCCAGAGAGGCGAGGTGTTCTCCCACAGCCTGAGCCCGTACACTCCGACTATACATCTTCCTCCACGCCTCCACTCAAAGTGGAAACAGCGGATGTCATGACTGTCTCATATACGGCCTTGCGAAAGCAACGTCATGCCCAAACGTGGACTCTCTTTGCGTCTACGATTCGATTGCTCGATGAAGCTCTGCAGCAGGAGTCGGCAGGAGTGGCTATTAGCAGGGAAGGTGGTGAGAAGGCTCTTTTCGAGTCAGCACTAGACGAAACGTTGGCAAGAAGGCAAGAGCAATATCCACTCACAATTGAAGCAATCATTGCGTACAGAGGCAAGATGCGGATCGGCATCTAGATCTTGGCGCGCACAGGGTGTGCTGCAGGCGAGAGCCGCACGTGCCTCGTACCGCTCAAAAAGAAGGGTCCAGGTCGTATGAAAAGGGAACATCCTGCAAACAATGGGAAGGAGGTTCATTGTACAGCTATGTCACTTCATTCATCTCGCCTTATTAGTCTTATAGACCAGCTGGTAGGCGCAAATCATTGTCCTTGCAATTCTGACATCGTATCGTTTCTCGCTGTTCTATTGTAGTAAACGAGACGAAGTACTTGTTGTTGTAAATCAATCTATTACTTGATGCAATGGGCGTCGCACAGATTGCACCTAACCGGGGACACACCATACTTTGGCTCTATAAGGAGTCTACTGATCGAGGATGAACGATATTCCAAGGATACAACAAGGACCAGCTACATGTTACTATGTTGCAGCACATAACCTCAAGTGAATCATGTGATGACTTACGCGCGCCGCCGATCTTACTTCCTGTCTCCTCAACGTGATGTTGTTTGTGTTGGTACAAATGGGCAAGTATCCGATCGCTTGCAGCGTAGCGGGGTTATGCCGATGCTCAAGCGTGGGTTCTCCGAAGTCTGTTTCTTTCAACTGTAATGATCGTCCTCTTCGTCTTCTAGACTGGGACTCTCCTTGCATCGGTCTTCTGGACCATCCTGCCGCCGCCGTTTTCTATTCGCACCTTTCCGCTGTTGCAGGAGAGATAAGCACACCCACAACGACAGTCAGAACGCCAGGCCATTTGGACTTACTGTCGGTATGCGGAGGCCTTGTTTAGCGAAGGCTTGCGACATTGGTGTGGGATCGAGCATGCCGGGGAACTTCTTTGCAGACATGACCTCGAAGGGAGGCGTCAAGTATTCCGACAAGACAGGCTGCGAACCAGTCATCGTGCCTAAAGGTTGTCTGAGAGTTGAATACAATGCTAAGTCTCAACTGGCGGACAAGATTGGGTGACAATCGCACGAACCTCCCGATTGAGACCAGCCGAAGGCGGATCGTGAAGGTACCCTCTGTGCGTACACTGATTTAAAGTGGATCAGACTTGGCCACTAACACGCGTTCATTAGGCAGATGAGGCCAGCCTAAGCAGACATACCTCAAATCATGAAAGACGAAGAATATGCCTAATCCAGACTCGCCCGGCGCTTTGAGCTTGTGACCGTTCGTTGTCACCGCGCCGATAAGGTTCTTTACGCATGCAATCTCGACTTCCGCCTTCTGTGCAGCAGCAACCTCACTAGACAGGTGTGCAGCAATCGATGTCGCACCGGTTGAAGGACGTCTTGTGCTCATCGTCGCTGGCCGTAGACCAGACGAAGAAACAGTGGAGGTTGAGGTCGAGGGCTGCTCAGCATAGTACGATGTGCTGGCAGACGAGAGTCTTTCAAACTCGGGGTCATTCTGGAATTGATGATATTGAGTTGGTGGGCTTTGTCTTGGCGCCTGGAAGGCAAAGGTATTGACAGGCGGAGACCCGAAGGGTGCCTCGAATCTGCCTGAAGGCTCGGGGGCGGCGTAATGCCTAGATGAACTCCATGGATGACCTTGGAGAATTTCGCGATAGCGGGCATGCTCCGTAACGATGGGGGGAAACCTTCCACAGGATACATTCTGTCCAGCTGGTCCATACGCGATGGGCCTCATTGGTATCTGTAGATCACAGGTCCAGTCAAGCGGACAGTCAGCTAAGTAGCTGAACAACTCTTATGCTAGACAGCTCAAGGCTATAGGACACACCCCTTCACTAATGGGAATGCCACTCGAGCTCGGCCTCGTTTGTTGAAGTGAGATGCCGCTGTAGGAGAAGCGACAGCGATCTTCGTAGCTCGATGTCGGTCGATAACCTTCATGTACGGCAGGATACGCAGCCTTGCTGTAATGCAACGATGGATGTTGTACTAAGTTCATGTCTTCTGTCCCGTCGGCCGACCACAGATCCGCCGCCACTACGAGAAACGAAATGTCGATGTCACTAGGGCAAGCAAGTAGTAATGTCAGCCGACAATTCGCACTCAGAGTGTCCTGTATATCTGCCAGTGCATGCTCGTATTGTAAAATAACGCCCTAAGCTGCACCGCGCCATCCGCCATGCTTAGACCGACTTTCAGCCAGGATGAAGACTCACTCGACAGGAATCTCTCTGTCATCGAGCTTACTGAACACGCGTAGACGTGTAACCAAGGGAGCGGTCAGTGCTCGCCTATCTGCATCTCCAAACCCGCATGTCCTTCCGCGAGTCGGGGCTTGTGCAATCTCCAGTGCATGCCGCCTGCGAGTGTGTCGACCGACGTGAGAGGAGAATGGTCCATTAGCGACTGCTTTCCTAATACATGAGAATTGTGAGAGACTATTGAAGCATCTGACCCAGCAGCTATCGCTAGCTTGTTTTGCCGTTCCCTCTGGATGCAATTCCCTCACTGAGTAGGTACATACACCCAGGCAGAGTCCCTAGTGGTTTACGAGCTCTGCATCCGTTGGCCAGAGTACGCTCTGAAACCGCGGGCGTACCGGGACGCCTTGCTATATAGTGTGAACATGACAAAACTTACACATCGGTTTCCCCATCTCCATCGCTTACAGATCCAACGCATCTACGGCTGGTGGAACGGGAGTCGTCTGAAGTACCTGCCCTTGTGCTCTCCATTGTTCCTCTATATACCGGCTATATCACCGCCAATCCTTTATACAGATCAGACTATTCTAGCAGCGGGCAAGAAATCGTGCCTTGCCAATAGCGTGGCAAGCTGTGACTGTCGAGTGGACAGAGGTCCACCAGAAACGACAAATACCTGGAGCCTCCCCGATGTTACAAAGTTGATGCAGCGAAACTGGCCGAACGTATGCGTCGAAAGGCCGCGGATGTTCGTGGCTTGACGTTGCCGTGCCTATGGGAGCGGTTGCTGATGTGTTCGATGGCTGATGGGATCCTCAGCAGTCTGAGGTTCCGGTCTTGCTCCCCGAGTGTGCTCGAATTCCGATGCCTGTCCCGATGCCTTGATGTTGAACTGCTAAGCCCAGGCCATGCAGATCGCCAATGGAGCAATTTGTCGCTTTGCGTAAAAGCCAAACACGGACCCGCAAGAAAGCAAGCCACTAGCAACCGGGTCTCACGGTGAACGAGGCTTCAGCCTGGTTACTTTGACACTGGATCTTGCTATGTAGCTTTAGACGTGCCGGAAGCTTGGGTGATGCGGGCTGCTATGTCCAGTCTGATAAGCCGTATGCGCTACGTCTCTGCTGAGCAACTGATGAGATCCGGCGCAACACCCGGCCAGAGGAGGTGTTGTGCGACTATTTGAGTGTGATCACAGGCTAGACAGGCCACTGTGAGGAGTAGTTGGACAGCTACTAAGGTGTACGTTATTGCGCTGAAAAGATAGCTGGTCCTTATTATTTGGCGGCTTGATTCCGAAAGGACGCCTGTCGTAAGGGAAAAGAGCTTTCACTATTCAATGACAGTTCTTCAAGAATTTTGGTGTATATTGATAGGAGAGCTGGACGGTATTCAGATGGGCTGAATAAACAATGTATCTCTCGCTGATAGAAAGCTTCCCCTTTGCGTTGCGTGTATGGTATAGACTAGAATCTTTTTAAAGACGAAGGAGCCGCAAAGTCGTGTTAAGGATGTCTCTCACTGCCCTTGGAGTATGATTCGTCCGGGTTGGTTAACGAAAATCCTGCTATAGCAAGGTATGCGAGTTGGAAGTACTTCTGCCAGGCGCAAGCTTCGAGACTGGAAAGTCGGTGTACAAGCGAACAGAGCTTCCAGTATAAGTGTCCTACAACTTTTAGCTTAAAGAACAGGAAGTCGAGTGTGGATAGATGTGAGTACCGAGGATCTTCTTGACTTGTATGCTGATGCTCGGTGATTTGCCAAAACGGATCGTCTGTCGAATGGTGAGCTCTGATGCGCGGGAGATGTATCCCGAATTATCTCGACGAGGGCACTGTAGCTTTTTTGTTTCCCGATAGGTGCTGCCGAGCTTCAAGACTGTATCACTCCTTGCTGAAGTCAGCACGTGTACTATTTGCCACCCGTGGATAGTTCGGCGATTCTTTTGACTTTGAGATGGGTGCGGTACTGAATGATAGCGCTTGTGGGTCTTGCGCGAGGGTGAGATATGAGGAAGCAGCACAGATTAAAGAGGATCGCCTCTGAACGAGCGCTTCGACTCAAATCACTTTATGTGAAAGTGAACTTTGGCAGTGGAAAGTCGTTAATGCGCCGCTTGATCGTCTCCTTCGACCTTGATAGAAGTCTTTGCTTCGTTCGCGATGTCTGTCTGCAATGTTCCCAGTCCGTTTATTTATTGCGCATGCATACGGTTCGGCTGATAACGCCTTCCTAGCTTCGGTGGAGCTACAGTGCACAGCTCGTTGGCTTGTTGGCTGCGAGATTCCACGTGGGCTCGACGCCTGTTTGCTGCTGCGTCAAAGAAGCGCACACTCAAGTAGAGCTTGGAAAGGCGAGGAGATGTGTTGATGTAGGGAGTCACTTCGAAGCCTTCTGATAGACAGCGTGCGAGTGTTCATGTGCCGAGCGGGGTGGAACGAGGCTTCAGAGTAGGTATGCTGCTCCACACGGATGGCTCCCGAGGCTGACAGCTCCTGCTGAGAGCAAGACGACAGCTTCACCTATGTAGGCAGGGAGGCGCCACCCGGAACCGAGCTAGCTAGGAGTTTGGAGCTGCTGATATATGGCACGATTGATATGTGTGATGCCCGGTAGCAGTTCGCGCGGCAAACACAGTGGAAGATGGTGGGAAGCCGGAAACGGCGCGAAGCTTTTGAGTGCACTTAGTGCTGTTGCTGCATCGATGCCAATGCTACGAGTAGTGGTAGAGCGGTGGAAAGGCAAGGGGCCTGCATGATTGAGATGAGCCACTTTGCGACACCCACTGCTGTAGGTTTGTCGACTTGTGCTTTGCTGCCCTAATAACCAGACGAAAAGCTTCGGTGGGAAATTCGGCGCTAGTTGCTTCTTCCCGATTGCTGGGCTGGAGTCATTTAGAAATAAATAATTGCTGTCGCCCAAATACCAAACAGCGCAGGCATAATCTTATAATAACTGTCACATCCATTCGTCTGCCTTCAATCCATCTACAGGTTACTGCTGTATGATGCTCATTAATCTCAAGACGGGCAGGCTCAGACTGATCGGCCTGCAGCGCATGCATTGGGTACCGCAACTCTCGTCAGCATAACCGCAATGAACTACACTTTCCCGTCTGTACGCCAAAGTCAGGTAGGTGACTCAGAGCTCGTTGCAACAACCCTAGACGCTTTGTGCTGGAAAGGTGTACAGAGCTGAATGGCTCAATTCCTGCATGAGCGTGTGCTAGCGAAAACACGGGAGAACGAGGGCGTTTGAACATAGACTACATTTCAAGCTAGCTACCGGCACCAATGCAGGACTACGAGATCGCAGCTTGTATCTCCGGTGTGGAACTCGTAACCCTGCGCTGGCGTTACCCTGTCCTAAGCTCTGCGGAGGGACAGCTAGGCTGGGGGCGCTTGGACCGCTGTCTACGTAGGCAGGAGAAGGTCACCTTCTCACCGCTTTCGATGTTCACGCAATCATCATCCTCAGACTTTCTTCCACTTGTACGTGCTGAATACCACAGAATGGACGCCCGACAGGACCGCCGAACGTTACCACAATCTGCCGCCTTGGCCTACTTTCAATCAAAGTTTAAGTATAACGCGGTGCCAGATTTTAGCGCCAAACGCCCGACTTGAGCAGCATCAGGAACCCATCAAAGCGCGCGCGATCGAGCGTCCTCGGTGATCATCGTTGATTTTACCTATGCTTGCGAAACGTTTGGGCTTCAAGCGCACAACCGCAGATATGCACGTTTTTTGCACCATATTCGAGATTAGTACTCCTGTAGGAACGTCCAATGCTCTGTCAGCCAAGGGTCCGACCCTTCCAGTTCTTCAGCATTAATCATACTTGGCCAATATCTCCATCAAGCGATCCTGAAATACTCTCTAGCAACTCCATCTGGCACAGCATAGTTCAGGAGGATGCTGTCCACGAGAAGAAAGCAGAATAGAGCATGAGCAGAATCCCCAGACAGAAACTTCGCCACATGTACATCCTACATGCCAGTGGCAGTTTCGTGCGGTCCCCTTGACTGGCTCGTTGTCTGCCACTTGCCCACGATAGAGCATGCTTGTTTCTGACAGACCACGGGATGAAGGCGAGGTTTCCGAGCCCTTCGATGTCGCAGTTGGGAATGTGGACGACCAGGTACCAGTGGCAATCAGGTCGATTCACACCTCTGTCCTGGATGCCGGTATTAGATATCTTCCAGTGTATTTCCGAATGCAACAGATGCATGGGGTCAAGCTTGAGTAGACAAGTGGCAGGCACCCGTCTACCATCCGTCCTCTATGTGGGCTGATATCTTGACCGTACACTGGCTAACGCGTAAACCCCATGACGAGGTCAGCTCGTGAACGCAGCCCAATTTAGCAGGCCTGATGATTATGGACTTCCAAACAGCCGAATTGAAGTAATGTGTGACTTGAGATGTCCGTCGTGCTATAGTCGCTTTGCCAGCAAGCTTTGTGGTTCTCTGCCTATCATAACGTGATCGGGCAAATCTACACGCTCCTGCTCGATGTATGTGCATAACCGCTTCGTGAACCGGCGCAGCTGAGCAATGCCGAATGGTCAACGGGGATGATAGAACGACAGCAGCCGACTCTCATCTTGTTCCTGACCATGAAGTTAAGTTGCTGCCATTTCGATCAAGCTCGGCTTTACACCGCAAAAAGCCAGCGCACCTTTGACGCTGTCACAACCTGAATCCGCCATTAAACAGCAGGTCTGGCCATCTTGGAAGTGTCTAGACATCCGTCAGCGACACCCAGGGGCGGTGAAAGCAGCAAGAAGTCCTGCTCTGCTCGGTGCGGCTCGCTAGGTACCGCAGGGCTCCTCGACTGCACACTTTTGTGGCATCCTTTGACCGACAAGTCCAGCAGCAACAACGGTCATGGCTCCAGGCGAGCGCCGAGGTCGTGGAGGCCGTAGGTTAGGGCGAGAGAGTGGTCGAAGCAGCTCTGCGCCCGGTGAGGATGTCGCCATGCAGCCTGCAAGTGGTGCTGCTGGACCGTCAAGGAGAACTAGGAGCAGTGCAAGCGCTTCAGCCCGAGGTGGGACAAGTCGAGTGAGTCATGGTGCTGAAAGCTAAAGCAAAGCGCGATGGAGGGAATGACTGACGCATTGCATGCCCACTTTTCTCGTCGTCCCTTTTTGCAGTCCAGCGGACCGTACCAAGCTGCTGCTAGTCGAAGATCCACAGGCGGGTCACCACTCGCAGACCGTGTACGAGGGATCAACAAGCCAGCTCTCTTGAGAGATACCGCAAGCAAAGGTGCTGTCGAAGTGCTCAAACAACTCGTGCAATCCCGTTGGAATGCAGAAGCTGGACTTCTCAATCTCGAAGTATGCAACATCAGCCAACTTACATGCAAATGACAGGTAGTGGAACATAGCTGACACGACCGCCTGTCGAACGCCCCTGTCTATTTAGGACATGGTCAATGATCCGATATTCACCACTTCAAAATTGAAGCCGCCTGGACACAAACACGCCCCAAAGAACGCGGCGCCAGCTTTGTGGAAGCTTGCAAGCGAGAATTGTCCAAATGTTAGTACAAGCAGTATGCAGGCATGCAATGTGCGGGTCAGAAAGCAAACTTACACTTCATATAGCTTCAATCAATATCTCTAGCGAGGAACAGTCTTTCTACGCTGGTGGACTTAGCTCCAGCCGCTCTCATACGATACTTGCCCAAGGTTCAGAACCTCTCGCTAGAAGGCAATTCTATCAGTCAAGTACGTGAATCTCTGCCCTTATTACATTCGTCTCAGCAGAATCTAGTTCTCACGTACGGTCTGGTTTGACAGTATGCCGACATGAACCCCCTATCCACGGTTGTTGGCACAATCACAGGAAGCAAGCCTGGTCTAGGAGAATTGAAGGAGCTTATCCTAGTCTCTAATCCGCTGCAAGTCCGCGAAAATAACAAGAGTCCAACTGACTACCAGAAGTGAGTTGCGCTCATGGTTTGAAAATGCCCAATGCAACGAACCAACCAGGGCTACTTCATATAGTGAGATCCGAAGACGCTTCCCGTCATTGACAATGCTGGATCAAATTCCCATCGATCAGTCTATACCATTACCGAAAGTCGACTCGCAAGCTAAGAAGACATTCACGCCAACAAAAGCACCTCTCAACATTGTTGGTCGGGCCGACCGTAGCAACAATCAGGTCAACGGCAAGAACGGCCACACAACAAGCAAAGTTTTAGCACCTTTAACCATACAGCCAGCTTTCAAAGATTCAGAAGCATCGCAGAATGCCATGAGCCAATTTCTAGTCAAGTGAGCCAATAAAGAACTCTCCCTTCGAGAGGCTGGCTGTGATCGCTAATCCAACCTTTGGCAAATCAGATTTTTCGGTACATTTGACTCGGACAGGGCACAGCTCCAGGTAGCATATGTACCGAATGCAACTTTCAGTATATGCGTGAACACCGCGATTCCAGACCGCGCACGCCGCCTGCAGCACCTCCCAGCCGATGCTGTAGCCAAGCAGAGAGGTTTGTCCTGGGCAACCTACCTCGGCTCGTCATACGAGTCTAGTAGTAGAGGCTCAGGTAAACAAGAAGAAAATCTGAGCCGCAACTTTCTGAGAACGAAGAACATTCGTAAGCTAGTCTCGTTCTTGCATTGCATTAAATACCAAGGTGAACTGACTAGCTGGAAACTCAGAGCGAAGAGAAGAGACATTGAGAGTTGGGCCCAATGCTATAGTCCAATTAGCTACCAAGTTACCCAAGACTTCACACCCGCTGAACGACTCGGGCAAGTTTGTCGTCGATACGTGGCAGCATCCTGGCACAAGTGTCGAATTCCCGGACACGCTCTTCGTAGCTGTGCACGGAGAATACAATGAGCGTATGTCCTTCTCATGACAGATTCACACGTCGCCTTTCTGACAACTCGTCGACTACAGATCCTTCCATGGCGCCTCGCTCTTTTGACCGGACCTTCATATTGGCTCCAACACCGCCTGGCACACCAGCCGCAAGTGCTGGATGGCCATGTGTTATTCTTTCTGATATGCTAGTTGTACGTACCTGGACGAGCCCGGAGCTCATGCTGCCTAGCGCCGATGCGACCCCCACTGCCAATGGTGCGCCCGATCAACCTGCAGTACCAGCCTTGGTGAGTTACAAAGCGGGACTTTCGAAGCTGTGTTTCCCCACTGACATCGCTCTCCTGTAGACGGAGAACCAGCAAGCTCTCATGGCGCAACTGCATCAAGCTTCCGGGCTAAACGCTCAGTTCTGCTTTCAATGCCTCACCGAGACTGGCTGGGACCTGCCTGCCGCCATCCAGGCCTTCCAAGCTGCGAGAGCTAGTCTCCCGCCGGACGCATTCACCCAGCCGTAAATTGAACCTCTGCAGCAATTCTGCCTTAGCCACTTCAAGCAAATGTTATTGTAAATATTTACCGCCATGGAAATTCCTTACCATGATGTAGCCTATAATGAAGTTCAGCCAGTCACAACCAGTCAGACAGTCGAAAGCAATGATATAGAGTTCCGTCTTGAGTAGCCAGTCTTTTGCCTCTAGCCCCAGCATGTTTCTTGTGGCAGCCACGATCATCCTCCTGGCTGGTAGATAGTGTTCTTGCTTCCTCTCCAGAGACGTGAGCGCGTGCATCAAGCAACACACAGAGAACAAGAGATCATGCAAATACCATCATGAAAGCTAGCACGAGCAAGGGCGCCCAGCAGGCTCCCACTGTGTCACATGCTGATCGCCGTAAAGTGAGGATAGGCCATCGTTCGCCTGTTTTGAGATTGCAGACTGACGATGCACCCCAATGGACCAAACAGGAATTGCTGGCGGCGGTGTGGTACACTTGTTCAAAGATCGTTGGTATGTATTTGACTTACGCAGGCATTGCTGCCAGACTTCAACTGACGCCGCGTACTGAATCACTAGAGGAAGAGGAAGGTAAGATATGCGGAACTGATCCTCGCAGTTTTGAGCTGAGATACCTTTCGGCTTTTACAGTGGATCTCGGGGTCATAGCAACAGAAGCCTTCGTTGCATCTTTAGCGGAGCTAGTACGTTGGTCTTCTGCTATGCCGTTATGAGGTAGCTTCCTGACTGTTTTTGGGCATGGTCACAGGTATACGCGCAAATTGGCAAGCAAATCACCAACGCAACCACTTACATGGTGAACGCTGACGATCTGCCCTACTTCGCCGTTCACAGAAGCACTAGCTCAGGATCTCGAGGCATTCTCAAGGTGTGTCCGACCGTCACCGTCAAAGCCTCTCAATATCGCTGACGCCGAACATGTGATTAGACATGCAGGGCGTACTTGCATATCTACAGATGACGTACTTCTAGCGTGCCGCAAGCATCCAGAACTAGTGCGTAGATCCCAGCTTACGCCAGGAAATGATGTGCTGATCATCACAACCAGCATGCTCGAATGTCAGCTCTAGCAGCCAAGATCACCGCTAAACGGAAATAGGGCGTGAACACTTTCCCCTCCTCAAGCTACACGTTTCTCGTCGCAAGCACTGGTGACGCATTCAGAGAACGCGATGGACGAAATGAACCTGCGGAGCCCAAAGATTGGCGCGCGACAAGCAAGAAGCGGGGTATTGTCAATCACTACGCAGGTTCGCTCCGATGAACAGAATGCAAGCTCTTCTAGCATGCAACGTAATAAATGCACGATCTTCATGGATATTTCTATACAGAGCATCCTATCTCAAACATGTCACTCCCGCTTAGACTTTGCGGCAATCAACTCGTCTAGTCTGGTGATCCGCTCAGGCATAGTCTGCGAAGATGCATGTCATATTTAGCTTTTGCTTCCCCGCTATTGAGGATAGTGTGAAGAACTTACAGGGTGAGAATGATGATAAGCACTATAAAGTGGATCTACATCCGTTACAGCTTTATTCTCGGATCCCAATTTTGCAAGTGCAGATTTGAGGTTTTCAGCGTACTCGTTCTCTTTGTTTGATAGATCAAGAGCGAATTTGTCGGCTTGGAATTCGTTCTTGCGGGAGAAAGCATTGACTATGAAACTCGTCAATGTGTCTAAAGGCGACAGAAGAGCTTGTGAGATGATCAGGCTGATAATCAAAGGCTGATTGATGAAGCCAAATGAGCGGAGCTGTATGTAGATCAATCACATGATCAATATGAGCACTCAGTGACTGAGAGCGGAGATATATGCTTGCGGAAGAAATGCAACTCACTAAAGCAGGGTTGAACACACAAGTCCTGATGAGAGCGAGGTTGGTGACCAGTATGACCTCATTCATGAGCATCATATATAGTGAATGATTGAACTTCCAGTGACCAAGCTCGTGCGCCAGAACCGCTTCCACTTCTTCTGGAGTGCTCTGGTCTAGAAGAGTATCGTATAGAACGATGTGCTTGGTGAGGTATGGTAAGCCATAGAAGAAGGCGTTCCTGCGAAGATGCAATGTCAGTTACGCTAAGGATATTATCTCATAGTACGTAGATTGCGCCTACGAATGGGCCGAGCGCTTCGAGCCGTCCATCACCCAGAGCTGTCGAAGGTTTACTCCATTAGTTGGCTTGACCTCGCAGAACACGCATAAAGACGGGAAGCAAGCGGGTACATACCTTTCCAAGAGGGAAATTGAGCTTCTTCGCCAGCTTCTCTGTCCTTACGGCGACTTCAGCATAATTCTTTCTATCCTTGAAATCTTCACTCGTAAGGGGTTTGTACTTGTTGAAGATTGGAGCGAGCAAATAAGGATAGGCTGGAATCATGACAAGTTGTATAACAAGAATGAGGAGCATTGTGTATGTCACAAAGTATGGTCCTGCCCATTGGATTGTCTTGAGTAATAGGGCGATTACGGGATATCCAAGGCAGATTGTCAGGAGTTGAGATTTGATAAAGTCGGATACCCATGTTCCGATAGTCATTTTGTTGAAGCCGTGCTGTTAGATGAAGAATATCACATCAGGAGGACGTTGAATATGAAAGGATAAGAGGCTTATGATCTACTTTTGCTTCAAGCACAAATGGCTTGTAAAGCGATAGAGGCACGCTTGTGATTTTCGAAATCAAGTTGATGGCAGTGATGAAAGCGAGCGACTGTACTATTTCGCCTCTTCCTTTGACGATATCGAAAGAGGTAGAATAGTCCCATAATGCTTTCAGACCCGTTACAGGTCGTTTATGCCCAAGCACGACACCGGCAATGAAAGGTGTATACAGCAAGCAGTTTTCAATTAGGTCGACGAACTCAACGAATTGAGATAGTTTCAGTTTATCTTTAGAGTACTCTTGTGATTGTAAGAAGTTTGTAAGGCTTGTTTCTTCCTTGTTACTGCTTGTTGTCCCACTGAGCAGCCTGAAGTAGTTTTGTAGGGATAGAGGCGGTGATCGATGATGAAGCCGACGGAGCTGACGCTGTGAGATGTAGCTGTCGAAGGCATGTTGCAGGAACAGCACGCCTGTCACTGCTGTTGAGTAAGTCAGCGGTATGCTCCTGCCGAATGCCATGGTGCTATTCGGGGTTTAGAATTGTGTTGGTCCTCATCATAGAAGCAAGCGCGTCTCATTGTCGAGTGCACCTTTTGTACCTGTACCATTTACACGATCTCGAAAGGCAGCAATCCGAGTGATAGGAGTATGATTCAGGCCACACAAAACACTGCATGACATCGCAAATCGCATTCGGATGCTATCAGAGCAAGGATGCTTATGCCTCGGTGAAACGCGCCATAGAAGCTGGGTACCGGATCATTGATACTGCTCGGATATACAAGAACGAAGATGCCGTAGGCAGGGCAGTCACTGAAGCAGTGTGTGTTCTCCCCTTCTCTCTCTCTTCTTGGTTGTCTCGCCCATCAACCGCACTAACCTAGGTCTGACAGGGCATCTGGAATACCAAGATCTTCGTTCCTTGTAACTTCAAAAGTGAACGCTCGCTCTCACACTTTAAAAGAGACGCCAAAAGCAATAAGGCAATCCCTCAATCGTTCAGGCTTGGACTATATAGACCTGTATCTCCTACATGATGCCATATCAGGCAGAGAACGTAGATTACAAGCGTACCGATGTTTGATTGAAGCTAGGGAGAAAGGTCAGATTGGTCAAATTGGCGTATCCAATTGGGGCGTGCATCATTTGAAAGAGCTGGAGGAGGAAGGCCTGGAGCTACCAGCTGTTAATCAGATTGAACTGCATCCATGGTGTCAGCAGGTGTGTTTACGCTCTTCTCCTTGAAGGTTTGAACAGAGGCAATAGGCAGAAGGCAGGAGACTGAGCCTTTACATCAGCGCGACATAGTGGAATACTGTCGTGCTAATAGTATCACGGTACAAGCCTACTGTCCCCTCATCCGAGGCGAGAAAATGGAAGATACTAGATTGTCAGCCATAGCTGGAGAGGTACAGCGCACACCTGCTCAAGTTCTGCTGCGATGGTCGATGCAGCATGGCTTCATTCCAGTCGTCAAGAGCGATAGTCCGAGTAGAATAGGTGAGTGAACATAAGTGCCGCTGAACTAATAAGTTAGTCCGAACATGTACTGATAATATTCCCACTCTTGCAGTCGAGAATTTCCAGGTCTTCGACTTTGAACTGGCTGCTGTTCAGATGGCAATGTTGGATGCTCTGGATCTCGGAAGCAAAGGTGCATGCAGTTGGAATCCGGTAGATTGCGTCTGATAGCTGGGGCAAATTCGGCAAATGACCCGATTGTTCCCAATGCTCTCAAAGACAGGCTTTCAACCGGGCATAGCAATAATTCTTTTTCGAGGCCGTGCTCTCCCATGTCGCTGTAGCATAGTCAATCCTGCTACACGAGATATCCCCACGTACCTCTGCTGCATTCGACCGTCGTCGAAAGTTTGTTCATTTCTATAAAATACTGCTGCTTTTGCCACCTTGTCATGATTGTGATGCTACCTTGGCGGAGGAACCTGACACGACGGGCAATCAAATCAGTGAATTGCAATTGTGCGTGCTATGACTATCGTTCCCTGGGCTCTCTCAGGTCGTATGGAAAGGTTGAGCCGTTACTAAAAGCCGATCTGAAGATTACGCATTTCTGTTGACGACTGTGAAGATATTTCTGACAGCTCGTCTCTCTCTCACGCGCAGATTGAGGCAGGCCATTCGACATGGTGAACACTGCATAAGGACATCGCGGCATACACACAAGATGAGCAAGGCCAGCACTAGCTCGCTTCAGCACCTGCTGCGGCAGATCTACCTTGCGAAACCCGCGGCCTCGTCGATAGAAGGTGCCGCTGCAGCTGCGATAAGCGGTGGTGGCAGCAATGGCAGCAACAACAGCAGCAGCAGGAATGGAGGAGCATCGTCGTTCAGCACTGCTGCTGCTGCTCGTTCGCTGCATGGTGGTGCAGCAGTGAGTGATGCGTCGTCGTCCTCCAGCCAGCAGCCAGCAGCGCACCACCATCATCACCACCATCACGCTCCACTATCATCAGCGTCAACCCCAACGGGAGAATGGGCGACTTCAGCAGGCTCGAGCAGCGGCGGCAGCAGCAGCAGCTCAAAGGCGAGAAACCATGCACACCACTACCATCGTCATAATGCGAACCACCACCATGTCTCGTCGTCCTCGTCCAGTCTGCTTCCCTCGTTCTGGATGCAATCAACGCCGTCAAGCGGGACGAGCACACCTCCACCATCTCTCGTCCCTCCATCCACGAACACTACCTCGTCGTCATCTCCGCCGCCGCCCTCGTCATCTTCTTCTTCAAATGGATCTCCAGCAAATTATACCTATTCCCCTGCTACTTCCTCATCCAACCCGACATCAGCAGCGCCTTCGAGCGCTCAGCATTCTGATCACTATACAAGCCAGCCTACATATCCAGTATCCCATAACACGTCAAATACAGATCTCAATGATCAGCAACAACAACAGAATAATAAACTATCTCATTCAAGCTTGACCTTACTACCTGGCGCTTATGGTATTCCCAAGCGAATGTCAGCTATAGCAAGTAGTGCAAAGGGGAAAGGAAAGGAAGTAGTGGATGAGAACGATAGTGTACAGGCTCAGATTGCTCAGTTGAGGGAATCAATGCTCTCTGTACAAGTTGGAGAGGTGAGGCTTTCTCCCATCAAGCTAGCTCGCTGCGAGGGACTTGACGGCTTCGGTATACATATACTAATGATCGTTGGTTGTGTGTTCAGGACGCATACTTTGTCAGACATGACGCACTCGGAGTCGCAGATGGAGTAGGGGGATGGTCAGGTCGCAAAGGGGCGGATCCGGGTCTATTCGCAGCAAGATTGATGCATCATTGTTCGACTGAACTGGACCTAGCTGAACGATTATCAGCGAAATTGTCCTTGAATGGCACTGAAGGGAATCTGCTGGGTGCTCATGAGAATAAAAAGAGTGGATCTAAATTGGCTTTTGTTTCGTCTGCTTCGAGTACGCTCAGCAGTACGGATGGTCAGAATGGCGAAGGGAAGTCGAAGTTGGATAGTAAAAGCGGAGAGAAGGGGGCTAGCGCGATCAACGGACATAAGGTCGACCTGCCAGCTGAACATTACAATGCTGCCGATACGAAGCTCCCATCTATCGCATCTGGTGACCCCATTGAGATTCTTCATCGAGCATGGGACCTCACCTTGACGGAATTCTTCGAGTTGGAGTTGATAGGCAGCTCAACAGCATTGATTGCCTTGCTCAAAGACGATGAATTGAGGCTTGCAAACATTGGAGATTGCTGTTTGAGCATCATTAGGGGATCAGAATACATTTTCCGATCTCAAGAACAGCAACATTCGTTTAATTATCCGTTTCAAATTGGTACGAATTCGAAAGATACCCCCAAGAAGGATTCACAGTTTTTCAATATCAAGATTATGAAGGATGATTTGGTTATTTTGAGTTCTGATGGATTGGTTGATAATTTATTCGACGAGGATATATTAGAAGAGGTACAGCGCTATTCTACGTACGAGGATAGTGGAGATGAGGGGAATGTGAGTGATGATGGATCGTCGATGTCTTCAAAACGCGTGCATCTGTCACCTGAACGATTGAGCAAGGCGTTGTGCTCGAGAGCAAAAGCAGTCTCTGAAGATCAACGAGCGGTTACCAGTCCTTTCCAGCAACGAGCGAATGAAGAGGGAATACACTTTGTCGGTGGGAAGCATGATGATATTACTGTTCTGGTTGCTGTTATTGGAGACAAGGGGGACGAGTAGCCAGCTCTCTCTTGCTTGGTCTATAGTATGCCTGGATCGGGCGTATGGTATGGATCCCTGCCCATGTCGAATTGTATCTCTTGCAGTTGCATATACACTCGTTTAGTTGTGTGTGTAGTTGTGTGTGTAGCAATTCCATCCTTATCGCCTTCCCGTCGGCTGTCTCCGCCCATGGAGTCTCCGGCTAATGCCCGCCACCTGTCCGGAGCAAGTCGCTGTGCTCGTGGATGAACCTGTCGACGTGCGGGATGCTCGCGATGGCAACGCGCTTAGTCAGAGCAGTGAAGCATTGCACAGTAGTTGGGACCGATCTGGCTCGCTCGCTCTGCTTGCTCTTGCGGGCACTCCACTGTGCGACATCCGCTCTCGCTTCCCTCGCCGCTGCCGCCGACGAGAGACACAGCAGCCCGGATGACCGCGACCCTCGAGAGCGCCGACACCTGGCAGCACTCGCAGAAGCGCGCCCTCCGCGACACACAGGACACACACGCACTCGATGGACTCGGACTCGTCGCTGCAGAGGTCTTAGCGTTGTCAGGCTCATCCGCCCGGTCGCTCGCTTGCCCGGCGGACAGAGACTCGAGTGCACGAAGCACGAAGCAGCAAGGCCGCCAGGCAGTCGACTCGTCGTCTCTGCAGGGCAATACGGACAACAGTGACATGCCAGCATCGTCCATATCCATACCAGTCAGCGGAGACAGCAGCATGGCTTCTGCACCGGCCCCGGGCCCATCGACGTCGAAACAAGCGAATGGCGGCAGCAGCAACAGCAACAGCAATGGAAAGAAACGCCCCAAAGGAAACAGCACAGCAGATGATGGCGTGGGCGGATCTGACAATCCCAAAGCCAAACGCAAGAAGGTATCAAAAGCTTGTATATTCTGCAAACGGTGCGTTTCCACTGCATCTCTGGCCTGCTTGCTTTGCTAGGTGGTCCGCCCAAGCGCGGAAGATCTGCCTGCACCTGGTTCATTCATCCTGGAAAGCCATATGATACTGATTTGCTTTGAGCTTTTCTCATGCGCCTGTGTATACCCGCACAAATGTCCAACTCGTGCTGCTGGACCTATCGATAATCCTACCCGGTACAACTCTTCGTGCTTGCCGATCCACCTTCCTGCAATGCTTCTCAAATGCGACTACAGCTCGCACATGACTTGCACGGAAAACCGTCCATGCGAGAGATGGTGGGTGGAGCTTGTCTCGCATCCTACTAGAGAACCTGCTGAACCCCTCTCATGATCTGTGCTTTCTTCAGTATCAAACGAGATATCGCACATCTCTGTCAGGACGGTCCCATCTCGGGTACCCCGACGAAAGATGCTGGCCCGCCCTCAGCCTCAGCAGCAGAAGCGAGTGTAGCTATATCGCACACTGGATCAGCATCGGAAGATGGAGGTGTTAATGATACCCCACAGGGATCAGCAATCTCAAGCAGCAAGAAAACTTCCTCACAAGCAAAAGCGAACAGCTCAAACGGGAATACGAATGATATCACACCACCACCCCGTACTTCTTCGATTACCACGAATCAAGCACCTCCTTCATTATCTTCATTAGATGACTTCCCTTCAGCTACATCAGCATTCGCAGTACCCTCTTTCAAACATGCCCATAATCGGCAGCAGCAAGATCAGATTGAAGAAAGTAGAGATAGGCGCATGTCAACATCATCAGGCACACTTCATGGCATCAATAATACTCTGCCTACTCCAACCTCTTCTACTTCTTTGTTGTTTGGTGATACCAATCTGCTCGAAGAATCGCAAGCTTCCAGCTCGCAGCAGCAAATGCCAAATAAGCCAAGATCCAACAGTCATGCTAGCCATTCGCAATCACCTGCTTTTGGACAGCAACAACAATCAATAGGGAGCATAATGTCTGGAGACAATGCAAATGTCCAGCAACAGCAACAGCGCGGTACTCCTCAGTCCATTAACAATCCCCATCTACAATCACAAGCATCGACGAATTCGCAGATACAGAATACAGGAGATCAACAACAACAACAACAACAAACAAGACCATGGAATCCATTCGATATCTTATCTCAAGCATATGATTATCAATATCCACCACCTTCAAACAATCAAAATCATATAAATGATTTAGCTAGTTTAAGATTGTTTGCTACTACTGCTGATGCTCAATTTGGTAAACCTTCTACTGGTTATAATGGTAACAGCAATCACACTTCTGGTTATAATGGTCTCTCTGGTGGTAGTGGTAGTGGTAGTGCGGGAATGTCGGGGTTGAGCTTGCTGGTCGGTGGTGGTAATGGGGGTACTTTTGGAAGTGCTGGATCGGAGAATGGTACTAATTCTGATATTGATGGAAATGCTCTAGAGTAAGTATCACTGAACTCTTTTCCTCCCTCTCTCTCTCTCTCTCTCTCTCTCTTAATATGGGAAGAAGATGACCGTATCGGAAAGAGGGAGAGAGCTCGGCAATGAGTTAGGATAGCTGACATATGCCTCCTTTTCCTCTTTTCCTCTTCTTGCCCTTATCATGGTCCCATCCGCCTGCAGCGAGTTCCTCAAATCGCTAGACGAAATGTACCTGAATCCCTCACCGGATGTGCCACAACAAACCCCCTCTACATCGGCAATAGCGCTCGCTGGTGCCGCTACAACCACGGTAGCAGCTTCAAGCTCATCAGACGTCGAGAAAGCGCCTCACGCGCTTTCTAATTCTACTACAGCAGCACAACTAGCATTACGGCTTGATACACAAGTGACGAATTCAACTGCGCCTTCAAGGTCAATATCACCTGTTTTAGGAGCAGGTCACGTAGCTCCAAGTACAAGTACGGAAAGGTTTTTATTGACAGCAGCAGATCAAAAAGAAGGTACAAGAGATGAAAGATTGAATAGAGTTATTAGAGCTAAATATGATGCTGGTTTATTGAGACCTTTTAATTATATTAAGGGATATGAGAGGTTAAATACTTGGATGGAGAGGAAATGGTCAGCTTCTGGTAAACATAGAACTTTGAGGATCATCTCCGAGTTTAGACCGCATTTCAGGGTGAGTCGCAGCTATACTTCCTTTCACTGTGACTATGGCCCGGACCGAGCCACGAGAGGACAACTTCCCCCGTTTGCTTGAAGATGCAATATGCTCATGATCTGTCTCTCGTTCTGCTGTACAGAACATTGCCCAAAGCTTGACAGATATGGATCTAATCTTCATCGAAGAAGCGTTCGAGCGCCTACTGCTAGATTACGATAGAGGTGACCGGGCTTGAATGGTCTTTACGAATTTCAAGAGCAGTACTGACTGCCCCCTTTCTTCGTGACAGTCTTCTCTACTATGGGTATCCCGGCATGTCGTGAGTCTTTCGATGATAATCAAGCACGAGATAGTGGTGTTGGTTATTGACTGGCTGCATGCTCCCTCGCAGTCTGGCGAAGAACGGGAGAGATCTTCAAAGGCAATAGAGAATTCGCAGCTCTTGTTGGAATACCATACGAACAGCTTCGAGATGGTAAATTGGCAATCTATGAATTGATGACCGAAGACTCGGCGGTCAATTTCTGGGAAGTAAGCTACCCGTCTTCTGGCGAGAGAAGACCTGAGCATCTGTACTTGCAAAGTATACTGATGCGTTTTTGTTGCTTGCAGAAATACGGCAGTATAGCTTTCGATCCCGCTCAGAAGGCAGTCTTGACGTCTTGTGTACTGGGTGGGTCTTTGCGATTATATCCAGCTTAACTGCGATGTGCTTGCCGCGACACTGACTTATGGATTCTGCCTATAGTGGATCAACGTAAACTCAAGGCACTTCAGCTGAAGAACAGCGACAACTCGGTACCTACTCTGAATTCGCTAGCCGCAACTGGCGGTCAAAACAAAAATTATGTCATTCCTGCCGCTTCGTTTCAACCTAACAACATACCCGAAGAAGCGAGGATAACTTGTACATTCTCATTCACAATACGAAGAGATGCATATCATAGTGAGTCGAAGCGTGATAACTCAAGGCTAACTTCCCGGGATATCATAAAACTGATTGATGCCTGGTCATTTCAGTACCCAATGCGATTGTAGGCAACTTCATGCCGTACGATCCGAAGAAAGTTCGTTTGTGAAGGACTTCAGTGGGAGGGCTTCATCATGCTTTGACAGTGCTGTATGTTTATATGGGTCTGTAAAGTAGAAGCACAGCTGGACCTTTTGGATAATTCACAATGTAGCAGCAACAGACTACAGCTAATGGCCCATTTCAGGGGTTATTACTGGCTACTGGAGAATCATTGTACGAACAGGCTATAGGCTGAGCTACGCAGCTGATTGTGTTTCAAGAGTGAAAACTCCAGTGATTATGCTTGCTAAAATAGGGCTTGCTTCCTGGAAGGGTATATTTGATACATTGCCCTCGGGCGACAGTTTGATGAATACGTGGATCCGGTGCGGGGTCGTATAAACTGATTTGATTATAAGCGCGGAGTGCATATTGCTAAACGATATGCTTCTGTTGCTAGCTGCCTTTGTTGAACACTTCTTTCCTTCTCACTGATGAGGGCTACTTTTGGTACTGTCGGACTTCACTGTTTGATGTTGCCTGGAATCCCTTCTATGCTACGACCACCCATCATGACGTCGATCAGGACGTCGTCCTGTTCTTTCTTTCCTTGTATCTTTGCATTTCAGCCAAAGCCTGCCTCTCCCCTTCCTCCTCCTCTTCCTGCAATCTCTTTCTCTCCATTTCTTCCTCTTCAGCTGTAGTCGCCAATCTACCTGAAGCATGAGCTTCTTTAACAGGGTTGACGACCGACATGGCTCCATTCCTGTTCATTCTATCGAACAGAACGAACAGTTTTTCTGCCTCTCGCTCCTTCTCTTCATCTGTCATTGGTGTCTCGTTTGAGGACGAGGGCTGCTCATACGCTCCTGTAATTGGATTGATCGCCCGTTGTGAAAATGACGATGATGATCCGAAAGTCTCATTGCTGTGTTCGCTTGTGCTCTCTTCAGATGCAGCGGTAGCGCCTGGGGGAATGAGCATGTTCATAGACTGTAAGAAACCCGACGCGTTGCCGTAACCTATCGCAGCTACAAGCTTGGAAGCTGAGGTGTATATATCAAAGTCAGTAATGATAATTTGGGATTATCTCAAGGCAAAGTAGAAAACACTCACGATCCTGTTCGCAAATTGCAAACAGAAACTTGCCCGCGGCATCGCTACTTCCAGAGAGATAGGTGCTATTCATGAGGCGGATCAATCTGCCAGTAAGGTCTTTCCGCTTCTCCAAGCCTATCGTTCGATCTCTGTAGAACGTCGTTAACTTGATCAGTCTAGTAAGAGAGCTGATAACGCAGAGAAAGCGTACATGTCTTCCGCCAACAAGCATTGCTTGAGACCTCTCCTCACATCCCCGTCGATATCCTCCACCGCACATTTGGTCAAGAGCAATAGCAAGACCTGCAATGACTCATCCAATACGCCGGGTGCGGACAGGGCAGTTTCACGAGCCTCGTCGTCATCTGGTCCGCTTGTGCCAGGGATGTAGAACGCTGCACAGCCATCGAGAAGGGTAAGTAGCCTCGCTACGAGAGGAGGCAGAGACGGCGCTGCTTTATTGGGCGACGTAGAAGGGAGATCCGGAATTGACGGAGCCGATGCAGGTTCGAGAGGTGCGAAGACGGTGCTTTGGTAAGAGGTGAAGTTGTAGTTCAAGAGAGCGTTGATGACGTGCTTGTATACTCCGAATGGACCAAACTCTGCTCCGGATCCGAAAGGCAGACATAGAGCAATCTGAACTAAAGCACTGACGACACTGCGAAGGTGGAAAAGCGTGTCATTTGGGTCGATTCACACCAGTTTGGGGAGACAAGAACACTCACTTGTCGAAGCCCCAAGGGCGCAATACATCAGCATCGTCATGATACATGTTAGGCACGTTTCCCGATTCCTTCCCTTTATTGCGAGAAAAGTACCCTCTAATCTTCTCAGTAGCTGCTTTAGGTAGACCTGAAGGTGACTTAGACCTGCCGTTGGTTGTACCAATAATACCAGAAGTTGCGTTGTGTGCGCTGGTATTAGTCTTGGGCGAGGATCGTTCGTTCGAGATACTTTCAGATGGACTGGAAGAACGAGAGCCAGATCTCGAAGAAGAAGTAGATGTAGACGAAGTGCTCTTAGACATTTGTGTTGAAGTTGCTTTGCCCTTTCCTTTGCCGTTCTGCCTAGCGTTTTGACCATTCGGGTGCAATGTTTCGTTTCCACGGCTGCTTTTGCGTTCTTGACGTTCTTGAGCTACGCGAGGGTAGAAGAGCGATATGTTGAACGAGACCTTCAGGTACTCTGCGAGTATCTCAGCCAGCATTGGAGAAGCTTTAGAGGAAGGGTTTGAGATTTCGTCGAGGACGCTGAGCAATCTGCGGGAGAGGTAATTTGCGATGTTGAGATCTTCTACCAGTGTAGCAACAATTTCGCCGCCCGAGACAGTAATGAGGAATAATAACCGAGAGGATAGGAAGCGAGTCATTGGATCTGTGGCTTGCTGCATGTTTGTGTAGAGAATAGATCAATGCATCACGTGCCCGCACCGAGAGGAGGTGTGTTATCAGTACAATGAAGCTGCATTTTTTTTCACCGCAGATGTAGTAGATCAATGTACTCCTTTATAATAAACTCACCTCTTCACTCTTGAGGAGTACCGCCGGCAACCCAGAGATACCCGACAATCGTACTCTAGCAGGTTCATGGAGTAGACAGACATTGGCCAAGCATTTGACCACCTCGCTCGAAGCTTGAGTCATGGGATCGCGCATGAACGCCTCATTGCTACCATCTGGCATGAATTGAGCCAGCTTGAGAAGAAGGTTGATTCCCTGGATTGAAGTAATGCGAGAACGGGGTTTAGCGGCTTTTCGCTTGTCTCGTATGCATTTCCCCATTTGCAAGGCGGCGGGGAAGGACGTGAATGCGGATTGACCTACCTCTTCCGAAGCTAGATCTTCTGTTCCTTCTGCTGATCTTCCTAGAATCTTCAGGGCGCTCACTGCTGCCGTTGCTGTTGTTGTATAGTATGGATGAAGATCATGCTGCTCAGTTTACGGGGCTTGGACTTAGTGCTAAGCTGATCATCTCACCAAGCTCAGATCCCAGACTAGAAGTGTCTCCCTTCAGTACATTTATGAGCCTCCTTGTACCTTGACGCCTCTTTTCAGAATTATATGCATGTCCTTCCACTAATACGGCATTGACGAATGCGGCCAGCTCGGCAGGGTCATGCGTCTTGCTGGAGGAGCTCGATGGAGTATTGAGGAAGCCCTTCATGGTATAGAAGATGTATGAATATGCGAATGTCGAGGAGCGAGGCCTTGCAGATGCCGAGCTTGTCGACGCTGTCGGCAGAGGTACTTTCGCTGCTTGATCGTGCAGCAGGCGAGATGACGGTACGATAGAAGGCTTAACTTGCCTGAGAGTAGCTTGCTCGAGTATAACTGACGCTGTATCACAACTCTTTGTGTTCAGACGTCGCGTCCATTCATCGCTGTCTTTCTCGTCTTTCGTAGGTATGTCGTTCGTCTGGATGCAGCCAATGTCCGCCAAAGAGATGGGCCGTCCGAGACCGCGAGAAGAAAGGCAGCACAGGCTGCCCGCTGGATTCGTCTGACTGGCTCTTGTATCGAATGAATGAAGGCCAGTGGACGGTGTGTTGGTGTCAAGAGAGAAAGCTGTCGTCGAGCGTCTTCGCAGGCCCTTTGCTTTGACGTCGTCAGGAAAGAACCAAAGCAACAAGGCTGGTGCGAAAGATCCGTTGACTTTATAAAGTATATAAGAATGATGAATAGGCGACTACGAGATGCGTCACTGCCTACAATAACAGGAAGCATGTAGCCATGCGGTACTATGTAGTCTCGGGGGAAGCCTTGCAGCCTGGTGTCTCTTTCGATGCACGTGACTTGGTAGTGGCGTTCAACGCGACTCCCGGCAGGGTAGAGGATTCTTCCAAGTTCGCCGACTCTGATTCACTTTTCGGACTACTCACGATATCGAATCAGACGTTACTACCCTCTCCATCAAGTAACCCATAATCCACTATGTCAGGCACCACACAGACAACATCCGGCGGAGCTGCAGGCGCAACAGCAGGCGACAAGGCCAAGGGGTGGGTTGGCATTCCTACAGCTCGCTTTATGCTAGTGAGCTGACTCTAACACCACATAAGCGCCTTCGAGACCGTCCACGGAGGTCTGGAGAAGCTCAGAGGTGAAGCGCTCTCTGCTGCCGACGCCGCTGGCGACCAGGCCAAAGATCATCAAACCACGGGCACCGCTATTCGAGAGACCAAGAACGTAAGCAGATCTGTCCAGCCACTATACCCTACACGCTCCGTATAGGGACACCTATCGTCTCGCTCTCTGTGACTTCTCCGGTTGATCTTTATGATCCTTCGTAATCTGACTTTACATCATTCATTCCATTTACGTCTGCCACTGTCAAAAACAGGTTGATACAGCTACCGAAGGAGACGCTCAGCTGAAACGAGGACTTGCAAACCTCAACAAATAGAACTCCTCCTCCTCCGTCTAGCCAAATCTGTCATCTGTGGACTGGCTCTCATCCTATCATACACGAGGTGATCGAGGAAATTACACCTCCAGTCGGCAGCTTACTTATGTAGCACAGTTCTATACCTTTATATGCTATAACCGATACTTGACCTGCATAGGTAGTCACTGACTCTTCGGGATGACTGGTCGTAGTGTGTGACTGACCCTGCAAGGCTGTCGGACAATTGTCGTCATTCCGGTCCACTCACGTGCATCCTTGCGCTTTGAGGGCAGTCATAGGTTCGTTACTTCTTCCCTTTCCTCAAACCACCAATTCACAGCAATTCTTGAAGAAATCATGAGCTACTCTGATAGACCCTCTGGTATGCCCGGCGATACAGTCCCTGCTGTTCAGTATCCAGCAGCGGAGATGCAGCAGCAACAGCCAGCTTCGAATGTTCAAAGCGCCTCGAGCTCGAGTGGAGCCCCTACCCATCTCGCGACTCCGGCACCAGCACTGCCGCCGCGACACAAGGACACGGTCGACAATACGACTTCTGTATATGGCGGAAGCGCGACAGATCAGGCCCCCTTTGACAGTAGCAGTGGTGGTGGAACCGCTTCGCTTGGTGCGGGGTCGGCTGACTCACAAGCCCACCATTCTCACCATGGATATGAAGCCGAACATGCTCATCAGCGTTCAGGCCTACATGTGCCTGAGAACCGTCATCACCATGGAACTTCTGACTCTGGTCCTGTGTCGTCCTCATACTCGAGTGAAGGAGCCACAGGTGGTACGGGAGGTGAAGTAGGTCAGCAAAGTCGCGAAGCTCTCAAGTCGTAAGCTTGTTTTTGCGTTTGCAAGAAGGCATAGCATATACTCCTTGAAGCGCCATACGCTGACGTTCTGTCTGAACGTTGTCAACTCTAGCGCCTATCATGTGCTCCACGGTGGGATGGAAATGCTACGTGGTGCACTTCTTGGATTAGGCGATACAGCTGGAGACGCCATTGCTTCCAGATCGCACAATGCTAGTTCGGCTCCAGCAGGTACTGAAAATGATGTGAGTGTTGCATGCTTCTCATTAGCGTATGTTTACCTTGAGCTGATTTGGCAATACTGTAATACGCGCATACTTTGACTCGGCAGCAGGAGGTCCTTGAAAGGGGAAAAGGGGAACTTGAGAGAGGCCTTAGCGCTTTTAAGTCGTAGTCCCTTCAAATGGCGATCCTTCCCTTCTGTCGGTAGGCTCCTGCATTGAGGCATACACCGCCTTTCGTTGTATGATAGCCTGGTCTATGGAATCGCACGACAGGCGCGTATTTCTGCTTCGCTTTCGTTCTGTACCTCACCTTTACAGTTCTACACAATGCAATAACACCCTGTTGTATACCTCGATGTCCTTTTTCACGCTGCAATGTTGTCTGTCCTGTCTTCCCCCATAGTATACACGAGCTATTGCCACCATCCATTTTAGCAATCGCGCGTTGTGTGCACGTCACTTTGTCGACAGCTTACTTTTTTTCTGAGTGACACAGGCAAGATTACAAGCAATTCAACTACGCATAGAATACAGAATGGTAAGGCCAGTGTAATGCTTAGAAGGCTTTGTTGCATTTCGCTGATGTTCTGTCCATTATCATCTGTCATGAAGAGCGATGTTCCAGATCCAAAAACATGGGTTAGGTCGGGGAGCTTTACCAACGCATAGATATAGCTGTTCTGACGGTGTGTGGTCGTCTACCAGGCTACAGGCGGTGACCCAATGACCTCAAAGCAGGAAGTGAGTTGCATGTTTTCTCTCTAATACCGTTCACCGGACCGATCATCAATCTGAAGATCGTATCTTCTACCATAGGGCTTCATTCAATCATTAGCGAGCGATAAAGGCATTGATGTAGACACTGCATCTCTCGACAAGGGTGAGTTGGCATTCTTCACATTTGCATCCCGTATACGTAGTTATATTATACAGAGATAATACTCTGTCGTTATACGCTAATCATGTCAATGTTTACAGGCTCAGCAAGCGCTAAAATCGATGAATTGAAGAACGCTCCACGCCAGTCTGAGTCTTCAGGAAGTACTACTTCAGGTCAAGACAAGCAAGGTGATGCTATAGATCAAGATCCTTCAACCTGGTCTACTGGTGGCGAAGCCGCCACTCAGAAACAGAGAGGCTACAGTGAGTGCTATCATACTCGTTGCAGGTCCTCATGCTTTGTAGAATAAGTATTGACCTTCTTCCCTCCGCAAATAGTCGCTGCTATGGCTAAGAAGGCAGATGAAAATGTCAGTCTAGGCGCTCTCGACAAGGGTGAAGCAAGCAAGAAGATTGAGGAGTTGAAGGAGGGAACTGGCATGTGATTGCCCATGTCTGCTCGCTTTCGATTTATGTAGAAGACTAGAAGTATGTAGCATCTGCATCGTCAAGAGTCAAGAGCCTCAGATGCGCCGTCTTCCTCTCGCCATTGAGCTTGCTTGCAAGCGAGGTGCGCGAGAGTGGCAAGGAAAACAGGAAGGTGGGCAGGCGAGGGCAGGCGAGCACTGCAGCAGATGGATACACTGCACTGAAGATCACCACTCATGCTCATCATCACACTGGTTTCCTCATTCAATGCTTCCCATGCTTTCCTCTCTGTACTGGAAGCAAATCGCGGTCACTCTGTTAGCCTCGAGCAGGGTCCGCAACTATGAGTATGCAAGACAATGACAAGTACATGATTGCGAATACCCTGGAGCACATAGATAGCGGAACCGCAGTCTTCAGCCATCCTGGGAGTGTTGATTATCCTAACGACCAGGATTCTTCTATCCCGCAGCCAAATAACTAATGATTTCATCTGCTGAAACATCCGAATTTCCGAAATACAAGCTAGACCCCTTCAGGCATGACTATGCCATTCGAGACATCCTGAATAGCATTGTTGCCTCTCTGATTCTCAAATTTTCTGCAGTTCAGCCAACCTCTCCAATGGTGGAGGTTACATAATCTGGTTAAATGCACCAAAATGCACTGAATATACCTTCAGCGAGATTGAAAATATGTCAACCTCTCTTCCTACCTGCAGCACAACATATGACAGTCAGCCAGCCAAAGAGCCACAAGCCCTCCGGTCGACTTGTTCTTGTTTGTCTGAACACAGAGATAGTGACGTACTTCTAACACTGTGATACGATCAGCCAAAGAAACCTCACCAAGCTATCGTCGTTTACACAAGACGTGTTCGCTTCGAGGAAAACAGACGCGCAATTCTCTTGCATAACAAAGGTAGAGCTGGGCACCTGCTCAATTTTGGCCACACGGCCAGCCAAATCTGAGCACACATCTGAGCACACTTCGCCACCCCAGTGCCGATCTGAGCACACATCCGAGCACACAAAAGTCTTGACTGCCTAAACGTGACGCAACTTTGACTCTTCCACAACTTCAAGAGCGGTCATATACAAGTATTCATTACTTCAAAGCACCTCAAAACGCAGCCTGTTGGCGCAAGACCCCAAGTTTCTCTCACCCATAGGCAGGATACATGAAAGGTTTCAACAGATTGGAACTGATTCAAATATCTTCTTCCGACTTGACATATCACTATGCTGTCTTTACGGACATAAGACGACAAGAGATTAAAGCCATGTTCGCTGACAAGAGAATGGGTGGTGCAAAAGAAGCAGATGGGAATGGAATGGGGTAGAATGACCAGGGTATGTGAATTATGTTGATCGAATTCCAATATCTCGAGCAAAGTGTTGCATCGGATATGCAGCTGTAAGACTAGAAACACCACTGCCCTTTCTAGATTTCGTATTTTTTACACAGAAGTCGGTCCTCTGGGTCGACACGCCATGCCCTTCGCCAGCATTGTGGACAGCAGGGGGGGGGGGGGGGGGGGGGGGTTCAAGGTGATGCCCTTGACGATGGGCAATCCCTGCGAGGTCGAGTGTGCTGTGGGCAGCAGCTTGATGACCCGTCGCTGGATGCGCCGGCCGGCTATCTTTCTTCAAGCAAGGATTTGGAGTTAGGGCTCTGGAGTTGGCGCAAGGTCCGGTGTGAGACTGGGGAGCAGGGGGCAGCAGGTGGTATGTACTGCTGCTGCTATCTCGTGCTTGCTTCCCTTGCACTTGAAGTCGATGGTTTCATCACAAGCCTTTCTCGTTCAGCGGTTCTACTTTCGTGCCTGCTTGCACGTGCTTTCGCATCTTGTGGACCTTGCCTTTCCACTTACTCCCCGATACGCAGTACAAACATGTTTACCGGCTTGATAGAGGTGAGCGTTCTACACACGGAGTATTGATGATTACTGCAGACTAAGTCAGTCGTCTGTACAAAACAGCATGTCGGCCGCATCAGCGAGATCAATCCATCACCAACATACACCTTGACGATCGGAGAAGCATCCGAGATTCTACAGGATTGTGCAATAGGCGACAGTATATGCGTCAATGGTGCATGCTTGACAGTCACCGAGTTTGATGCTAGCAAAGGCTGGTTCAAAGTTGGACTCGGTGTGTCCCTCCTTATTCTCTAGAGCAAGCATCGCAAAGGTAAAGCTGATTAACGGAGGTTGATCACGGTTTCGGCCGCACAGCTCCAGAGACGTTAAACAGGACGAATCTGGGTGAGTGAATGCCTGAAGGCTCGTGATGATTATAGTGCTGATTTCCAATTTCGATGCCTGTTCATCAACACAGGCGAACTTCAGGTGGAATCGCAAGTGAATTTAGAACGAGCGATGGCGACGGGTGCTCGATATGGTGGCCACTTCGTACAAGGGCACGTCGACTTTACAGCTACCATCGTCTCAATAACACCAGACGGTACATCTCTTCGCTATCTGTTCGCGGTCCCTGAAGAAGCACGCGAACACATGCCAGCTTTACTTCCCAAAGGATACGTTACTCTAGATGGGACATCACTCACATTAACAGTCGTAGATGATGCTAAACATCAATTCGGTATCATGCTCATTGAACACTCTCAACAGAAAGTCATTTTGACACATAAGAAAGTTGGCAATAAAGTTAATGTCGAAATCGATATCGTCGCAAAGGGCGTAGAAAAAGTAGTCAGTAAAATGTTAAATGGAGAAGGTGGTGCTTTAGATCATCTCGTTGAGAGAGCTGTCAACAAGGCTTTAGCTGCACGCGGTATTCGATGACTCATTCGCAAGCAATGAACAACATCTGCAATATGAAGAACCGACTGTTTATGCGTGCTGTTCGACGGTTATGAAGGAGCAGGCGCCTGATGCTAAGCTTGCAAATATGAACTCTAGTTAATTGCATGCAGAATAAGATTAGAAGACTAAGACTGCATGCTCAAGTCTAAGATAATGACAGCCGAGGATCTCTCGCACATTTCCAGAGGAACGAGATCATTCAACAAGTATGGCCTTATAACAACATGGTGAAGGGTAGCGCAAGACAAGAACGACCACCTGTGAAGACCAGCTCACTCTACCCTTTGTCGCCAGCTGAAGATTGAAAACGATAGTCAGTCGATGTAGATGGAGGTCTCAATAACCTTGTGGGCGCTCACCGATCTACTGAATTGACCAGTTTAGGATCCGGTCCCAGATCCAGTCCTATATCGCTTGCAGCTCCCGACAAGGCGGCGGCAGGTGGTACAAAATTGAGCTGCGAGGCAGTGTAACCTTGTATATCGGCTGACGACATGAAAAAAGAGGCTTCAGTTAGCGGCTGATTCCATGTTGCCCAGGAAACAAAGAGAATTTTGGCCTTCAGCTTACCTTGCTGAATGATGGCTTGCTGCATTTGCATCTGAAGCGCATACTGATATTGCAGCTGCATGTGCGCAACGAGAGCCATGTTCTGCTGTTGCTGGAGTTTCATCTGTTGCGAGAGCGCAGCTACCGGATGAGCCTGACCGAGCGGTTTATCGTCATCCTGCTTGACAGCCAGAGGCAGGTCATCTTCCTCGCTATCTACTTCATCGACATTCTCTACCGTATCAAAAGTGCGCCCTTGGGTTCCAGCGGTAAGGGATGCATTCAGCCTCTTCAGTGCCAGAGGAGCATCATCTTCAGTTTCGGAATCGGAATCTTCTTTTGCAGCAGTAGCGAAGTCGGATGGCAGATCGAGACGAGGAGGCTCAAAAGCTATCCGAGCCGGTAACTTGCCAGTGTTTAAGTGTAACATTGAACTTCTTCGACTATTGCCAAGTAGAATAGCAGATAGAGGCCTTCTTTCGTCTTCCTCGCTGTCCGAGCGATCTTCAGCATGTACGGACAGCCTTTTTGTAAATTGCGACGGCGACTTGTTATTCTCTTTATCGCCTTCATCATCCGACCCATTGTCGGCAGATTCTCCTAGCCCGAAACCTTCAAACACACCAGCAAAACTAGCAGCTACGCTCATCCGCTTCAATTCCGGTTTCATAGAAGTTTCGTAAGTCACTTCTTTGGCTTTGCTCTTCTCAGCTCCTTCTGCCCATATCGCGGTGACGCCCACTCTTTTTTCATCATCGGATGCGAAGTTGTCGATGCCGAATGGCGATTTGCAGCGGACTCGCTCTTCCCGATCTGATCCTTCTCCGTCGTCAGAGTCATTGCTTTTGGTATCCTTCTCAGGTGCGAACCACCCTCTTGTAGTAGTGTCGTTAGAAGCCTGTCCATTCACTCCCTCTCCAGCTAAAAAAGGGAGAGTAAGGGACGGCGCAAGGCTGGAAGACCGCGTATGCGTGGGGCGTGGTGTGAGGGCGCCCTCTTCGAGCTCGTGAAGTGGCAGGCCTGACAGTGTTCAGCATGATTAGCTCGATCAACTGAGCATGTTAGATAGAAGCAGCCTGAGCTCACTCTGCCGGCGATCATCTTCGCCCCCGAAGAAACCATCCATTTCGCCATTCCCATGCGGCGAGTAGTAGCGCTGGCGTTGATAGTCATCTTGCCAGTTTTGAGGCGGACTTTGCGGTGGTACATCTAGAGCAGCAACGTTCGGCAATCTATTCTCATGCACCCACTGCATATTCACATCTTCACAATCATGATCAACCTTCTCCGGTTCCAATTTAACTTTTTCTATACCCACAGCAAGTTTCTTACCTTTCTCTTTTTGTCTTCGTTTCTTTTCCTTTTTCTCAGCTTTAGCCTTCTTCTTAGCTTCTTTAGCTTCTCTTTCAGCATTTTTTATACGCTCTTTTTCAGATTTAATCTTACGTTCTGCTTCTTCAATCTCTAGTATTTGTTCTAACTTTGCTAATTCTTTTTGCATTACTAGATCTACTCCGAACACTGACTGTATTTCTTTAGCCTTGAAATTTGAGGTGCTTTGATGAGGTATGGGACTTAGAAGTGATTCAGGTGATGATGGCTTTTGATTCTGAGATGCGGTGAGCTGTTCTTGTCGTGTTCCGAGGGGTACATCGTCATCTTCGTCATCGTCGGATACCTCAGCTCGATCTTCCTGCGTATATTGATCTAACGCGAGCATCGACTGTCGATTCTTCTTGTATTGTTGCTGCAATTCAGCGGTAGATAGCGTATGTCGATGCGTATCAAGACCAGGACTGATACTCTTACGCTTATCAGGCGAGAGTAGAGCAGGAGAAGTTATTGGAGATTTGGTGCCATCCTTATTGAGCTTGCCGATCTCGGTTGTGAGTCTTCCTTTGGCCACGTTTGCAAGAGAGCGATGCGAAGTGTACTTGATCCAGGGGTCGTCCGAAACAGGAGCCGAACTTCCCGAAGGTCTAAGAGGTTTATCATCATCGTCATCATCTTCTTCTTCTCCATCCGATCCACCATGTACGACATTTTCAACAATGCTCGGTAACTGTCCGTCTTTAGTGGGCGTAGAGAGCGGAGATGCGGCTCTAGTTCTAGATTGTTTCATGTCCATCATAGCAACTCTAGAATCGCCTCTGAAAGCTCTATTCCTGGCTTTCTGCCTTTCCTTTCTAATTTGTAGCTCGTCCATCAAACTTCTGCCGTATAGTTTCCCAGGTTCTCTCTTTATCCTCGGTTTTTCCTTCTCATTACCATGTCCATCCTTTTCTGCTTCTTTGCGGGCTATCTCTTCTGCTTCGGGCTCAGCTAATTGTGCTGGCATGATCAATACCTTAGGATGTAAAGCAAAAGGGAAACGAGGTCTAGTTGCAAGATCTTCCTCCCGTAGTGCTGCTATCGCTTTTGGATCGAAACGGGACAGATAGCCTTCACCTGCTCCTCCTCCTTGTCCAGCTCGCATTGAAAGGCTTGAAGATGGTCTAGCTACAGCTTCAGCTGCACAATCAGCAATCGCACGTACAGCAGCATTTGTAGCAACTTCGGGACTTGCGAAGTTGTCATTGTTGAAAGCACCAACTGATGATGAGCGACTTCTCTCTCCTGCATGATTAGAGGATGCGAGACCATCAACTTCTCCGGATGTAGCGCTGAATGCCATTTCTAATTCCGATTCGAAACTTTTGCGAGCCTCGTTCAAGGCAGACCCTGATCTATGCCTTAGTTTGCGCTTGTTGATGTTCATGCTTAGTACAGTGGGTGCACTGTGCCTATCTAGACCTAAAGTGGGATCTAGTTCCTCTTCTTCGTGTTCTTCTTTATCGATATTGTGAAGATCAGCTCCGGCAGTAAAGATGGAATCCGGAAGGTGCAATAAGATATCGGAACCACTAGTCCCACTTCTTTTCCTCCTCCCTTTCGATTTCGTCTTGACAGCCGAAGAAGACGAGGCTTCAGCAGCAGCAGCTTTAGCTTTTATTTTACTCGCTTCCATTCTAAAAGCATTCGAGTCGAGCTTGTCGAATTTAGAGACTACATTGTCTAAACCCCATTCACTCGCTAGGTCGTCATCATTCACTTGAGGATCATCATAAATTGCTAGGGTAGTAGCAGGTCGTTGCGTTGCTGTAGTATTTGTCCATTCTGGTGAACCTGTGAGACCAATGTCTGATTTCGGCGATAGAAAGTCGAATGATTTGCGAGATACGTAATCATCGAGTCTTGGTGATGTATTAGGAGCATAGTTAGCACTGCTGTATATCACGGAACGTGTATTTGCATGTTGGCAGCTCTGATGATCGACCGCCTCGCCGCTTTCAGGGCAGGCTCCATTCTCCTCAGCGTAGACGGCAGCAACAGCAGGATCACCGGGGGACGCCGACAACGACGTGTAATCAGGTCCCTGTCGATATGGAGCGAATATAGCGCTGTGTTCAGCTAGTTTGCCGTCGTGTTCATAGTCGTATTCCAGGAGAGCAGCTGCGAGCTGGAGTCGTGCAGCTGCGTGAAAGTGCGACTGTTTGCGGGTCTTCGACGGCGAGGCGGGTACGGCGGCTGTCGCAGAGTCGGGACGAGGCGTCTGCCCATCCATGGCATGCTTGAGGAGGATACTCGAATGAATACAGTAGCAACACAACTGCGTGTCAGTGTTCTGTCCTCCATAGCGATTGTCGCCACAGCACAGGCCAGCCAAACCTCGATCATCCTTTTCAGTAACATGCCTGAATTGATGCAAGACTGAAGCTTTAACTCCTTCTTCTACCATTTCATGCTGACAGACATCGTTAACAGAACGTAATCTGCCACCCCTCTGGTCTCTGAGCCCACCGCGCATGGCATGGCAGCTTTGATTTCGCCCACGCGCGCCGCATGGCGTGGTGCAGCCCCCTCAGCTCGTTCGAAACTCTGCATAGGCGCAGGTCTCTTCGCAGTCATCTTCATATGGTTCATCACTCCCACTCCTGGTAAATTGTATCGTCCAAGTGATCATGCGAACCCTATAAAGCTAGAGAATCAAGATTCTGAAATTGTCAATTCGATTGTTATTCCTTCATATAATGAGGGTCCTAACATGGCACCGCTGTAGGTTTGAGCTACATGAAATATCACTGTTATATTCATCAGACACATCCACTGATTCAGAAGAGAAACGTTTTATGTTCGATGACCTGGCTTGCAGGATGTCGCGCATCTTTCAAGCTATTCCACCAGCTCAAGTCAGACACACTGAAATACTAGTAATAGACGACAATTCCCAAGATTCAACATCAAGCGAGATTGAAATACTTCGAGAGCAAGGATACAACGTACATCTACATGTGCGCAAGACAGAAAGAGGTCTATCTTCAGCTGTCTTGCATGGATTTACTCTCGCTCAAGGGAAGAAACTACTAGTCATGGATGCAGACCTACAACATCCACCAGAGAGCGTCCCTGCATTCTTGGATGCTTTAGACGACCCTCCTCTTCCTTTATCAATATCTTTCGGTGATGGTGCGAAAAACACTGCTGTAACGATACCAGAAGAGAAGAAGCCGAAGTTTGCACTAGGGACGAGGTATGCGAAAGAGTACGAGATGGACAAAGATTGGCCTTTCTATAGGAGAGTTATATCTTGGGGTGCTAGATTACTTTCTCGACCTTTGACGAATGCACAAGATCCCATGGGTGGTTTCTTTGCTTTACGGAAGGATCTGGTGAGCTTGCACTCCTGCCACGTTGATCCTCTCCATCGTTCTGACAGTACTGCAATTCCCTGCCTGCTTGCTACTATCCAGTTCCTAGCATCTCAACCGCTCAACCCATCAGGTTTTAAAATAGGCTTGGAACTACTCCTAAAGACACCACTCCTCTCTACACAACTAGTACATGTTCCATACGGATTCGCAAAAAGACAAGTAGGCTCGTCTAAATTAGGGATGAAGGTGATTATCAAATATATAGGACAATTATTAGCTCTCTACCAATGGAAGTTTGGTATTCTACTCTATATATTCGTGTTTATATGCGTCAGTTTAGGATTGAATTGCTTGATACTAGCATTGGATTGGTCGGTTAAGAAACTTGGATGGGAGGAAAGTAAGTTGGGGAGGTATGTGCTTGTTAGTAAACGACGGAAGAGGAGGCACAGGAGCGATGTGTGAGTGTTCTGCAGTAGTAGTAGTGATGTAGCTGCATTCAGCAGTAGCAGTATGTATTCCTGTTGTTGTAAATATGCAAAAGCTTACGCGATAGTTTACGTCATGCGCGGATGGGCCAAAGTATAAGAGCATGGAAGATGGAAGAACAAGCTTGCCTCTGCTTCGATTCGGAATCCAATTACAAGCATCACTACATTCTATTCCAGCACACCAACAGCACTACTACACCATGACTCACCAAGTCGTCTACCAGCCTGACTCTACAAAGTGAGTTGGCTGTAGTCGGGCTTGTCCCCGCTCGCCGCGTCGACATGCGATGCCTGCATGACGAGATCTGAGGCTGACCTTGACGTTGACAATTGCAGAACCGACACATACTGCGTGTATGTCGACGATGTCGCAGAGTACCAGAAGTGGTTTGAAGGCGGTGAGTGTTCTCTGCCGTTCTCGTCTTCGTCGCATGGATGATGGCTGACCTGGGCGACCGGGCCTGTGCACTTTTACAGACACGTAAGGGCGCAACTCTACCATTGGACGACCATTGCATCTGCACTAATACTGAATCAGTATGCCTTGTATGTTCGCAGCTCAATCGGACTAGCTACCTTCGTCGGCAGATTCGAAGTCTTCCACTCGATGCAAGGCGCTCAAGGACAGTGGAAACCAGCAGGCAAGAGCCAGCTAGCTAACGACCTAGGAAGCGAAGACAAAGATGCTTGTATTATGGTCGTCCTCAAGGAGGGTGGAAAGCAACAGGGTGACAGATTCCTCAAGGATCTCAACAAGGGAAAGTATAACAGCACGAAGTGAGTTCCACACCTTAAAAACTACCTTCCTAATCATGGTCGTTGGTGAGAGAGAGATACTGATTCACTCTGGCCCCTTTCTCAAATTCATACAGCGACCTCAAAGCTGGTGGAAATCAGACATCCCTAGGCAGCACTGCAGGTGGTCATCATGGCGGTCGTTAGAAGTAATGCATGCAAAGACACGTTGGGTGCTAAAAGCATGGAGTTGTGAAAGCAGTCGCACATCAAAGGGTCTCGAAACCAAATGACAATCGGAATAAATGAAATGATATGATATAATTCGAGGGTTGTTGGGGAGAAGTATGCTTGACTCGTCCTGCCCGCTACTCATGCATATCCTTGCATTTCGAGCGCTATCCACCTCAGAGTACACTCGCGGGCAAGCGTGCAAGCAAGGCAAATGAATAGAACGAGGATACTGGAAGCACCGATGGGAATGCCCTTGCTATCTCTGAACGGCCTCCATTGCCTCTGTGTATTCGATGACTGCATCTTTGCTGATCGGGGCCAAATTGCCATGATGAACGACGCGGCGAGTTGACAGCTACTTATTTGACTCGACAGCGCATGATTAGACAGAGGAGAACAAGGGAAGGAAAGAAGGTCGGAGGTCCTGCAAGTACATGAGAGTGCCGACGGAGCATCGGATCAGGCTTCGCCCAGTCGACTGCAGTGCATGGCATGGACCGCGATGAGCAAGATGGGCACCTCTCGCCTCGAAATTCGGTGTACAGCTTCAACAGCGACACTGGCAGTCTCAAGAATGGTGGGACGCGGCATGGTGGAGGTGTTGATAGCGTTGTCAGACCCAGTGGTCGCCGGATAGCCATCGCCTATCTGAGGAACGACTTGCGGTAAGTTGCGATCTATCTTTCCGGACTCTGCCCTGTCTCTGACACGCGTAGTAAACAGGATACACGACAATGCATCGCTCTACTATGCACACAACAACGAGAACAATCCAACGCATGTCCTCCCATTGTATGTCTACGATGAAAGACATATCGAATGCTCCGGTCTGCCAGGCTATAAACGAAAAGGTGGTGAAGCACGCACGAGATTGTGTGGCTTTTGGAGGTCAGGCGTATTCAAGACGCGTGAGTTAGCTCCCTCCTCAGTATATTCTTGCAATACTCTTCCACTGACGAATGCATATACTCTCACTTTCCTTCATCTCGAAATGTATCTCCCTCTCCCTCACCTTCTCGTGCCATGTGGCTGCTGCTAATTGCATGGCGAATGCCTCTCGATCTCTGCTCTTCCGCGACAAACCGCCACGAACTACTACCAACAACATCGATACTGCTGTTTCTACTATCTGAATTCCCAATTACCCGCACCATGACCTGTAGGCTTCCTCGCCGAGGCGGTATACGACGTACAGCATCGACTGCGAGAACGAGGGAGTGGAACGCTCGTCAGGTTCGGGCTGCCGGAGGATGTTGTCGTCAATCTCGTAAAGGCATTGCAAGCTCGTGGTGATGAGGTTGTTGCCTTTGAGATGCAGAAGGAGGTGCGTTCTGGCAGTGTTCCTGTATAGGCGGAAGCTGGTGGCTGATAGGATACTTGATGCCCTTATTCAATCAACAGATGTGCATCGAAGAGATTTCTGTCGAGAAAAAAATCAAGAAACGATTAAAGGACTTGGGCGTGTCCAATTATCGACTTCATCAAACGAAAGAATTGATTCACCGGGACGACCTACCGTTCAGCAGTGCGAATGTTCCTGATGTTTTTACTCCATTTCGCAAACGAGTAGAAGCGCTAGGTGATAAAATGGTACGCAAAATGCTAGATATGCCAGATCAGTTCCTACCTTTTCCACATGAAGAAGATGATCCAATTCGAGATGGTGATAACTATGGACAAGAAATTGAAAATTGGAAATTGGAAGAAACTTTGAGTTCTTTATTTCAACCTTTGAAAGGGAGTTATGAAATGAAATATGCTACTCCTGGTTCTTCAAGACATAAAGCTTCGGCATTTCCTTGGATGGGAGGTGAAACTTCTGCTCTAGACAGATTGGAATATTACTTTTTAGCTGGAAGACCACCTCCGGTTTCGAGGTATAAAGAGACTAGAAATATGTTACTTGGTCATGAATACTCTACCAAGATGTCACCTTTTCTATCCATTGGCTGTGTTTCTCCAAGACAGATCACAGCTGCTATCGACGCTCACGAGGTAAAATATGGTTCATCACAGAATACGTATTGGGTACGATTCGAGCTATTATGGCGAGATTATTTCTTACACGTAGCGCAAAAATCTGGTAATCATTTGTTCAAATTGGAAGGATATGAAGGTGTTACAGATCCTAAAATGGCGGAAAAGAAATTGAACGAATGGAATGATTGGAATCCTGATAATTATCTTTTGAAAGCTTGGTTGAGAGGTAGAACTGGAGTTCCTTTTATTGATGCTAATATTGTGGAATTGAGAGAGACGGGTTTCATGAGTAATAGAGGTAGACAGAATGTGGCTAGCTTCTTGACGAAGGATCTATATTTTGATTGGAGGATAGGTGCCGAGTTCTTCGAGAGCTAGTGAGTGGACTTATCCTCTGATTGATGCATTTGTTCAATCTTGCTGATCGCTGTTCTCCCTTGTGCTATAGCCTGGTTGACTACGAGCCTACTGCAAATTGGGGCAACTGGCAGTATGTTGCCGGAGTCGGCAATGATCCACGCGCTTCTAGGCAATTCAATCCCATCAAGCAAGCACGGGATTATGACCCCCATGGCGACTATGTGCGGACTTGGATAGTTCAGCTCAGCGATATACCCTCTGCAAAGGTACACACTCCATGGCTTTTGACCGATGCAGAATGGAATAAATACCTAGCCAAAAGCATGGATCAACTGTACAAGACCAGTTTTAAGAAACCTGAGATCGCTCCTCCTTCAGGTCTTAGGTGCAGTGCGCGTCAAGCTCTATCTACTGAAGCTGTCCGTCGATTGGGTCTGGCGGATCATACAAGAGGGAAAGGTCAAAATCGATATCAGAAAGGTGGTTATGGAATGACACAGAGTGGTAGTGATGGAGATGGGCCATCCACTACTGGCTATCTGCGCACGGCCGGAAGCAGCAGGAGCAGCATCAATGGCAGCGGTACAGGAAGCGGTAGTGGAAGCGGAATGACAAATTACCAAGAAGGACCGCTTCGTCATGAAGGTTACGCTAGTGAATCGACTGCGGCCTCTTCCTATGCTTCGGCAGAAGTAGGTGTCGGCGGCAGCGCCGAGTGCAGTATCACCCAGTCGAAGAAGGAGAGCGGTCGAGAATCCACTGCCACGAACGTCCGACCTCCTTCTAACCGCTCGAGAAGCTCGGGCACAACCGTCAGCGAGAGCGAAGCTGGCAGTGCTAGTTCAAGTGCCAATACGAAACAATTAAACGAGAACAAAATAACACATCCTTCTGCTTCTGCACTCAACAAGCACTTAAATGAGAAGGATGATTACAACTCGGAAACACCTTACCCTCGTACACCCCTTTTCGAACAAGAAAGCTGGAAACCTCATTATAATCGTAAAGATCATGGAAGGAAGAGGAATGGCCCGGGTGGAGGGAATTCTAGGCGCCTTATTAGATAGAGCGCCTCCGGCTGGCAAGAAGTGAAGAAAACTTCTACAATGTGGCATTTGAAAGCAGCTTTCACGCCATTGCATGGCTACATCTTACTTCATCAGATCTATAACTCAAAGGCGACTGAAAGAAATACGGGAATATTACCTGCCTGATGAGTAGCATCGCATTCGCATAGTAGGCCGTCATGGCTACTTGACCTCAGCAACAAGAAGATTATAACGCATTGGTTCTCATTTCAACTAGGTTTGTAGTCATTCAAACGCAAGCTTTGCATTTTAGTTTCACTACCTTCGTTCCGCACTCATTGATGTTCAGGGAAGGGCCATTGTCGTGTAAAGGAAATCCCGTGTCCTCATTGTATACCGTCCAACAACGTAGTGAATTTGGGACTTTATGTCGTATTCTCGCGAGCTTCGAGGCCGTCTGCGAACACGCATATATAGCTGCGGCTTTAACAGCCACCTTCAATCCTGGTCTATTCTCGGCTCGTTCCTTCGGCGCCGACACAGGTGATGGAAGGTCGAATGGTATTTTGGCAAGAATCATGCAAGCGCAGCTCTGCTTTTGCTTCTGGTTGGTGTAAGCACGCGATGATCCGAGATGGACGTGTCCAATAGCACAGACACGCCGAGTGACGGGCGTCCTCCCGACGAGGCTGTCGCTGCCACTGCAGCCGAGAGCCCACCTGAAGATGCGAATAATGACAGAGCAAGCGGATCGACTGCTACGTCTCGGCGGGAAGAGCAGCATGGGCCGAACAAGAAGCACGAAGTGCTTACTGATACAGCCCCAGAGAAGGATGTTGTTACTGAAAGCATAAGGGACACTGCCGCTGAAAACGAGAAGACAGGCCCGCCGAAAGGCCGATCTGCTTTGAGCGATCTTCAGAATACCGATTCGTCTATGCAGTACATGGGCAAACTTCGAGAAAGATGGTGGCAGGTTCACCGTCCCAAGGAACCCCCTCAGCCGCCTCCGGGCTCGCTTGATGATGCGAAGCTTTTACCTCTGGCGCAAGTGAGCTTTCTCAATGAATTGCTATACATCTGGATCGGTCCTCTTATCAAGCTTGGCAAGCGACGACCTCTACAAGTGAGCTTGCTCAGAACACAGAACATGCTTGCTGACTGTTACTGAGTACTTACGTCCTTGATTCTTCAGGTTACTGACTTATGGAAAATGGACGAGCCCCGTACCTCCAACGTCCTAGCTGCCAAATTTGAGAGAGCGTATGCTCGGCGTACGGAAGCTGCACAAGAATATAATAAACGCCTCGATTCAGGAGGTATAAAGCCTTCTTTCATTCAAAGGGCATATTGGTCCGCATCTCGGGGTAACGCAAAAGAGAAACGCGAAAGATGGCTTCGCAAGAAAAGACGGAAAGCAAACATAGTCTGGTGCCTCAGCGAAACTGTCGGCCTCTTCTTTTGGGGTGGAGGCATCAGCAAGGTTGTCGGAGATATGGCTCAATTGTGCAGTCCGCTCGTTAGCAAGAATCTCATACAATTTGCTCAGGCTAGAGCTTCGGCGCAAGCTCGTGGTCTACCTGAACCTGGGATAGGGCGGGGTATCGGAGATGCCTTTGGTTTGACAATACTCATTATGATGGGGTCCATCTTCCAACACTTTTTCTTCTACCGCTCGTCAGTCTGCCCCTCATGTAGTGTCATTGGCATAGCGCACTGACTTGCCTGGTTTTGTAGTACCGCATCTGGTTGTATGCTTCGAGCCGCGTTATCAACCACTGTATATCAAAAGGCGTTAAAGATATCGAATCAGTCCCGAGTCACCTTCAACAATGGTCGATTGATGGCACACCTCAGCACAGATATTTCCCGCATTGATTATGCTGCACAATGGTAGACCTTCTCTTTTTTGTTCATGTCGTAGCAAGGCTGACGTTCATACCGCCCAGGATACATGCTATTTGGTAAGACTTCCGTCTCCGTCTGATAGCTGAATGTCACTACAACTGATTTGGACATCAGGACTGCCCCTATACAAATCGTCGTGTGTGCGATATTGCTCATTCTCCAGATTGGTCCATCCGCTCTGGTTGGATTGGCTCTCTTCGCCGGCTTAATACCGTTGCAGAGCAAGGTGAGCAGTTATCTGTCGAGAAGTTTATATTGCCAGATAATGGAGCAATGTGGCTCGGTTCTAGATTATGACCTGGTCTGTCAACGTTCGCAAAAAGAGCATGGTCTGGACGGACGCAAGATCCAGGACACTGCAAGAAGTATTGGGCAGTTTCGCCATTCTAAAATATTTCGTCTTTGAACAGGCATATCTCAAGCGCATATCCGACATACGGGTCAAAGAATTGCTGGGCATTCGGAATTTATCCCTGATCAAGGCCGCCAATCAAGGTAAAGCAGCGACAGTAGCCATGCGTCAAGCCCGAGCTAACAACTTCGAACTCGTAGCGCTGGCACTCAGTTTGCCGTCGTTGGCTGCAGTTGTTTCGTTCATGGTGTACACCAGCCTTGGAAATGACATAGAACCAGCCAAGATCTTCACATCGCTCAGCTTGTTCAATATGCTTCGACAGCCAGTAAGTCTCCTTAGCCGCCTGAGTCGACAGAGACAATCTTACCTTCCTCCCTGCACCCTCAGCTTATGTTCTTGCCAAGAGCGTTATCCGCCGCTGCTGACGCAGCCAATGCTCTTCATCGGCTCGAAGAGCTGCTAGAAGCGGAGTTGCGCAGCGACGAAGATCGAGTCGATACGAACCTTGATGTAGCCGTCAGGGCCACCAACGCGACATTCCAATGGATGGCCGCAGCTTCAGAGGAGAACAAGCAGGACTTAGGCCGAAAGGCAGGAAAATCATACAAGAGTGAAAAGAAGGAGGGCGTTTCCGGAGATAGTACACCAAAGCAGCAAGAACCCTTCAAAATCCACAATTTCAGTTTGGAAATACCCCGAGGAAAGCTAGTTGGCATCGTAGGAAGCGTGGGCAGCGGTAAGAGCAGCATTCTGTCGGGCCTTATAGGCGAGATGAAGCAAACGAGCGGAACAGTCAAATTTGGCGGCAAGATCGCATACTGTGCTCAGCAAGCGTTCATCCAAAATACCACGCTGCGGGACAATGTGCTTTTCGGCCAGCCTTGGGATGAGGACCGCTATTGGCGCGTTATCGAGGACGCATGCTTGGTACCGGATTGTCTGCAACTACCGGACGGCGATCTCACGGGTAAGGGCAAGGTCTGTTGCATTATGGCCAGTTGCTGATCGTGATGCTAATGTAGAAATCGGCGAACGCGGTATCAACATTTCTGGAGGCCAGAAGCAGCGCGTCAACGTAGCACGTGCTCTGTACTACAATGCCGATGTTATTCTTCTGGACGATCCATTGAGTGCACTAGACGCTCATGTAGGCCAAGCACTGTTCGATACATTCTCGAAGACTCTGCGCGATCAAGGCAAGACCGTCTTGCTAGTGACCCATGCCCTTCATGTTTGTGAGCTTGCATTCTCATGCCTATACCTTGAAACCATTTAACAACTAGAGTATCGTATCAGTGCCACACGTGGATTACATCTAGTGAGATTGACAAGAGTCTCGCAGTCGAATACAGCTAATGCCCCGTGACGCTATACAGTACCATTGATAATGGATCGATAGTTGAACAGGGTACTTACGAGGAGCTTTCAAACGAGCAGGGAGCTTTCGCAGCCTTGATGGTTGAATTCGGAGGCAAAATGAGTCAAGATCAGGCTGAAGAAGCGATCTCCGACGACATAACCGACCTGGATTCCTCGGTACGCCCAGGCCACGAACGAAAAAATACTACTGCGCAATCGAGAGCACAAGCATATGACAAAAGTGCGGCCATACTTGCGGCAGGTACGGGAAAGCTCGAAGGAAGACTGGTTCAACAAGAGAAGCGTAACACCGGGACAATTAAGAGAGACGTCTATAAGCAATACCTCACAGCTGGGAAAGGCTGGCTGACCATTCCTCTAATCTTGGCGAGCGTGTTGCTTTCACAAGGTAAGTGCTGATCAGGCGGCGGTAGATCTTTGGCTGACCAAGGCCTGATAGGCGGTCAAATTCTTACCGGCCTTTGGCTCACGTATTGGGAAAACGACTCTTTCAATCAGACTTTGGGCTTCTATGTAAGCACCAAATCCATGTAAGGCTTGTTGGAGAGACTGACTTGTCAGCTGTGCAGATTGGCATGTATGGCATGATCGGGTAAGCAGGCTCTCGTTCTGAATGTACGATGGCTGTCTGACGTTAGCTCGCAGCGCTACTCAAGCTATCTTCCTGTTCGCCATGGGGTTCTTTGTATCTCTCTTCACGTACTTCGCATCTGTCAAGCTTCATGCGCGGAGCATGCGAAAGATTTTCTTTGCTGTGCGTCGGCGCCAGCGTCTCGTACGATTAGACTCCGAGCTAATTCGCCGGACCTTTGTACACACAGCCTATGAGCTTCTTCCATAGCACTCCTACTGGGTGAGTATCTTCTTGGGTAGTGAACCAAGCCGCGCAGCTGACGTCCTCAACAGCCGTCTAATGAATGTCTTTGGCAAGGTGAGCCAGGCAACCCCATGCGTTGACTATCATTTATCTGACTTGGGGAGCCTTAGGATGTTGATGTTTTGGACAGTCTACTGTCGGACTCGCTGCGAATGACAATCATGGTTCTAGGAACCGTCTTTGGCTCCGTCATTATCATTGCAGTCTTCTTCCCTTACTTCTTGATTGCCGTCGGCGTGATCCTCTTCGGTACGCTCCTGGCTTGAAGCCGATGGCGCCCTAGCTGATCAGAGCACGTCACATAGGTTATGGCTACTTTTGGGGACTATACCGGCGGTGAGTATGGCTTGCCTTTCCTGTCTAGCTTGGGACAACCTAGATGAGCGTTCGGACATTCCAGTTCTTCGCGTGAACTCAAGCGGATGGACTCGATCCTTCGATCTCTTCTCTATGGTCATTTTAGCGAATCGCTAGCTGGCATGTCAACAATTCGCGCATATGGAGAATCAAGTCGCTTCATGGCGGAGAATGCGAAATATATGGATTTGGAAGATCGGGTATGTGCTCGACCCTTCACGAGTCTCGACTATTTGAGTTGATGTATCTCCTGCAGGCATACTTTATCACCAGTACGTTGTATTCGAGTGGCTGTCCATTTAGAAGAAATGATTGACGTTCCAACTACAGGCGTCAACTCACGATGGCTGGCGATCCGTGTCGATGGACTCGGCGCAATTATGGTGTTGGCGGTCGCCCTCATGGCGGCTAATGGCGTGAATGGGATTTCAGCATCAGAAGTGTGAGTATTCGTTTTGGCGACAAGGTAATCTGCTGCAAATTGCGAAGATCAGTCCAGATTTGGCCGTATCCGACATGTATTCAGATTGCACACTTCAGGTATGGCTAATCGGCAGTTAGCCATACCTGCAGAGTGCGCTCAGGGGAGAGGTCGGATACGGTCTAATTAGACCTGAATCTGCGATCGGCCGCAGATTACTATGCTGGCCGTGTACAGGCATTCATTTGCAAAGACGAAACGAGACTCACACCTTGATCTCAGCGCTTTAACCTTGACATACTGTGTGACAATGCTGCAAAGCTTCGGCATGGTAACGAGGCAAGCCGCTGAGACCGAAAGTAAGCCAGTACGCTCTCTAAACGGCGTCATGCCCTGACTGATAGGCGTATCTTTGTTTTGTCAGATAACAGTGGGTCTAAGCAGGCTAAGCTCATGCGCCCTGCCTACACTAACACGCCTCTTCAGTGAATGCCGTCGAGCGTTTGACATACTACAGCTCCGATAGCTTACCTCAAGAAGCGCCTCATGAGATTCCCTCGAAGAAACCACCACCATCCTGGCCGGAACGAGGCGAAATAAGATTCGACAAGATAGAGATGGCTTATAGACCTGAGCTTCCATTGGTATTGAAGAACATGTGCGTGTGCCGAAAATCTCACGGAGAAGATGCTGGCTGATCAACAATCTCACAGCTCTTTGCACATCAAGCCTTGCGAGAAGGTCGGAATTTGTGGAAGAACCGGATCAGGCAAATCCAGCGTCGTGGCTGCGTATGTCATGTTCTTGCATTCGTCAGCGCCGTGTCAATCTGACGTAAATCTTAGTCTGTTCCGCATGGTTGAGCTGAGGACTGGAAGTATAACGATCGATGGCGTAGACATCTCCAGCATCGGTCTGGCAGACCTTCGGTCTCACATGGTCATATTACCTCAATGTGCCCAATTGTTCTCCGGCACCATAAGGAGCAATCTCGACCCGGTAGGATTCTTAATGGCGTTGCCAGCTGCATACGTTTCTGACCAGCGCTCGATGTATGATCTGCAGTTCTCTCAATACGATGACGCCCAGCTCAACAATGCCTTAAAGCGATCTTACCTGCTCGAGGACCTGGATACCGCTGAACCGAAAAGCCAGCTCAATTTAGACTCTCCCGTCGAAGACGGTGGCGAAAACTTATCAATGGGTCAACAGAGCTTGGTAGCTCTGGCACGTGCCCTCGTCCGTGACTGCAAAATTATCATATTGGACGAAGCCAGCGCTTCACTCGACCTTGAGACAGATTCCAAAATACAAGAAACAATCAGGACTGAATTCCACGACAGGACTCTACTGTGCATTGCTCACCGATTGCGGACGGTCATCGCATACGATCGCATCCTAGTGCTGGAGAGTGGTGAAGTTTTAGAGTTTGACGATCCTATCACCCTGTTCCGCCAAGGCGGCTCGTTCCATGCTATGTGTATGAGGTCATCTATCACTGAGGCTGACATTATTAAAGCGCAAAGCAGTAGAAGTCGCGTGTAGCTATATTTCTAAGTACGTTGGAAGATACTACAAGTGCAATCCCAATTGTATCATGCAAGATTACAGCAAGTAATACAGCGTTATCTATTCAAAAAAATGAAGCAGTGCCTACTAATATACTCTGACTTCGGCACGAGTGGAGCGACCAGCTTGTGCTTCAGTTCCACTGAAGTCTCGCCAGACCAGAATCTCGTAATCGTCTCTCACATTAATCTCCTGTCCTCCCCATGCAATTCTAGCTCCCTGCGTGTTGGGACCCGAGTACCCAGGTATGCGCAGACCTTCGTGCCACGCGCAAGCGATATGGAGCGGCGTACGGCCATCGCGCTCTAAGCCGGCAGGAACAGGAACTGAGAGCAATTGTTAGCATCGAGTCGACATAGTCTAGGTGCGAGCTTACTTTCGCCCTGGGGCAGAACGCCATTCGTGCACCGCACCCATTTGTGCACTTCCTCGTTCTCCAGAAATGTCTCATACTTGTCACTTTCCGTCAAGGTATACTCCTTGCCATCAAGTGCGACCCTGACTGGGTTTTTCAGATTAGGACAGACTTTGCCGGGAAATATTGCGCTTGTTCCCGTTTGGTGATATAATGCGAGATATACTGGGTGCCCGTTCAGGTCACGTGAGCTAGCCAGATGAGGTGGATACCGAGGAGTCTGATTACCACGCAGAAGCTGACGGTCCGTGAAGTTCGCAGTTGAAGGTGGCGGTAGTAAGGGAGCAGGCGATTCAGGCGGAACGTAGGGTGGGTCCGTTGTCATTTCTGTAAACTTATTTTCAAGATCATTGAAGCCTTTCTTCAGGGAGGAGAAGAAGCCTCCGGATGAGGCGGCTTGTTTCTCCTTCTCCTTTTGCACCTGTAACTTTGCCTTTTCTCGTTCTTGTTCAAGTGAAGCAGCAGATTTCGGGGCAGGTGGAGGTGGAGGATCTCGCCTCAACTGCTCATTGTACCACTCCGCTGCATAGCCCTCCACGATATCTTTCGCACAAACAATGCAGGTCCAGTCATCTTTTCTAATCCGGTTTCGCATAGCTCTTCCAGGGGCGCCTTGCCACTTTGCTCTCTTCAGGCCTGGTTCATCACCTCCAACCACGACCGCTGGGGGTGAGGTATCAACTGCATACTGCACGACAGCATGGTAAAAATCGTTCAATGACATGTTCTTGCGGTTCTTCAGCCAATGATCAAAGGAGCGAACTCGCTCTCGGTCTTCTCCAAAAAGTTGCGGCATGAAAGAACCTATACTGTCTGGATCGCTACCTGCTCCAAACAAGTCTTTCAGGCCGAACGCGCTAGCGAGCAAGCCTTGTCGAGGTGGCATCTCGTACTCGTCTAGACGTTTGAACTCTCGTGCGTGGCGTTCTGTAGTTGAAAACAGGAGTCAGAATTAGACGAGGTCATTGAGGTGTGATGATCTGGTCTTACGCTTAATAGGGCCACAGTATCCAAGCACGTTCTGGCAAAAGCGTTCAGAACAGACTGCACAGACATCTTGTGGATATTGCCTTCTGTCACGCTTCGGCATCAGATTAGGCCGTTTGCAATTGAAGCACATGCAGTGAGCGATGGGAAACTGTTCTTCTACTGGTATCTGACCTCCCTCGACGGATCGACGCGGTATGGGAGTATCTCCTCCAGCAGAGTGACCCGTGACTAGAATCATTCTAGGATCGGGAATCGGGGCAGCACAGCGATATCGGAAAGGGTTGTTTGGTTCACACGTTGGGCAGGGGAAGTAGAAGCGAAGTAGGAGGTTGAGCTCATCAACTGGATTTATCATGACCGTGGGGCGCATAGCTATCCCGAAGGGTGTGAGGGTCGGCCGTGCAGTGAAAGGGCTAGCGGTGCCAAAAGCATTCGTCATGAGACCTTGATTGAGTTGCTGTTGGGCCGCTGTATTGGTTGTCCCATATCCTGGCATGTCAGCTTGCATGTGTCCTGCTACTGCGTTCGCTTGGTTACGAGTAGCCGCTCGCCCGGAGACAAGATCGATAGTAGATCCAGGAGTGTATATACGCCTCATCTCGGCTTTCTCTTCTTCTGTTCTGTCCTGACTCGGATCCATGCGTATTAGGACATCTCGAAGCGAGTTGTGCTGGTGCGAGTCTTTGGTTGCACGTGCTGGAGACCGACATGTGGGACACTCGGGTTCGCCTGGGTGAGCTGCGACCCATCTCGCCAGGCAGGAGCCACAGAATGTATGCAGACAGTCGAGGACTGCGAGCGGTGATGAGCAGATTAGGTTTTCTGATTTGGAAGGACTGGCCAGCACGTCATGCGGGAAAGCCTTGGCTCACCTGATACGGGCTGATAGACCGTCTCCCGACATATGGCTGGTAAGAGATATTGTCAGCATGCGCAATAGGAGAAAAAGTCATGGACCGGAACCTACAGCACTCCAGCTGCTCTGCGAGCGCTTTCGCCAAATCTTCCTTGACATCTGGATTCGTGGATAGGGTGGCGGCTGCAAGAGCAGCGGTGGCTGAGTCGACCTGTACGCCGGTCGAGTTCTCTATGGACTGTGCAACCGAAGCAGTCTGCTCTTGAGATGGCTGTACGACGGGTGCAGTGGATGCCTCGGGAAACAAGCTGGTATCTGGTGCTGGTTCGCTCTGCGGGATCTGCTGCCCGCTCGCTCTTGCCTGAGCTGCCGCAGCTGCCTTTTCAGCACGCTGCCGGGGGGATAGCTGCTGGACAGGTCCCTCAGCTTCGTCTTGTTCGTCCGGAGTACTCGACCAGGGTGGACTGTTGCTTGCTGACATGGCTACGTCAACAGCAATGATGTGAAGCTGGTCAAGCTGTACGGCATGTGGTGTTCAATGACCAGCGTCACGCCTGCACGCTGACAAGACCGGCAAGCCGATACCGGGGCTCCGAATGCTCTACTTGCAGTGGGAGCCTCCGCAAGAACCAATAAAGCTGTACACTATACCACAACCACAGCTCAGACCGCGGCGTCTCCCTACTACGACATCTTATAATCACATGCATTGTCGAGAGTGGCGACGTCTCGATCAGGTTAATCGTGGATTCGCCATATCTAGTATAGAATGGAGCGCTTCCCTCTTTGACGTTCACGAGGCACCCCAAACAATATTATTGATCATTGCTGCTACTGAAGATGCCCTACAAATCTATCAAGTGAGCTCGACGCCTCGACTAGGCTTCTGAAGCTTTACAGCTGATCATGTGCTTTTGTCGATCTCCGCCTCATTCCTGCTTGATGTGTCACAATCCTGCCAAACCGTCCTGCTTGACTACATGCATTCGCAAATGACAAAATCTCACTTACTAACAATCGCCGAACTTCCTTGCTCGTTTGTGTGGACTCCCACAGACTAAATGATGGCCGGAAGGTCCCAGGGATCGGCTTCGGTACGGGAAGGGTATGCCTCTTTCTCCTACCTGTCCCGTTATCTGATATTGTCGAGTATGTATATTGATGTACTAAAGGTACTTGGAAGATTCCTCAAGACTCTACCGTTGACAACGTAGACCTCGCCATCGAACTTGGTTTCAACCATATTGATACCGCTCAGATTTACGGTGAGTTGGCTCATCGATAGCGACACCTCCTTTACTTTATCTAATGAAGAACGCAATATTCGTTTCCAATGGCGACCGGGAATGCAGGCAATGAGGAGCAGGTTGGAAAAGCTCTCAAGGAGTCCGGACTGAAGAGAGATGATATCTGGGTTACGGTAGGCTGCCAGCATCAATCCTGGCCTTCTTCCAGATGATTAACTAGATGTTTTCTTTCGATAGACTAAGTGGTCCGGACGACCTTGGGGTGATGGCGGTTCCATCGGCCCAAAAGACAGCATGGCTCAGTCTCTGAGCAAGCTCAACCTTAAAGCAGTGGACTTGTACTTGGTCAGTAGCCAGGAGTCTCTCGAAACCCGAATTTGAGAACATTGATGTCAAATGCTCAACGACAGGTACATACTCCCCGACTCGTCACTGGCCGAATTCGCGAAGGCTGGAATGAGATTATCGAGCTTCATAAGAAAGGTTACGCTCGCAGCATTGGAGTATCCAATTATACGCTCGACGACATGAAGGAGCTCATTGAAGGTGGAGAGAAGGCTCCTGCCGTTCTTCCCACTGTCAACCAGATCGAATTGCACCCATATGTCTGGGGAGCTTACCGAGCCAATGTCGAGTACTGCCAATCGAAGGTGCGCAGATGACCTGCCTGATCATAAGTCCTAGACAGGGCTGATATACTTTCTCCCGCAACAGGGTGTCGCGATTGAGGCCTACTCACCCCTCAAGCCGCTCACCACCTACCCAGGTGGGCCAGTAGACAAGCCAGTCAACGCCATCGCAAAGCGTCTTGGAGTTAAGCCGGAACAAGTCCTGCTTGCATGGGTTAGGAGCAAGGGTGCCATCATTCTCACGACATCCACAAAGAAGGAGCGTCTCCAGGCATACCTTGACGCTGGCGACGTCGAACTAACCGAGGACGATACACGAGCTATCGAATTGGCGGGCTATAAAGGACCACCAAGCCAGCTCACTTCACCCCGATTCTGGTTCAGAATTCTAACCGGTGTCGCAGCTCAGTTGGGTGCATATGCCATGTTGAAAATGTTGGTGGATGGAAAGTAGATGCTGTTCGGCTCTTTTAGTATTGGCTGCGTTCATAGATATCCTAGCACCAGACTGCTCCAGTAGCTACATCTGCAATGCAGCTCAATACGCCGGGTTTGCACAACAATGAAAGCTTGTAGTCCACATTTCGAGCGTCTTCTGCAAAAAGCCCGATCACCTCGAGCGAGCTCTTGACGCTGGTGCACAAGGCTTAACTTCCAATCACATCCTCTGTTCTAGCAAGCATGTCGTTCCTATCATCAGCTATCAAGGGCAAAGGCATTCAGACAGCCTTCTGCTCGCTCTGCTCGGCTCCCTCCGGTCCATTTCGAGCGCTCTCCAACACGGCTCGTAGAGAAATCACAGATGAAGAACTGAGATCAAACAGAAGTGTAGGACAAGCGAGACTACAAGCGCAAGCACAAGAACGGTCACAGTTTAAGCAGAAGATGCTTGTTAAATTGGAAGAGGTATCGAGGGAGGTCCAGAATCAGGGCATAGCCAGCCATAGTATCATGGCTCAGAGGCAGGGTGAGTTGGGATGCGACAGCCAGACTAGCATGTGACGGCAGGCGAGAGAGATGCATTGACAGAGGTATGAGATTGACTTGAGCTACTCTTCCCCCCCAATGCAGAGTCCCTGGATCAACCTCGACGACAGGATCTCCCTGATGGCAAGGTGAGTTTTGCTACTGGATAGCTGCAATGGATGCAAATTGCTGAACGCTACGTTGGACCATCAGATCCTGCACCCTGGAGACTTTCGCAAGGAGCGCATGTTCCCTGAGCCAGTGATGCGAAGATCAACATCAATGGATGCACTGGGACCTAATCGCAAGAAGGCGCGCAAGACCGACTACTTCCTGAATGTCCCAACAGCAGATGGCAAAGGCATCAACCCATTGAATGAATATCTCAATCCAGAACTGCTGTCACACTTTGTCACGAACATGGGAAAGATAATGGGTCGCTCGCAGACGCAACTGACATGGAAGAATCAGAGAAGACTGGGCAAAGCTGTCCGCAGAGCTCGAGCGATGGGATTGATGCCTTATTTCGGAGACTGGTCAGGAAAAGCGGTGAAGGAAGCGAAGTTCAGGAAGTGGGGAGCGCCAGTGACTGGCAGGCAGTCGTAACAGTAGCTGGACTGAATGCATGAAGTGTAACAATGACCAGTCTGGATTCTGGTTGTTTCTCTATATCCTTTCCTTGGGGATTACACGATAGACAAGCCGAGGTTGCTAGATGTGGAACCATGTCAAACGTTGTCCGGAAACTACGTATAGATCTAACTCTCATGATCATCGTGGGCTTGCGGTGCAATGCAAATCTGGTGGTGTTCTGGAATGATGATGCATGCCACAAGGCAGGGTGCTGTGGGAAACGAACGACAGAAAGAAAGCAGCGTGAAAGTGAAGGTCTTTGCTGGAGGACAATTGCCGGCCGCAACGATCTCAAGAACCATACCATACATCAGCACAGAGCAGTGCATTCGTACGATACATAGCGGCCACTCGCACCTCGCTTTCCCAGCTTGGAATCGGACTCCAGGTTATCCATCCGCAATCTTGCTTTACGCGTGCCACAGCCACAGACAGGCAAGAAGCATCGAGCAAGAGCGTCAGAACGCACAGCATCAGAGTGGAGCATTCGCCATGTCCGGATGAGTATGTGCAGTAGCTTGCCCACCACTTCGAACCACTCGGCCCTGTCTGCTTGGATGTAGCAATGTTCCCGACACCTCTTGGTCTCGCCTTCATACTCGTGACAGTCGCAGGCAGTTTTGAGGGCATCAAGGCTCAATTGCTGTCTGCAGAATTCACGCAGTGCTTGGAGTCAGCAGCACAGGCTCCCGATGAACAGAAGCTCAACATCAACAGAGTTTATGCCCAGCTTGACACGGGCAGAGAAGCCGGAGGCAGTGATGGCGACAATGCGGATCATCAGGCATTGCTGCGTCTAGTAGCACTAGGAGAGACTGGCGTTCAGTCCGAGGGCTTCAGCAACACTACCAACTACTTAGGTGGGGGTCCCTGCTTACTTCTTCGGCTTGCATGGTTGCACCATCAAACTGACACCTGCTTTTTGCGCTCCGCAAAATCACAGCCACATTGGTAGTGGAGACCTCGATCTTATCGTTTGTGCCGCACTCGAATCAGACTTCCCTCTGCTCAAGCATTATCACCGCTGCAGAACTCATTGACGGCAACAGCAATATCACCGCGGCCCAGTATCCCGATCCTGGCGGCTGTCCATACGGTCCTGGACCCATACTTATCGGCTACAAGGTCCCTCTTGGCGATATTGGGCTACAGGATTATTATCCTCTTTCCACACTGTCTACCCGCTTGAGAATTCTGGATACATCCGTGCCGCCGCTCCAACTCGCATGCATCGATGTGCACACTACGCCGTACTATGCCGAGTCTACCCCCCCCACTGGGAGAGATAAGAGCGTCTCGATCTACAACGCTATCCTTTGGGTTACTGCTGCGACGTTCATTGCCTATGTCGTCATAAACTTGATAGCAAGGGTCTATGCTGCTGTCACTTTCACTCGGGAAGAGCGAGAGGCAGCCTTGGCATCGTCTCTCACTATCAAGCTAAATGATCCGACGAAGACAGAGCGCCTCAGGGAGATCCTGCTTGAAACGGCGGTCGGAAGGAGTGTCATTCGATCTAGGAGTTTGACGCGCTTCGTTACACCTGGTATTGGGGATGTTCTTGGCCTGTTTCAATGGATAGCCATGGTTGGCATGTGCAGCGTAGTCTGGCAGGGTTTTGCGTATTCCATCTTCGCCACAATGGCTTGGAGCATGCTCGCATTCAGTATGTTTCGCCTTATGATTACTGCCGGCCCAGCTCCGCTGTATTCATGTCTGACGCTTCTTGTTGCGAATCACAGATACAACCCTCGTCTCGCCTGCCTCGCAGCACGCAGACCCGGCCTATTCAGCAGCATGGTACCCACCTCGTGGCTTCCGCTACAATTCGGACACTCTATTCGATACGCCGAGTTCTCCCTTCTACTTTTCAGCACTGCAGACTCACAGCAATCTGCTCAACATTCCTGCTACTGGGCAGTATAACACCACAAATGCGACCAGTGCAGCGATATATCCTTCTCAAGCTGAGGTTCATGGGATAGCTTCTTTCTCTGCTATGATCGGCCTAAGACCTCAAGATATGTTTCCGAATTGCCTCACTTTCTTTTCTATCCTGCTTGCTGGTGTCCTGCTCGCTTCTCTGATACCTGCTGCAATCGTCTATGCCTTGCAACTATCTGGGAAGAAGTCGCCTTCAAGAACAATGGCGGGAAAGAACCAGAGTGGCCGAACGTCATTGGATTCGGCGAGTTGTCAAGAACCTGGGTCCTCAAACTATGAGCTTTCACGTACTCGCTTGCAGTCGTTAACTGGTCGAAGCGAGAATGAAAGTGCAACGTCCCCGTCTCCGTACGGCAAGGAACAGCCTTTGCCGAATCATACAAGTTACGGAAGCCATGGCGAACGTATCTCTTCAGGCAACCACAAATACATGCAGGCTCCCACGACACCGGGCATCGGAGCTCATGTGGAGGGGTATATAGCACCGCACGAGCATCATCCGCTCCGTCCAGCCGGACAAAGAGCTGGTATCGTCCGGTGGTGGGCAGGCGATAAGGCAGATCGAACACCAGCAGAAGAAGCAGATCGCGGGTCTACCAACGAATCGAGCCTCGCTGTAGCTTCCTATTACTCTGCTCGAGCATGGCTAGCATTCTGCCAAGGCCTTGTGGTCCGCTTGATATGCTTCTTCCACCTACCTATAACTATACTATCCGTTTACCAACTCGCACATGCATCCTCAACTACGTCGGTCATCTCCGTCGTTTTCTCTGCACTGATATTCTGCATCATCTCCCTTGGCGTACCGAGCTTTCTCGTGTTCAGGATCAGACGCACGCTCACGAGATACTTGCAAGACGACACAAATACCCTTCTTGCGTTTGGGCCGGTCTACAATACCTATGCGCAAGATAGCTATAATTTTGCGGCAGTAAGGTTTACTGCCAACCTCATCGAAGGCTGTGTGGTCGGAGGTGCGCAGAACCGCGGCACCGTGCAAGTGTCGGTCATTTTGGCAGTCGAGATTGTCGAGACTCTGGTCACAGTGAGTGGACGCAATATGGACTAAAGTCCCCATGCTGACTTTGTCACCATTGTGATCTTAGTCTATCTGGCTACCATGGAGCGACGGTGCAGCACAAGGGCCTCTACAGTTCATCTTGAGCGTCTCGCGTATCATTATCGCCGTTCTGCTCATCGTCATCGCACCGGCTGTCAACCTTAGCTTCACTGCTCGAGGGTGGATTGCCTATGTCATAATCCTGATGGCGGCATTGATGGTATTGATGTTACTCGCTATACTACTCGTCAAAATTGCCGAGCTGGTCTTCCGCCTGATCGCCAAAGTCGATTTCGATGAAAGCCGCAATATGCAGCATACCGGTCTAATGGGAGCATTGCGTAAGAAGGAAATTATCGGAGCAAGGCAATCGCGCCGGAGGGGAAAGAAAGGCCGCTCAAATTGCAAGAGTAAGAGCGGAAATGGGTCTAGCCCCACTCGCACAGCATCACAAGCTTTTGGTGCCCCATCGCGCCTGTCGCAAGCTCCTTTTGCAGATCAATACGGCTCTGAAACTGGATACTTGAATCCATCCAATCGAACAGCCAGACCTTCCTATGGAGTCGAAGGTGAAGACGAGAACGACCTCATAATGTCAGCTTTTGCATCCCGGCCGCAAAGTACAGCATATGGGTCAGGGTTCTACGGCGCTGGGTATGTACCTCCCGGAAGCTATGCCGCGCCTCAGCCTCAAGCGCCCAGCGACTTCCAAGTGGTGCGTGGTGGACGAGCTACAGATAGCTCACCCTATACTATGACGCGAAAGCTGCCACCTGGAGCCGCTCCTCCTGCGATGCCTCCTCGCCAGCATTTCATTACGACTCTCGATGCAAGCGGTCTGGGCCCAGATCCTGCTGTACGCCCGCCCGTGCAACGTGCGCGCGCCTCTTCACAGTCAGCCCTTGTCGAAGAATTACCACCATCTCCTAGATCGCCAACATGGCAGCGCCGTCTTTCCGCGATCGAACCATCAAACAGCCAGAGTGCCGGCAGATTCGACAGACGTCGATCCGCGCCTTCTCCTTTATCTCCAAGCACCTTCCCGTCCGGTGCTCCCATCTCCTCCACAGCTACGAGGCTGACCATGCCGCGTGAGCTCGCTGTTTGCCAGCCACCGAATTGGAGGCGCGAATCTTCGACGGGCAGTGGCTTCTTCTCAAGTCTGTTCCGTGGTCCGACAAAGAGCGACGAAAACGAAGATGCATGGTCGGATTCGGATGATTCAAACGATGGGCAGCAGCGTGCTAACGCTCTCAGGCGTCGATGGCTCTTTGGCAGAGGAAAAGGCAAAGCTACAACTGCAGAAGCTGGCGTTCGCGAAGAAGCAGAACGCTACGACGAGGACCCAGACTGGGAGGAAGCTCTCATGGAAGACGATGCCGAGGGTGATCATGAAGACGCAAGCGATCCAGCACCAGGAAAAAGCTTTCATGTTATTCGCAAGCCAATGCCTGGCGTGCGACAATCAGTTGAGTGACATTACGATTCACGCCTCTTCATTTCTGTGTATCCAATAGGTTGGGCTTCTCAGCAGTTAGTGCCTTCTAATACTCAATCCGGTACACAGTTGGTTGGACCATCTAATACTCCATACATATTTGTATCTCATACATATCTGCAATGTTTAATACCGACCAATAGTGGCGCTCACCTGCGCGGCGTGGCAACTGATGTTCCACGAAGACGAATGCAAGCTGTACGACTATCGACCCCGTAGTACCTTTCTGCGTAGGCGCACAGTTGGTCGGTCCTTTCTGTTATGTCTGCTCTTGCTGACACGAAAAGCAAGAGGTCTTCTTCCTTGATTCTGTCGTTGCTTGATCTTCGCTGAGCGTCCAGAGCAAGTCTGGGAGCCACTAAAAAAAGGCCTCGTTACCACGTTGTCGAGAGCTTGCTGTGCAGTAACTGGAGTATGTCTTTCTGCTGTTGTCCGGTCTTTGCCCTTCGTCTGCTCAGCATCTCGAGACGGTGCTGCCATCGGTGCTAGATCAGAAAGACACCTTGACGGATTCGGATATCCTCCTCGAATGTATAAGATGGGAAGCTCCAGGGCCGCACGAGATGTTGTTCCAGAGAGAGACAGGAAGCCAGCAGGCCAAGTCATATCCAGCCAATGCTTACGGTATCGTGTTTAGGTCAGCAAGCCGCCGCAAATATCTCGACGACACACCGCCGCTTTGCGAATCGTCCACCAGCGCTATGGATGCTGGCAACTGCTCATGGCATTCGACCAGCCAGCGGACGATGAACAGTGGCTGCGTCGCCAACAAGCTCTTGCCGCTGTCAGATCCCTGTGTTCGGTTCTCTCTTTCTCCGTGCCTAAGAAACTGGAGCTTTCGAGAGGTGACGAATTAGGTTGGCTAAATACCCAGGACGCGCTTGTAGACTGTGGAAATTGAGTCTGATATCTGCACCACTGGAAGGGTCCAACGGTCTAGGAGATGCTGGTCGGCGCGGAGCATTGACACTCGACGCCGCTTTACCGCGTGCGATCTCGCGCGCTAGGGTTGATTGCTGTCCTGCAGGGAAGCACTGCATCAGTGCCACGTACAGGGAGCAAGTCCCAATTGGCAGCCGTGCAATGCTTACCATCCTGCTTTCGCTACTCAAGGTTTGTACGTTCTGATGTTTCGGACATGCCTTCGTGTTCTGTCAGACGCGATGGCAGTGGTGACCATGTAATAGAGCCAGAAAGGCGACAAAGCAGCGAAAAAGGATGTACTCACTGCCTTTCGAGATGTAGTAAGAGCTAAATAGCAGCTGCACTTCATCGTGATGCTTCAATATCACCCTGCGCACGCTACAACGTGCAGCACAAAGGGGCCGGGCCCCAGCTTCCCTTTGGACGGTGGCTGTCCCTGATCAAAGACGTCACGTCGAACAAAAAGACTTCACAGCGAATGTGTGAGACTGGTTTTCAGTTTGAGAGCAGCTTCGAACCCGCGACCTCTGCGCGGCAAAAACGTATGGGCGTCCCTCATATACCGCAGGCGGACCATGAGTATTAGAGTAGCCAAGCATGCACTTTAATGGGGCTTGAGGCCAGGCAGAAGATCTCGCAATTTTGTAATGCTTAGAGATAACCGCAACGCAATGTGCGAAGCTCTGCGTAGGTTACGGACGGACTTGGCGTGTGTTGAGGAAGAGAGCGAAGTAGTCTATTAACCGCTTCTGTAATTTGCAATACAGATGTTAAATCCAAAAAAAAATCTTCTGCATGCTGTTTCTATGCTCAAATGGGAATAGTTGGGTAGCTGCGACACACGAACAAGCCAGCCATAAGCACAATCATTGGTCGAACGATTTCACACGGAATTCAGAGTGTTGAACTGCCTATCTCCCTCGCCAATCAGTCCTAGCTACACAGCTCAGTCGGCCAGCCTGATAGCTTCGATTGTGGAAATGCTTTAAGCAGGAAAGCAGACCATAACCATCGCGCAGAAGGAATCGCACCCTTTCAGCACTGGATAGCGTGCTCTGCCGTGCAGAAATGCCCTAGTCAGTCAGTAGCTCTTCGCCGGCGATGGTGCACCCAGACAATGCCGCCAGCCTGTTTTCTCTGTCCGTGGCCAGTCTCTGGCTTGAGATCTATGCCAGAAAGGACTTGCGAAAAGCATTGCAGATGTATTGTTGCAATGAAGTAGATGCTTCAATAATACATTCAGTGTGCTTTCTATGCAGAAGGTTGCATTTCAGACGCTCCAGTCCAGCTTCTTCCATCGTAGTCGCGCCAGCCTAGCATGTGATAAGTCTATGATATGTTTCTCAGCCGCAAGCAGGGAAAGTCGCATTTATATTCAGCAGACGTGTGTAAACTTGAGTAAGGTCACGGATCCAGCGGGCCTGTCATACGTATCTTCCTTCTTCCAGTTCCATGCGTTCCAGTCGGGCTCCCGCAAAGGCAGGCTGTTCAAGCTGGCAGATCGGCTCTTGTCTCCTTGCCTCCAACACGACATATACATGCGCCTGAAGAGCAACAGAGCCATAATCATGGAGCTCACTGAGACAGGGCGACGCCCGGCACCGATTTGCGCAACCGCTGCTGCCTTCGCTGGTGTTCACTGCAATGGTTCAACTTCACAAGGCTCATGACGTCGGAATCGGGAGTGCAAGTCGTGCAGCGTTGACAACAGCAGCAGGATCAGTATCGGGGTGACAGACTGCTAGGCGCATACGTGACCTACTACCGCGTGTCACGTAGACTGAAATGCGGGGATGGGCTGCTTAGCTTCAGTACCGAGATCGTCATGGCTCACTACAGAAGGCTACAAGATACGGAGGATACTATTTGAGCCACCGACGCGACCCATGCAGCACTCCACTCAGCCCTCATCTGCTCTTATCTAACTGAGACTGGCTAGCTGACTGCTTCATTTGAGCTCCCTGCCCAACAAGCTCAACATCGTCGTCAAGATCGGGTGATCGTGCTCGCAGATGGTACACGCATGCTTAGAGAGCTGTCAAGAGGCTAGCTGCATGCATCAGCGCTATAGAAAGAATGTAACGATCGTCGAGAGCCAATGGAGCAGCCTGGCGCTGAACTGGAGCTGGAGGTTGAGGTCCGTCAGGAAGCTCACAAGAATGCACAGTCAGCTTCAGGAGTCTTGCTGTTCCGCAGCCACAGCTTCATTCGACACTCATGGCCTGGTATCTCAGTCATCGCCTTCCAAGCCAGAAATGGTGGAGCGAGGTGTCAACTCCACGTTCGTCTCGCCTGCTGATTCACAAAGCTATCGAGACAACTTTCCTCCGAGCAGTGTCGTAGTCACGGTAAATGGTATGATCGCCTCGCCAATTGTGCCATCAAATGCGCTCCTAAAGGGCGCATTGAGTGCATAGCTGTCGCAATCTTATGCGCGCCGCAACTATCCGCAGTGGTAGACCAGATACAATGAGTTATCAGCGGTATAACTCCAGTGCTAGATCAAGGCGTGTTACCGAGTTCACATGCGGATGCAGTTGTGCAGGTTTCATCTTGTCATCTGGCCTAGATACGGGGCCTTCCATGCAAGCCCTGGTCCTGTTCACCGGTGGTGAGGGCACGTTCATGGCGTGGTGGGGCAACCTGAGATTGGATACCGAACATTGCAGGCAATAGCCATTGCTCCTCTAATAACGATACATCTTCGGTAAAAAGCCTACGGATCGAATGAGCTGCCTCGCCTTGAGCTCGGGCAGCTAGAACTGCGGTGACTAGACTCAGGCTTGGTTGTTACAGGCGTCAACGAGTTTGAGAATGGCGCAATTGCTTGGCTCACCGCTTCCGTCGCTGGGCTCTCCCAGGCTGTTCTCTGCATAGGCATCTTGCTGCTTCCTCCACTCTCTCCTTGACTTGTTTACAGGCTCTGCGGATCCTTCGATGTGGGTTTACAATTGAGACGGTTCTGATCCAAGAAGTTGCTCGGTAGAGTTTAGTGCTACACGATTGAGAAAAGCCTCCTATATACACAACAACACGAACACCAGCAATCATCGTGTCAGACTAGCCTCTCCGGCTTGATCTGCCTGTACTTCCTTCTCGCGCTTGCTGGGCTGCCATCATCATGTGCTGCTGCTGCGCTTGCAATTGTTGATAAGGTCCACTTGCGACGCTGCCCAGTACCCTGCCGCCTTGAAAGCCTTGAAAGTTGATGTTGCCCTTGCCCATGCCTTGTCCGACAGCCTGGTTGCCTGTTTGACCGAGCATTTTCGGACGACATTCAGGACAATACCATTTCTGATCATCGTCTGGCTGTTTTGTGACCCGCACACAAGCCCAATGGAACCATTCGTACTTGCAATCTGGGTTATCGCACGCAATCATCTGGTGCGGTGCGAAAATAGTTTCATTAGTCCTGGCTTTCGGAAGAAAGGTGATGGAGAATAGACTTACATTGCCATACGATACGCGATGGCAGAAGCAGTATAATGTTGGATCATCAGCGTTGGTTTCGTCAACTTCTTGTGCCCAGTCTGCCTCGCCTTCTGCATCGGCTTCGGCTTCCTCTTCCTCCTCTTCTTCCTCTTCCTGCTTCTTGCCATGTTTACGAGCTGCAGCGCCAGCCTTGTTCTGTCCTCCTTTGTTACTTCCGCTTGGAGTACCAGCCCGCGATGCGATCTTTTGATTGCCAGGTCGCTTGACCTGCTGGGATGCAGGGAACGACAGGACACTCTTATCGTCTTCTCCTTCAGCGTCTTCTTCTTCGCCTTCTGCATCAACATCTTCGCTTGCTTCGGCGTGTCCTGACGCATCATCTGCTGCAGACTCATCGTCCGTTTCGACAATCCGCTTCTTCTTCTTATTGCGACCCGCCAGATTGGCTTGCAGCGGTCTCGAACGCTTATTGGAGCCACCTTGGATATTGCCAGCAAGCCCGTGCGATCCAGGCGGCATATGAGCTGCGGCCGTTGTAGGCAAGATTACAGTATGAGGTCCAGCACCGGTCGCGGAAAAGGACGAGGACAAGCGGCTCGGCCGATGAGGTCTTGATGCGTCTCGTGCTGCCTGGGAGCCTCCGGCCATGTTCGGCACTCCCCCTTGCAGCTGGAATTGAGCTTGGGGAAATTGTCCTTGTTGACCTTGGAACTGCTGCGCTAGTTGCTGTTGCTGCTGTACAGACATGGCGTTGGCATTATATTGACCCATATTTGCATACATGGCGCTGTTCATGCCAGCTTGCATGGTCTGGTAAGTATTGTTTTGCAGATTGGTACCTTGGAATGGATTGCTGTTCGCAGCATACGGATTATTTGGAAAGTTCTGCATCGACGCTGATGGTATACCGGGTGAAGGCATACCGCCCATAGATGTGTTGATAGGGGACATCTTGTTTCCAGGCAGGCCAGCGCCAGACAGGCGTTTCTTGTTGCTTGAGGAGCTGAAATCTAGTGCCGGCATGGCTGCGTTGGCGGCAGCGACCTGCGCCTGAGCAGCAGCTTGGACGGCAGCTTCAGCTTCTCCAAGCTGATAGCCCATATCTTTGAGACGCTGAAAGTCACCGTCGAGCTCCGCTACATACTTCTCGAGCAGACTGCAAGCCCGTTCTGCAAGGGCGAGTTTCTCATCTGAGAGTTTGGCCATCTTTGCCTGGTCGGCGCGCATCTTGGGCAGCAAAGGCGCCTCCTTTGGATTGACGTTGAGCAGGCCATGCTGCTTTATGTGTTTCTGTATCAGTGCATCTCGCTGCAGGTTGCGCAGGCGTGCTTCTGCGATGGGTGAGTCAGCGTGGGTGGTGCATGCGTTGCAGCGGGTTGGTGAGTGCGCAGATGGTCGATAGCGGATTCCACGGGAACAGCGAGCAAAGCAGACATCAGCGTGCATCCTCTGGTGCATGTGAACGTGGTGGTAAACCCTCCAGCGCCTGCCTCCGACAGCCTGGCCGGTGTCCCGTCCACGCCATCTGACCAGCTCCAACTCACCTTGAACGTTTTCGTCCTTCCAGCCTATTTCCTCGAGGATGAAGGCCACCTCGGCAGGCAAGTTGTCTATCTGGTATATGAACTCGCTGAGCAGTGCAGCTGCATCCTCCTGGGACATCTGTCTGCGGCTCTGCTGCTGTTGGGCGACTGTGGCCTTTGAACGGCTGTTGCTGCTCTCGGAGCCCTGTGTCGGCGCTGGCTTTGGCGAGGTGTTGGTAGGATGAAGCAGAGAAGTGCAAGGCGCACGAGAGCCGGCTGCACAGCTAGATAGGCAGGCAATGGATAGCCTGGACTGGCAATGCTGGCAACTCTTGCCGTCGTATGTCCTTGTAACCGCTGCTTGAGCAGCACCAGCAACCGCGACAGCTCGATTGCCGCATCAGGCTTGACGGAGCTCCATACACACATACTGGATACATCGACACAATGAGCGCGACAATGGAGCGACTACGCAAGCGCTACGATGATCTGATACAGCGCTACTATAGACTGTCCACCAAGGGAAAAGCCGCCATCTGGGCATTTGTGTGCTTGCAATGGGTACTGCTCATTGTCTTCATCGTAGTCACGCCAAAGCGGATATTCGGGGGTCAGCGGATCATACTAGACTCCATTTTGAAAGGCGCATTAGATCTGAATCCTATTTTCCCACATCACTGCAGGCCTTGCTGCATGGGCGAACAATCTGCGCGAGACAGACGGCGGTTTCCTCCTGGTCAGTGGCGACATTCCAAGAACAGCTGCTGCGGCTGCTTGGGCTTTCGTAGTAGGCTCGAGATATGAAGCAAGCACGAGGCTGAATGTGGTCCTTCTGTTTGAACAGCTCATGGGACTCATCACCTTGACCAGCTTTCCCCCGTTGTTCGGGTGAGCTTGCTCTAACATTGCCTCGGCCGTTGATACTGGCTGACTGGAATTACCGCTGGAATCCATCAGCTTCTCAACCGCATGTACGCTATGCGGTTTTGCTTATGGCCTCACCAAAGGTTTCTTCGTTGCCTTTACCGGCATGATCCTAGGAGCTATGTGCAGTTTCATGTAAGTTTGTTGACAAATAGGATGTGTTCCCAAGCTGACGTTCACCTAAATGCAGGTTTGCCCGGCTCTTCTTCAGCCAGTATGCACATAGAATGCTTGAGCATTCCAGCTTCTTCAAGGCCTTTGGGACAGCTATTGTGAGCGTCACTTTCATTTATCTAGCCTACCCTTTTAGTGACGGTGTATGCCCATTGCGCAGACACATCGAGGCGTACCTTTGCTTTGCTTGCTGCGACTCACTCCCGTACCGTGGGCATATGCGAACTTTTCACTGGCGACATTCAAGGAGATATCCCCCTTCGATTTCCTGATTGCAACATGCGCCTACTCGCCCAAACTTCTCCTGCATGTATACATCGGCACGCGTCTGTATCTATTCAGCGATCCGGATCATCTGAACGAGATGGATGGTACCACAAAATGGCTCAACAGCTTGAGTATAGCTGTTTCATTACTGTTAGGCATAGGGGTTGGCAGCTATGCGTACAGATTGATGGCGGGCTATGCTGCAAGAGGGCATGTCACGCTAGCGGATGCGGAGGACCTCGACCGATTCTTGGAAGAAGAGGAGGAATTCGAACGTCAGGAGGAAGCACAGGTTCAGAGCTCAGATCCCCCGAGTACACGGGACCGAAGCCATTCGCATAGCTCGCTGTCATCGGATGACGAAGGGCACATACAGCTGTACCGTTCGACCCGCTCTCCAGAGTAACGGAGCTATGACCCAAAGCACAAGCTAGATGTACGATTTACCTGTATAGCAGCAATGTATCACTAAAGCGCAAGTACGTCTAACATTTGCACTTACACCGCTGTGATGGAGCCGATGGCCCGGCTTGACGCCGAAGTGACAAGCCAAAGCATGGGGCGATCGGCGATCGACGCACTCGGGTCCTGCGTAGTGCTGCACGATATCTTTCGGACCACAGTTTCGCTACACTCTGACACCACGCCAGACTCTACGTGGAGCTTATAATCAATGCGAAAGACGCCTCAGATGCTGCTATAGCCATCTCCCCGGCAGCCATGAGCACAGGCGAGACCTCACCGCTGCTGCATACTCCGACGGCAGTATCCAAGCGTCATCGACTTGCGCCTCCAACAATCCATTTTCCCGGACATGGCGAGGCCTCAGGGTTCGAGAGACAGGAGAGCTATGGCTTTTCGAATGGCTCTCTCGAGGGTTCTGCCACCAGTGATGCTACGCTGGTGAATGGCGATGATCGTCGAGAAACCTTTAAGAGACCCCGCGACCCACGGTTACAGCCAACGAGGGAGGATTCGAAAGTGTATACAAGCTTTCCAATGCCGACAGGTAGTGAGTTGTCGTGGAAACCTTCAGCACTTGAAGGCCCTGTCACAAACTTACCAAGCAATACATTCACTTGTATGCAGCTCCCTGGCGAGAGGCTGGTACGCCGATGGATCAACGAGAATATCCTTTCTTCACGCGTCTCTTTGGAACAAGGTCAGAAGCCAATGATTGGCAAGGCTACTCGCACATACAAGATGAAGAATACGGGAATGGAGAGAGGCAGCCTGGATTACCGAAAGTCTCGAGAGATTGTCTGATCGCCGAGATCAAATGCTACGGAAAGTACATACTGCCGACCTTATTGGTGTTCGTCGTCCTTGTCCTGGTCGTAGCTCTTGGAGTCTTCTACCACTTCAAGGACTAGGACTAGAGGGGTCGGCTTTTTTGCGAAGTCATCGTGGCAAGCATCTCAATCATACCTGAGGGACATACCCAGCTTGCACAGGGGACACACCTGGATTTCTTTTAACGATAACAGCCACGACTGGAAGTGGGATTTGCGAATTCATCACGTCGAACATCCTTAATTATGTCGAGGGTTGTAGCTTTAATCAGACAATGCGCGGCAAAGTGTAGCAAGCATGAAGCACCTCTTGTTTTCAGTGCTTCTGTTGTAATCTCTTTTTTGGTATCATTCTCTTGGTAGTTCGAATCGCATGCAACGAGGTAGATGTATGTCAAGGTGCCAGCTCTGTTGCATCACCACATGGTTTATATATCTCACGGAAGTGGTGGCGATCGGGGTTGTGCGCCTTCAAGTCAGGTCAGCACTCTCTCTTGCCTATTCACCTCGAACAAACTCTTGGCAAGATGGGCTGCATTGTCTCCATCACATGAAGATGACTTGAATCGCTGGCTGGCTTGACGGGTGTAGCATATGCTGCTGTGAGAGGGAATCATGCAGGACAGCTCACAAGGTGGTGCAAGCACCCGCAGCAGCGCGGCGCCAGCGCAGCGGCAAGTCCTCTACAGGAAGTACGATCCAGTCAAATCTCGCCGCTTACCACAGCTGTCGACCTTGAGTGGTAGTGGTAATGGAGATGGTCAGCCTCACCCGAACAATGCCGCTCCACCCACCAGAGTGCTGGGCGGACGTCCACGGTCGATTGGGTCATCAGCCGCTATCACTGTGCCTCCGCATAGTCATGATGATGCCGGGGTCCCTCTGGCGGACAGTGCAAGCAAAGGCGGACACGACTACTTCGTCCACCAGCATAGCGACTCTACGGGTCAGTCGTTGGCTCTGCGACAGTGTGAGAGAGCGCGGCTGCAGCAAACCAGACAAGACAGCTATTCCAGTTCAGGTTCAAGCAATGGCAGCTCGTCAAGACATGTCAGCATGGATACGCCGCAGCATGCTGGTATCGTGAACGGCTATACACCGAATGACACGCCTGCCGGCATGTCTGGGCTTGCGACCGGCAACTCGCGCATCAGTCAAAATGCCTTACTCAACGAACAGCAACTGGCTACTGCGTCGATACAAGGCATGTCTAATGGTTCATCTGCAAATCTCCCACGCTCTCAATCTGCTATGACCACGCTGCAACGAGAAGACAGTACATCCTCTCGCCACAGTGGCTTCAAGCAGTTTATACCGCCCTCGGCTTATGCGGCAACTGCTTCGTCGACTGCATCTTCTCCAGGTCAATTACCGTCAGAGGGAGTCTCTCATATCAAACCGAGAATGTCAGCTCACCTGTCCTCTGCGTTCGCGAGGGGACTCAGCAATGTTAATGGCATGCTGGAGGGCAACACGCCAGTCCGCCTCCCGCAGTCGGCAAGCACCGTTGCCTCAGCTGTGTGGAGCAAGCTTCCGCCAGCAGTGCAGCAGCTCAAGAACGAGATCGCGTGGGATTGGGATATTGAGGATCACAGCTCCAGCCAGCGACGTACATCAGATCAAGGCCTGAGCAAGAGTCCGCCTCGAGGACTCAGAAGTCTGTCGACCGGAGCAGTCGAACTAGATCGTGAGCGTAGTCGCGACGAAAAACGGCCTACAAGCAGCACAAGTCACTTCTCAAGCAACGGACCATCACTTACGCAATCGACGAACATGAGCGGTCCATCGGCGCCCAATTTAGCAGACCAAGCTACCCATCCTACATCCTTGCGGCTTGCAGATCAGCTTCGACTAGACTTTGCCAATAAGCAGATCTCTCCTAAATCCTCACGATCGACTGTGTCTTCTCCCGTTCAAAGAGGGAAACAACCCTATCGTCCTGGATATCAACCAAAGAACGGAGTTTGGCGCGATAAAACTGACGAGTTCTTGGATCTTAGATCACGAAGATCTGTCCGGGGAGCAGGCGATAGCAATGTGGTTCTACTCGAGGAACGTCTCTTCCGTCGACTAGAGAAATTGGTGGAGCTCCATTTCCCGCCTCCTGTCCCAGCCGTCGACACGGACAACCCCACCTCCGCCGCTGGACAGACATCCTCTATAGGGGAAAAGGCAGTTTCTAGAGCATCTGTAAAGCCCAGCTTGAGCCTTAAACCAGGTGATGTGTTCAGCAGGGTGATGCGCGGTATTGGGAAAACAAACTCCTCAAAGACCCTCTCGGGGTCTGCACTTCGATGTAAGTCGCAAACCGAGCTTATGCCAGATGCAGCGACTAATATCTTCGCCGAATAGCGGCGGATCAAGCCATCGTCAAATGGCAGAACGACAATGAGGCTACCAACTGTCCGATATGCGGAGCGCAATTCAACGTTGTTACGAGGAAGCACCATTGTCGCTTATGTGGCCGTGTGATCTGTTTCCTGCCGCCAAACATCGACGCACTAGGTGGCCCAAGTAGTTCAACGGCGAACAACGACGATCCACCTCAAGCAATCACTGCCTCGCGCTCTGCGCGATGCTCCACCTTCATCCTCTTCGAAAGGTACCCTTCTACCGGATCTTCACAATCGTTGCTGGGTGGCCCATCTGCCAGCTCTGGGTACAACGCCCTTCTCGTATCTGGCAATCTTCGTGAAGTAGACTTGGGTGATGCCCCTTCAGCGCAGAACTTTGGGAATTTCACTGTCCAGGAAAGAGACCTCGTCGAAGCAGAGTTGGACAGTAAGCGAGCAAGAGAAGTCAAGGCTGGGGTACGAGTCTGCAGAGAATGCTTGAATACTGTCATGAAACGCCAAAAGAAAACTCAGCCCAAGCGTTTAGAGCCTTGGCTTCGTTTATACAATTCACTTACGGAGCTGCAACAAGATATCGAAATATTCCTACCCCTGCTATCAGAGCTGCGATCAGTACCGGATCCTACGGTCGAAGTTGTCAAGCAATTCAACGCAACACGGAAGACTCTCCTCAAAAGCTTGACGTCCTACGATCTTTTAGCTAAGCGGATCCGTGATCTGCCGGCCACGGCGGGCAGTCCACTCAGTCCACCGCGCCAGTCTAATCCTCGCATGCTTAGTGCTAGTGTAGCCAATACGCTATCATCTAGTCAAGATAGGTTACAAAAAGCCATATATAATAAAGCAATGCTATTCCTTGGCGAAAAGATGGCAATCATAAAAGGGATGGGCGGCTTGAGTGTGAGATTACAAGCGGTAGTCCCTGATAACTCAAAGGATGTACACCAGAGCCAAGAGTTGCTAGCAGCGCAAGCGAAACTAGAGAAAGAGCAAGATGAGAAGGAACAGGAGGAAAAAATGGCCAGATTGGCCGTCTTGTATGAGTAAGTGACAAGCTGCTCGGCACGATGGTAGACTTTCCTAATGCATGGCTCCTTGATAACAGACAAGAAGCATTGGTATCTGGCTACCTTGATGACGCGAGTGCACGGCGACAATTTGAAGATGCCTCGGCTCTGAAGGCCAGCTTGGACGATCTGTAAGTGGCATCCGTCTTTCTGACGAATGAAACGCTGAGCGCTTGCAATTTCGCAGTCGCGCTGAAATTCAGAATCTTCTGCGATAAAGAGGCTAATTAAAGTGCCTGTAACGAGTAATTCAACGGGTTGTTGTAAATCAGATTGAAATTGGTCGAATTGACGGGCCGAGTGGATGCTTGCCAAGTAACCGGCAGAGCGCTATAGCCGTCCAGTCTCAGCCGCAGAATCAGTTAGATACGCTTGCATCACGGCTTTCACTTCGACATGCGATACGTTACAAACCCAAAAACTACTATATTTACTGCCTGGATGCGTAAAAGTCGAGCAAGCGCTGTTCGACGTCTTCTCCTACCCACCGCTGGCTCTCCGGTAGTGCCAGCTCTAGGTTCTCCCTCTCGCTATTGAAGAGTTTGGTGAAGTCTTGTGCTGGAGCGCCCGGCATACCCATACCCGCCATTGGCATGTTCATCTGAATCACAGATTAATACGAGTCCGTGATTAGCACCTTGCCAGGCTCGCACAAGAATGTGTATCTGGTCGGATACTTACTGATTGCATGTCGCGAGTTCCATCAGCAGCGTTGTCTCCGCCCAGTATGAGCCCATATACCGTATTCAGGCCGAAGAGATTCAGGAAGTACCATGAAAGTGATGATACCCATGTCACATCCATGTCTGGAGTGTCAATGCCTCTCTGCATCATGGATTTGAAGCGGATAGTGAGGGGAAATGGGAGACGAGCTGTATGGCGAGTCAGAAACGTCAGTCGATGTATCGCTTCATGGTGCTTTCTCGTTATCAATCGCCACGCACTGAGGACGAAGCCCGAGAAGAAGAGGTTGATCCAGCCCATGAGGATTGATTGCGGCACAAATGAGACCGCTTGCTTCTTAATCATGCCAATCATGCCATCCATAGCAGCAGGGTCTAGGGGACTGGTCGGCGTTGCCTCTCCAGCTCCATCACCGCCAGGTTTCGACTGAAGGTACTTCTTTTCCGTGAACGCCTCCATCAACCATTCTCGACGAGCCTCGTATTCCTGCCGCGGCAAGTGCTTTCCTTTGGCCCGAAGCAGCTGCCCTCGCATCAATGCACGCTGCTCTCGTAGTGCTGCTCTTGAGATTGGCTTAGGCCGAGTATCCAGCCATGAAATGAGATAATGTCGCGCGAGGCCGACAAGCAGCATGACCAGCGTCAAGGGGAGCAGGACCCATAACGCTATCGCAGGATCAAGATGGAAGCTATTAGAACCACATGAATGAGGACGTTGTCAGCGATTTTGGGCTACAGCTTGTCTGGCGTCCGGTATGCTCTGCGTTGCGAGTCCTTCGCTGACTGAAGCCCCGGGGCGTTGCTCAAGGGATGCTTGCTTACTCTTGTACTGCATCCATGCTGCCTTGCTCTCCAACGGGTACGTTGGCCGATGTCAGAAAGCGCCTACTCGTGCAATGTCTGCATGTCGTTCCCAAATCTGCACGTGCACCGATGGTGTGAAAACGGACTTGCCATAAGAGGGGATGTTTACACCCAAATCTTGCTTTCGCAATCAGTTTGTCTTTGCTGATACAATATAACACACAGTATTCAAACGAATAGGTATCTACAGGAGGACAAAGACTATCATGAACCAGCCCTCCCTTGCAAGCTCTCAGCAACTCTGGCCAATGTAGCAGCCACCTCAGCTAATGCTCTTGCAGTCTCTGTCGAACTCCCTCCGCTGTTACCAGCGATGGCCTGTGACAAGACAGACGCAATATCATCTCCGATAGACAATGCTGATCCGCGTCTCGAGCTGCCGCCACTTCGGGGTAATGCAGCTGGACTAGGCGACCGAGTGTAAGGACCTTGTCGCCTCTGATGGGCTGTATCAACGATATCAGCCGCAGTATGCGGAATGAGGTGGCCTCCAGCATTGCGATGTGGAGGTGCGATGTATTGGAGACGATTATTGGCCGAACCTGCGCTTCCGCTATTACTGGTACTGGACCCTGCAGAATCGGTACGAGCTCGCTTAGCTCGCGCCTGGTGATCCTCATCGTGTGATGAATCTTGTGGAACTCTCAGACGAGGATGCATGTGGTGGAAAGTCTGTTCTGCACTGAGATGCGTAGAGAAATCTTCCGGTGGACTGCTCTTGAGGGCAAGCGGAGCCCGCTCATATCCTCTGGAGCTAGATGGAGACAATGGGCTGTTGAGGTACGCTACCGCATTGCTGCCTTTGTAGCCGACCTTACGCTGGCTCTCCCAGGGTCCTCGGCCATCGTTGGTACCGTTGTTCGAGCGTATGAAGCTCTCGCGTATGGGCGATGCGAAAGCCTCTTGCCCTGCTCCATAGTACTCTGCATAAGTTGGCAGCCCACGTCTTTGTCGTTCCGCATCGACTGGCTTGCTGGTCTTGTAAGGCCGATTCAAAGGTTGCAGAGGGCTAGCTGGAATCTCGTTGATGATTAGATCCCCTGCAAATCGCTCAGAGGCTACAGTGTATGGCCGAGTCAGTTCAGTGCGATTGACGTTGGCGAAGAGGGCAGACCTGGTTCGTAGAGCAGAATCAGAAGGTAATCGGCGAGGAGAGAAGATAGGTGGAGGTATGTAGATTCTTGGCGACGCCGGCAGCCTATCCAGACCGCTCCAACTACCTCTTCCTTCCTGCACGGGTGGTCTGAGAGGATACCGATAGACCATATTGGCACGAGGTCGCTGCTGCTCATACCTAACATCTGGAGCTCTTCGAACCTGTGGTTCTCCTTTGAAGCGCACGCCACCAGCAAAGGATGTGCCCTCTCCTGGTTTATCAAAACTGTTCTTTCGAGTTATAGGAGATGCAAGAACTCTGGAAGAACGATAGTACGGATGAGAACTGGGCAAACCGTGACTCAAAGCGAGAGGAACTTTGGAGGCAGGATTTTGGTCTGTTGCAGAGGTTTTTATAGCTGCTTGGGAAAGTGGGGCAGGCAGAGAGGCATTTGCCTTGCCCTTATTTCTGCGCATCATAAGTAGCATGGCTGCTCCAGGATCTTCTTCGTTAGAATATTCGGTATTTGAGCTATTCCCTCCAGCATCACCATCTCCTTTCACGGCAAAGGCTTTTGATCGCAAAGAGGAGATGGACCGTTCATCCATTCTGGCATCAGAAGCTTTCTGAGCCTCAACGTTGGATACCCTGAACTCATCTTCGACAGATTCGCTGTAGCGCGTTGCCTGGGCCAAAGCCATCTTACTTGGTTTGTTATCTTCGGCTGATGAGCTATCGGGTTCGCTTGCTTGATTCCTCAATCTGCTGTTGATGTTGGGAGGTGGATATGAAGTTGAGAGGCCACGTTAGGCGGATTCGGCCACAAAAGATTGTCAAGAGATGAAGTGACAAAGATAACTTACGCCTCTGAACCGGAATGCTTCGGTGGTACCTCCATCGACACGGCGTCGCTCGTTTTGCCATTCGAACAGAGGTGAGCGGAAGCGGATGGTGTGCCAGGTGAGTTGCTACTGGCGGTAGCAGTAGAAGCAGACGAGACTTCGGAGCACGTCTTTGACACTGCATCAGCCTCTTCAGGCGGTGCTGCTGTTTTACAAAGAGCAGTGAAGCTAGGTCTGTCTACAGACACAGAGAATGTGCCCCCTGGATGATGCGATCTTTCGACAGTGTCAGGTGAGGAGGAAAGTGATGGGGTGTCCATGTTCTCCATCAAACCCGCAGATGGGTAACGAGCTAAACTTTTTGTGAGGTGTGTATTTGAGGTCTGGGCTGGTCAGCGACGAAGGGGGTGCCAGATGGTATATCTTCAGGCCAGACCAAGTGCGGGACTGGGGAAGATGCTTGTAGTAAATAGCAGTGAAGCACAGGCAAGATGCAGGTTTCACCAGCAACTAGCTTCAGATGGCCAGGGCCAAGTGTGCAGAGACAAAGATATGCATAACACGGTCATACGGTCAAGGCTGTCCGGTTTAGTACCCCATCCGGCGGTTATTTTCCCTGATGGAACGGTACCGCTCCATGACCACCATTGAAAGAGGAGTTCCATTCAATGCAAAAACTTCAGGTGGAACAAGATTTGTTGTTGTTGAAGCGCTGCGGGTCCCTAGTTGAACTGCGCAAATGGCTCATAGATTTGGAAACTTTTGAGTTTGAAGTGCTAGCTGTCATATCAACCAAGTACCTTGAGGGAAACGGACGGTCAGACAAACAGTTCGTGTAGTCCCCCCTGCTCCTTTGAAGGGACGGGTATTGACGTGTGCTTGATGTGCGGCACGCTCGTAGCACCGCATCGCATGCCAAACATTGCCACCTATGACCGGGAACAGGTACTCAGACGGATTTTGCGACATGTTTGTGTTTGTGTGTTTGGAGAGTGTTTTCAACCAAATAGATAGCCCTCTTCGGATTTGGGACAGAAAGGGTCGGATAAAAGCTCGTGACTTGAAGGTCAGCCTCGCGTATAGCCCCTGTACAAGAACACGTGAGCACGACTACCGTTGTCGTGCTTCGAGTCGGATGAAGGACGACGCACTTCGTGCATCCAGCATCTCGCACATCCTTATCAAGCTTCATCAACACTGCTGGCACCTCCCGCTTGCAGCTGCTCTAATCTGCCGGGTATATAATCTCGATCAAGCAGAAAGGCAGCTCACTCGATTGGCCACTCTGCATCTCGCCCGCCGCTTCAGGCCGTGGCTTCTTTGACTCCTGCCCAACCGCGCACCTCGAGTCTCGCATAGTTGCACACTGCAAGTGGGTGCACACATCCATCTACCGTCCTGCTCTGCGCTTGCTGACCTCCCTCCCGTGCTCCCGCGGTCATTCCTATCAGAAATCCCAATTTCCACAGCCATGTCGCTCTCACAATCCGTCCACCACCCCGAGTACCTCGAGAAGTACATGAAGCTTCCTTCTCTCAATGGAGAGGTGCAAGCTGAGTATGTCTGGATTGATGGGTAAGTTTTCTCTCTTGGGCTTCTTGCGACCTTTTCCTGACTCTTGTATTCGAATCTTCCCAATTCTAGCGACGGCGGTCTTCGGTAAGCGGGCATGCGCAGAAGATGACTTTCTCGCCTTAGAAGCATAGCTGACTCTAGCAAACAACACCTCCATCTGCGCAAACAGATGCAAGACTACTGTGAGTTGGTTCTATTGCTCTGGCACCTTGTCCCGTCCCTCTATATCCTTATCAGTTGGGAGCCCATCACCGCCCCGGCTTTGTCCTTGCATTACGAAAAATTTCCCGACGGCCGCAGCTGGAGCATAGCGACAAGCGGGGGCAGCTCTAAGGGCGGGACGGGACATAATGCAACTAGACGCATTCACTGACATGCTCGGATAAACCTTCAGACCTGCGAAAAAGCTTCCATGAACGTCGAAGACTACAAGGAGTGGAACTTCGACGGCTCCTCTACCGACCAAGCCGAAGGTCATGACTCTGATGTCTACCTCAGACCTGCTGCCGTCTTCCGTGATCCTTTCAGAGGTGGAGAGTAAGTACAACCATCTGTTACACTTGTCAGACTTCTCCAGCTGACTTGTTCATTCTTGCTTTCTCTTCTTTCTTCCAGCAACGTCATCGTACTCGCCGAGTGCTACTCTTCCGAAGGTCTCCCAGTCAAGTCCAACCACCGGTAAGCTACATCATGCTCTGTCTGCATTAGATCTACTGTATTGTCCTCAGCACATTTGGCTAAATTGAACTCGCCCGCCACCACAGATACTCATGCAAGAAGGCTATGGACGCTTGCGCTTCCCACAAGCCTTGGTTCGGAATTGAGCAAGAATACACCCTCTTCAACAACGATGGCGCACCATATGGCTGGCCAAAGGGTGGTTTCCCAGGTCCTCAGGGCCCATACTACTGCGGTGTCGGTGAGTCAGAGCAATCTCAGACCTTGGAGTGTGGCCCAAGTAGCATCTTCTATACAGAAAGCTGAACATGTGCGTACTGCTTCCGTTCCATAGGAGCCGGCAAGGTCTTCGCCCGTGATGCCGTAGAGGCCCACTACAGAGCCTGCTTGTACGCTGGTGTCAAGATCTCTGGTATCAACGCCGAAGTCATGCCTTCCCAATGGGAGTTCCAAGTCGGACCCTGCCTTGGAATTGAGATGGGTGACCACCTCACCATGGCCCGATTCCTACTCTTCCGCGTTTGCGAAGAATGGGGCATCAAGGTATCTTTCCACCCTAAACCTCTCAAGGGAGACTGGAACGGAGCTGGTTGCCACACCAATTACTCTACTGAATCGATGAGACAAGACGGTGGCTTGGCTCATATTGAAGAAGCTATCGAGAAGATGGGCAAGAGACATATGGAGCACATTGCCGTTTACGGTGATGATAACGACCTCCGACTTACCGGACGACATGAGACCGGTCACATTGGCCATTTCTCTTCCGGTGTCGCCAACCGAGGTGCTTCCATTCGAATCCCTCGATCCGTCTCTCACACCAAGAAGGGCTACTTTGAGGATCGGTAAGTCCTGCTTCGATACAGGCAACGACACTCCCCTGTTAAGCGGATGAATCTGACTTTTATTGCTTTGCTTCCTCTGTGCACAGCCGCCCCGCTTCCAACATCGACCCTTACGAGGTCACGGAAATCATCGTCCGGACTACCCTTCTCAACGAGTAGATCTTTGGCTTTCAGCCATTGCAAGCGGAGCATTCATAGATAAGCGATGTTGTAGAAGAGGATGGCACCAGACTCTTCTCGAATTAGCTTATCCGCAAAACCAATCTCTTTGTTCATATCCCCACACCTCTTCTCAATCAAAGAGTATATTCTTTCCACATCCCAAAGGTTTTCTTAGGTAATCTCGGGTTTACTCTCCTTCCAAGCCTTTTGATACATTGCTAGCATCAAATCAGTCTTCAGACAATTTCTTTCCAATAAAATGACAGTATCATAGCAGTTTGGGGAAATCAATGGATATACTGGCCTACTCTTTCCTCTTCCTCTCTTCTCTTTCCCTCGCATTGCTTTTTTGGTCTTTTGTCAACTGTCCGTTTGGCGGTGATGAAACGTCGTGGACTCTAGACCAGCCTTTTCTTATCGCCTGTGTCAATCTCTGCTTCTTTGGGAAACAACCTGCAATCAAAATGAATTCATCTTATGTACATGTTCCGTTGCATGTGCCTGCCCTTCGCACTTACACAAGAAAAGACGTGCTTCAGGTGTAACACGTCTTCGCTGGGCTACGATCGCGATCATTTTGCACGTGCCTGGCGGCAGCACTATTTGAAGACAGTCCCACGCCTTGCTTCTTGCACAATAGCTGCTTGGCATCATGGAGCTGGCCGAATCTGCAGAAGCTGTACCGCCCAACGTAACATCTCAAAATGCCTCTGTAGCAAGCAATTCGTTGTTGCAGCTGAACCATGTGCCCGCGATGCCGGATAAGCAACCTCCACAATTTGGAGACGCCGACAACGACAAGAACGAAGCAAGCACCTCAGGACAAGGTGCGAATGACGAGATCACTAATGAACCGACATTATCAAAGTCAAAACAGCGTAAATTAGCAAAACAAGAACGTTTAGCAGCAACTAAAACAGAACGACGAGCTCGAGAAAAAGCAGCAAAAAAAGAAAAACTAGTTGAAAAACGACGTCTGGTTGAAGAGGAAGGTGCTGATCCTTATGAAATTGGTTTAGCTAAAAAGAAGAAACCTCGTAAAGGGGATAAATTCAATGCTAATGTCGTTATAGACTTGGGTTTTGATGATAAAATGTCTGAAAAGGTAAGCCTCGATCATCTCTCTGTTATACCTTCTACTCTGGTAGAAGACTCCGGTCAGGGTATACTGACGCACCATTGGCTGCTCTGCACAGGATATCAAATCTATGTCTACCCAGCTCGCTCACGTGTACAACGTCAATCGCAACGCCGTACATTCAGTCAATGTGATATTCACACCTCTGGAAGGTCAACTCAAGCAGCGGATGGTCGAGGGTAGGAAGGGCGATTACCTGCGGTGGAAAGGCCTGCAAGTGTATGAAAAGCCCATTGAAGAACTCTGGTCGCCAAGCTCGACTTCAACAGCCGATTTCAACAGCGTGCATGAGCAGCCACCAGCTTCGACCAGTATAGAAACTGACGGGCAAACCCCGGAAAACCTGGATTCCATACGGAAGGAGGATGTCATCTACTTGACTGCAGACTCCAAGAACACTCTTTCAGCCCTGGAAGAGGGCAAGACCTACATTGTTGGCGGAATTGTAGATCACAATAGGTACAAGGTACGGACCAATGCCTTCTATCGGTTGTCGGAATAGTCCGCTTACCATTGTATCTACACAGAGTCTATGCTTGGGAGTAGCACAAAAACATGACATAGCTCATGCTGCCCTTCCTATAAGTCAATACATTGAGATGGCGTCACGGAAGGTGCTCACTGTAAACCAATGTTTCGAGATCATGTCCAAATGGTAAGTCAGCATGTCAAGATGTTCGAACCCCTCTTTCACACCGGCAATCTTACGCGCTCTTATTCTTCATGTTTAGGCTGGAGTATAGGAATTGGGAAAAGGCTTTCTACGAAGTGATTCCGAAACGCAAGTTCCACCAGGTCAAAGAGTCAGGCATCGAGTCAGGCGTCGAGTCTTCGCCGATGCCTGATGAAGACGCAGCGCCACGAGGCGATATACAAACTGAGGTTACTAGTGAACCGATGGGCGCTGGCAATGATGCAAATGGCAATGGCGGTGAACCAAGAGAACCACTTCAGCCTACGATCGAGGAAGGGAAGGAGGAGCCATCGAGGCTTTCGACGCAGCGGAAGTAGCTCCATTCGACGCAAATCTATGATCTATGTACATCGGCATCAAAGGATAAACTCAATTCTCCCACGGCTCTGCTGCCGTGGCGAGATCAGCACCAGCATAAATACCGCCGACAGCGAATATTAGCACAACGACGCGGCGCTGATGATAGCAACGCTCTCACAGCTAAGCTACCGGAAGCACGCCTGCTACGTGTTATTGCTTCAGATGTGGTTGGTCCCCGCAGGACCGTTGTGTCCATCGTGGGTCGTGTACTTCTATAGCGCGGCCGGGCAGTGCGCAAGTGCAGGACAAGCAGTTTTGCTTGGAAGAACTCAAGCCGCAACTTCGCTATCCGACCATCAGTCTTGTGTTTTAGCCGCTTCCGTCGTAGTTTTGTGGGACTTGATGGACTTCGGGTATTTCCAGATTACCATGGGAATGCAGAGGAGGAAGAAAGCTTCGGAGATGCCAACTACAGTATAGAACCCTTTCTCGATACCCAAGCCTTGCAACAGCTGTCCGCTGGCGATGGGTCCCACGAAACTACCTAAGCTGAACGCGATGTTGAACATGCTGGAATATAGAGGATTCAGTACGAACAGTAGTACAGAGAATCGACGGTTATTCACCTAAAAGAATGAGCATAACCAAGACCTGGTGTTTCGATGGTTATTTGAGCCAGATCGATGCTTATCCCCGGCATCTGTATTGCAATGAATCCACCTGGGAGGAAGGAATGCACTTCAGCACACTGTCATTGCACTCAGTAGCATAGGAAGGCTCTCACCGTTAAAGGCCAATACTGCACAGAAAGCGACTAGATTCATGCTATCAATGCAAAGGAATGGTTGTACGATGCAGAGGCCTATCAATGCGAGAAGAACGATGATTCTCTGTCCATATTTGTCGATTATCCAGCCCGCTATCGGCGAACAAATGAGAGCTGGTACGCCATTGGCTATGAAGATCAAGCCAGCTCCTTGCGGATTCAAACCGTAGCGCTGGTAACATAGGTTAGATGGGAGGCGCGGTATAGGAGGAGGTTAGTTGGACCTACGTCTTTCACCTTCAGCGTCAAGGCGCCATCAAGGAGCCCACCCATGTATATTCCGACGGCGAAGGATATGAGCATTGATGTGATAGCTCTAAGATTGTAGCAGAGGCCAAGGAAAGCCATTACTGGACTGGGTTCCGGTTGTACTTCGTCCTGAACGGTGGTGGTCGCGGGAGCGGTGCATTCTGCAAGTTCTTTCCACTTTCCTGCATGCTTGGGCTCAATCATAAGCAGACGCAAAATGGCATCAACTACTACCTAAACATTGCTAAATATTAGCAACTACTTTTGGTACCACACGCCATCTGCTGAACTCACAATAGCTATGCTGAATATCCAAGGGGCATAATAGCCAAGTTGCTCGTACAGTGCGCCGCCAATGGGTGGACTGTAAAGCGGTGAGTACCAACATTTCTCCAAGGGACCATACTTGCAAAACTCACCCGGAGAAGCCACCAAGCGACAAGCCAACCATCACATTACCCATAGCCAGGGCGAGTCTCTCCTCCGGTACGCAATCTGCAAGTAAGGCAAGACCGATGGTCCAAATTCCTGTACCGCTGACGCCCTGTAGTATTCGTGAGATCAAAAGTAGCGTAAAGTTCTTGCTGAGCATGAACATGACGAGGGATCCCGCCATAAAAGCCAGAGCTGCAGTACAAATTTGTTTAGCAAGAGTTGTATGCATGCGTACTGCCGACGGAACATACAGAATAAGAGAGGTCCTTGCCGATTCTTGACCTTTTCGCCCAGGTAGCCAATGAACGGAGATGACACAATGAGACCTCCGGCATAGGCTAAGTAGTTACAGCTTCGCATTAGTAAACATAGGACAGAGTGCCAAGGTAGTCCAGCTTACCCGCCACGAGCCATCCAGTGAGCGATTCCACATTGCTATAGCCAAGATGCTCAAGCCTAAAGGGTATGACAGGGGCCGCAACACCGTAGACTATAGTGAATCAAAGCCTGTTGTCAGCTATGCAAGAAAATGCAAGAATACCGTTTTGAACCGCCACAACTTACTGCAAAGATCGACGAAGACACCGAATCCAACGCAGAGCTGAATCAGCCATTCGGAGCTCCTCGTATGTAGAAGTAAAGGCGGTTTGCCCTTTCTAAGCCGCAGTCTTGAAGACCAGGCCGTTGAAGCCTTCGGAGATCCTGCTTCTTGGCATTTGACAGCGTCGGCTGCATGTTCATTCTCATGGCTGGTTCTTGGCTCGCTAGAGTCTGGCGTGCGGATTGCAAGGGCCTTCTCTGGATCTCGAAGTCGAATATTTACAGTGTCGCTAACGGCTGCGCCATCTGTCATGGCTTTATTTCCAGCCACTTCCGTTTCGATAAAGGCCTGTGGCTATCGTCGATCAGGATTAAACGGTGGCTTCCTGCTGCAGTTGCGAAGTGATGATTGACCTTATCAAGATGAAGTTCGTCGATGTAAATACTAGTTGGTAGCTTTGTTAGAAACCCATGATGAAATTGTTCAACGTAATGTCGAATGAACGTAAGCGCCAGGCGCCCGATTGCGAGATTGCTTTTTCGAAAGCTTTTGCCGTTTTGCCGCTCGCCCGTTCGTGAGGATTAGCGCGTCAACCGCTGGCCAACTCATGAGCAACACCAAAGCATTAGCATAGCTATGCGCTTTACAGGGACTTTGGCAGTCTCCTCTGGCATCGCTTAGTCGGTACCACGATAGTCTGCAGTGTCTGCAGGCGTGCGGACGTTCAGTGAACTGCGAAATTCGCGACAGCCACGGATGGAATTGTTGGCAAGCATTTTCGCCGTGCAGACTGACCAAAAGGACAGAGTGGTATGTACAGAGTGCAGATGGAAATCCTAGAAGTTGAAATACGCAAACTCCCGCGCTGTTAATAGAGAACCATGCGTCATTTGAGGCAAGCGTCACCTGTGAAGATGCAAACTTACTGCCAGTCCACTAGAAGAGGCGTGCAGATGGAACAAGTCAGCCATTGTTTCACAGCCTTAAACAAGAGACCTACAAGATTGATTTCCAGACCCATAACACAGATGATCTGTAGAGGCATGACGATCCTAAGCTCGGCCGCCAAGTGCTTATAGCATATTACTGAATACTCACCATCCAAACCGGGAAGAAGATATAGGCGAAGTAGAAGAACGTCTTGGACGCTATCAATGGCGAATAGTCATCGGACACTGCTACTATGACGAAGTTATACAGTATCGTGACGAAGACGAAGAGATTCAGAAAGAGGACCAGTATCCTGCCTTTGATGGATTGTTTGTTATATAGCCTGCAGGTTACTGCGTGGAAGCTGGTTACAATCCATTAGCAAAGGAAGAGTCATAAGAATTTGCAGGAGCGGCTTACCCGAACGCCAGAAGCTGGATGTTCGTTCTGGGCGTCAGCTGGTCGAACACACGGGACTCGAGATTTTGACCCACATTAAGAAGCACGACAAGGAAGAGGATCAGGGATGCAGCCAGGCGAAGCTGACTGCTTTTCTTCGAGGGTGGCTGGGCGTCACCTGGATTAGGAAGCTGCGAAAACCCCCAGACAGCCAATGCTCCGCTGAGTATAACGAGCAATCTTCCTATCATAGTGAACCTGGAGAACCAATGCTTTGGCTTCTTGGGCAACGGCTGTTCTAGCTTCTTGCCTGCGATGTTTGCCTCCGACTCCAGCGCATCGATGTATACGACATCTCGCGTCAACGAAAGGACAGGTGAATCGACTGCACAACGACAAGAGATCGCAATGGCCCTGATGTCAATCTTCTCTTGCCTACAAGTTGCCGGATGAAGTTGATTTCAGCTGCTCACCCCATATCGTCGATGCAATTACGTAGAATATCTGCTCCGCAGCGTAGATTGCCCTGCTACGCTTCTCTCGAGGTTTCCCTGCTAGACCTGCGCGAAGAAAGAAAGCCAGTCCAAGCCAGAAACACGATATCGAGACCCAGAACAGTACCCAAGTCTGCGAAGATGTTCAGACGCGGTCAATTCGAAAAACCTCTACGTCGACAGACCGTCCTTAGCCGGTGATAACAAGCTTCACCTTGAAAGGCTGTATTTCAACGGCATCCTTCTTCCTCTTGGATAACCATGTTTTGATCCCATATGCGCATGCCAGCCAGTATGCGATACCGAAGAATATCGCCAGAAAGAGGTCCGCTCCAGCTTCTGGTACTGCGCCGATGAGTCTTGCATGCAGATTGTAGCCATAGCTATCGGGGAGCTGGTCGCCAGAGCTTGCCATGTTTCCACCGTAGCCGTGGACAATTCACTGGAGATTAGTAAGAGGGAAAGCATTGTACAGTGAATAGCATTGAATGATTGTGGTCATCCAACTTTCTGCGAAGGTGGATGTTCTTTGCCAAACACCTGCTGGCGTATCGGCGGCCAAAGCGCCTCCTTCGATCAAGCGAGATGGCGGACTTGCCGAAAGATTCGACAAGATGTTAGACTGGCGCAGAGGGACTTTGATCCGCTCCAACCTCCTTAATCATTGCTTGAAGCCGTCGCTGCAACCTGTGCCACGGCGAGCTGTACCGTCGCTGTCGCAAGATCTGATAAGTAGCTCAGTTCCCTGACCACGGCCGGCTTCCAATACGCAACTCGGAAACTAGACGAGCGACCAGTATGCCGGCTTTTCCAGTGACGACCTTGGGCAATCCTAAGGTCCTTTCAAGCAAGCCTCTGGACGACAAAGATTCGAAATTCGTGGGACTATCCGAGCTCACATACGTCGCAGCTAACGGTACCGAAGTACGTCTGGCGATCGGCGTTGTCGAAGCGATTGTGGCTTTGAGTAAAAGAGTGCAAAAGAACAACTGACTAGCACATCCTATCTATACAGAGACAATGGGAAGTAGTCAAGCGAAAGACCAGACCACCTGGAGCAGATGCCGATGCAGTCGATATATTCACGCATATTAAGCACCCGACACGTGGTCCACATACCATCATCGCCTTACAATACCGTGTGAGTGCAGACAGATGCACCTCAAGATTTGAAGAAAAGGCTGAAGTCAAATCTTGATTTAGCCGGCCATCGATGCCATCTCAGTCGAATTTCCAGCCGGTCTTATAGACGAAGGAGAAACACCAGCTGAAGCAGCGCTTCGAGAACTACGTGAAGAAACTGGATTCGGAAACCCCGACGATGCAGAAAGTACAGTCACAGAGCTCAGTATAACAACGGCCGACTCACCTGGTAAGCTTCGCTTATCCCACTTTCAGCCCTTCTCTTCCACCTCAACTTGTCAACGTGATTAAAACACCCGTCTTTGACACGAATGAGAACCTGACATTCTGAGATGTCGATGAAAAGGCGACCCTATCGTTAATCTTTTGCATGTAGGAATGTCGACCGAAAGCACTATCTTCGCTAGAGTCGATATTACCCTTCCTGAAGGCATTGAAGATTTCCCGACACCGAAGCAAAAGCTAGACGAAGGCGAATTTGTGCGTTTCATCGGGTTTCCGGCTTTAGACGCAGACCTATGTATGTGTATTCCCCCGTCGACAAAGGCTGATAGTCATTTGAATTTCATAGATCGAAATCCGCGTGATACCGCTCAGCAGTGAGTGCTGACAATTGACTCTTTTCAGACTCGTCAGCTTACATGATATTTGTTCTTCTGCGACGGCGTCGTTCAGCCCTTTACGAGACCTTACTCGAGTATCAAAAGCTAGGCTACGTTCTCGATACGCGCTTGCATCGCTTCGCTTACGGGCTAAAGTTGGCAAAACAGCTCGGATTATGAAAGACGCCTGGCTCCTGTCATAGCAATGTTGAGAATTTAGAGAGAGATCATTATCAACAGTCAGACAAGCGAAGAACATATTCCTGCAAACCGAGAATGTAAAGTCTCTGAAGGATAAAAGAATTTCAACAGCCCTACTCGTATGATAATGTTATATACTGATACAACATAACCGTATGAGGGCTCTCCGAATGAGCGCGATTGTCCATGTTGATTAAAGATACTGCCTTATCAAGAGCTTCCTCAAGTACGCCCAGTTGACAACACAATCGACTATGAGACCTGGGTAAGTGGAAGGAAAGGGAGAAAGCGGAATGCCGAGATGCATGACCAAGTGTTTGTATCGCAATTTAGCGGAAGCTATGCTTCTCAATCGAGGTGCTTTAGATTCTTGAGCGTTCGAGCATGCGCGTGCAGAGACCGAACAGCCAAAAGACCGACCGGGTGTGCATTGTGTCTCCCTCGTACTTCAAGATGATTGTCGCGTGTTCCGATGATATTGCCTGCTGGTACTGCTGATGGAGAGGCGAGTGCAACCGATGCAGACGTTTGAGTAGAAGCAGCGATATTGGTCGAAGATTTCGAATCAGTGCCTGTGCAATAGAATAGAATACGCAAGAGAAGAAAAGAGGGGTCAGCATCTCACTTTTTCTTGCAGCATGCAGCGCGGAGCTGCACAGTTCTCGTTTCCACTCACCCTCAAACCCATGGGTTGTAGGTTGCGTAACGGCATTCGCGCTATCTTTGCCCTTAGTAAGATAATGGTATGCGACTTTATTAAAAAAAAAATCCAGAGTAAAGGGGAGTCAGCTTATCATGCTCGCCCTTTCTTTTTCGGGATTTGAAGGTCTCACCTCCCCCTCCGATGGCAGCTAGAATGATGAACGCTACAATAGCCACGTATATGCGATACTTGCGGTTCTTATGAGCCTGTGCATCAAGCCATTCACTGCAAGGCAGGTCACAAGTCAAACAGAAGCAAGACTCAGCATCGTTTCCCACTAGCAACATTCTCTACTGGGAAGGAGAAAACGTTTCAATGAATAACACACCTCTGAACTTTTGAACTTTTACTTCCAGACTTTTCAGCCAATTGTTCTTGAACTTCATTTTCTTTAATGACATGAGAGAATCTCTTCCACCAATCACGCTGATTAGCTCCTTGACGAGGCATCGCAGGAGATAATCTATCATTATCAGGATGAGCGACCAGAGAATCATCATTCGAAGGTACCTGAAGCTGAAAGTTTTTGATACTTGGCGAAGGTGGTGGATGTCCATAAGGACTGTGAGGGTGCTGCCCTGCAAAAGCTGGACTTGGTGGTGCATGTTGATTATTGTGAGTATGTGAAGAAGATGATGCTGATGAAGATGGCGACCAGTCCTTCTGACTGCCATTGTTGGCGTACTTGTATTTATCATTAGGCGAGTTACCGACTAGTGTTTCGGACGATGACGAGAATGGAGATGCTGGATTGCGGCCTTGTCCCTGCGGTCTATAATGCTGCTGCTGCGATACTTGTGGTCTTGCATGTGTCGGTTGATGTTGCGTCGGCTGGGGGACTGTCACCTGGAGCACTGGCAAGGCAGGGCGCCTATTTTGTGGTTCTTGCTGCTGAGCACGATACCGAGGCGGCGCTGCATTATTATTCCGCAACTCGAACGGTCTCATCCCTTCCGGACCAGCTTGTCGAGGCGCGCCTCTTTGCTGCTGCTGCTGCTGCTGCGGCTGCTGAGGCACGTGCTCCTGTCGGAGCGGCATATTTCTGCTTGCATGCATAGCTGGAGCTGGTGGAGCAGGACCACTCAGAGGTGGTACTTGAGCATTATTGTTGTGGCGTTGTAGCTTCTGCTGCACTCTTGAATGAGGCTGCGGTTGTTGTGCCTGCTGATGGTGCATTGTCCTCTGCGCTGCCGTTCGTGCTGCCGTGTTGGCTGCTGCGGTAGCGATCCCCAAGTTGAGTGGCCGGCGCAGGTCTTCTATTGGTGATGAACAGGTCACTGTCACTGAAGGAGGAGGCTGTATAGCTGGTCGCTGTTGTCTTTGCTGCTGCTGTTGTGCTTCGTCGTCTCCGGGAAGGTAGGAAAGGTATATTGAATCAACGCGCGACCTTGGATCTCCCTGCATGCTCGCAAGTGTCCTTGACGGGGCTAGGGATGCGCTGGATGGTTGTGTATGTATGACTTGAGGGTGTTGGTGAATGGTAGATGGTGTATGCAACTGCCCGTGCTGCTTCTGACTGTTCTTTGCCGGTCCGTCCTGATTGCAGTAATGCGGTTCCTTTGTGTACGGTGATGATTGAAGAGGTCGAAAGTGGGAACTGGATAAACGAGTGTGGGTGTTTCTTAATGAGCGTGGGGAGGCTGTCCTGCGTTGTACTTCTCCTGTCTCTATTCCACCTGTTCGGTGTTGTTGGATTGAGCAGAGCAGAGAGAAGTGGTCCACTCTGCACTGGGAACAATGGCTCGTGGAATGGCTCAAAGAGCTGGGCTCGTTCCAAAGAGCAGGCCAGGGCTCAAAGGGACTGGTCGAGGATAGCAAGTGTGTTGATGTGCAGCAGGATAGATATGCCCCAGCCGTGTGTATGTGTATGCTGCCTGCTGCTTGTTTGTTGTCTGCAAACGGGTGACTTGCTCGCACCCAGCGTGTTTACGCGCAGCAGCGAGATCTTCAGCGATGCGTGCAATTATTAGATTGATCTGCGGGTGGGTGGATGGGCAGTGACAGGACATGATATTTGGTCACTCCACTACCTAGTACCCCTGCTGCTTATGGCTCATCTGACAAATACAAACAAGGCCATGTCAGCTGTCACAACAACTTGTTTCACGACTCCGGTGCATTATTGCCATGCGAATCAGTGTCTCATGATTGTTGTTCTTCGGTCGGACTTGGCGAATCAATGTAACACACTTGCAGGAAACATACCGTACCTACACTAAGGCCAGTGTGCATCGATAACTGAGTATCCACAGCGTAGAGACATATCACAAGCACGTCAAAAGCTCCAGGCTACCGCTTGGTCACGTGACATAAAGTCGCGTCTCAATGCTCAAGTCCACTTATCATAGCCAAGGTGAGAAAGATATTGTTATAACTCGCAGGAAAAGAAGAAAGAAAGCGACTAGACACTCTGCCAACAGCAACGAAACTTCTTGAAATGCTACCAAAAACGACAGCACCAGCACGACTGGTGGAGAGCAAGGCAATGAAAATAAAGTACACACCCCTCCCCATTTGTCTACCCAGGAGAAGAGAACTGCAACGCGAAAAGGAAACGAGGGAAGAGATTGGAGAATAGAATACCATGCCGCCACTTCAGAATAACGATACTTTTCCATCGTTGAACTGAAAGACTTCGGACTACTCAGTCTGACTTTTGCAGGTACGGAATGCGAGGATTTATTAACAAGGCATGCGTAGTAGCTATTACGAAAGTAGGTGTAGCCATGGGGAAATTGATGATGACGGCTTTGGCGCTGCTGTCGCCCCTTCTACCAGAAAAAGGCTTTTGCCTAGGAATACCGAAACGATGAAGAGACAACCAGACCATCCGGGTATTTATGCTTGAAGATTGAAGCATATTCTGTTTCGACGGCTGACAGAAGAGCTCATGACGAGGATTGCGATTCCCTCCCACGCTTGCACCAAATGGGTAGAATTGCTCTTAGTGGGGTTACTCCGAGAGCTGATGTATATTGAAAGTGAGGAATATTTGCTTTTGGGAACTAAACTTGCAGAAATTGACGGACGTATCATTTGGAAATAGGTATCATTTTGATTACTCGAATTTATATTGTATTCACATATAGAGAGCATTGAATACTCATGCACGGTGGAAACGGCCTGGAAACGAGGATGGAAGGTATAAGGGCCTTTCAGAATAGGCATTCCGTCGAGTCTCCTCTTGCGTGCCTCGACGGGACGCCGAGGAAATGCTTGCAGCAGTATGTCTGCCCGCCCATAGTACAGGATGCTCTCAGCAGTATATGTGCCCGCCTATAGTACAGGAAGCCTAGTGCTCCGTCATCAAGGCTTTGCTTCCTGTGAGGTGCAAGTGAAAGCAGACAATATCAACATCGCTTCATCTCGGCCAGCACGCAGGTGATGCAAAAGGCCACTGGGAGAAACAAATATCCTCTCACCTGACCACTAGCCGCTTTCAACAAAGCTATGAACTCTGGCGTTCTAATAAATCTAGGAACTTGATCCGTAGCCAACAATCTAAAGATATGATCTTGAATCTTCTCATAATACCTCAACAATGTTTGTACTTGAGTAGCTCTTAGAGGTAATATTACTTGTTTCTCCGCAGCTACAGCAGCAGCAGCCGCCGCTTGCGCAGCGATTGCATCTGCGTTATTTGGGTCGGGCGAGGAATTGGGTGATGGTATATCTGTAGGTCCAGGCATAGGTTGAGCCACTGCTAATCCACCTCCTGCTCCAGGTAACATTGCGATTGGAGAAGCAGCCAATGCAGATGCAGGAATACCAGCTTCTTCCGCGCATTTTTGGATGAAATTGACTACGTCCGCCCGAAGATTGTGGTCGATATTAAGTTCAGACGGTGATTGAGGAGCAAGATAGGTTCTGTAGATGTTTACAGCCGCGATGTTGATATCGTGTTGATGTGATTCCATAGCTGTACTAGCAGCAGAATTGGCATTCGACGATGAAACACCTCCGAATCCCCCAAACGATGCTATACCTCTTAATAAAGGTTTCTTCGGCCCGGACGATGTAGAATTGGACTGATGTTGCGATTGTCCACTTGTGGTACTCTTATCTTTATCTGATCCAGGTGCAGTACTGGAAGAAGCAGAGGAGGTAGTAGCGAACCTCCTTCTAAAATCTTGAACATCAAGCCAGAATCCCAAATTCTCTTCACAATAGTTATTCTTCAAGAAATCTCTGAAATAGGCTCTCAGACGAATGTCCTCCAAGATAGCTCGTAGACGAGTAGTAGAGGAATGCTGTCCTCCTTCTCCGCCTGCCCACTTTGAATAATCCGAAGATAGCAATTCAAGATCGAAAACATCCTTGAAGGAAATCTTATTGAAGACGGCATCGAGAGCATTTCCAACACCAACTCCACCTGCGACTGTCCATTCTCCTCCGATAGTACTTGATTCTTGTTTGGAGCTTCCATTGAGTGTATGAGTGGATCCGTTATGCTGCGCGCCAGTATATAAGCCTCCTCCAGATTGCGATCCTCTAGATTCCGCCTCTCCTGAATCCGTAGATACTTTTGTCTTGTTACCAGTATAATCGGCTTTACCATTCGCAGATAAAGAGTCCCAACTAGCTAATCTCTTACCTTCGTCAGTGATCCGATAGGTAACTTTGGGACCCCATCTGAATTCCGCTTCCACCTGTCCTTTAGGAGGGCCTTGAATAGGTAAACCGTCACCTCTGCTTCTATCCACCGCCAAAGTAACAAACTTGAATCTAACGAAATGCGCTAAGATTTCAGCTGCTTCATCTCTGCAGCAACACGTTGAGAAATCGCATAGCCAATCGATCGCTCCTGCCGATGAAAAGACATGTTTGATGACAGCGAGACCTTGATTTTTGTGACTTGTTATACGCTCGACTATGTCCTGCATTTCCACTCCATTCGCCCTGTCGAATCCAGTCACTGGTTTCGTGACGGACTCAACGAAGATCCGTAGGGCGCCATTCTGCAATGCTCTCGTTGCTTCTGCAGGATCGATAATGTAGTTTGGTTGCTTATGACCAACGAATCGCCTAAAGACACCTTCGAGAACTGGTTTGGTAACAATAATATCATCGTCGGTCGGTTTTCTCTCCAGGTGCAATAACCTCATGCAAATAGGTTGCGATGTGAATACCTTGACGAGGTGATCGGCTGCAATACCATTTCTTGTGATGAATCGTTCCAGAACATGCAAACCTTTGGGTGTGATAGCGTATATGCCTCTGTCTTTAAAGACAGCATTCGTAGGGTCGATAGCGGATTCAATTAACCTAGAATCCATGAATTGCTGGCAAATCCCCTTTGCAATTTCTCTGGACATTGTAAAGGTTGTGGTCGTGGTAGTAGTGATGATTCGTTGGGGATCATTCGGATCTGTTGACCTGTTTGATTGCGAGAAGCGTAACGAGGACAAGTTGGCGGCGGCATCATCTGTAGTAAAGGTATTGGGATAAGAACGGAAAAAGCGGGTATTCGTGGATAGTTTGAGCGAGACGACTAGTGTTGCGAACAGATCATGCGTATCCTAGAGTGTGTTGCCATTTTCATGTCGATTTTCCAACATGTATATAAAGATTGGTCGACCCAGGAATGCGAAATGTGCCACATGTCAGACAGTCAGTGCGTGGTCCCGGTCCGGCGACAAGGAATGGAAATTGTGACAAAAGCGACGCATGTTTTCGCAGCGAGAAAGAGAGTGCAGTAAACCATCAGCATATAGTCCTATGGCCGTGGAATAGCTGTCCATTGCATGCTGGCCTCCCATGTCTTGCGCTTTTTGATGGCTAAAGGGCCTGTCCGCAACCACGTGCGATTGCCAGAGTAGCAGAGGGCCAGCATGGCGGGTTGGATGTATGCACGATTAGACTACTCACCTTGCAGAATGGGTTGCCTCGTTTGCCAGTCTTGAGCATGTGGCTCGAGCTGGACTGCTTTGATGCAGCCATGGTCGGATCCTGAATGTCTAGAGATGGATGGGCGCTGCCGCTAGGATCGACAGGGTGCACCGCTGGCGAATGCAGGGCTGTCTGCTGCACCGTATCAACGAGGCTGGAAGTGCCCTCGTCGATGGAGCACAGGAATCCTGATTCAGAGCAGGTCGAAGAACCAGCTGCCGACACTCTTTTGTATCTTCGCAAGGCCAGATGTGTCGGGCGAGACGCTCGCTGGTGATCGGCCGCGAGTAACGTATGGGCAGCGTTGCCGGGAGCCCTGATGGACAGTATGCACCTAGATTGCAGTCTGGAAGGAGTGTGAGAGTGTGCCGGGTCGTGTCTCGAAGGTCAATGCTATGCTGCTGCTCCAGGCAACGAGGCGGCCTTGCCGATCTTCGCGAGATTCCAGAGGGGCCTTGAGGTCGTATCACAGCAAGCAAGCAGTGCCGATATGTGTAGGTGGGAAAGGGGAGAAGGACCAACAGGCTTTCTTCTCTTCGCTCGCCGTTTCCTCTCCCTTGTCACTTTTTCAAAGCGCAGAGTGCACAGTCCTACGCTGTCTGCCTTTTGCTTGGTTGCTTCCACAGCGCACGCAGGCGCAAGGGTGCGGCGGAAATGCACGGCGCTTGAGCGTGCACAGAAGGACGACTGCACTTGCAGGCAGTGGGATGAGATGGGATGGGTTGGGATGCGACGCCCCAACTTGAGTACCAATCTAAAAAGAGCGGGTCGCTTCGAAAGCCACGTGAGAGATTGGGGCCTGCAAGCCGGGTCTCGGGCTATGGTATGCAGAGGGATAGGGAAGTTCCAGCTTGATGGAGGCGTTGTGTATCGTGGATGCCGGCGTCATCCGTCTGCACCGTCCAGCTCCCGCTACAGAGCAATCTATTCTGTCGCTGCTTGCTGCCTGCTGCGCGCTACCAAAAGAAGCGGCTCTGCAGGGAATGGGTCTTGCTGCTTTTGAAGTATGGTAGGTCCCGGCACCCCATCAGACGGCGTGTGCGGCTATTCCAGCTCGCAGTACGAGCAGCAGCAGCAGTCGAAGCGCTGACACTTGCCCCTTTTCATGCATGTTCAGTGCCTCCTGCAAGCAGCTTTCTGCTCCTGTTGAAGGCACCGGTGCGAGTCCGTGCCTGGCCTGTCTCGTTCCGGCAAGAGGGCCATGCCGAGATTGGGGAGTTCTGATTTGGGATAGATTGCACAAGTGTGATTAAAAGCAAATGAAGGTGCTTACATATCGTTTGATTGCCATCCTGCGATAGCTTCTGCTCATCGTACATGCGCGGATCTGCAGGTCGTGCTTTCCCAGCCGTAGGTACCGGTACGGCACTTCTTCGGTGATTGTGCAGTTCTGACGGCAACAGCGATGCAATCCAGTCCACATCCTAGACTCGAGGTCCGGCTGCTTCTGGACACGTCGTCTTATCTGACAGCCAATTGAGATGCCTTAGAATGCGTCGAAGCCGTGTTGTTGCGCCATTACGGAGTGGTACCGGTCAATGCACGTGATAGCAATCAGTCAAATCTGATAACGAGTTCGATACTCTATGATAGTCTAGCGAAATGTCACATACGGTATCGCATTAGCGCTTTCTAGCGGCCTCTACTAACCACCGTAGCTAGCAAAGCAGCTGCCAAAGTAGCAGGCTTTGTCGTACTTATGGCATCTCTCCAGACGAGGGGGCTACTGGAAGCTAGGGATTCAACGAGGAGGCCATCTGACGCCTCATTGTACAGCCCTGACAGCCAGCGATATATTCAAATCCCCCAATGCATGTATCTCAGCCTCGAAAGCTGCACACGCGCAGATATAACAATGCAGCGCGCTTTCAGTATTCGCCACACGGTCCTCACCCACCTTGACAGAAAGTGGCTATCGAGCTGACACACTGCTCATTCGCAAGGCAGCTGTACTTCTTTGAACTATCTTGCCAGTAGCCTCATTAAGTGTCACGCTTCAGTGAAAAAGTTACATTCGAGCCTCACGCAAGCAAGATCGGGTCGCTCGAGCTTGGTCGTCGCCGCGCCCATTCGGGTTCTCCTGCAGAGCAACTACCCTGACATCAAAGACGCACAAGACGCACCCCTCAAGCTCGTCACCATGTCTATTGGAGATCTGATACACGCGTATTCGTATACATACGTCGAGCAGGTCCTCGATGGTCTCCACGGCGAGCAGCAGACACTCGTTCCGCCTTACTTGATCGGGCAAGACGAAGGATACGAAGGCGAAGGACATGATAGTGAAATTGATAACGTCCAAGGTAGCAGCTCGTCTGCATCGCATAGCAAGCGAAGTGAGAGCAGTATAGAAATCGAGCATGCGCGTGCTCTCAAAGCACTCAGACGACAGCGCCGGCAATTGGCGCGTCAAGCTCGTAACGCGCGAGCTGCCGCCTCTAGTACAGAGGGCAATGGCAATGAGGCATCAAGGAGCACCAACAGCAACGCTAATAACAAAAGAAAGAGAAATGATAGTCGTGAAGAGGGCAAGAAGCTACCACGTCCTGCTTCAGCAGCTCCTCCCGCAATACCACCTCCATCTGCCGGAACAAGCAGCCCAGCATACACACCACCTACAGCAGCTTCATTCTATATTCCCACATTGCCAGGCCTACCTTCAGATAGTACGTTGACGCTTTACGGAGGTCACCTACCATCCACAATTACCTCTACGACAGTAGAAGATAGCGCCACAACGTCATACACAGCAGACGGCTCAACATCAGATGCACACCTTTTCTTCTTCCTCGCAAAAGCTAAACATATAGCTGAAAAACAAAAGTTGGTGATATGGCTGAACGGTGGTCCTGGTTGCTCGTCTTTTGATGGAGCTCTGATGGAGATTGGACCGCTTAGAATGGTCGAGGGCAAGAAGGGCGAACTGTTCGAACAAGATGGTGCTTGGAACGAGTATGCGAATGTAATGTTCAGTAAGTCGCATCAACTACGACTTGCACTTGAATTTCGTGACTCTGACCAACTTTCATGTTTCGCGTATCATATTAGTCGACCAACCAGCCGGAACAGGCTACTCTTACGTTTCTAAAAGCAAATACGTTAAATCAGGAGGAGACGCAGCAAAGCACGTAGTTACCTTCTTGCGGAATTTCTATGAAGTATTTCCAGAATACAGTAAGATGGATACATACATAGCAGGAGAAAGTTTTGCTGGTATCTGGATACCATACCTAGCGACTGAATTACAGGAAACAAATCTAATAGACGGATCAAATCTGAAAGGTTTAATCATTGGAAATGGTTGGATCGATCCTTTCAATCAGTATCCTGCTTATGTTGACTTTGCTTATCAAGAAAAGCTACTTATGAAGGGAACTACCGCTGGCGCGTCCCTCGCTAATGTGGATAGAATACTGGAGAGATGTAACAAAGAGCGGGATAGAATCGGATTTGACAAATTTCCTATCAATCATGGCACTTGCGAAGGCGTCTTGAGCTCGATTACCGAAACGACTGTCCAAGTGTGAGTCAGCTGAATACTGACCGCCTTTTAGTCTTTCAATTGTATAGCTGAATCAACGTAATGTTGCACAATATTAGTGTCAACGGCAAGAAGCTCTGCGTGAACAATTATGATATCCGGTAAGGCTCGATGAACGTTTCCCTCCCTTGTCGCAATTTGCACTAATACTGGGATGAAAGCCTCACCGATACACACCCCGCTTGTGGGATGAACTGGCCCAATCTGCTGCCAGACATGTATGCATACTTGCCTGTAAGCTATCCAGGCTGTTCATAGGTCTCTCGGGATGTAAAGGCTGATCATTGGTTTGTACAATCTCAGCGTCAGGATGTAGTGAATGCTTTCCATGCATCAGCTCGCAAGGCACCTTGGGCAGAATGCAACGGTCACGTCAGTGATGCGTTCTGGGGCCATACGAAGCCATCAGTCCACCTCCTGCCCTCACTTCTTGAGTCAGGTCTTCCTATCTTACTTTTCAGCGGAATGCAAGACCTCATTTGCAATCATGTTGGAACCGAGAAGATGATAGACGAGCTGTCTTGGGCTGGTGGGAAGGGATGGAGTGACGGTGATGAGGAGACCAGCGCTACCCGACAGGATTGGTGGGTAGATGGAGAGAAGGCAGGCACTTGGCAGAGTGCTAGGAATCTGACTTATGTTCAAGTTTACAACTCAAGTCACATGGTAAGCATCCTTGTTCACAAGAGTATGCGGCAGAACGTTTCTTGACTTCTTGTTGACATGGCAGGTCCCATTCGATGTTCCCGTGGTCGCCCACGATATGCTATCCCGCTTCATCGGCACCGACTACTTTATCGCGGCTGGAGCTTCCGCAAAAGTGCCTTCTCGGATAGGCAACGAGCAAGAAGCAATCATAGGCGAGACGCATCTAAATGGAAGTGCATTAGATAGCACTCCAGCAACGCAAAAGCAAACAACAGAGCTGGAAGATGGCGCAAGTCCCAAGCCTATCACAGACGCATATTATAACATTGGCGCCGCTCTCCTGGTCCTCTTTATCATCGTTTTGTTTGGCCTTGGTTTCATCTGGCGTCAAAGGCGTAGACGTGCATATCGCTATGGTGGCTTCGGAACTGGTGGAAACAAGCACAGTGCAAATGGACTGCCTACGACTATGTCACATGGCTTGAATGGGCATCTCAGTCAGCACAGGCGCAATAGGTCATCAGCTTCAGATTACAGGCGTATGGCGGGTGATACGGAAGAAGCGAACGAGTTGCTGCCTATGGACCAGCGTGAAAAGGCAAGCTCGCCTCGAAACAATGCGGAATTGCCAAGAGGTGAAGAACTCTTCTCAGTCGGTGAGGAAGACGAGGGTGATAGTGATGAGGAAGGCAATATCGGGAGACCAGGCAGAAAATTGAGCGCAATCAGTACGGAAGATGCTAGCTCAGACAAGCAGAAGGATCGGTACGATGTGTAAAGCTTAGTCGTCAGTGGTATCCAGCAGACAAACGCTTTACTTGCAGTTTCCGTTTTTCTGCTGTAGATCTGCAAGAATGACGCTACTTTGTATTAACGAGTGTTCTTCGCCTGACAAACTTATAGCTGCATGAATGCAAAACAGACTCTGCACAATAACATCAGCGCTGTAGCGCTACTCTCACCACTTAGGTACAATGACTACAGCAATCAGCTACCCCTAGTTTTGAGTCTACTTGAGTCAACCTTCTGTTATTATTGTTATTATTTGCCTAAAATTCCGACGTCGCTTTGTCGAAGATCCACTCCCCTGGAAAGTTAGAGCCAGAAAGGCGATAAAGCAGCGAAAAAGGATGTACTCACTGCCTTTCGAGATGTAGTAGGAGCTAAATAGCAGCTGCACTTCATCGTGATGCTTCAATATCACCCTGCGCACGCTACAACGCGCAGCACAAAGGGCTTGGGCCCCAGCTTCACTTTGGACGATGGCTGTACCTGATCAAAGACGTCACGTCGAACAAAAAGACTTCACAGCGAATGTGTGAGACTGGTTTTCAGTTTGAGAGCAGCTTCGAACCCGCGACCTCTGCGCGGCAAAAACGTATGGGCGTCCCTCATATACCGCAGGCGGACCATGAGTATTAGAGTAGCCAAGCATGCACTTTAATGGGGCTTGAGGCCAGGCAGAAGATCTCGCAATTTTGTAATGCTTAGAGATAACCGCAACGCAATGTGCGAAGCTCTGCGTAGGTTACGGACGGACTTGGCGTGTGTTGAGGAAGAGAGCGAAGTAGTCTATTAGCCGCTTCTGTAATTTGCAATACAGATGTTAAATCCAAAAAAAAATCTTCTGCATGCTGTTTCTATGCTCAAATGGGAATAGTTGGGTAGCTGCGACACACGAACAAGCCAGCCATAAGCACAATCATTGGTCGAACGATTTCACACGGAATTCAGAGTGTTGAACTGCCTATCTCCCTCGCCAATCAGTCCTAGCTACACAGCTCAGTCGGCCAGCCTGATAGCTTCGATTGTGGAAATGCTTTAAGCAGGAAAGCAGACCATAACCATCGCGCAGAAGGAATCGCACCCTTTCAGCACTGGATAGCGTGCTCTGCCGTGCAGAAATGCCCTAGTCAGTCAGTAGTTCGTCGCCGGCGATGGTGCACCCAGACAATGCCGCCAGCCTGTTTTCTCTGTCCGTGTTCAGTCTCTGGCTTGAGATCTATGCCAGAAAGGACTTGCGAAAAGCATTGCAGATGTATTGTTGCAATGAAGTAGATGCTTCAATAATACATTCAGTGTGCTTTCTATGCAGAAGGTTGCATTTCAGACGCTCCAGTCCAGCTTCTTCCATCGTAGTCGCGCCAGCCTAACATGTGATAAGTCTATGATATGTTTCTCAACCGCAAGCAGGGAAAGTCGCATTTATATTCAGCAGACGTGTGTAAACTTGAGGAAGGTCACGGATCCAGCGGGCCTGTCATGCGTATCTTTCTTCGATTTCCATGCGTTCCAGTCGGGCTCCCGCAAAGGCAGGCTGTTCAAGCTGGCAGATCGGCTGTTGTCTCCTTGCCTTCGAAAAGCAACAGAGCCATAATCATGGAGCTCATTGAGAGGGCGACGCCCGGCACCGATCTGCGCAACCGCTGCTGCCTTCGCTTCTAGCTGACCTGTCCTGTCATGCTCACCCCAATGGTTCAACTTCACAAGGCTCATGACGCCGGAATCGGGAGGGCAAGTCGTGCAGCGTTGACACCGGCAGCAGGACTAGCATTGGGGACGACAGACGGTTAGGCGATACTTGACCTACTGCCGCGTGTCACGTAGACTGAAATGCGGGGATGGGCTGCTTAGCTATCAGTACCGAGATCGTCATGGCTCACTACAGAAGGCTACAAGATACGGAGGATACTATTTGAGCCACCGACGCGACCCATACAGCACTCCACTCAACCCTCATCTGCTCTTATCTAACTGAGGCTGGCTAGCTGACTGCTTCATTTGAGCTCCCTGTCCAACAAGCGCAACACCGTCAAGATCGAGTGGTCGTTCTCGCAGATGATACGCGCACGCCTGGAGGCTAGCTACAGGTACCACCCAAAATTATATATGCCAGCTCAATCAGTGTCGCTTTATCACATCCTGCCGGTCGGGTACAAGAGGAGATGCTGACGCTAGGAGCATCTCTCCATGGTCACGGCCGATTCATCTTCGTTGCTAGACGGCTTCAAGATTTATTGAAAGGCCTGCCATATGTCAACGCTAGAATCGATCAGCTATCTGAATCGCGCATCAATTGCAGCTGTAATGCTACGGAGGCCGGACAGGCGTGCAGACAGGCACACGCTGAACGTCTTTCCACCCAGCCCTATGAGCGTCAAATCCAACGCGCGAGACAGTGCCATTCACAGCCTATCATCCAAGAGAAAGCGAAACCGTCTAGTCAACGATCTCGTCTCTTTGGACTGGTGTGCCGACGATAGTACCTGACTATCGTCGGCACACCAGTCCAAAAAGGTATTTCTGGAGGACAAAAGCGACGTCTGTCTTCAGCTGTCGGCTCAATTAGTGCTCCGAAGATGCTCTGCCTTGATGAGCCTACTTCCGGATTGGACTCGGCCAGTTCCAAGTATATGTTGTTCGGTGATCCATCATGGTGATACTGGCACTTTTAGCACGATGATGACTCTGTTTGCTTCCACTCCATTTACTATGCAGAGGCCATGTCTTTCATCAAAACGATCACTCAGCGCTTCAAGGTGAGTCCTGGAGCATGACTAGCCTTCCAGCAGTATCCATTCTGACCATGTTTCCGCTTGTTATTTTCATGCAGCTCATCGTCATCTGTAGCATTCATCAACCCAAACACAGTGTATCTATAGATTGTCACACGCTCAAGAACGCAAGTCCAAACGCGATGTCAGATTGCGCATATTTCTAGATGAGTTAGAGTTACATTGACTGGTATACAATACAGCGGTCACAAGAGGACGAAGCCCAGACATACAGCCCTCGGTTACGAGCTGTTTGCATCGTATACGGGCAGCTCTTGCAACACAAACTCAAAGACTTCCTGTTCCATGAGATTTTGAAACTCTCCCACTAGAGCATTCTCATCGATAGCACCACTGCTATTCCCATACTTCTTCTTCCTCTTCTTGTCAGCGCCTCCGACTAATCTCGCCATGGTTGCATTATCAAGATTGGGTGTAAATGGCTTGAAATAACTGCTTAGTTCACTGAGGGTCTTCTTGGCGTTCGACGAGGATGCAGCTATGTTAGGCGTGATGGCGCAGACGAAATACTCGGCGGGAAGACCGTAGCGCAGGACGCATTCCACGTAAGATACTACGACTTTCAGGTGGATTATGAGTGAGTATGCTTCAGAGAAGTTGATGCGTGACACTCGGAGGAGGTCCGTCTATCGAAGATATTAGTGACTGTATACACGCATTCGCAAGAAAAGGTTGAACAGATTGTCTTACCCACAGCTCCTTCTCACTTGACTCGAGCTCCGCTAGTTCCTGATTCTGCTTCTCCACTGCAGCTTCGTCGTAGACGAACTCCCGGACAATGAACTTCTCACCTCTGCACTTTTGAGCGAATTCATCTCGAACGCGTCGGAATATGGTGACTGTATATAGCGCAAAGTCGTTGTCTTGGGCAATTTTGCTGTGTGTGCGCAGATATGACTGTCAGCTGGTTGTTTCGTCTATTGACGCACATGCGCTGTCGAGGCTTACATGGCACTGCGCGGAACTACCATTGACGACAAGCGTTCATACTTTGTTTCGAAATCCTTCACATTGTTCTTGGGCACAGCAACGAAGACTGTTTCCAGGTATTCTGAATCTGCCAAGTCAGGTATTTGATCCCTCTGAACGACAGTCGAGAGGTCTCTAGTGGCGAGGTTTCCTGTCCTCTTCCTTTGCAGACCAGCAAGCTGACCCTTTGCAATATTGTACGCTGATAGCTTCTGCTTGTGAATCGTGTCGAGACTTTGCATATCTTTGGTCAGGGCGTCTACTACATCGCTCAGAGCGCGCCCTTCCACGCGGTACTTGGCTCGATTCCACGACCATCCTGTTGGACCTTCGGACATTGCAGCAGCTGAATCATTGTTGGCTGACGATGTGTCAAGAACGATGGGATTTGTCAGAGGTGAAAGGTATGGATGTCCATCTTCTGTGAGCAGATGGCGTGTGTATGTAGCCGTGCTGCCGTCTTGCTGGGTGGTCAAGTTGCGGATGGTGTCTATTTGAAGTTGGAGATGGACGCTTCAGTCTGATTTACACAAGCCGAAGATTTCACAATCTAGCAGCAAACAACCCACCAACAATCTTGTCTGTGACTCCGTTGAATACAGCGTCTTGCTTTGCGATTGTGTCTGCAAGGGTGAGCAGTGACGACAGAGTTCCGGTCTATGATTCCAACAGAGTACGAATGTCAGCACCAGCACTTCAAGTAGCTGGTTTTCTTGCCCTGGTGGCTTTTCACATTCATGTCCGGATAGACTTATGCAACCCTTGAAGGCATCTAGTCACCTGTACGTCTTGCAACACTCACCTTGAAATCACCCCACTCGACTCGCCCGACGCAAGCCAACGTTCTCCCCGTTATCTTTCGCACAGCAGCCCTGCTTGTACTGGCAGAATCTCCCGTGCTCAAGCTGGAATAGTCTGGCTGCATAGATGGATCAAGTCTTGCGGAAATGTCCTCATACATCTCTGCAGCATCGGCTGACGGACTCAGCGGGCTGCTGATGAGCCATACTGCGTTTGACGACGGCATGGCTGCGGCGACTGAGCCTCAGTTGACCACTGCTGTATGTTTGTCTCGTGAGTACAGAGAGGCTAATGGTCAAGTGCAAACAGGGCTCCCAGAGTCGCTGGCAAGGCTGGCCCGTCACTGCGTATACGAGCATGCAATCGAGGCACGAGTGCCGCATCGACTTTGTATTGCGAACAAACTCAAGATTCCCAGTAACACATCGCCCAATCAAGTACGAGCCCCAATGATGGCGTGAAAGTCAGCTGAAGTCCAATAGCTGAGCAATATGTATTGAAGCTTGATACTCGCCACACCGAGATGTAGAGCTTGGTTGATCAACGCTTTGACCCAGGGCCTACTGACTGCATTAGGATTAATCACACGACCACTACAGCCCAACACCTGCTGCTTTGACATACTCATGTTACCCGCCGCCAGTCTTTACGCCTCCCGTATCATCATGTAAAGTGTGAGAGTCTTGGTCTCCCCTGTTAAATTACCTTTATCGTCCTTACTTTCGTAGTCTATCGTCCATTTGCCTTTATTCGTCAGACCATTCCGCTCGTAGACTGGAACAGCATAGGGAACGCATTCTATCAGGACTGGCAGTCCTTGCTCATCGGCTTCTTGTAAACCCCAATCTATCAGTGCGCTCGCAACGCCCTTTCGAAGGTGATCTGGATGCGTAGCGATTGCAATCAAATTTCTGTAAAACAAATCTCAGAATCCAGGTTCTCGTGTACGCACGCAGTCTCGCGTACATGTACTTGCGACCTCCCATAACTTGGCGGGAGTTTTCGGTAAGACCCGCCTTGAAACGCTTGCTCGCCTCTTCGTCGATAGTGGGATCTCTAGTACTCTCGTCGACAGCTTTTTCAACTATCTCTGGCTGCTCTGAAGGATCCGAAAAGGCCCACAGTGCGTATCCAGCTATTTTATCAGGATCTTGTGGATCTACAGCTTTCATCGTGATGAGCTTTGGATTACGTATAGCACCAAGGATTCTTTTGATGGCATTGTTGGTCTTCTCTTCCTCCGTAGGATTCTTGGGTCGTAGATGCACAGGTCGTATGTAGGCATTGACTGAAGATGGCAGGTGAATCAATCATACATGCTTCATGTGAGGTAGAGTAAGCACGTAAGAAAAGTGCTTACTGTCGGAATTCTCAAAGGACTTCCATGCAATGTAGCCCAGCTGAGGACAGTCTGACTCGTCACTTCTTGAAAGGGTCCATTGTATCTGCTGCTTCGCCATGCTCATTTGTCACGTTGCTGGTTCCGAGTAGTCGATCTTGTATGGCAGATGTTCTGGCAAGCTAAAGTCGGCAGTGATGGCAAGTCTCCCTAGAAAGAGTCAGTTGCGAGGAGACGGCATGAAATGAATCCAGTTCGACCAGAGGAAAGCTGCCACGTATCGTCTGAGCAGGAAAGCAGCCTGCACATAGTTCGGCATTTCGGAATACACCTGCTGCCGCTTGATCGAAATGCAGCACATGGTTGCTCTTGACACAACTGAGCCCGAATGTCCTGACATACATGGAGGACCATGGTCGTTCCGACGAGCAAGAACAAGCTAGCCCACAAACCGCCTTGGAACCGCATTCATCGAGTCCTCGTAGACCACGCTTGACCAGCAGTAAAGATAGGACCCACTCTTCAGCCAGCGGATCACGCTCACCAAGACCGCGCAATGCGGTTACCAACCCCTACGGTTCTCAGACCTTCGCGTATGCTGCTGAAGACGCTGCTGGAAGCTACCAACATACGACGTCCGCTGCCGTTGCTTCTCCACGTCGAAGCGAGAGTGATCGCGGGCCTTCCATGAGGGTCATCCTCGACATGCAAGAGCAACAGGCAGATCATGATACTGCTTTACAGCAAAGCCAGGTCAATGAATCCGACTTCCCTAGCTTGTCAGCGGTGTCCAACTTTCCCAGTCTATCCGGTATCGGCTTAGCCACTCAGCCGCTGTCATCTTCGTATCCCAAAGCTCCCTCACTCGGCGCAGGCATTTATTCTTCAAGTCCGCCTGTACATCATGGGCATGCTGGTGGCTCTGGCGGGTCGTCGCATTTTGTCGCAAGAGTTGGAGCCGGTGCTGCTACTTCGTCTACTACGACTACCAGTGCTGCTGGACATAGAAGCAGGTCTAGGCTTCCAAGCCGGAATTCAGAAGGTGGTTCAGCCGATTTCAGTCATGGTGGATCAGATTCTCAAACCTCTAGGAAGAGACGGAACAGCCACGAGCGGCCTAGGACAGGCATCTCCTCAGGGACGTCAAATTCCAACTCTTCAACATGGAGCTTTTTCCGCTCCTCTTCCAGTGCTCAAATAGCACCACGTGCCCAGATGCCGGATCCTTTCTCTACTATCTCGGAGAAGGCAGAACCGATGCTCTCTCCCGTCATAGGAAGGTCGGGCGTATCGACTCCTCTAGGATACGATGGCGGCACAGTCACCCCGGTAGTTCAGCCCTCCGGCCTGAATGAAGAATTGCGCAAGCGGATAGCAGGTCTTCGGAATGAGTCTCGAAGCAGATCACGAACCCGTGTAAACTACTCTTGCAGTTTCGTTCTGTCGGAAGGCAGCACAGGTCAATCCGGGACTTCAGGAGGCTCTTTCATATCGGCCAAGCGAAGGGGCCGTAGAGGTTCTGTTTCTGCTTTTGGTCAGGTCGATAATCAGCCGAAACGGCGAGCTGAAGGTCTCGTTGCCATGGCTGCAAGAGATGCAAATACGAGCGAATCCTCCAAAGTCGTAGTCGCCGGTCGGACCCGTGAGCGAAGGAGCACATGGCGCTGTTCGTTGGTAACGAGCTGACCTAGAGCTTGTGCAGTGCTGAAGATCTTAAGCATATCACGACCTCATTCCAGCAGTGATAGCGGGGATGAGGATCACGGCGGTGAGTCCGGCTGGAGCGCTGATTATTCAGGTGGTTCATCGCATGGAAAGGGCCAGGATCAACGCTCATGCGTACAAGTGGAGGAAGAGATGGACCTGCAAGCTAGTATGTTGTACGGAGGTGCCAAGAATTCGAAGGCAGCCCTCATCAACGATGTTGGCTGGGGATATGACTGTCAGTGCAAAATCTGACCTAGAGCAATGTCAGAGTGGCTAATCAGTTGGATTTGGCACACACAGATACGGCGGATAAGATCATGACAGGTAACTCCAACGGCACAGTAGCTCTATACGATCTAGGCAAAGGCGGTAGCAAGCTAGAACGCCTCAAGACGCATCATCCGTCAGGGAGAGCAGTTAATGTTGTCTCTTTCGCTGGCCCTTCCGGCCAAGGAACGTTGTTAGCATCGGGATGTCAAGATGGCGACATCAAGCTCTCGGTAGGCCTCATCACTGCTCTTTTCCCAGGCAAAGGCTCATACATCACGTTTACAGGACGTCCGTCACGCGTCAATTATAACATTGGCAACACCCCTCGATCCAATAAGAGCACTGTGCTTCGCGCCTCGGCATAACAGCACAGCCGATCCCTTCCAGCTGATAGGCGCGTACGAAAGTGGCAACATCGCACGATGGGATCTGCGCATGCCAAAAAATCCCGTGGAAAGGCTGATGACACATCATGGAGGCGTGCTGAGTATTGACTGGAAAGGTAGTACGGAAAATGCCCAAATACTCGGCGATGCAAATAACGACGAAAGCAAAGCAGCTAGCTCTTATAATTGGGGCTGGCTGGCCACTGCAGGGGCAGATGGAACGGTCAAAGTGCGTGTCACGTTCACGTGTTGCATGGCACGCAACGCTGAGCTTTCAAGAGATAGATCTGGGATATGTCAACTCCGTCGCATACGCCACTAGTGGTGCACACCTTACACATCGGCAGAGCTTCGCATTTTGTCCGATGGTCGACAGATCCGGCAAGACCGTGTGATGTCATCATAGCGCCAACTCCCGTGGGGTCAAGCGTCGGAACCCTCGCTGACTCCTGGCAGCCAGATGTGGAAATCTGGGATGTCCGGCGGGAACATCTCCCTAAGGAGACGTTCTGGCTAGGCGGGCCACCTGCCTGTAAGTCTCGATCCCTGTTTACAATTAAACATACCCTGAAGCTGATATCTTGTGTTCGTATCATCACTTAGCTGTACTCAGTCCGGCAAGTCACCCCGATGTGCTTTGGTGCCTGAATCGAAAGACGGCAGCTTTCCAACAAGTAGACATACATCGAGAAGCCTGCTTGCCCATAGACTATGTACCGAGAGTAGCTGCAGCGTGGACTGCAGATGGGTCGTTCGCATTTGCCATCGGCTCAACAAGTTCCGTCCCTAAGGAGCCCGCTCAAGCAACGCAACCGTGAGTGAATCAGCCAGCTGACTCAAAGCGTGGATCGCTGATTACCATCACAATACATACAGTCAGCCAACTCCGGCCGACCGAGCAAATGCCGCTCCACAGGCGACTGCATTTATCACAGGTCTCGATCCGACCTTTGATGTGCAAGCCTTCCGATTCTTGGCGGACCACTATCGCTTCTCTCATCACGATAACTTGACATTCTTCGAGCTTTGCCAGAATAATGCAGAAGTGAGCTGACATCGCCTGGTGAAAATGTTTAGCTGCCCACTAATGCGTTCTTCTCAGGCCGCCATGGAAGTCAATCGTTATAATACTGCCAAGATTTGGCGCCTTATCGGTCAGTGGATCGAAGAGACCCCCGAGGCTGTTCTCGCTACACCCGCTCCAGTCGAGGCGAAAGCGGAACGCCCAGATCATGCAGAACATCGTAAAACACCTGCAGTAACTAGAGCTCGCGCAAAATCGCGGACATCTCCTTCAAACCCTTTCCAGCATTTACATCTCCACGAAGGCCATACGTCTCGCCAGAGCTCGCCTCTTGTCACCAGCCATGTCATATCGGAGGCAGACATGCCAGACAGGCCGACGCCTCTCAGCCTTCCTCCTCCGAGGCTGCAGCAAGACTCCAATAACGTGGATCTGGTCGGTAGTGATACATCAGCACATTCATCCGCTCAGGAAAGCTTCGACGCTCATGACGATGTAGATGGAAGTTCTTCTGACGAGATTGGGGTTCCTGGCTCCCGCCGGCTAACAGCTCGACGCTTTAGTGACGATCAGATTCTCGAAGTACAGGCTGGACTTGCAGCGTCCTTGCCCGCTCATCTCACCATGAAGCGCCGACCTAATCTGTCGGTAAACTCGCAGAAGGCGTCTGGAGCTTCTTCACGGACTGTCACAAGGTCCTCTAGCTCTGTCAGTAACATAATAGCCCCAGAGGTTTCGAACGTTCCGCGATCAGGGAGCCGACAACTCACGAAGATGTCAAGTGAGGCCGTTACGCTTCCTTCTGGGAAAGATACGCGACGTCTGAGCAACAATAGTGGCGAGGCATCTAGAGATGTGGTTCGTGGAGCATCTCAGTGGGCCGGGAAGAAGGAGCCTGTAGAGTCTAGCGCATCGGACGTTAGCGACACCTCCGATATTGACGAGCACGAGCACGACTTTACAGCAGAGGGATTGCGAGCTCGTGGGATGCAACGATACAAGGTCCACAAGCAGAAAGCGAAAGCTCGTCAGAGTCGCTCAAAGGGCCGCCGACGCGGTGCGACCAGTGCAGACGAACGACCCAGGAGGACCGCTAGTAGTCGCCAGAGCCGTTCAGTATCGGCTACGCGTCGAGGTCATGGATCAATATCAAAGATTCGAACGGAAGCTCTTGCAGCTAAAGTAGGCCATGCGCAAGACGAGGCCAAACATCTGTTGAACATCAAATTCGGGATACATTTGCAGGAGATCATGCAGCAACTGGCGGATGATGTTGGTGCTGTTTTCACCATTGTTTCGGTCCCTCCTGCTGATCTGATCCGTTCCCAGGGAGACGTGCAGACAAGTGCTACTATCGCATGCGCTGTGCGAGATAAAATCGATGTCAAACCTCAATTTCTGGCGCGTATCACTACTGCATATTTGTGTGAGTATCGTCGGCAGGCGGCATGCGGGGCACGGCTGACCGGATATCGCAGCTTTACTTCGACGATTGGATTGTCACTTGACGTCTGCGAAAGTCATCAAAGACTCGGTGGTCGAGTCCATCAAGTCGCAAAGCCAAGACAACACCACCATTCGTACCGCTTGCGGTACCTGCGAGAAGGCGATACACCATGCGCCCTTTGCGAAGTGCCGGAAGTGTTCTGCTGAGACCACAACATGCAGTATCTGGTATGTCTTCAGCTGCATTGAACGGCACCTGCTCTATGTAGTAAAGACTAATTCCTTTCCCGCAGCCACACGGTCGGGCTTAGTCTGTGGATCTTCTGCCCGACTTGCGGGCATGGCGCGCATGAAGACTGCCTCTACGCCTACGCTTCTGATATATCCCGTTCAGCGCTCTCTGGCGTGCACGTTGAGAATGTTATCTCTGGCTTGCCAACGCCGACAACGAGGCCCTCGTCTCCTCATATAGCCATGGATTCGCCAAGCTCAGTGCATTGGCTTTTCCCCTCAGAGCAAGCTCTCTTCACACCCGTCTCTGCACTTCCTTCTCGCCTCAATTCCAGAGCCGCCTCGCCGGACATCCCACACCTTGATCAGAACGCGCTGGAAAGCAGAGCGATATTGCTCAGTCAATGTCCTTCTGGATGCGGTCATTCCTGTCTACTCGCTCTGCCGTTGTCAGAGTTGCCTGCGCAGTCGTGGGTATATTAGACATCTACCTACCCAGGCTCTTTGCTACTTTACGACCGTGTATCTACCATGGAGTCCTATTGTTGTTGTACGAGTGATCAAATAGTCGGAAGACGCCAGCATTGATGTGCTTCTTGACTCGAATATACTTCCCACAACATAGACCTGGATCCGGCCCAGCCTGTCGTTTGCATTCGCAACAACCGCCCGCAAGCCTGTCGACTCTCTATCAAGACTGCAATCACGGTGCACGCTGCCGCCCATCAATCCACTGGGCTATTTCACCTCGGACTCCTCTGTGCATAGCTCGCAATATAACCAAAAGATCGTCCATTTTCTACTTCGAATGTCACACGTCCTAGAACCGCTGAAAGCGGTCACACACAACCTTCCGGTCATCATTAGAGAGCCTCTGATTGCTCTTCTGAGCAAAGAATGCTACACGAGCCTCGTCTGGTACGCCTAGATCAACCTGGTGCTGTTGCTTCAAAGCTCATTGGCGCCGGTCGCTTTCCTTGCTCTGCAGGAACCTCGATCTCTCAGATACAGGATGTCTCAAGTATTCTGCTAGCAAGGTTCTCGGCATAGGTCTGGTAGCTGGAGGTAGGTCTTGACTGGTCTACGACTCGCAGGGAGAGGTTTCTATGCTCATCTTGACTATTCCCGGCTTTCCACGTGCTTCGGACAACAGGTGTGTTATTCTTCTGTTGGAGAACGCCTTCTTGAATGCTCTCCATGTGACAGGGAGCTCAAGCTGATCACTTCTCAATGTCTTGCAGGTGGTATAGTCAAGCTACCTCAACTATACAAGATCATAAATTCCAAGAGCGTCCGCGGTGTCTCCCTCACGTCATATCTGCTCGACACTGCAAGCCAGCTGATAGCGGTAGCCTACAACATCAGACAAGCTTTCCCTTTCAATACCTATGGAGAGAGTGCCTTCCTCACCATCCAAAATGTCGTGATCATCCTCATGATCTTAGCATATTCGCATCAGTCTAGCAAAACCATGAAAGCTCTCACTTTCCTAGCTATTACAGGTGCAAGCACGCAAGCTCTGTTATCAAACGACATAGTACCTATCAACGCACTCCGATCTCTGCTGGCTCTATCCATACCGCTTTCGCTATCAAGCAAGATCCCTCAGATTGCTACCATCGCTTCCTCCGGTACCACTGGACAGTTATCCGCTTTCACCGTCTTCAGCTCATTGTTGGGGACACTGGCACGTGTGTTCACCACTGCTACTGAAACAGGCGACAAGACTTTATGGTGGAGCTATGTTCTAGCATCAGTCCTCAACGGAGTCATTGCATTACAAATGTTGTGGTATTGGAAGGCACCCGCTGAGCCTGCCGCCAAGAGAATACACGAAAAGATTCAAGAAAGCAGGAAGCTAGCACAACCTGCAGCAGCTAATCCCCTCCAGGGTACTGTTCCTGTAGGAGCGACCCCAGTTAAACCTGTCCATGCTGGCAATGGGGTACCCAGATCCGCTGCCAGATCTGCCCCGAGGTCAGCATCCAGCCGCTACACGAGAAAGGTGGACTAGGCGTTGGACGCGCAGTACTTCTCCTCGCCAATATTAAGGAGGAGTATAAGCAAAATGTACGATTACAACTCTAGTATAATACGGTTTTCATTGCCGCCACGTGCCGAAAAGAAGTCAATATATGAAAGCCACCCAACAGTCGGACTTTGCCTAATCGCACAGCGGCATGGCGAGTGACTTGATACCTGGAGGCTCTCCCTTGTCTGGTCGTTCAATTTGCATTGCCCTGTTTGCCTGTTCTGTTTGTTCTGTCTGTTCTGTCCGAGCTGTCAAATCGGTGTAACCGGCTATCTAATTCCACTTTGATCCGCATGACTTGCTTTCACTTCAACACCATCTGAGAGCTCCACAAGTGTAAGCGTACGCTGTGGATGCCATGTCTGCAGACTCAGAGAGCGACTCGGGCTACAGTCTCAACCCCTTCAAGGCCTATGCTGCGTTCCTCAATGCCAACGCATCCAGAGTCAGCGCACTCGAGTCCTCGCTGAGGAGCCTCACGTGGTTCGTGCCGCCGCAGTCAATCAGCTCTGAAGCCGTCTACACTGGTCTCAATATACTCGGAATGACACACGATGCTATCTTATCGTCGGGCTCGTCGAGCTCCTCAAGCGGTTCTGCATCGGGCAGTGGTGTGCAGCCAACAGCCACACATCTGTCAATTCCAGTCTCTGCGCATACCCGCTTCACAAACTGGTTCTGTGCCCAGAGCAAGCTCTACAAGACCGCTGCTAGACTACTCAGTATAGTCATCTACATGCAGCTACTCGTCGAAATGGCAGCGAAGAAGTACAAAGGCGAAAAAGGCCGGTGGAGAGCCGTGATCGGGCTCGAGAGTATAAAGTAAGCTTGATTTGCTGATAAATGCACCAGAGCTGAAGATGACCTGGCTCCCCTTACTTCAGAGCTATTCTGCGTTTAATCCTCCTGCGCATAACATCGCAAAGGACTGTCCTACAGCCATCGATCCCTGAGCGCAGTACCGATCCTACACTTCTAGCTGCAACCGATGGCAAACTGCCATCGGGAGAGACTACCTCAGATACATGGAAAGCATCGAGAACCGGTCTAGAGATCCCTACCATCTCTTCGTTGCGTGCTGAGGGTGCCAGTGGCATGAGGAGCGTAGAAGCCGAGATCTCAGCTTTCCTTCAGACAAAGGTACTCACTATCGATAATGTACGCAAGCCTTATGATCTTGTTAGACAGAGAAAAGGGTTTGGTGCACTTGCAGAGGTTGTCTGGATATTGCGTCCTTTGATATATGGTGAGTGGTCGTCTTTGACCTGTACAGAAGGCAACAAATGGCTTGAATTGATAGCTGATTTGTGGACTATTCGGGCCTATCAGTCTTGGCATTGAAGAAATACGGCAAACGATCATTGTATCCCTTCCTTCTCTCTCTGTCGCTAGAATACTTCTCCTACAAGAACATGGCAGATACAATCGCTTCAACCAGAAAGACGACATCAGAAGTGGAGAGACAAGAACTTTCTAAACGTAGAAAAGCATTTTGGCTTTACTTTTTGCGTGGCCCTGTTTGGTATGGATTGACTAGAAATCGTCTAGAAGCTTTCACGAAGCGTTTCGAAGGTGTCTTTGGGATTGGTCTCTTGGCCAATATTGTCGAGGATTATAAGCTGCTTATCGATGATTATCATTATTGTAAGTGGTGGTTGCAAGACTGTCTAGCGCGAATCTTTTACTGATCGTATACTCTCTTATCCGCAGATTCGTCCTCATAGAATCCGGTCGGATCATCGAACCTCGCCTCGCCATATACTCGCTTGCCTTGTTCTGCCCCCAATCTGATGTAGCCATAGTAATTTGATTCGTTTGCGCAAGCAAACAAGCAACACTCAATAAGAAAAGGAGGAAAATTGCTAATGACAGGCGTCTGGTTTGACAGACTTCAGAGACTATTGCAGCCGGGACCAACATGTTTCCAGATTCAACGTGTTGCAGATTTATGCTTATTGACATCCAGAAGAGTAGACTAAGAAGACACGATGCCATAGAGGTATAAAGTGACAATCCCTAATACACACCAATTACATTGGGTACTGGTCGTGAACAGGGTTGATGGTGATAGTCTTGGTGGTTGAGAACTCCCTGAGACCTTCGATGCCGTTGAATCGTCCATATCCACCTGATATGCACAAAGAAGTCAGCTGTGGAACAGCTCATCGATACCGATACACAGTCCTGCTTACTCTTCTTGACACCACCGTGAGGGACAACTTGGGTGTCGCTGTTTGGCGGAATATGATCAGTCGCGCATCCGCATACTCGGTTGACAGGAGGAAGCACAGTCTGCGTTGTATTGACTCACTGTACAGTAGCGCCGTTAATATGCACTTGACCAGATTCAATCTCCTGAGCGAGCGCGAAGCATTCCGTCTCGTTGGAGCCATAGATGGAAGCAGCTAGGCCATATTCAGATCTATTAGCAATCTCAATAGCTTCTTCGATAGTCTTGAATCTAGTCAAAGTGAGAGCAGGACCGAAGATTTCTTCGGAGTAAATTCTCATTTCCGGTGTTGTCCCTTCGATGATAACGGGTTGGACAACATTGTAATCTGTCTGTGCTTTTCCAATGACTACTTTTGCTCCCTTTTCGAGAGCGTCGTTGATGAGACCTGTAACTCTGTCCGCGTGGACCTTTGAGAAGAGTCCTCGCCAATCGGTAAAACCTTCTGGGTTCGAAGAGGCTTTGCGGTCTGAGATGAGTCCGGAAAGGACCTTGATGAACTCGTCGGCGACATCTTCGTGGACGATAATACCGTCGGAGCTAGTACAATCAATATAAGAATGCTCAGCCCTTTGCTTAGGCGTCAATTGTACGGACATGGCAGACGACTCACGACATGCAGATCTGGCCGGAGTGTGAAAGACCACCGAAGACAGCAGCATTGGCAGCAGCCTTCAAGTTGGCATCCTTCATCACGACCAAAGGAGCTTTTCCACCTAATTCCATTACAGCAGGTTTGACATATCTAGCAGCGACCTGAGCGATCTTTGATCCCGTAACTGTAGAACCAGTGAAATTGATCTTTCTGACAGCAGGATGGGCAATCACATTCTCGATGACTTGAGGAGCATCTTCTGGTGCTACATGGATCAAGTTCAGTACACCTTCGGGTAGACCTGCATCCGCGAAGAGTTGAGCTGCGAAGGTATGGATTTTTGGACTGAATTCAGAAGTCTTGAACACGACTGTATTGCCTGCCATGATTGCATTTGCGAATGCTCGTACTCCAAGTACGAATGGTGCGTTCCAGGCTTTTTACACCCGGTTTCGCAAAAGAGAGCGCATGTGAATCAGTAAGTCGCATGCGAGGGAAAGCACGTGATATCCTATAGGGAGGGCATGAAGTGGAACATGTCTGACTCACGAGCAATACCGAGGACCACACCATAGGGTATGCGCTCAACGTAAGCTCTCTGGCCATCCTCGGATGGCACGATGGAACCATGAAGAGCGGTTGCTAGAGCTGCAGTCTCGGATATGACGTTCCATCCGAGCTGCCAATCGACGACGCTGCAGGACAGGAGGATCAGCATGTGATACCAGGTGATGAAATTGTAAGTCGTTGCTAACCCCCAGAACTGATTTCCAGTGGTTTCTTCTGTAGCAAGCTTGACATATTCTTCCTTGCGTTGCTCCAACAAGTTCAAGGCTTTGAGGAAGATAGCTCTTTTTCCAAAAGCAGAGTGTTTTTTCCATGTCTTGAATGCTTTTGCGGCACTTTCGACTGCTTGTATTGCCTCTTGTGAGTTTACGCAGTTTACTTTGTACTGTTTTGCGGTTTCATAATCATCAGTACTCTCATGACTTCTCAAGCGGAGACAAAACAGCAATCTTGCAACAGAGCTTTCCACTCTGGGTAAGAGATGCGAACGCTGCATAGGGCAGCACGATGGAGATGCCAAAACGCAAGCTTACAAGGACCTTTCCTTCAGACGAGTGAGGATCCTTCAGGTCGTACGTCTTGGACAGACCTTCCCATGGCTTGTTGTCGAGCACGCATGGCACAGTGTCGAGCTTGATGAAGGAAGATTTGTCTGGCGTTGCTGCCATGTTGATGGATGTGAGTGTATGTAGGTGTTCAATTAATGTAGTCTTCCAACTATTGAAGCTGCAGCCGAATTGTCCGGTAAGCTTCCTGTCGGGTATCCGGATGGAGTTCCTGGACGGCAGTAAGAAGAGCCTACAGTCGTTGGGTGATGGACGGTCAGGAGTGGATGAGAGAGAGACAAGCGGAGTCCCGCCTCTTGCTGCCGATGTCCTCCAGCCTGCTGCGTGCGTCTATGCTTCCCTCGGATATGTTTATGCATCCATCTTCTGAGGGGTAATCGAATCTCCGAAACTCCAGGATGGTGGCGACGGAAACTACTTCCGTGGGAGGTAGGATCAGTGTCAGTCCATGCCTAGTCCTCGCTGCTTCCCATCCCAGGGTTGTTGATGCGATGGGACGGCCCATCGCCTGCATGCGTGCATACAGCGTTCCAGGAACAGGCAAGCAGCACCACGAGGAACAGCAGGCGGCCACTCACCTCGCGCATTGTGACGGTTGCAGGCTGCTCGAGTGCAGTAGCGTGGTGTCGTCGATCTGGAGGTGCTTGATGGGGGTCAAGTGAGCGTCGAGATGTCGGAAAGGCAAGAAGGGCATCGCTCTCTGAGGTTTCGACGGAAGAGAGGCAGACGTGGAAGCAAAAGCGACAATGCAGAGCAAGAACGCGCTTCTGACATGCACACAGCGAGCAGACGGGTACGACGCATGCTTCTATCTCACTACTCTGTGACTCCACACGCGGCTCGCTTTCCATCAGTCTACACGCCCTTCTCGCATAAAGCAGCCACAAAGCTGAGAATCAACAGCCCGGCTCCAGCAATCAAGCAAGAGGTACCGCTGGGGCAGGGAACTCAAACAATGTCTGAACATGAATGTGATCACTCTGAGGCAAGAAATCTCGATAATGATTACTTCTCTCTCCTTCAGAGACCGGTGGCGAAATAATGGTAAACAAGACTGAATGACCCAGAAGCTTGCTTTTCCTTCATTGCTCTGAAATTTTCGCAGGGCGAGACTACTGACAATATCGAATGTCGCTAAGATACCTTCTGACTCCGCCCCTGCACTCAGAACTGACTGATCCTTCGACATGCTATCTTATACAAGCCTGTGGCCGATGCAGCAAAAGGAGTGTAGAGCTTGGGCGGAATAAGCTAATGCAGCCCGAATATCTATTTCTGTCCTGGAGAAATGCAAAGCAGAGAAGAAGAGTGTCAGTCCGCTGAATAGATGTTCGGTCGAGAAGAGCTGGTTAAGTAGTTTACGGACTATGCATTGTGCTTTGTGAGAAAGAGTATGTACCAATGCCTCGCGTAGAGCAGCAGAGCCACTCATCGCCTCTGCTCTCAATTCTCCAATGCCGGTACCTCTACCATCACCGCTTCGACCTGGATCAAAGACACCGCCCTCGTCAGGGGTCCCCCCATCTGACAGTAGCGCCTGGTCAATGCAATCGGGTCTACTGAGGTCTCAGGGAGTGCGGTGTGAAAAGAAGATTGCAGAGGTGAAGAGTGGTTCTGGGGAGTGGAGCCATGGGAGTCCTGTTGCACTTAAAAAGCAAGGACGTATCAGAGTGGTTCTACTCTGGAAACCAGGAACGGCAGAACCAGATTACTCACCTTATGCAGCTCAATCGGCCCTTCCGGTTGCCATGTGTAAGTAAGCTTATCGCCTTCCCAGGCCCGTTACCCAGTTGACATCACGCCAGGTAGATTCCGCGAGGCCGATGAAGAGTTTGGGCATAAGCAGGACGTGCCAGGGGATTTGCGTTATTCGAGGTCGGGTAGGTGGGGCAGGGGGAATACTGCAGGTACCATCGAAGGATCCACTAGATGTATGTCAGCTGGGAGCATGATAGCACGTCTCGTATGTAAAGGACATTCATACCACATACCTTGGGGTGAATGCAGCATGGTAGCTGTTAGGAGTTTGGCTGCATAGATGGCCAAAGTATGTGTGTGTATGATGATGATGTGATGATGATGTATTGGAGCGAGGACTCTGTGAGAGTGAGAGGATGAGAAGTGATTGGAAGAAAGAAGAGATGCAAAAGACGAAATCATGCCTCTTTTATAGGCGATCTGCCCCACTAAGACCCCTGTTAAAAAGGTAGGCTACCGGGGAGTGCCGGCTGCGTGCAGTCCCCGCGCTTTGCGACTACACATGACCACCTTATTGTGGAGACGATGACCAAGGGAGCGGCAAACACCAGTGGAGCCGGTCCGGCTGTCTTCTGTTGTCGATGTCCACCCTTTCATCGGGGGTGGGTTTTCACGGTCAAAAAGGATGCGCAAGTCTGAAGGGAGCATGTAAGGATAGAGTGCTGTGCTATTACGGTGGTACCGGTAGTGCTTGCGAACTGGATGCATGTACGGTACATATCAGCTGTGTAGGCATCGCTGGCAAGCAGAAGCCTCGGAACAATCTGCAGAGAGAGGGAGATGAAGTCTTGAAGAGGGACACCCCGACACTTCGTGGTAGAGGTTGACTAGGCAGCTATCACCTTCCTCTAGAATGAGGTGCACCGTATCTCAGTCGCTTCAGTCATTCCAGGTTGTGAGCATCCTGGATGACGGCTTGACAGGACGAGATGCGATGAGGAGGGAGGACGCCATGCAAGTCAAATGTGGAAACCATTCTGTCGCTCTTCGCCCTGATGCTGCATGTTGCAAGTCTCTGAGCATCCATCGCTCGCAGCGAAACGTTGCTCATCCACCAAAGAGACGGGAGATGCGGAAAGAGGGCTTCCAGATGTCATTAGTATCCCACAGTCCATCTCGCATAGCAAGTAGAATACCTTGTGCTATGATCAGAGAACGTTGAAGAAAAGCCAACTACATATTCTGGCCCATCAATCAATTGCTCGCTTTTGCTCTCCGGACAAGCAGAACTGTTGGTGGCAACAGGGAGGTGACGGAAGAAGAAGTGAGAGGTGGAAGAGGGGCAGAGGTAAGGGTAAGTCTGGATACGTGCATCAGAAGGTGAACATCCATCTCAGTACAGTTGGTCCACCTTCCAGATTGGTAGCCCATCCGCGGATCCTGCACGTTCAGTCGGAGGATAGTGGGACTCGCGTACAAAGAAGACTTTCGAAGGACGGTTGACGAAGAATATTCCAACCAGAGCTACTACGTAGACCATTCCGCAAGTGTCTCTCTACTCCATCTACTCGCCAGCTCTCGTCGCAGTGCTCCGCAATCACCCTGCCACTCAGGCCGTCTCGATCTCGTCTGTGGGCATCAGCAGCATTGCAGGCTGGTCTGGTTGGAGAGCAAAGCAGAAGAGAGGTGCACAGAACAGGCAGGCATCCAACATCAACGCATAGTCACCGCCGGTTTTGGATAGCATAGATTGCTGGAGTCTGTCGCCGCTCCAAGTCTACTCGATAACGGCGTGCACCAGGCATTTCGGCCGACCTACCTCCGAGGAGAAGGTGCAAAATATCGGACAAAGAAGCATCGTGCTGTATTGTGGTCGCGATACTGGACAGATACTGGCGATACAGAGAATTACATACGTTATCTCTGAAGGCCCCCAATACACGCCCTCTCACATTCACACGCACTTGTCAAAGCTCAAGCCAACGGCCGTCTGTCAAAAGGCGACATACCTAGTCTCTCCTCAAGAGTGTCTGTGTACAAACGAAGTCGTCCAAAGACTGTCCACACGTTTCCATACAGTCAGACAGTGAAGCTCAAACACTGTGGCTTTGGTCCAGTCGGCAATACAAGCTTTGGCTTGGCTTGATTGTTACAAGAGTCTGAGACGACGAGGATAAGACATCGAAGACCTCCTCACGATACGATTGTCTCGCCAATAAACCACCAGGGCTCGCTTTAAAGTTTGCAGACTGCGGCTTCAGCCCGCTGTACTCAGCGAGGTAAGAGTCAGTGCTGTGCTTCAACGTCAAATCATACGACTAGTCATACAGCCTCCTTGCAAAGAGGACGGCCTATGATACACAGACAACGATACTGCCAAAAAGCCATTTAATCTAGTTGAACGGTCTCTGAATCTTTCGAAACTCTGCTTCAACAAAGTCAAGACATCTACCTGGTAGTGAAACGTTGGCTTGCATCCTCGCTGCTCAATTACATAGCCTTGTGTCTCCACCCAGCTGTGCTCAAGATAAACAGGTATAAGCTCAGCAGGACCTCTGACTGGGCTGGGAGTCACTTGTCTTTGATTGTACGGCTCTTCCTTCCGCTCTGCGACCACGAATTACGCGGCGGGATCAACATTTCGTCGACTTTTCCGGAGATCCTCGCTGTACGGCAGGCGACGTTGATGGAGGGATAGCTGTTGAAGGTTCTTCATCCTTGCGTCCTTCATCCTTGAGCTCGTTATTGAGGCCTAGCGTCCAATCTAGGGCTGAGCATCAGCCATTTTGAGGCAGTGTTTGGATCTACAAAGTTTAACGGAGCATCCTTCTGCGATGGCTCCTCCATCGGTGCCTATCCAAGGCATGAACGACATGGCTTCACAGCAGAGAGCTCTTCAATCCTACATGGATAGCATGTTTGCCAGCGTCCCTCATCCTTCTACCTCTCAAGCCTCTGGCCCAGCAATGCAAGGAAACAGCAATAATATGATGCAACAGAATTTCAACGGGACGCCTGCTACGGTGGCTTCTTCTTTGCCTGGTGCTTTTGATCAGCAACAGCAACAGCAGCAACAGATGCTCCATCCTGGTGTGCCAACCATCTTTCAGCCAGGAGGGCAGTCAAACAATGTAAGTGATCGTCGAACCTTTCTGAAAGTAATGTAATTTGGACTTTCATTGGCTGATTTATATCTTTCCTATTTCTCCTCAATCGTCTTTCCCCGGGCAACAGTCTAATCAATCATATCCTCAGATGATGCCGTTTGCAGCACAGCAAAGCATGCCACCACCACCTCAATCGCAGCAGCAACAACAGAATTCACAGCCTCAGCAAGCTAATAATCCATCGTGGAATAATCGTCAACAACAGCAGATGAATAACAATATGAAAGGTGGAGCAGGGCAAAGACAGCTCTTCAATTCTCAGCAACAGCAGAATCAACAGTCCCCTCAGATACCTCAAAGTCAGTTGCAGAATCAAATACAGCAGTACTCACAAGCGGAGTTGCAGGCTATGCTGGCCTCTTTAGGACAGCCTCCTCAATCTCAACAGCAGCAGCAGCAACAAAACTTCCAGCAGACGCTTCCTACTCAACAGCAGCAACGGCCTACTCATTTACCTAACTTCCCTCAACCGCCATCAATGGCGCAGCAAAATCAGCAACAGCCACAAGCATTTCAGTCGCAGCCTCCAGCTCCTCCTCATCCTATGCAACCATCAAATTCGAACTCCCAATACCCACCTCATCTGCAGGCTGCTTTTCAACAACTGCAAGCTGCTCATGCTTCCCATTCTACACCACCTCCCGGAGCTATACAGGCCCTAGCGGCTTTCCAGCAACAACAACAACAGCAAGCAGCCGCAGCTCTTGCGGCTCAACAAGCACATCAGACTGCTGCTGCACAACAACTGCAGCAGCAGGTCCAACACGCCCAGGCACAGTTTCAAGCTCAACAGGCCAATGGACAAGCGCCGGGACTGACCACGCCAGGTGCAACGCCGGATATAAGCTTGCTGCTGAAGCTGAGACAGCAAGGTGTCCAGCTCAGCGCAGATCAGCAGATGCTGCTGAGCAGGACCATGCCTAGACGCGGCGCTGTTACCGTTGATGGCACACCTGCACAAGCCTTCAACAATACTTCTCTACCTAATCAGTCGCTGAATCAGCAGCCTCCGCAACAGCAACTTCAGCAAGCGCAGCAATATATGTTCCAATCACCTCAAATGGGAAATCCGGCTCAGCTGCAACAGCAAAATCAGCAGCAGAGACCCCAACTCCAACAGCAGCAGCCGAACCAACAGCCTATGCAGTCCGGTAACGCTCTATCGCTCGACATACCTAGTATGCAACCGGTAAATGTGCAAGATCAGCAAGCGAGACCGCCCAATTCAGATGGATCGGTACCTTTGAACGTTTTGCAAGAGTTCTCGCAGATGAACGATCATTTGAGACAGATGACACAGCAGGAAGGGCATCTCCAAGCGTGTTTGGCTCAGAATCTATATTTGCCATATAATAAAACTGGTCAACCTTTACAAGGAGGTAATCAACCTACACCACAACCTCTTACTCCGCAACATAGAGAACATTTCCAGAAGCAGATGGAACAGTTAAATTCGATACATTCTCGAGTTCGGGAAAGCTTAGCTAAGATAGAAGAAAATTGGGGCGGTAAAGATAATATCATCTCTAATCTGAGAAACGTTGCTTTTCAGCGGCAGATGCAGACTGGTAATAACAACAATAATAGCACTGGCAATATACAGAATGAAGCCTCACAACCATTACAAAACCAGCCTCAACAGCAGCAGCAGCAGCAGCAGCAGGCGTCCTTCCAGCCAAACCAGCAGGGCATGCAGATACCCTATCAAGCGCCTCAGCAAAATCAGCAACAGCAGCCAAGTCAACCGCAACAACTGCAGCAGCAACAGTCCCAAGAAGCTGCGCAACTGCAAAAGCTGCTCAACAGACAGCAAATGCGGACTCCGGTCAATGCCTTTCAGCAGCAAAGCTTGCCTCAATCAAGTCCTCCGCAAGCTCAGGCACCCGCCCTTCCTCAATTTCCGCCCCAGCAGCAGCAAGTCCCATCGCATATGCAACAGCAGCCCCAGCAGGTCCAGCAGCAAGGCTATCCAGTTCCGCAGAATGCCGCCGCTGCTCAAGCCCAGGCGCAATTGCAAAGGGTCGTGCAGATGCAGCAAAACCAGATGGCGAACGGTCCTAATGGTAGTCCAGGTAGCAATCTAAAGGCACTTCCGTCAATGTTGCCTCAGCTATCGCCGCCCATGGACAAGGCGAGTCTGCAGTCCCAGCAACAACAAGGGCAAAGAGCCCAAGCGGATGCGCAACACCCCTCGAATACTGCCCATCAGCAGCAATTGCTGCGTATGCAAGCTGCGGCCGTCAATGAGGAAATTTTGAAGACGCTCACAAATGCTGGACCTCAGACTTTCATGAAGGCCCTCATCGATACCATGAAACATCGTGGGACGCCCTTGACCACATTTCCAAAAGTCGATGAGAAGGAAGTCGATCTTTTCAGACTTTATAAGGTTGTCCAGCAGAGGGGTGGTTCAGCCTTGGTGAGTAATAGGTGTAATACTCCCTACACATTGTTTAAAAGCTAAGATTGTCGTGACATGCTATCAGATTCGTCAACAAGGCCTCTGGCGGCAAGTGGCGCTGGAAACAGGCATTCCCGTAACGGCAGAATCATCTCAAAGAGTCTTTGAGCAAATGTCAAGAGTATACGGCGAGTTCCTCGAAGCTTTTGAAGATACCCAGAGGCGCGCTGCGTTCGCTACAGTGAGCAAGCACTCGCTAAATCAAACGCCCCTCCCGGCCGTGCCTACTCTCAAGATGGAGCAGCACCAGCCGGTGCAAAATAATCAGCTATCACAGGTTTCCCAGCAATCTGCTTCTAAACACCCACCGCCTCAACCGCAACAGCCGCAACAACAACAACAACAACAGTCGCAGCAACAATCGCAGCAGCAACAGCAGCCTCCGCAACAGATAAACATGCAAAATCAGCAATTCCAGCAGCAACAGTATTTGCAGAACGTTCACCAAATACAAGCGCAAGCACAGGCCGCTTTGCAGGGTTCCGACACGCTGCAACAGGGTCAGCAGCTGCCTGCACCCCAGCAAACTCCACAATATAATCAGCAAGCTCGAGGCAGTCAACAAAAGGCAGCTGTGCAGAGCAAGGAAGCGCCACCACCACAGCAGCAACAACAGCAACAGAATCAAAGTCAGAATCGTCAATTCAGTCCGCCTTCACACCAACAGAACGTCCATAATCTACAGAACCGATTGCCGAATCTCCCACCGACTGGCGAGGTGACTAAGGCTCGTGCTGATATAGACGCCTGGAAAGCTACCCTTTCGCAATCAAAACGTACGTTTATGTACACAGCGTTCCGGAGCCTGGGCTGAATCTCATTCTGATCCATCTGACAGTAAAATGTACGCGTCTGGAGGATTTTAATCCCGCTGATGTAGAGCCTTTCATACATCTAGCCATGAAGCTATCGCCAATGGTTGACCGCATCATTGAGCTGCTTCCTCTGTACCTTGCTATCAGCAAGCAGCAGCAAGGTGCTCACACCTTGCTGGTCATGGTAAGCAACAATAACTTCTGAATAAGTTATTGCAGTCAAGGATTAACGTCTCCGCTTGACCTCCTTGTATAGCTTTTTATGTTCCGCGAACAACTTGCCTTACTGGATCGTCGCGAATTTATACTGCGTATCAATGATTTGGAGAAACTTCAAATGCAAATGCAACGTTGCTGGAGTTTCGTCTCGGCCTTTACATCGGGAGCCTCCACCAATAGCCAGCCACTCCCTAACACTGAAATCCCTTCAAACGTCAGCAACATTCCTGCACCTGGTACAATAGACTATGCACCCCAGCAAAGGTCACAGAATGTGCCAGCAGGTACACCTGAGTTTGTCGGGGCAACGATGAAAGCTGGTTTGACTGTACAAGATCTGAAACCACCCCCAGTCAAGAAGAGACGTACAGAGAGTCCAGCTGGCACGCCCCCCAATACCGCCGCAGTTCAGCCTCAAGCGAAAGCACTTGGCAACTCGGTGGATCAGAACAGTGCGCCAGGTACGGGTACGTATGCATCTCCTATAGCACTTGACTCCCCACCTGCGCCTGCGAAGAAACCACTACCTGTTCTTGAGGCTCAAGGCCAGCCCATGGCAGTCAAGACGACGAAGGCGCCGAAGAAAGGCTCGAACAAGTCAGCTACACAGCCATCGGTCCCGGCGTCGCCTGCTAAGACTACCAAGGCAAAGGCAAAGAAGGCTGCTGCTCAGCAACCAGTATCCGAAGAAACAACCTTTCCAGAGATCTCCATGGCTATCACTCCGTCCGCAACGCTAATTGTAGCGCAGCAGCAAGATGTCCAGCCACCGCCTTACCAGCAGGAAGAAACTCTCAAGCGTAAGCGAGAGCTGGAGGAAGCTCAACATGATCCGGCTGCTTTCACCGAGCGCATGTTTTCGAGCTTACTGCGCACTAGTGGCGCTAGCCAGCAAGCTTCAAGCCAGTTTAATGTGGGAGGGATGTTCCCATCCGAGATCCTTTCCTTCCTGAATGAGCAAGGCCTCGCTGAGCCTTCTTCAACCACCTTCGCCGAGCCTGCGCTTCCGGTAGCCAGCGAAGCGAAGCTACGGTCAAAGACCCAGTCTGGCGGTCTTAATTTCATATTCAACGACCCAGCGAATGGGCATCCTTCGCATCCTCCGATTGCTAGCCGATGGTTCCAGGACACACCCTCGGTTACTGCCGAGACACCTGAGCTCAGTCAATTCGACGATCCTACCAAAACGAGTCCGGCGGATCAGGAATCGGTTGTCACGCCTTCTGACTCCCTCCAAGCAGTTCGTGCTGGCTCGACGACTGTTCCAGCAATTCATGACACCTCTTCGTTGACAAAGTCGATACTTTCGTCCTTCGACAGGGAGTATGAAGAACTCTTTGAAGCGGTCACTGGCTCAGTCGATTTGAAGACTGAAGGAGGCCTCAGTCCCACAGATATGGCTTGGTCATGGGAATCCGGACCAGTGAAACTTGCATGACCCTTGTTTCTCCCGCTTCCGTTTGCTTTACGCAGCTTTCTGGTATTTCGCCACTCTTCCAGAATCGTGCACAATTGTGGGATGCATCACAACATGAACGATATTCCTTACCATACTCTCTCCGTAATTCTATAAATAACTGGATGTCCTGCATTCCCCTGGGGCTCCCGATTTATGTGACAGTCATGATCTTCCTCTTCTGTACCGCGTCTTCCGCTTCTCTGCTCAAGCTCATGTATCTAGATTTTTTCAAGTATCCCCAAAAGAGCAGTCCTCGCTACTGAGTTAATTGTGGAGTTGTACTTTCAAATAGGCCAGCAGCAGAATGCTTAACGTTCCGGGAAATGAAGACAGATCCATTCCATTCTCACCATTGATGCTTTGCCTTCTTGCGTGCTGCTTGCCACTCTCTGGCTCTCTTCTCTTCCAATCCAAAACAAGACTGCACTTCTGCTGCTCAACACCATCTTCACTTTGTTGTCTCACCTTGCACTTGGTCTATGACACAGAACCTCACAACGGACAGCCCACTGCTTCTGCCGCCTGCTCGCCTTCTCTCAGCCGCACCTTGACAGTCTCAGCCGCCCTTAGACTCGGCTTCCACCGCCCGAGCAAAATGCGAGAGCTCCGGGACACGGTTACAGAATGCGTTGATGACATGCTCTCTGCTCATAATAATCTAGGACGTCCCTGTTTCGATAGCACAGCTGGTTTCCGAACTGCTGAGATTTCAACACATCTGGCTTCCACCTTGGACACCGATGCTTCCAAATCGGCAGTAGGATCGTCAGCCGATATGCCCGTGGAAAGTGCACAGAATCGCTCAAGTGCGACTTTGACTTCCCACCAGCTTGAGATACAGCTCCCACCACTACCAGAACCTCTCGTATCAGGCAAACGAGGCCTTACTTTGAGCAACGGAGAATCCAGCAGCAGCGGGCAAAAGACTTTCAATTTCGTAAGCTCCCTTTACAGGTAAGTCAAAGGTCTGAACCGTGTGTAGAGGACTGTGCGTATTCTGATCCCAAATTACAAGAATACTCGATGATCCCAGCAACGCAAACACCGTATCCTGGTCGAGTTCTGGTGAAGCCTTTATTGTCCACGATATAGTCGATTTCCAAAAACGCCTTTTACCCAAGTATTACAGGCACTCCAAGTTAACTTCCTTTGTAAGACAGCATCGCGCCTATGGCTTCAAAAGGGTCAGTGTTTTACAAGCGGGTAGCTCTGCGGGGTGGGGTGGTGTCTCAACCTTCTTTTCTCCACGTCCAGGCCTACTTACTGGCACTCTTCCCACTTGTTCCATCAAATCTGAAGAAGCCTCGAAAGAGAGTCAACACCCCCGCTTTACCAGTAGACTACTTTCATCCCAATTTCAGGCACAATCGCCTGGATTTACTCCCGCTCATTGCTAGAAAACTACGTGAACATGCTGGATTGGGTGGTGCTGGTATTGCTAGTCTGGAAGCATCCGCCCCAACGACAGCAGACAATCTAGACGCTGACCTATCAAAGGAAGAGCCCATGAGGTCCGACGTCAAGTCTGACATTTACGCAGTATGTCGACGATTGTCTTGCGAATGATGCTTGGAAGGCTATCCTAGGGCCGTTAATGCCCAACGAGAGAAGTGCTGCTCCTGCTGCACCTCAAAGAAGCACGAACTACTTTACAAGGAGCGAGCCATCATCTACGCAACCAACTTCTCCAGAAAACAACAACATGGATCACTTCACTAGCTCTTTCAGTTTCGAAATTCTGCACATCAAGCCTGACAAGCCTACTTCTCTGGTTGAAAATCTAAAGCATATGATGGACAATCTACCTGAAGACCCGAAGACTTTGCGTTTGTTACTACAACAGACTCGATCGCTGTCCTGCCAGATTCAGGAGCGCTTGTTCGTAAAATGCTCTCCTGGGCGCGGTAAAACGCCAGCTCCCAATCCAGGATGTACGGAATGGATCAAGATAAACACTGGCTGGAACGATCCTGTGCCCGCTCAGGAAGACCCCTTCACCCTTCAGTCCAATGCATCCAATACTGTCATCAAGACAGCTCAGTTCCAACATCTTTCCAGACGTCCTGCCATGTTAATGCTATATCGTGGATGTGCTGAAGGATTATGCAGCTAAGCAGCCTTCTTATTGCTCAGACATACTATTCAACGTAAGTTTTGCTGTACTTACCTTGCCTTCTGTTGCATTCTTAAATCGAAGCAAATGTGCGTTTGGAGAGACACGCGCCTAAGCTTTCATGAGATGGACGACGTCCTCGTGTAAGATAGGAAGAATTGACACAATACCTAGGAATGAAACGACTCAAAAGATGACTCAGGACGCAAGTTGGACTCTATGCGAAACGACTGTAATGACTGCATAAATACTGTGACTACAAAATGCTACACTGCGAATGATATTAAATTCTGAAATTGTACAACTCGGTCAGCTCAAGCTCCAGATCTTGACAGTACTGTCTCTAGCTCCCGTTGCCAGATATCTATCCATGAATCTCAATCTCTCAACCGGTGAAGTATGACCATTGATGACAAGTTCAGTCTGTTGAAGTGTCGTTCTATTGAAGACTTGAACATTGTTCGTTCCACCCGCGACTAATATTCTCCTAGAATCAAACTGTAAAGAAGTAACAGGACCATCATAACGCAATGTTTCGATAGTCCTGCCCGTTCTCAGATCCCACACTCTAACAGTCTTATCGATTGATCCAGAGACTAGATGTTGATTATCGAACTGCAAGCAAGTGACTGCGCTCGTATGGCCAATCAAGCTTCTGACACTTTGTCCGGTTCGTGTATCCCACATTCTTACGCAGCCATCCGCTGAGCCTGATGCTAGTGCGTATGACCAGAGTTGTAGGCCGCCAACGAAATCAGAGTACATCTCCCATGATCCATCGGCGTATGGTGGCGTTGCTTGCGTAAAGCTGAAGTGGGATAAAGAGGCAGTCGGTGTCGAAGGTGAGTTTGGGAGACTACCAGCTAGAGTAGACAAGCCATAAGCCTGAGAAGAGAGCCTTCTCAAGCCTGATAATGAAGTCTTCTTCGTTCGAGGAGTCATGTATGCCGGTGACGAAGCAGCGTTCCAAGGGTAGTCTGCTGTATCACCCGCAGCGTACTGAGCAGGACTTAGTGGAAGATCGTTCATAGATTTCGATAAATCAGTCTTGACTGATGCTTTCGGTGGGGCGGCTTCTTCCATTTCTGCATCTGCAGGTAGTGGATTCGAGATCGCCCAGAGTATATCCATTGTCACGACGCATTGACCGGTATTGAGATCCCAAAGACGCAGAGTCTTGTCGCTTGATCCAGACACGAGCGATGTATTTTCATATGATAGACAAGTGACCGCTTTACTATGACCTTCCAATAAGCGCATTCGAGCTGCAGAGGGTGTAGGGTCGTCCACATCGGCAATGCCTCCTCCAGTGACAGATGACGGGAATTGTACATTAGGTTTAGGGGATGGTAATAAAGGGAAATCAACATCATTATCCCGTTTATCGTTCTCTTCATCAGAATGATGCGATCGTGTGCCATTCAAGCCATTTTTACGTCTACCAGAAACGGATGAAGGTCTAGATGAGAAGAAAACGTCTTCTTCTTCTTCTAATCTTGTTCCTGCTCCTACGTAGTTACTCCTTGATGAACCTCTTTTCCCTCCACCAGTTGCAGCAGTACTATCATCATCATCGTCGTTATGTGATGATACTTGAGCTTCTTCTTCAGGTAAACCCTGCTCAACGGCAGTAGTCAAATCCCAAAGAGCTATTTTACCATCTTCACCACCTGAAATAGCCATATCACCTTCTACTAATAAAGCTTTAACAATTCCTTTATGACCATTCAATCTAGCTAATTCTTCACCATCAGTCAAATCAAAGACTGATACTTGTCCATTAGCAGTACCATTTTTACTGTGGTGTTGTGAAGTTGAAGATTGAGAATAAGCTGATGTAGAAGGTAACGAATAAGAAGCTACTAATAATCCGTATGGTTCGCTGAAATCGAGTGATGTGACTGAGGAAGTTGAGATTGTTGGATTACGAGATGTTAGTGTCATGAATGCGACGTTGGCAGGTAGTTGATCGTGTTCGCTAGGTAGAAAGGCAGGGCCTTTACGCCGTCTTGAAGAGGTTGATGAGACTACCTTGCCTGATTGACGAGCTTCAAGTTGTGCTAGACGATCTTGTACTCCTTCGACTGAGAAAACCAGTTGAGTCCGCGATATCAAAGTGAAAGGGTGCAAATGAGACGAGGGAGGCGTGGACAGGAGAACATCAGCACGATAGTCCATCATATCATTCCAGCTCAGACTGGAAGAAGAAGTCAGGCTAAAGATGAAAACTCACGCTCATCATCCAATTCTAATTCCTCCTCTTTAAGTTCCAACAACCTCTGACCCAATTCATCCTTCATAAATTCCAATTTCCTGATTTTTTCTTCCAGTACTTCTAAATCTTTCATTGTCAATTTCCTACGTGTATCTAAGGCTTTCTTATCAAGATTTATTTCTTTAATTTCAGCTTCTAATTCTGGTTTTGTTAATAATTCCTCTTCTTCTTCTGGCCCTGCGCTAGTCCCTTCTGCGGATTCGGGTATAGTAGCACTGTTAAGATTGGATTTGCTTGTTGGGTTTGAAGTAGATCTTAAAGGAGTAGGCATGAATGAACTCCTTCTTTTCGATTTTATAATTCTTTTCTTAGGAGTCGATTCTATACTTTCAATAGTGTATAAATCACTAGAAAGTAATCCCCTAGCTCTATCACCTCTTTCTTTTAATCCTAGCGCATTCACCCCAGCTGTTATACCTAATAGTCTTTCAGACAGTACGGCTCTTCGCTTACGCCTTGCTAGTTTACGTGAGCGTGCGGATGGGATAGTAGCGTTAAATCCATCCAGGAGATTCACTGATCTTTCCTCAGCTTCTTGTTCTTCTTGATTTTCAGTTTCTGAACTCTCTTCTTGTACCGTCGGCAAACCACCAGATTTGCGAGATACAGACGAAGAAGAAGAAGGGATAGGTAGCCCCAAAAGACGGTCTACATCTTCGATGATTCTCAAGTCTGTACTAGTGATGACTTTCGCATGAGAAGTAGCCGACCTTCTTGCTCTTGCATTCGCAGTAACAAGCGCACTATCATTCTTGAACCCTCCAATTCTCGAAGAAGCTCTCGAAGCGAGAGTGAGTGTATTAGAAGACGAGGACGCCCCACTTAGTCTTGCTAATGCTACGAATGCATTACGAGGATTCGATAAATTCATTAGATCCGCTGCGCTGCTTCGTCCTGATGCTGAATTGCTGCTTCCTCCGGCTATAGAAGCGGAGGAAGGACCGTTCAAGAACACTGGAGAGCTGAGTATGCGGGGGTGGAGTAGTTGAGGTGCCTGTCGTTCCAAGGCAATCCAATAATGAACAGCAGCGGGAGGAGAAAGTTCGCAAGGTGGAGCCAATGCAGACAAAGATTCGGAGAAGACCATATTCGAGCGTCATGAGCATGGTCTATCGAGCAGCACGCATGGCAAGCAGCCAGAAATCATCGAGCCACCCAACTCACCAGTTCTTTGAATATCTTTGTAGACTGACTGGCAGCGCTGTTTGTCGTTATTGGCTGCAGAGCCTGCGTGTAGTCTGCTCGATGCTCTCGTGCTCCTCGTTCACCTCGCTCCGTCGGTACGGGCGGCATGGCTGCGAGCTTGCAGGCCGGGCGGCTCGAATGCCCCTGTGCGATGGCTTGTAGAACTTTCCTGCTCTTGGTGTGATAAGTCTTCACGGGTAGGTAGTGTGAGAAGAATGCCTTGTCGTGAGAGGTCAAGTCGAACAAGTCGTGGCTGATCGAAGAGAAAGATTGAAGACAGAAGACATCCATTCGTGGAAGCTCGTTGGAACAGCACCATCACATACTCGATACACCATGCAGGCAGTCAAGCGAGTCAGCAAGAAGGCACAGTCGCTCACTTTGAAGCTCACTCGCCTGCGGGAAGGGCCTGCGAGCATGGTGCTGCCTGGAAATGTCAAAGAGGTAGAAATGAGCTTTGCAATGAGGAATAGGCATTATGGAGCGAGGTGCGTCCAAGCAAGACTGAGTGACAAGAACACTGCGCTCAGGTATGCTGAAATGAATCCCTTCATGTTTGATTGGTCCTCGCAGAAAGTTCTTTCAACTCGACGTCCCTTCCATCCTGTACAAGAATCCGACACTGACATTCAAGCAGAACAGACCAGAGAAAATACCTAATCCGACGATGGTGATTAGATATGGTAGGTTGATAGCTTCTCATCTACTATGCTGTTGCATTGCGAGCGTCTCTTACCTTGTGCCCTGGTACTTCATCCATGCAGACGATGGCAATTCTACGAGTATCTCATTGAAGGAAAAGTCACACGAGAGCATACTGGAGGAGTTCAGAGCATTAATGAGCTCGAGTAGTCCGTCGTCGTCATCACCATCATCTACGTTTACACCACACCCAAGCTCTTCTACTTCACCACCACTACCATCAAGTCATTCGAGCACGAGTACACCACCGGGAGAAGTGGAACAAGGTGTCGATGTAGGGACGGCCAGGGAGTAGCGCAAGCTTGTTGCTTATGAGTGAGGACTTCTCTTTCCGTCTGTCGTATTAGTCTTTGGAGTCCACACGCATGCAGTATACCCTCTTTCTTCTCTCGCGACGCAGTATGGCAGTGGCAGGATTACCAATTCAGTCCACGGATGGATGCACTTACTTATATCACTGACATCCATTAGTAAGAGAGTCGACGTCCACGGTATCCATCTCTCACCATCCTCCCTCCCTCCTCCACTTCCGCCTCTCGGTATCCCTTCGCACTGACCTTTTCCTCCAGAGTGTCGACCTTCATCTCTGTTTCTCTCCTCTTTCTTCATCTCTCACCAATCAAAATACACGCAACACTTCAGGAGACTTCAAGTGCGGACCACGACAAGGACACTGGCTGTCCTTGCTTCTGTCGAAGCTCCTCTCCCTTCGGTTCCTGGCCCTCCTCCTTCGAACGGACCCTTCGTCGACTTCTTTGTTCGCTCATGCTCTGAAATTATCGTAAAACGGCACAGTAGCGATTTCATCCGCGAATACTAGATCACACCTTGACGACGGTGTGCGGGTTGAAGTTCCTTCCTTTCATACAGACACCGCTTTGTTCTCTGGTGGACATAGGAACGGGCGAGAATCGCTTTCAGGTAGACGACAAGAGTGGCATTCGAGCGAAGACACTACTTGTACGAGCAGGCTCAGCTATACCACGCATCCACACTCGTTCATCCATCTTCGCCTTTGATACCGCTCATCCAAAGAGTCCCCTGTCTGTATTTCATCGTCGTTCTCAACACTCTCGACAGCAAGAATATCGAGCAGCCCTACAGAGTTTAGCTATATCTTCCAAAAACGTGAATAGCTTTACCTCGCAAACATGCAAAACATACCCTCGATGCAACTAAAGCACAAGCAGCTGCATCGCCGTCAGAGAGGCGTATTGCTGCCTATCGACGATACAGCTTCAAGTGTTGTGGTCTCGTCCGCTAGTCCGGTCACTTCCGCCGCTGCTGCTGGAGGAAGAGGTGGGAAACAGGGACATGCGGAGGATGGTGAAGATGAGGATGGAGGCAGTCAGGCTCTAAGCAGGTGGTGAGTCGGCCCTTCTCGTTGCGTGGCGTCCATGGTACAAAGGGAATGCAGACCCAATGAGCAAGAGAACGCTGATGCGAGTTTGGACTACCTTCGGTCAATCGCAGCTCTACTACTTGTCTCACAACATACCTAGGGCCCGACTGCAGAACAGTGGTACGTTGAACAGCTTTACCACTGAATTTGAAATCCGAGCTTGCGGACTTTTAAGGCTGATTGATGTCAACGACATCTTCCTACAGTCCTGCATGTGTCATAGTCCCGACCTTGCGGATGCCAATACTTGTATTGCTGCTGCTTGTCCTCTGAGAGATAGGGGCGTCTTCCTTACAAACATCCAAGCGGTAAGCTCATTGATCGCATTATTATGACCCTGTTGGATAGCCAAGTCTGACTGCTAAGCTCGCCTTTAACGCTATCAGTGGTGTGGAAATGCTCAAGCTGTAGCCCTCCTTACGCCCGCTGCGACTTCTGTAACGAGCTCCACTGCATCAGCTAGAGTCCGCTCATCATCGGAGGTCTCATCATCTGCCATAAGCACGATTGAATCGGTTCTTTCATCGAGCGTATCGTCTAGCCTTTCAAGCGAATCTATCAGCGAAAGCGAAGTTTCTTCTGCTATTTCGTCCTCGTCCTCATCCTCGTCCTCGTCGACCACTCGAAGAGCAACGATTCATACAACCACACTACCAAGTACCGTAACACAGACGGAAGATCTAGCATTAGCGACAGGACGTGTCAACCCGAAACTAAGCAATGGGGATCTAGCTTCTTCTCCTGCGAATGGTAATGATAGTGGAACAAACGAGAAGAAAGGCGCTTCAGGTGGTACCATCGCTGGTATCGTCATTGGAATGATGCTGGCTCTAGTACTGCTTGGGTTATGCGCTTGGTTTGTGAGGAAATCGTTATTGGGGAGAAATAAAAAAGGCAAAGAGTTTTTGAGAAGCTCAGATCCTGGTGATTGGGTTAATACCGATATGGCTACTTCAGCTGCTCAGAAGGGATCTATGCGTGGTGGTGCCGGAGATTCCGATGAGAAGGATGGCGATTATGCTCAAGAGGATAGGATTGAAAGAACCATGCAGGAAAGAAATAGTCGTGCTGGAAATCTTGTTGCTTCACAGAATATAGGTCCTGGTATTGGAGCCTACGTTAGGGATATACCACCCCATCCCGCTACATCTGAATTTGCCTTCTATCCTAGTAACAACAACAACGGTGGACAACAAAGGCAAAGTCAAAGACAGTATGAAGATATGCACGCTTCGTTGGCTTATCCTTCTCATATGGGTCTATCACCTTCATCACCTTATCATACTCATCCTCAGCACTATCCTCAAGCATATCAACAAAGTCTAGGTTCGCAATTCGTAACTCCACATACTTCAATGCAAACTTTTATTACTGTTACTCCACGTTCGGCGGGTTTGGATTCTACAATGGCGAATCTATCACATCGTGATTCGTCGGTTCAGGGTAGTCCTTATCCTGAGTCGATCACGATGACGCCGGAAACTATACATGCCTCGGAAGGAATTATCGATGGTGGTATCGCGAATGAAGTGGACGCTTCTCAACTTGGGAGACATCATAGTATTCCTTTTATTATTCCTGCTACACTTCAAGTTGGCGGTAATAATGTGATGGACTCACCTGCGAAGAGGGAATCGGTACAGCAACAAGGTCGTATTGGACATGTGCAGAATTCACCTTCATACTCTGGTAGTATGAATGGTGTACCCCGTTCTTTGACAGTAGGAGGACAAGGCATGAGGAATTCGCAGAGCACCGGCGGCGGCGGTATTTCCTCGTCATTGTCTCCAGTTCAAGAAGGGACGACGACGGAAAATCTAGCTTATAGTACTCCATTACCTACTTCGCCACCCGTTAGAAATGCATCTCTACCTATGCCGTTACCGGGTATGGTCGCTCAGTCAAACAAGAACGATAATGTGCAACTTGCGGGAGTAGTGCAAGAGAACAATACAGTAGGACAACAAGGCAGCAACGATGGCAATGGAACAAAGGAAGACGGAACGATCATGGCTGAGAATCCTTTTTTGGATAACCAAGACGAGAAAGTCGTGAATGAGAAAGAGAGAGAATCGTTCGAGGGATTGGCTTATCTTTCGTAAGAGTGAGGAATCAGCGAGAGCGCCAGACGAGAAGGCCTGCTCGGCTGGATGAAGCGAAAGTAGTCAGGATAGATCTTATACCTGAGAGATTTTAGATGGATTTGTTAAGTATACCAGATGCGGTTAGATACCAGATGCGGTTAGTTGTGCGGCTGGACTTCACTCTCCTTTCTACACATTTCCCTTTTCGGATTCTCTCGTTAGATTCAATCTAGCTTGTAGGGACTAGGATGCCTTTGTGGTGTTTTATTGCGGTATACCTTCTTTTTGTCCGGATACCTAGCTTTTACACTCGACAAGAATGCTATCAGACCGTCCGATTCTATTGCAAGCTTGGACGAGTCAGGCGAAAGGACGAGTGGCATGTCAGGCACATACTGTCCTTGTCGTCCACTGTTGTTGTGATAAAACAGTCTCGCACCTTCTTGAATTTGCCGGCAGTATAATATTCGCCACATTCGCAATCGCGATCAAGAGCCTTGTCCAGCTTTTGCATATTCGCACCTTGATGGTACACTTAGCACGATTCACTACATATATATACATGAATACACACTCCATGATGAGCAAGAGAGACCATCAGACCGCATTCAGGCCAATCGGCGAAGCGGCAGCTGCAACGGACGCTTTGAAGGCTGAAGATGAACAGATGCAAGTCGATAATGCTGGAACTGCTGTTACAAATGTAGCAGATGGACAACAACAGCAGGAAGATGACGGCGAAGCCTTGGAACATCCAGTTGAAGAGATTGAGAGTCTGTGCATGCAGTGTCATGAGAATGTGAGTGTCTTCTTTCATTGGCAAGACTAAGACTTCAAGTACCCTACGAAAAACGATGATGCTGATGCATTGATTCATCCTTTCTCGCTCTATGTCCTCTATACCTTGCTGGACGGTTTACGTACGCCATGTAAAGGGCACAACTCGAATGCTCCTCACTATGATCCCGTACTTCAAAGAAGTCATCGTCATGAGCTTCCGGTGTCCTCATTGTGGCAAGTTTTCAGACTACTTTGCTTTCAATTGCTTTCAGCTAACTTTGATTTTGTTTAATACAGGCTTCCACAACAACGAGATCCAGTCTGCTGGTGAGATTCACGGTGAGTGGTGGCTTCTAAGACGAGGAAACGCGCAACCAAAGTCGAAAGTACTGAGTCTCTGCATGAACGACCCAGAACTCGGAAGCGTATACACAGTCAAATGCACAACACGTGAAGACCTCAATCGTCAACTAGTCAAATCTGAGTTTGCAACATTACAAATACCAGAATATGAACTTACTCTACCTCCTGGAAAAGGACAATTGACTACTATCGAGTCTATCATTTCGCATACTATCGAAGATTTAGAATTCGAACAACCTGTTCGACAACATACTACTCCTGAACTGCATGCCAAGATAGAAGGAATATTAGCTAGATTGCGTGGAATCATGGCTGAGAAAGAAGGTGAAACAAGCGATAAACTAGATAAGACATTTACTGTGAAATTGGATGATCCATCAGGCAATTCATTCATTGAAGCTAAAGGTGGTTTCGAAGATCCTAAATGGAGTAAGAGGGAGTACAAGCGTACCGCAGAACAAAATGAATATCTAGGATTATCTGGAAGAGCCAATACTGGTGAAGATGCCATTGCAAATGGCGCTTCTACATCAACAGTCAACGCAGCGAACGAAAAGACATTAACAGATGATTATGTTAATAAACCTGAAGATGTATACTCTTTCCCTGATGTCTGCTCAAGTTGTGGTGCTCATTTGGAGACATTCATGAAGACTGTCGATATACCTCATTTCAAGGAAGTGGTACTCATGAGCACAAACTGCCATTCTTGTGGATATAGAGATAATGAGATCAAGAGTGGTGGAGCTATTGCGTCTCAGGGTAGAAAGATCACGTTGAAAGTCGAGGATACGGAGGATCTAAGTCGAGATATCCTCAAGGTCAGTCTCATATTTTGTCCGAATGCGTATCGTTCTTGCGGAAGAATATAGACTGACATTACTTCTTGGGCATGCAGAGCGAAACAGCCGGCTTGACTATCCCGGAGATTGACCTCCACCTGCAACCTGGCACACTAGGAGGGCGATTCACAACACTAGAAGGTCTCCTCAACCAAGTCTACGAGGAACTCGACGAGCGCGCCTTCGCTCGCGGTGACGCAGCAACTGGCGAAACAAACGAAATTGAAGTCTTTTTGGATAAACTTAGAAAAGTTCGCCAAGTCTTGGTGCCATATACTATAATCTTAGATGATCCACTCAATAACTCATACATTCAAAATCTATATGCCCCTGATGAAGATCCTAATATGAAGGTGGACATCTATAATAGATCATACGAGCAGAATGAAGACTTGGGCTTGAATGATATCAAAGTTGAAGGGTATGAAGGTGAAGAAGAAGCCAGGAAAGCTAGAGAGGAGGCAGATAAGAAAGAAGCACAATCGGCTGCTGCGGCATCGGGTACTGCATAGAGCAACCCTTTCTCACGATGCAAAGTCTGATTAGTCAAAGACTGTACTCTTGTAGCATTCCACGATAGACTCTTGCTATTTTGCAAGACAAATGTTTACAACAACATCCTATTGAACGGACTAATATGGACTCGGACTACTAAAGCCGCACAGCACTCGCCATGCTTAAGCTTGTTCTCCTCAGCTGTGCATTCGCCGCGAGTTCTGGACTCGAATTAAAAGCCAATTGACAGCTTGCGCAACTCCCTCTCTGTTTTAAAGCACATATCAGTCGCTTGGTTCCATCTTGAGTGATGTGACATACGACTTACCCTGTCAGTGCTGATATCGGCATCACAGTCGCCTCTGACACATTATGCAAAGCCACATGCTTATTAAAAGATTCTTTTATACTTTCAATCGGCATAGCATCTTTGTTGTCCATCTTGTTAGCAAGGACGAGGACAGGGACTCCTTCTATTCTCCTATCAGAGATAATTTGATCAAAGTTCTTCCAACAATCTGATATTCTGTCGCTGTTTCTATCTGTACTGTCAATGACGAAACAGACAGCATGACAGTCGGAATAGTATTTGCTCCATAAGGTTCGAAGATCTCGTTGACCTCCTAGATCCCAGAATTGCAGTATAGATGAGGAAAGGACTACTCGCCCGACTGTAGGTGGATCGTAAAATGGAAAAGTATCACGTGAGCGATGGGAACATAAGCCATGTTCAGCGTATGCGGGCAGGCTTAGGCAACAGGAACACGCACTGTTTTGACCGATAGTGGGCGTGATCTTGTCTGCGGGTACTCCAGGCTGGTCGCTGAAGGTTGACTTGACCTTTTCCAAGAACGTCTAAATGAAAGGATGCATGGAATAGAGCTATTCAGCTTAACATACGGTCATAAGACGCGAACGACGAACTGTCTTTCCAGCGGCATCTAGACCTAGAATGACTATTGAGAACTGCAATACAGACAATACTCAGGATCAGCGTTGCCTTCAGATGTAGTCATGCACCTGCATCCACCCACTTCGTCCTTGCGAACCAGCTCGGACACAAGTCCGGATAGCAGATGAAACATAGCATGGGCAGATACTTCACTCTTGAGGTTTTCAGAGCATATGCGTTCTCTCCAGCTCATGCAACAAGACTCGAATGCTGTTCTTGATGCGTGGATGATCGACTCGCCTGGCTTCACTCCAGCACGACACTTGACTACGCAGAGTAGCAGCAGCAGCAAGAATGGAGGTCGATGCGCAGGATAAGCGTGTGATGGCGAACGCAGGCGACAGCGAAGGCGATGCTGCAGGCGTTATCGTGCCTCGAGGCGACGGCGAAGCTTCAAGTGCGAAGGAAAGAGAAGCGCTCGCAGCTCTGCCTGTAGCGCCAGTCAACGGTGCAGCAGAAGGAGACGCGCTGATGGACGAGGTCGAGGATGTCAAAGAGCAGGCCAATGGTGCTGCTGAGGACGAGGACGAAGACGAAGAAGCGGGAGATGATGATGACCTGTTCGGGTGCGCAATGATTGCTTCGAGGTGCTTGCAGGCGGCTACAGGATAGCTGATTGCAGGCGATTCTTTCGGACTTGATAGCGACGAAGGAGAGGAGGACGAAGAAGATGAAGAGAAGAAGTCTGGATATCTCGAAGATGATACTGCTGCTCTGCAAGACGATGGCGACCTCTCAGAAGCCGAGCTTGAACGGCGGAGGCGACTGGAATACGAGGAAGAGGATGCCCTACCTATTGAAGAGAAAGTGCAATATGCAGAGATACATTTACCGAAAATCCCATTGGCTTCACAAACACAAAAGGTGAGTCTCTACAAAGCCGTTGTAACGTTTGGTACCGATCTAATCTTTGCTATTTCTCCTAGCTTCACCATGCAAAGGTCAGACTATAATGCTTACAGCATTCGAGACACATGCCTAGATACTGATACTTTCTCCCTACAATCAGCTTCCAAACTTCCTGCATCTCGAACCAGGAGCGTTTGATCCATCGACGTACGACAGCAGCGAGGAGCCCAAGAATCTACCAGCTGAGAACATCATTCGTTGGCGTTGGCGGCCAGAAGGTTCCTCAACCCCATCTGCACCTCCGAAGAAGCAGACCAATTCTCGTATAATCCGGTGGAATGATGGATCAATGTCGCTTCAGCTCGGCAGCGAGATCTTCGATATCGCTACTGACCGTACAGCCACTGGCAAGTCGGTACCCCCTTCTTCAGCACCGGGATTGAGCAGCCAAGAAGGCACAGACTCATCTACGTATCTTGTCGCTCAACATCCATATGCTGGCCTACTGGAAACGCAAGCTTTCGTCACTGGCAACCTCACCTTCCGACCTACTACCATTCAATCTACATCTCATCGTAAAATCGTTTCGTCCTTCGCCGCTCAACAGCAACGCAAAGGAAAGACAGTAATGATTCAAGCAGCTGACGATCCAGAAGCTGCCAAGGCGGCACTAGAGCGAAAAGCGAAAGCAGCCAAAAAACCTCGGGCTGCAAAGGGAGAGGGCAGCGGTGCAGCAAAGAAAGGTGGACGACGAAGTATACGATCCTCGAATCTTGCAGATTGGAGCGATAACGAAGCTCTTACGGATGAAGAGCTCGATGCTGCGGCTGTTAAAGCACGTACTGCTGAGCGCCGTGTTAGACGTGACCGAGAAAAGGCCGAGATGGAAGACTTTCTTGCTAGTGAGAGTGATGAAGATGAAGCAGGTGACGACGACGAGAACGATGAAGCAGCCGACTCGAAACGAGAAAGGCGTAAAAACAGAGATGAAGAAATGGACATCGCAGACGACTTGGACGCGATGGAAGCACAAGCAGAACAGGTCGCGCGCGCTGAGCGAAGCAAGAAGAAGCACAGCAAAACAACGGCATCTGTGGCGGCAGCTGCGGCTCCTCAGGATATCGATTCAGACGATTTAGACAAGTCTGAAGATGAAGATTTCGTACGGAAGAAGCTAGTCATCGAGAGTGACGATGAATAGACTTGTGCCGAGTCAGCTCGGTGTTGTAAAAATGCAAGGATGACTCTGCATCGGGTTGCGTACTTCTTGATGCCGGACAACCAGACAGCTGATAGCAAAAGTTTGCAATGCCTACTGCTCCAGGGCCGACTCGTAAAGAAAGAAGAAAACCATTACAATTGCATCAGAGTTCCTAATCATCAGGAATACCATACAAACGTAGCTGAAGACAACGAACGATCTCTAAACTGTGTTGATACTGTTCTGGTCTACCATTTCTCCTTCAGAGAATGACCATTTTTGCGTATGTTGCCGTTATGCGTTCTGGCTCTAGTAGCCGTTACTACTGACCCAGAGAGAGAGAAATAAACTGCGTTTCGATCGCTAATATACAAAGATCTGCTCGCGCGATCTGGTTTGACTGATGGCAGATCATCATCGTGTAGAATGTGAGAGGATCGATTAAAGAGCAGTAGAATGTGAGAGGATCGATTAAAGAGCAAGCATTGTGAGTGCGAAATCGCGGCCACAATTGTCCAGTGGAGGTAGGAATATCAGTTTACTGCATATCGAAGTTGAAGCCGCCATTTGGTGCTCGGACATCGGAGTTGAAGGCGAACTGGCGGGTTGCAAAGAGTTCAGCATCATGATTTGCAACAACACACATGTAGCATGGGAAACAAACTTACGCCACCCGCTTCGTTGACTTGAGCAGTATCGACTTCCGCCTCATCGTCTTCAGGGAAATATTTATCCATAATATAGAAGCACTTCTTGTAGATCTCGAGATTCTCGTGATGTTGCAGGTTGTGGATTGTAATCATGCCGCCAGCTTCTTCGACGTATTGAGCATATACATTTGTGCCTCCATTAGCCTCTTTATCTGACTCGCCAACCTTGAGGATATTCTCAAGGCCATCTAGAGCAACCTGAATAATCTTGTTATCCATCGCCTTGAGGAGATCACATAGAGGCTTAATGCAGCCTTGTGAGACGAGATAACGGATCTGCGATGGTTCTTGCAATCCACCTGAAGTGGCGTTAGAAATAGCCCAGCACGCTTCTTTCTTTGTCTTGAAGTCGGCATTCTGTAACACGTTGATGAGAGGTGGGATGATGTTGGCGTCAATGACTGCTTGAATTTGGTGAGGTGATCCAGCAGTGACATTCGAGATGGTCCAGCAGGCTTCTTTGCGGATACCTTCCTTCGGCGACGAAAGCAGGGCTAGAAGGGCTGGGAGAGCTCCAGAGGCAATGACAACTTGCGTTTGTAGATCATCGCCTGTAACGATGTTTCCGACGGAGCGGAGCGCTGGTGTCTGAACAGCAGTTGAGTTATGCCTGCGGAACGATAACAGTAAGAAAATCAGCAACCTTACTGAGAGCCAACTTTGGCAGTGGCTCGCATCGTGCTCACATTAACAACTCAACCAGTCTTCGAACGACGCCAGATTCGATAACAGCTTGGATCTTATCGTTGGAGCCGTCCGAGAGGTAAGACAATGCCCAGCAGGCGTCAATCAGGACTTCATCATCGAGCGAGAAGACCAGCTTAGTGAGAACGCTTAATGCAGGTGAGATCTAAGAACCGTAATGCTTCAGGATTTGATTGCCTGATATGAGTCAGGAGCCGACCTACAAGCTCCCAGCTTGGCTGAGGATTCTTGCCTCTGCAGAAGTTGCTAAGAGTCCAGGTAGCATTTCGAACCATCGAGATCTTGTGGTGCTCATTGAGTAGAGCCAACAAGGGGCGAAGTGCACCCTGTTGTAGAACATAGTCTCTGCATTTGGGACTGTCTCCTGCGATGTTACCAAGAGCCCAGACAGCTTGCTCGCGTACATCGAGCACTGGCGACGATAGGAGCTCGATGAAGATGGGGACAGCGCCAGCAGCGATGACGACTTGAGTGTGTTCGGAAGTGCCAGAGGCAATGTTCGTCAAGGCCCATGCTGCCTCGAACTGTGAGATTACCGCGAGAACAGGAAGCATAAGCGGCGTTAGCGTCTTCAGCTGGAAGCTAGGTCATGATGCAGGTTGCAGAGACGAACCTGAATCATAGAGTGAGGACTCTTGAGGAACTCGACAAATCGGTCGACAACTCCACATTCAATGACCTTCTCGATAGGCGGGTTACGCTCCTTGGACAGCAGCTTTCTGAACTTTGTCGTGCAGTCGAGCTGAGCGTCCACTTGATCTGAATAGACGCCAGCTACCATCTGAGGGAGTTGCTCTTGGAGCTGCATGCGCGAATATGCAGCAGTTCATTTGCAAGTAGCGCATGTCGTGCATGTCGAGAGCATGGACAGTCGGCGTTCGGTGGGCAGCAACGCATTGTCGATGAAAAGTTGGTGTTCCAGATAAGCAAGCAGTGAAGTTTTGAAGATGTCAGTGACGGGCTAGGGCAGGGAACAGCGAGCATTGCTTCACTGACCTGACTGTCTAGCTGAGTAGCGACTGCTTCGTCCTCATCGCTGTCTGCTCCAGCACCAGATGAGACCTGGAGATTTCTCCTCTTTGCAATGCTCTCTTCACGCTTCTGTTTTCTGATTTCGACCTGCTGCTCTTCACGTTTCTTCTTGAGCTCATCCTGTCTGAACTGACCCTTGTTCTTGTAGTTCAATCTGCGAGACTCCCTGTAGCATGCAGCGTCGTCGTTTGAATGCGTCCATCCCATGTCCATTACAAAAAGTCAGCACTCTGGTCGCCAGTTTCACATGCGCGCTGTTTTGGCTGCACGTTGGCTATCGCTGCAATGCCTGCAGCAAGGCACGCCGGGTACAGCAAAGCAACGAGCTGGACAACTCACATGTTGGCTCAGAAGGTGCTCGCGGTGCTGATGCGTCTAGACTCCAGCGGACTGTTGAGCGATTGCAGAGGGCTGCGCGTTGGTGCCGAGGCAAAGCTGGGAAAAGCTGCAGTCAAGATTTTACTCGACGTCGACTGGTTGGATTACCGAACGGGATACAAGCACCTGCGCAGGAGACTAAACCACGACTTGTAGATGGAGATGCTCCTAGCCCTTCACTGATATACGGCTGGTCTATCCCCAGGCGAAGCATGACTGACGCAAATGGTGGCGTAGCGACAGGCTGCCCGACCGTAGCAAAGTTCATTCTATGTGTATGAGTCGAGCGAACACAAGACTATACGAAGAGAAGGCATGTCTGTCGAGACTTAGGGTCGCTCCGGTAACGCTGCATGGCCGCCCCTGAGCTCCATTGGCCAGTGCGCTTTGAGAGTGGTGCATAAGAGACCAGACAAAACTTCCAAAGGACGTTGTGGCGAACTGTTGCAATACAACGCATGCATGTATGTGTATGTATGATACATGGTAAATTTTTAGGTAAGAAACTGTATATAAGGCTTCCTAGGGCAGGAAGGACAAATCATGCGCTGTGTTAAACGAGGACGTAGTAAGGTATGTTCAGAAGCATCGTGCATGGTACCGCAGATGCAGACTGACAAAACTCTACCATCTCACTTAAACTCGGTTGCCAGTTAAGCCGGAACCAGTACCTGTGGCTGTGGAACCAGTGGTGTTGCTGCCAGTGAGGCCTGAGGAGTGGTTGCCCGAGGTGTGGCGGCCTGTAGTGTTGTCTCCAGTGAGGCCTGAAGAGCGGTTATCCGAGGTATGGCGGCCTGTAGTGTTGTCTCCAGTGAGGCCTGAAGAGCGGTTATCCGAGGTATGGCGGCCTGTAGTGTTGTCTCCGGTGAGGCCTGAAGAGTGGTTGCCAGAGGTATGGCGGCCTGTAGTGTTGTCTCCAGTGAGGCCTGAAGAGCGGTTATCCGAGGTGTGGCGGCCAGCGCTGTTGTCTCCAGTGAGGCCTGAAGAGTGATTGCCGGTATGGCTGGAGTGCTGTCCGTGGCTGCCGACAGCCTTGTCGGCCAAATCCCCGACCTTGCCTGTGAATTCGGACATCTGCAGCACGTGAAACGACGGTCAGATAACGTCTGCTCCTTGAAAAAAATATCCATCAGTGAGCAAAACATACGGTGATAGGAGCGTTGATGGCCTTGTCGTGGACGACAGGAGCCTTGACGTGGCTCTCATTGATCTGCTGAGTGGTGTGGTGGTGCTCAACTCGCTGTGTCTGTCGGTCAATGACTGGCTGGATGTCCTCAACAATGTGCTACAAGACCCACGTCAGGAGTCAGTTGGAATCCTAGGTAATAATATGTCGGCAAGGGAGCTCACCTTGTTTACGTGCTCGCGGACGACAGGAGCGTTGACGGAGGTGGAGTGTGTCTGATCACCGGCAGTTCGTAGGTTCTGCTCCTGGCCTTGAGATCTGTAACGGCTGGCGTGCTCCTCAGGGATATCGTCTCGGACATGTCTGGCGACCTGAGGTGCAACATGCTGGTGGTGAGAGTGCTCTTCCTGCTTGTCTCTGGAAGATGGGGAGCAAGAGAATGGAGGGTTAGGCCCAGCTCCGGTAACAAGCGCGCAAGAACGCTTGCCAACTCACACGACGGGCTGGACCTTCTGGTGGATTTCGGTCTCCTCCTTCTGTCGGTCGACGATGGGAGTGACTTCGTGATGTGCATGTTGCTGGACATTATCGTGGAGGACGGCATCCTTGACGTTTCTGTGGAAAACAGGTACAGCAACGCCTCAGCAAATGCTAATCTCGCTGGCGATCCGATCGCCCTTGTCAAACGAAAGTTGACTTTGCTCACCGAGTGTGGGTGCCGCCGATCTTGTCATCAATGATGTGTTCTGAGGGCTTACCGAGCGCAAGGGCCTCGGGGCCAGTCCTGTCGACCATGAAGTGACCTGTCAGCCTGATTCCTGGACCGATACATTTGCTGAAAGTGGGACTCACTCTTTACGGTTGGTGTTTTCCTGGTGGATGGCGTCACGCTCTTCCTTGTTGGAGAGGCCTCCCATGACTCTGTGGTGGAGACAGACGGCAGTCAGTAAAAGGTGGTCATGATTGACAGAACATTAGAGAAGTAACCCACTTGTCGACGATGCCCATTTTGTAGAAGTAGTAGGTTGTTGTTTTGGATATAGGTGATTGACCTAATGAAGTGCTTTTTGGCTTGGTTGAGTTGCAAGGAGAGAAGCCTCAGAAGGTATACGAACTGTCTCTTGCATCTGGCACGCAGCTGGAAACAGGACAACCGAAACGGAGGGGACTGCGTCATGGCTTGCTCCACATACATCACTTCATCATCACCGCTCGAAAGTGGCGCCGGTCTGATTGAGCGCACTCATCAGCCAGCCAGCCCAAATTGCGCGAGGGAACTGCGGAAAGGGGGCGTAAACTTGCAGTGACGGCGATGAAGGACGCGCGTCATTAAATGGCGATCACTCCTCTCGGGATCTTCAGACATCGACGAGTTGCGCGATGAGAGACACTGTTTTTCTTCCCGCTGCTCGAAATCTCATGAGCTAGTCATGGATTGGAATAAACTAATGGACTAAAAGCGATCAGGTTTGCCACCAACTTGAACCCAGCTGGCAGCCGTACATGCACGTCATATCTACTCACATTCAGCTAGTATCGGTATAGGGTACAACACTATTGCATTGATAGAGCTAGCTAGTGCTGCCCGTTACAACAAGCGAGCACAGTCATGCACAACACACTGGCGACATTGCCGGTAATCTGATCGCAGATGAATAACCCAACTACCCAGTTTCTACGCTCAAGCAAAGACATGTCGGTAGACCCAGTCCGTGGTTTCCTGATGCATCCGCTCTGTAGAAGCCTTATTGTGTCTGATTTGTTCCGGATCCTTGGTGACCATCTGATTGAAACCGTGTTCAACTTTCTCCATCTGCATCCACTTGATATTGCCTTTTGTCCATCCCAAATCATTTTCCACCTTATCCCCCTGCTCAGATTTACGTAGCTTCTCAGCCCATCTCTTAGCTTCACCGCATAGCAAATCATATTCACATCCCACGATACAGAGATTATTCGGTAGTTTGGAACGAGGTGCGTACGCAGGCGATAGCAAGGGGTTGCATCGGTCTAGCCCATGTGGTATGTATGCCCAATTGAACATCGGTCCAAGATCCGCCAAGAGGTCGCTCTTCTTTCCTGGGGCTAGTTTGGAGCCCTGTAACTTCTCATCAAGTGTCTTGTCATAGTCTACGACGGGGTAGTACGCCACAATAGCATTTATTCTATCGTGAAGACCATCCAGCTGAGCGGCCGACAATGACAAATTCCCGCCTGCAGAGTATCCACCCACGACGACTCTTGATCTGTCCGCAGGTATATTTTCTTCGTCGTCAAGGACCGCCTTAATCAGCGCGGCGCAATCGTGCGTTGGTGTGGGAAAAGGATAGCTGGGTGCTCTGCGGTATGGAATGCTGACCACGCAGAATCCATGTTTGCGGCTTAATATTGTATTATCGACATCGCAAATCGACGGCGAGCATAGGGTGAAACCGCCTCCGTGTATGTCAATCCACAATGGGGGCAGCTTCCCACTTGGCTTGTAATCAGGCGGCAAGAAGACACGAACAGGGAGATTCGCTCCTACGCCAGGGTATAGTTTTGTGAATGTTGGTGACTGTGACGCTGGTAATTTGCGCATGTATAAGCGGAGGTCGACCAGCTTCTGAAGAAAGTGTGCGAACATCCAGAACTTGAGGCGGGCCAACCATGACGCCTGCGGGTAAGTGCGCTGGCTTGTTGCACCAAGAGGTTGTTCGAGATTCATTGTTCGATGTTAGATGCTATAATGCGAACTGACCATTCATTAATATACCTGTGCACATACAGGGTGAGACATTGACGGGGCCCCAGATCGCTGCACCTACTTGTCTCTTAAAATCTGTGTAGAAGGGGTGCTGGCAGGAGCAAGGCAGAAGCTTCCAGGAATCTAGAGGTCAGACGACAGGAAAACGAAGTGGAAGTCGTAGCAGTAATAGCTTGACGGTATCGAGTGGTCTGAGTGAGAACAATTCTGAAAGTCGAGGACAGACGCGTATAATACCGTGCAACGAGGCGATCGGCTGCGCCACTTACAAAATCCGGCTCTTCCAAGTAGCCGGTCATCGCTTGAAGGAGACATTTATAGGTTGCGAGCAACCTAAGGCCAGTCGATAAAGACCATTCAGTCCCGGGCTATATTGCGTACAACAACATGTAATACTACCCTTCTGCCACGACTAATTAACATGATGCAACTCCTCTATAATGCTATGTACTGATGAGGTCGCTTCTCGTTTCGTGTCTAATGCTACATTATTCAAGCTTTTCTTGAAGGTTTCGTAAAGGTTCGTTATGGTAGGGTTGGTGGCTTCTGGCGCAAGTTCACCCTTTGCAGGATCTAAATATCGTAAGTGATGGCGAGTTTGAACCCGAGATACCACAGACGGCATATTCAAGTAAGCCGAAAGGGCCAGAACCGACTTGTCGTATGCTATCGCAGCCTGGAAGGATGCAGGTGTCGAAGATACTTCTATGCCCTCCTTCGATAGTAGCAGTACCCGCAAATGACTCCCGAGTACTGAGTCAATATCCTTCATCCACTTCTTTTCCGCCGAGTTCAGAGGAGTGTCCGGTCCACTTAGGCGAACTAATCGCAAGATATCCACCAGGCTAGGGATGTCAACGTGGAAAGGATCGTACGGCAGTGTGACACGATGCTGGGAGTCGAGCAGCTTGGGTGGTAAGGAAGGAAACGCGTATCCCACGGGTGGCCGATCGTATTCTAGGATGGCTGCGTGTGGAGCTACCGGCGGCATCGGGAGTACATGCATTGCTGTCTTAATGGCAGCCTGAACGAGCTGCTGATTTGAGGTGATGTACCCAATGCATGCGAGATGCAAGGAGTCCTTCAAGGCATTCTCGCTCGAGGCGGGCACATTATTCACTGTATTTCCGCTTTGCAGTGGTCCCATCAGGTGCTTCACCAGTCTCTCAGACGCCTGGTAGAGCTTTGATAGTTCACGAGTAGTCATCTTCCCCTCGGCTACATTCTGTCTCAGGTCAAGGAGGCCTCGAGTGTCCCAGGTCAATAGGCGGTCTTCAAGATTGATTGTCGACCCGGTCTGCGCGTGGCTAGCCCTCAAATCCAGAATTTCGAGGTACGCGATGATGCCTCTCATGCGATTAAGTCTTCTCAGCGCAGCCGCTCGTGAGGTGCTATACTCCTGGCTCGTATCACCGCTGAATAAGCGATGCACCCAGCCAGCTTTGACAAAATTTCCATTTGCAATGCCGTGGTCCGTCTGCCGCTGTGAGATGGAAGAGTAGACAGCTGAAGCGTACGAATGAGGCGTAATGTAGAGGTGATCTTGCTTCTCCCACGGTAGGCGCTTGATGTGCAGGCCTCGAGAAAATGGAATGGCACCCAGACGCCAAAGTAGTTCAAGCTTAGATCGCCTTCCATACCGCATTGAAGGCTGAAACGAAATCCGGGAATCCCACCTGAAGCCTACTTGAGGCTCCTCGGGCGCGTCTATTGATGAAATATCAAGATCTTGCAGCTTCGCATCGGTCATTCTCCAAGGGGCGACATTGTCTTCGAAGACTTCTTGATTGTCAAGCAAGCGGCTCATCGGAACAACAACATGCCTCTTCGATTCTTCACCCTCGGCCCCGATTGCCATGGTCTGTATCAGCGAAGCCATTGCTGGAGGTGTCAGGAAACAGTTCCCGTCCAACGGCAGAATCCAACGAGCGCGAGGTAGAGACCGGCCATGTTCAAGGGCATAGTTGCGGCCTCCGTTCTGTGTGAAGACTTTTCAGTACGCGACAATGCACGAGTATGATCAGACGCGACGCGACTCACGTTGTTAATGGCATATAGATTCTTGTCATGTGTAGCATATTCCATCGCGCGTAATTTGGTCATCAAGCTTCTCTTGATTCTCTCCTCCTTCATTTCGAAAGTATCAGCTATGTCTTGCCCTGCAAGCGATTCAACTTTTCAAATGGCACCGCTCAGCATACATACTTTTTGATGATATGAGAGCTGCGCACTCACTTTCCGCTGTAATGTTCCGCACGCCTGGAGCACCTATGCCCCATAGGTTCTTGCTCGATGCCACACCTCCATCCCAGCGCATTCCCTGCTGTGTATACTCTTGCAAATCGAAAGGTATTTCCAGGATCCTGCTTTTCGGGACGCCGAACTCCGCAAATAGCGACTTGATAGCATATACAGCGGTATCGTTCGTGATTCGATTGAGAACGTAGTATTTGTCGATTTTGATGTTATAAGCTGAAAAGGAAGGAGAGGCAAAATGGCCAAAATCATCTTCGTGAGATAGCATAAAGCGTAAATTACGCAACGTCTGCCCAACCTCATGCCGAGGAGGTAAGTCATTGCCCAATATTCTGTATATTACCATCGTATCGCGGTGTGATTCAGGTAGTGTAGCGAGGTGTGGTATTCTCAAAGTTTGCCGCGAAATCAAAGGTGGTCTGCCTGGTATGAAACATAATTGCCATATCATGATCGTCCCAATTGCCATAGCAAGTAATAAGAGCAGAAAATCTCGTAAACGTGCGCGAGACTTGCTTTGCCATCGCTCGAATTGCTGCCATTGAACAGAACATGAACGCTTATGCGCATGCTTTGCCGGTTGTATGACTCGCTTCTTTCCGCTCGAAGTAGGCAAGTGGAAACGACTGAGCTTCGCTAAGCCAGGTCGGGCTTGATGCCCTAGTGCCGTGCTGTAGGATTGTGTGGCCGTCCACCGAGGTTCCTGCCATGAGCGATGATGAGGCAGGGGTATCGAAGGATTTTGCGAATATTGTGGCATTGTTAACGACCGCGGCGCAGGCATGAGAGTATGACTATTGACAGGATCGATAAGCCCAGATGGCATGTGTGATATAGGCATGAGAATTTCGGTCTCCACATGGTCGCTTGCACTCGTGGAAGAATAGTCGGACGACGACAACCAGGATGAAGCCCGACTGACTGGAGCTGAATCCAGAGACGATGGTGCTGGTGAGGCGAACGAGTTCTGAGCTATGATAGTAGATACAGGTGGAGGTTTTGGTCCAAGCCGGGATGCTACATTCGACGTAAAGCCTTCTATTCTTGTCGTAGGTTTTTGCCACTTCGCGTAGAGGGGAGAAGGGGTTTCGGGCGAAGCAGCGCGACAACGTGGGTCGTAGCGAAGTGGTGGTGATGGAGGAGAGGAAGGAACTATCCAGTCCGGATGTATAGTATTTTGCGGGTCCGCTATCCGCGCGACATGGGAGTTGTCGGCGAGTGACCAGGAGGAGTTCCACCCAGGTAGAGACTCAGTATCGGCTTTGGAGGATGCATGATTGAAGTCTGGGGATTTTGTTGAGAGTACTAGGGAAGCTTCGGCGTCGGAGCCGCTTTGCTGCCCGTCGACTGCCTCTTGGTATGGCTGACCTCCCAAGCGCCTCTGGCCATGGCCGTCGATATTCCCGGCCATTGCAGATTGCAGACACGCAGAGGCGGCCTACGCTTCGTCTCGAGCTATAGCATAGGTGTTTCTAAAGGACTGTGTTACGGACGGATCGCGCTCCTTGTTGCATATAGACTCTTTCCCTCGTTCGTTCAGGCTTTCGACATTAGGACTGAGAAGTAGCTGTTCTTGATGGCTTTGACTTTCGGGTTGTGAATGCAAGCAGTGGGGCAGGATTTGTACAAGCGATACGAGGACAGGATGACGAAGGCTTCCAGGATGTAGAGAGCACGATTCGAGAAGCTTGGGGGCGTGAAGTGGAAGATAGTGCTGCATCTCGAAGTGTGGTAAAGTTGCCCGATCACCTGGCAGTCGCGAAGGCGCGTCCATGTCGAAGAGGCGTGTCACGCAGTCTGAACTGCGCCTACAGCATGGAGGTTACCGTTTCTCATCTGCAGACAGATAGTGCTGGCACTGGAGTACTTCCATTCCCTGGGTGGCCATCCTATCTGTTGTATCGACCGCCTCGAATGTGCCGTGGCACCAGGCAGGCTTGTAGCAGAGCGTCTTGATTGCAAAAGAATGCAACAAGTTGTGACAAGCTCAAGCATGCAGGCTATGCACGTCACTACAGTACGAAGCTACACAGTCCTCGTTCCTTGCTCCTGCTGTGTGTCCAGCGCTTGGCTTTCGCGGTGCACATTTATCGATCATTTCTGCACGGTCCTAAGAGCGGGCCAGCAGCAGCTTGATTCTGGTGTATATATTCTATACATTACACACGGGGCATGCTGCCGTGGCCTTCTCATCATCGTTATCTCTGACGTTTTCTCCCTTTACAACAGGTGCTTGCGACATGGAACAAGATCCAGATTGGCTCCTATTGCAGGATCTCAGTTTCGGGCTGAGCGACATCAATAGCCTGACCACCGTTCAGCTATGTCTCGTGCAGTTCCATCCGGAAGCTGACGATGTCGCAAAGTCGAAAGCTGAACTCGCATACTGGCGAAGGTGTGTTGCTATTGCAATACGGGCGAGCCATGGGTTGCAAAGGCTAACCCATCGATCATCTGCACTCTTCGCCATAAACGTATCAGACGCAACAAAGCTCAAGCGAGAGCGAAGGCTGAAGCAAAAGCGTCCCAAGCTACAAATGCTGTGCTACCAAGCCCAACACCGGCTGAGAAGCCAAGCTCGTTGACGTCTATCGTCAGCCAGGACACTCCTGCTGCTGCACCCGCACAGTATGTAGGTATCTCCGCACAACCTGCACAAGTCACGGAGCAGGCAATACCAGCTACAATCGAAGATGAACGGAAGAAAGCTCCACCCATTACAAACAATGCAGTACCAAATCCTGCTCCAATCAGTCGCTCTCAGACGCCAAGTCGAGACAAAGAGCTGACAAATACCTCAATCACCAGGAGCTTGGAATCCTTCCCTAAAGATCTGCCGGTTAGCAATCAAATTCAAACACCTTCCATAATCCAACAAAAAGAGAGTCAAATTGATCAAGCTTCCCCGGCCGTGACAAGTCCAGAGCTAGCCACGACTAGCGAAGCAGTTACGGCCTCGATCATGGAACCACAAATTGGGACCGAAGAAACACCAGCCAGCGGCAGCATGGCGGATTTGGAGCCGAAACCCTTACAGAAGATCACCTACGATGATTCATCGGTACGTGGGCCAACCACCGTCCCACCTACCCAACTCGAGGTGCGGGAACGTCCTCTACTTGCAGAAAGAGTAGATGGCATTGTTGCCTCACACGCCCAGAGATCGCAAGACACGGACAGCGTTCCAAGGGGCAAAAGAAAACGGACTGCAACTCCCTTGGACCAATCCACAATTGAAGAACCTTCATCCAATCGTGTAAAAACCTCGGAGGAGAGCACTTACGCCAATCAAAGCCGACCTCCATCACCGACTGTTCCAGAAACAGGAGACTTCAGAGTCGTCGTCACAAGTGACAGATCAGTGGATAAGAGAAAGAACCCGCCACAAGCAGGAAGAAAAGGCACCAAGCAAGATGAACTCTTACCACTCGCCTGCACGCAAGAACTCGTATGCGTACTCGTGGGAAACATCCCAAACACTGCCAAAGATGCAGATGTCAGACCATGGTTGTTCACCTCCCGCAAAATTCCCCGACCAGTACTCGTAACAAAACTACTATCCGTTCGCAATGCACAGAGCGCTCACCAATATCTTCGAATATTCTTCAGGGATGATTTTGAAGCTGAAAAAGCTGTCAGCATCCTCAGGCACATACCTCTCGGTTCTTCTCCTGCTCAGCTGCTTATTCGAGTTTTGAAACAAGAACCTACAAAGGCCAGACTGTATTGGCGCGATGTAGAAAGCTGGGCTCGACCTTATTTAGAAGATCTAGCCGCAACGCCTCCACACTTCGCAAGCAAAGAATGGCAATCATTGTCTCGAGAGTCTTCTCGACCTGAAGTACAGTCTATTCGTTCGAACGAGCGCTCGCCAGACAGAGCACCACCTCGGCGACAATCTCCGCCTCCATCTACCAAATCCGAGGTGAATAACCTCGCAGACCGTTTAGGTGGCAGATCAGCTGGCTACGACCGTAACAGGCCGGACTTTCAACGAGACTATCCTGAACAACCGCTTAATTCCTCGCTCAGCCGAGAAAAGCCTCGCGAACCTGAGCGTGATGAAGACTTTGCGAAGCGTGTCAAAGGGCCAAATACGCGCACTCGCCTCGCTCACAATCTACCTGCCCGGCCTGACAACCGAAACGGAAGGCCTGGATCTAGCGATGATCTGTTCAGACGCTTTGATGCGAGCCCCCCACGCAGGAGGAGAGACGACAGTCCTCCGATGGATGCTAAACGCAGCTATGCATCAGACGATACAAGCAACCTGCTTGGTCGACTCAGATGAAAAATGCTGTTGCCGAAAGGATCAGTGTTTCGAAAGAAGGAAGATTGAGAGCAGAAGACTTCTGCATTTAAAGGCTTCTATCAATTACTGCTCAACAGATTTGGACGAGCAATGGCAAAGCCACAGTATTCGACATCATTACCGAGAATTAACAGCTCCAAGGGCTCCCGCAAGGGGTTGTCTAAGTAGATGCCTTCGAGCTTACCGTAGTCGAGTCAGCAGTGTAGACGGTTTACTGCTCTGTTCAGCATTATTATAGAGTAATCTTGTTGTACTTGGGTTAGATTGTGAAAGGTCTTGCATTGTTGCAGTAATCGCCACTTCAAATTGAATTCGAAGACGCTTGCACGTGAGAGCCTGCACTTGCATCCTTCTTTCGACGTCCATACGATACGATATGCGAATAGTCTCGTTTGGCGAAGCCCCTGCCTCTAGCATACCGCGACGACGTGTGATACCCCAAAGCTCGTCACCCGCTCAAGAGCTAGGCACGTCAACCAAGTCTGCAATGCGACGGCGCTCTGTTTTGACAGAAAGCATCGCGCCAGCATCGTCGAATCAAAGCAGCGATAGGAAAGGCAAGCAGCGTCAGGAAGATAAAACATCGACAGACAGTGATTGTCCGCCTTCAACTAGCAGAACAAGCTCCGCTTCCACTGGAGACAACGCGGACAGTCTCAAGGAGAATGACTCTGGTGAAGGTGGATTTGTCAAAGATGTCGCCATGGACCTGGTCACAAGCACTTCAATAGGTAGTCTGATGCACCAAGCGATGGCGGATGCGAAGCTACACAGCAAGAGGCTGAAGAGACGGAAAGCTAGTAGAAGGATATCGCTGCACGGCAAGTAGAGCTCTTTCTCTACGAACCGTCACGTGCATCTAAACAATTTGGCTTCCTATCGCGTTGTGCGATTACAGTGGAAGTCGCCCTCAAGTCGTCATCATCTTCCCGAGCATGTCGGCCTGAAAGTATCGAGAAAGCGGTCCTGCATTTCATAGAAGAAAACTTCGAATCGCTGCTACCGGAATCGCAGATTGTCGACTGGGACGACGTCCCTATTCTACAACAGCATGTCAGCACAATACAAGTAGCAGAATGCTGTGCGTAGAATTGTCCACCTGCTGCAAGGATAGCTACTGATTTGTATCCACTTCGACTTGTAGCTGTAGCCGATGAAGGCATACCGCTTTCCCATGCAAAACTACATATTCACGTATATCGCCCTTCGCGACAGTATATCATAGATTCCTTCTCAGCTGCCCAGCCGGGAGAGGACGGTGAAGATGGCGATGCAGACGGTGGTGGAGAAGATAGTGACGTGATGGCTGCTACAGTAGCTCATCTTCCAGCCGTTGCCCTGGAAGGCATTTGGGACAACCTGATCTACGAAGATAACGTCAAGCTTCGTTTGCTGAACTACATAAACTCCACACAGTTATTTGGAGATCGAATGGTAGACTTTAATGTCATCACATGGAACAGGTAACCATCGTATGGTATTCAAGAGCTTCCAATGCTGACATTCGCGCGATGGGCTACAGAGTCGTGCTGCTGCATGGACCTCCAGGTACTGGAAAGACCTCACTGTGTCGAGCGCTAGCGCAGAAGATCGCCATTCGCCTTTCTGATAGGTGTGTGACAAGTTTGAGATTGTTACTCGTTGGAAACTTAACATGGAATTACCTAGGTACGCAAGCGGAAGACTTGTGGAGATCAATTCCCATTCTATCATGAGCAAATGGTTTAGCGAGTCAGGCAAGCTCGTACAAAGGCTGTTCACCAAAGTTCTCGAGCTCGTAGAAGATGAGAGCCAGTTCGTGGTCGTCCTCATCGATGAAGTTGAGAGTCTGACTTCGGCTCGAGCTGGTGCGATGAGTGGGAAGGAGCCGAGTGATGCCGTCAGAGTAAGCAGAAGGCCTCACTTTCGGCATACAGACACAGTGTCACATTTGTCACACGATCCTTCCTAGGTCGTGAATGCTCTCTTGACTCAGCTGGACAAGCTCAAAAACAGGAAGAACGTTCTCGTTCTGACGACGTCAAACTTATCTGGCGCAATAGGTATAAGAAGATCCCTCCCTAATGCATAAGGCAGGATGCTGACAAGATCGCTCCAGACCCGGCCTTCATTGATCGTGCCGATATCAAACAATATATAGGACTGCCGCCAGTCCAAGCTGTCTACTGGATCCTTCTAGGCTGCCTGCGCGAGCTCATGCGGAGCGGTGTTATGCGAGAAAGCGTCAGTGGTCTTCTTCCGACACAATAAGCCTTGCTGAAGCCCATGCAATTTGCAGGAAATGCTCGACTGGAAGCGGTTGAAGCTCCACCAAAATGGCTTCGAGGACCCAGACCTCGACATGAGAGCTTTGAAGAATAGCCAAACGCTATATGACCTGGCTGGATTATGTCACGTAAGTTTATGCATTGCAAATTGAGAGCCTAGCTAAACTTTCTCGGAGCAGGGTATGTCTGGAAGGACGCTGCGGCGGCTGCCACTTCTTGCTCACGCGCGTTACACCGCACGGACGCGTGATGAGTGGAGCTTTGAAGATCAAGAAGAGGGAGAAGAAGAGCTCATCGACTGCACGGACGATAGCTGTTCACAGTATGCTACGAGTACAGTCGGAGAAGACATAGACTCGCTTGAGACCTGGCTGGAAGCGATGCAGGAAGCGGTCAAAGCGGAGCAGGATCAGATGGAGAGGGTGGAAGAGAATTCTGTCTTCTCATGACACGGCACTGGACTAGATGTATTCACCATCAGCTTGTGTCCGGCAAAAACGAGATTAATTGGGATGCTTCCCAATGTCATTCTTGGAAGAAGTGTTTGCCACCCTTGACGGGCTGTGTTTCCAGGAGAGGTACGAAGCTGAAAGGGGCCATGCTGGCATTCGCGGCAGTGTTGCATTTTGAACTTGTTGATGCTTCACCGACTACGCTACTTAGCCTGTCTACAGCTGCATTGCATCGACCTCTGTGCGCTATCTGCTCGCAGTGAACTGAGCCACGCTTCGTACGCGTGCTATACCGAGACGCGTCAACCCTGCAGCAGCCTGCGCGAAAAACCAGACCGAAGACCGCAGACTTTGCGAGCGAATGAAAGATCAGAGAGCATGTTGCTCGATACGGCACTCCGTCCATGGATGCTGCTAGTCGTCGCGGTGCTGCTCTCTCATAGTCTGGTTCACGCTCAAGCGCCCCAACGGAACATTACGATCCCAACGCCAACAGACCTGGCCGACACAGCAAGCGGCACCTCTAGAGCATTCAACGGCTCCTATGCATCAAACGTTTTACAAAGCACGACAGCCACGGGAAGTCGTAACAACACCTCAGCCAATTCTACGCGGACTTCGAGCACGCCAGACCCGACCAAGCCATTCGCCACTAATTTCCAGACACCATCTTATCGTGTACCAGCTCCTGCTCCCGCCGGCGGTGGAGAAGTTGCTCAGTCACCGGATGATTCAGTATGTGTGCCCCACTCGAGTATCCTGAGGAAGTTTTCCACACCGAACTGACACATACTCGCTATTTCCTTGTGCAACACACAGTACATTGCAAGAGCGGAAAAGGCATTAGCACTTGGCTTGGTCTCTGTGACAGTAGCTGTAGCTGGTGTAGCTTATCTTGTACTTGGATAATATTAATCTGAGGTCCTAATCTATTCGCCAGGTGCTCTCGTTGAAAGAGAGACTCCGTATGACTGTCCGCTGATGAGATTTCGGCATACAGACCTTGTATATGTAACGCAACCCCTGAAGCTATCTGAACGTGATGGGCGAGATGTCGCTTGATTGATCTTGTGACGGACTAGAATGCCTAGCTATAGGTCATGGGAGCAGCTGACGGATGTTCATGGGCCAACATGGTCTCAAGACCTTGAGAGTCTGTGAGTGATACAGGCTGATCAGAGACTTTTGGCATGTAGTTGACTCCTGAGAACACTCCTCAGTAGGATCTCTAGCTCTTGATTTGTGCGTGTTGCTTCTGTCCTCCGTAGACCGCACTTATGCTATGCGATCTAGTGCTGATTCCTGAAAAGCATGACTTTAACCGATACATCTTGTATGAGCCTGGACCTTGTACTGATTGTGAATTGAGCAAGACATCGCAGAGCATACCATACCGCCAAAGCGAAGAGGTGTTTGGCCTTTCAGTCTTCGGATACTCGAGTATGTCCGAAGTTTGCCGCCTGTCGCGCTGTGAGCATGAGACGGAGTGAAGCCTGTAGGCCCAGTGTTACCGGAGAATTTGCCCGAAGTCCTGTTCTCGTGGTTCCGCAAATCGGTGCATGATAAACGTATCCTCGAACAACAATGGACGGTAGTCCGGCGCCGAAAGCTACCGGTGCGTACCGCAAGACCGTGGAGGTATGTTAGCAACGGTAACTTTCGCCATGCATGTGCTCAAGCAAGACACCGAGCTGTGGAAATAAAGGGGAGCCTTGTCGATACCCCGGTGAATGCATCCCACAATCCTCGACGGAGGCCTGGAGTCTGGCTTCTGCGGTCGGCGGGATCAGCTTGCCGCTCGGACGGAGCCCCGCGGCCGTGCTCAATTGGACGGATAAAATTCTCTCGCTTGCTTCCAGGAGGACTCGTGATGCACTAGCACATGTATGATTGGTTACTCATAAGAAACTAACCTTAAAAGAGTTCTTGAGGCTCCTGCATTGCACCAGAACTTTACGCATCTACCTTTTGGGCACTTCCTCTTGAGCCGAGGTCTTCTGATTTGGAGATCCCCAATTTTCCCTTTGTTCCCTTCAGCTTCCCTCCCTCAAAAACCGTTTCATCTCTCTCTCCTTCCATCTCACATCCTTCTTCATCTCCAAGCAGTCCTTTTCGACTGCTCGCACTCAAGATGGCCACAACCCACAAGAATGAGAGCGCTATTCCTTCGCTCGAAAGCGGCGAGGAGAAGCCAATGGCGATCCCCCTCGAAGACAGCGAAGATATCCAAGCTCTTGCTGCTCGTGGCCATGTTGCTACTGATCAATATGTGGGTCGGGAGTGTCGCTGATCCCTCTATCTTCTTTTCTCGAAGGAGTTCAGGGTGTCTGACCTATACCTCCATCTCTTCATAATCTAGGGACGACCTCTCGTGACATTCGACCCAAAGGCCGAAGCGAAGCTCAGACTGAAGATTGATTTTTACGTTGTTCCCACCGTGGCCATTCTCTACCTTTTCTGCTTCATTGATGTGAGTGACTTCGTGTAGCCCATTACGCTTTTCAGTTTTGAGGCTGCCAAGCATCTTCGAAATAAATCATGACTGACTCGTTCGCAAACGCCGGTTCATCTATTCCAGCGAGCCAACATCGGAAATGCCAAACTTGCTGGTCTTGAGAGGGATCTCGGATTGAAGGGTTATGACTACAATATTCTCCTCACCTCCTTTTACATCTCCTACGTTCTCTTCGAGATTCCTTCCAAGTAAGTCACAGCAGTGCAGCCGGAACCTGGAAGTTGGGCACGTGACTGACTGAAACGTGTATCTATCATAGCCTCATGTGCAAGTATATTGGACCAGGCAGATGGATCCCTTTCATCACCTTTGGGTTTGGAGTACGTGCCTTCAAGTTTTCTCCAACCATTGGGTAGCAGCTGACATCCGTGTCATAGCTTATGTCCCTAATGACCGCCTTCGTCAAAAACAGAGCTCAGGCTGCTGCCGTCCGCTTCTTGCTGGGTATCTTCGAGGCTGGTATGCTTCCAGGTATCGCATACTACCTGTCTCGATGGTATAGAAAGTCCGAGCTGGCTTTCCGTCTCGCCCTGTATCTCGTCACGGCTCCTCTGTCAGTACCAAACCTCCTATTCCTGCAGGCATCGTTGGACTGACTTTGCAACCCTCAACAGAGCCGGCGCCTTTGGAGGCCTCCTTGCTAGCGCGATTTTGAAGATCGAACAAGGAATTGGAAGCGTTCACACCTGGCAGATGATTTTCTTGATCGAGGGTATCATCACCTGCGTTCTTGCCCTCCTCAGTTTCTTCACTCTCACCGACCGACCTGCTACAGCCAGATGGTTGAACGAAGAAGAGAAGCGTAAGCTATAGGCTCGGATATCCATATGTAAGGAAGTATACTGACCTTGTTCCCTCCGTCATCAAATAGTCTTGGCTATTGCACGCGTAAAGTCCGAGAATGTCGGTTCCACCACGGTTCTCGACAAGATGGACAAAACAAAGGTCACTCGTGGTCTTTTCAGTCCAGCAACTATGGCCATCGCCTTCATTTTCTTGCTCGACAACATCACGGTTCAGGGTCTTGCCTTCTTCCTTCCCACGTATGTCGCGTTCGACCATCCCATATTGAAGCTTGAACAGCTGCTAACGCGTCCCCTGAAATATCTGGATAACTCAGTATCGTCCGCACCATCTACCCTAAAGCAACTGTTATCTCCCAGCAGCTTCGAACGGTCCCACCCTACGTCGTTAGTATTTTCCCCAACTTGTTGCTCCCTTATTTATCATGGAAGACAGACAGACGTTTGGTGTACATGATTGGAGCTGCTCCCATGATCATGGTAAGCTTCTGCCTATATCAACAAAATTGAGTGTCTACTCACATAGTGTCTCACACAGGCCGGCTACATCATGTTTTTGTCCACCACCAAGGGCACTGTTAGATACGGAGTAAGTTGAAGCCATTTGTCGCTCAGCCAATTGCAAAGCTGACTGAACAAATTAGGCCACTTTCCTTATCACGTCTGGTGCTTTCCCCTTCGGAGCCATGACGAATGCTCAAGTGGCTGCCAATCTACTTTCCGATACCTCGCGATCCGCTGGTATCGGTGCTAACGTCATGATGGGCAATATCGGAGGTCTAATCTCTACTTGGGCTTGTAAGTTGTTGAATTCCCCAAGGCACGGCATGAGGCAGGAGCTGAGCCTATCTTCATCAATCTCTTACAGTCCTTCCTTTCGATGGACCCAATTATCCTATCGGCAACGGTCTCAATCTGGCCACATCGTCCCTCATCTTCGTACTCTGTATCACTCTGTTGTTCTGGCAGAAATGGGACAACAAGAGACGCGACCAACGAGACACCAATGCCGAGCTGGCCGGATTGACTGAAAAGCAGATTGAAGATCTCGACTGGAAGCATCCTGCACATAGATGGAGAATGTAAATGTTGTGGCGATGATAACGAAAAGAAGCCCGACGATACTGCCTGCGGGCACGTACGCTGGAAGGCCAACTTACTCAGTCGTTTGTACTACATTCTAGGGATAAAATGGGAGTTTCGTCACGTCAAGGTGCCCATTTATCGGGTCTACCTGATCTTCATGCAATGTGAAATTCTCTCTTGTGAAATCTTTCGCAGCCTTGGTATATTGTTGGTGACCACACTTCAATAGCCGACAGAGCCAACTGTGGGGTAAGTGCTCTTTCCCATCTTTTCTTCGGTGGTGCATGGAAACAGCAAGCAACAACTTGGATCTTCCAAATAATGGGCGCTGGATCTCGCGCTCTCAACATGGACATGCAAGGAAGCATAAACCCCATACTACTGGCCATTCTGTCCCCGGTATGCCCCGCTCATGGTCGCCTCCTCATCGCCTGCTGGTATTATTAATCTATCACAGCAAACCACAGATGGGGGCACCGGAACACCTTCCGAGGCAGCTGGGGCCACCGGAACATCTTCCGATGCAGCCGGAGCCACTTTTATGCGAAACTTCCAGGAAGTCTTTCTTTTAAGCGTGAGTCGGCTAACCGGTCTCCGGTAAGACGAGAGAAATCGAAGGACAAGCCAAGCCTGTGACCAATGATAGGTCTGGATCTTGGCTACGGAAACAACTGATCGAGTGGGGCCACTCACTTGTCCGCCACAACACCAGCAGCGCGCCCCGGCGGGTCCTGCAGACACTGAAGTTCTGGGGCAAAACTTTGTTCCAGGCCCAGAAAGCCTTGACTTTCCCCAGATACCACCTTGCCACCCACATTTCTGCCTCAAGCAGCAGCTCCCATCTCTTTCTGCTCTCCTCTCTCTCTTATCGAAGCAATCATCCGTCCAGGTGTCTGAGCAAGGGAAGCACCTAGCACCATGGCTGCAAATCACCACTACGACGGCGATGTTGCCGACGCGGAGGCTGGTGGCATGAACAAGGAGAAGCCCGCGACCTTCGCACTGGAGGACAGCGAGGACATCCATGCTCTCGCTGAGCGAGGACACGTCGCGACGGACCAATATGTTAGTGTCTATTCAGACTGAAAGCTTTCACACATCGACTGACTATCGAGAGTTTTCTGTATGTCTACTAGGGACGAGCGCTCATCACCTTTGACCCCAAACTTGAGGCCAAGCTTCGCATGAAGATTGATCTCATGATTGTTCCCACCGTCTCAATCCTGTATCTCTTCTGCTTCATCGACGTGAGTTTTCCTTTGCTTTGCGAACGGCAGGTGGGAACTCAGGGACTACCTTGCCCTTGACCTTGACCGAGTCACCAAGCATAGTGCTGACCCGCTACCCCGCTATCCCCCCTTTTTTCTTTTTCTTTTTTTTTTCTCCCTGGAATTGTATAGCGAGCAAATATCGGTAACGCACGTCTGGCAGGCTTGGAGCATGATCTAGGCCTCAAAGGCTACGACTACAACATCCTCCTCACATGCTTCTACATTTCGTATATCCTCTTCGAGATTCCATCCAAGTAAGCCCATCGTCCAGCAAAGGTATGGTCAAGTGCATCGAGGCTGACTGGTCGGTGTCCACCAGCCTTCTCTGCAAAATCGTTGGACCTGGCAAATGGATTCCTTTCATCTCGTTCTGCTTTGGTGTGAGTAGTGCTTGCAGACAGCAGTAGGCGGTATCGCGTGTGCTGAAGCACAATGCCCTTCCCATCAGCTGCTCTCACTATGCACAGCATTTGTTAAGAATTTTGGACAGGCTTGCGCCGTCCGTTTCTTGCTCGGCATCTTCGAAGCCGGCATGTTGCCCGGTATCGCATATTACATGTCGCGCTGGTACAGGAAGAGCGAGCTTGCTTTTCGACTGGCTCTATACATCGTCATGGCTCCCTTGTACGTTTGGGCGTCTTTGGGATTTGACTTCAGCCCTCCTTGAACCGGATGGGACTGACAATTGTTACATTCTGCTTTCCAGAGCTGGCGCCTTTGGTGGATTGCTTGCTAGCGGAATTTTGAAGCTATCTAGCATTGGTTCCATTACGAGATGGGAAATGATTTTCCTCGTCGAGGGCACCATCACCTGTGGCCTCTCCATTATTGGCTATTTCACTCTTACCGACCGACCTGCCACCGCACGCTGGCTGAATGAGGAGGAGAAGCGTGAGTCTTCCTCAAATCAGGGCGATTACATTTGCTTTGCTGATCCTGCTATGCGCACAGTCCTCGCCATCGCCCGTGTCAAGTCAGAAAATGTTGGTGCCACCACAGTTCTCGACAAGATTGACAAGCCCAAAATCATGCGTGGTATTTTCTGCCCGACTACCATCGGCATCTCTCTCATTTTCCTTCTGAACAACGTCACTGTTCAAGGTCTCGCATTCTTCTTGCCTACGTGAGTTTCTCGAAATTTTAACCCATAGTTCCATGCTGCGGGAGCTCACCATGTTCACCCGTCTGTGCAGTATTGTTCGAACAATCTATCCTGGCACCACCGTTATCACACAGCAGTTGAGAACCGTTCCTCCCTACGTGGTCGGCGCTTTCTTTGTCATTTTCTTCCCCTTCCTCTCCTGGAAGACCGACCGTCGTCTCATCTATATGATCATCTCCGCACCAATGATGATGGTCAGTACCACGTTGGTAGTCCCACGTCGTTGAGAACTGGTAGCTAACGACTATTGTTGTCATACAGGTCGGGTACATTATGTTCTTAGCCTCTAAGAACCCGCATGTTCGATACGGCGTAAGTTATGAACACCACGTAGGCGTTCGCAGGACAGGAAGCTGACCACCATCAAATGCAGGCCACTTTCCTCATTACTTCCGGTGCCTTCCCATTCGGCTCTTTTACCAACGCACATGTAGCGGCCAACCTCTTGTCTGATACCTCGAGATCGTCTGCCATCGGCACGAACGTCATGTTCGGAAACGTCGGTGGTCTCATCTCAACTTGGGCCTGTAAGTATCACTGAAATGAAATGAGGCTTGACGATGACTGATGTCGAACCATTTTTTCCTCATCCAGTCTTGCCATTTGACGGACCCAACTACCCTATCGGTAAGTTGCTCTTCGCATCGCCATTTGAAAATCTCCAGTCTAACGAATTGCTTTGCTCGCTCCAGGTAACGGACTCAACTTGGCCACTTCCTCTTCTATTCTCCTCTTGTCTGTCGGACTCTACGTCTGGCAGATTGCGGACAACCGCCGCCGAGACAAACGAGATATTGCATCCGAACTTGCAGGTCTATCGAACCGTGAGATCGAAGATCTTGACTGGAAGCATCCTGCTCACAGATGGAAGATGTAAATACTGGCTTTTCTCGTCTGAGAAGGGCGTGACGCTGTCTTCCATCCTATCTTCTTTCCGCCATGCTCGCCTGAGCATGGCAGGATGAACATTTCAAATTTCATCACGTCTTAATCGCTTCAACGACTTATATATGTGTAGCTCTGTTCGGGATCTAGGCGCAGCATATGTGTAGTGATACGAGTCCGCTGTGATAGTGGGAAGCCTATGTGTAATGCGACTTCGGGCTAGTGGCGCCTGGCCCTCAATTCGCGATGATCCAGAATTGCAGAACGTGCTCTAAGGACTGTTGATTCTACGGGCCTAACTCAGGCTGTCTATTGTGCTGGATTTCTTGAGGATTTGCTTGTAGCCGGTGACTCACAGCGCAGTGTTTCGAGAGTCCCGATCACCTCGCCTGCATCGTGGACGGCAGCAACTCGTCATTGGCGGTCCGCTCACCTCCATACTCACTGCCAACCTTCGGTAACCAAGCACATAGCACAACATGAAGTCAGCGAAGCTTCTCATGGCCGTCGCAGTGGCGCTGCTGCCATCGAGCATGGCCAGTCCCGCCGTCAATGTGATGGACTGGACAGCTCAGCAAGTTGCCCGCTTTGGGGAGGCCGATACGCCATCGAGCAATGGCCACCTCCACGCCGCTTCTGGCTGGCAATTCATAGACTGCGGTATGTATCTATCCTGTACGGTCTGCGCTGTTTGTTGACGGTTCCACGGAAACGCTGTTGTTCCCTCGTCGATACGCATTCACATTCATCAGGCGAGCCCGATGATGCTCTCGAGATCAAGAGCCTCCGAGTCGAGCCAGATCCACCTCAGCCAGGCAAGAAGATGACAATCTATGCAGAAGGAACTGCTCATCAGCGCATCGAGGTGAGCTGCTAGCATTCATGGCCATAGAGTCCGGGTCAGGCTGGAGCTGCGCCACTGATATCTGGGACCACCTTAAAGAGAGGTGCATATGCCGACGTTATCGTCAAGCTGGGTCTCATCAAGCTCCTGACGAAGAGATTTGATATATGCGAGGAACTGTGAGCATTATTGACCTATTGAACGTGTGGTCATCACTGACCGATGCCACTTCGACCTGCTCAACAGCCAGAAAGCCAATGCCTCCATGACATGCCCTATCGAGAAGGGCGAACACACAATAGTACAGTCTGTCGACCTGCCAGCGGAGATTCCCAAGGGTATGTAGAAACACTCAATCTTATGAGGACTGTGAAGCTGATTTGACATTCCTCCCCATCCTGCATTGCGCCATCCCCAACAGCCAAGTTCACAGTCAATGCCCAAGCCTGGACTCAGCCTCCCGAGTATCCCATGGGATGTGCCACGATTGTCATCGACTTCATGGACAGAAACTGAAGCGGTTCGACGGATGCTCCGTCTCAAAGAATGGCTTTCTCTGCTTGTATTAGTGCCATATAGTCCGTAGGTCATGTTGATTCTGTTGTTCTGGCTCGGAACTGTCCATCTCCCGCATTGTAGCATTGTAAGAGTATCACTAGCTTGCTTGTTGATGAACTGTCCAAGACTGATGGTAGTCTGCTGGCTTGCCCACATTCTTTACCGGCCTACACCTTGCCACAATAGCTAGCCTTGCCTCCTTACTGGCAGGAACACAACGAATGTGCATGTCAGGCTGGACAGGTAAATGCCGACATTAGCTTTGCATCTAGAGTAACCCCTGTACTAGCTTTTCCGTCTGACAGCTATGTAGTCCTGCCAGACCGGGCTGGCTGTCTCGCTTTCCGGCAGCGGCAGACTTGTCGCTCTCTCGTTTGCATGAACTCACAGCACACATCAGGCAGCAATACAGCCAGCAACAGGAGGACTATCGCAAGGAAGGCTGTAGGCTGTCCATCTTCAAAAATCGCGTCTCGTGCAAGAGAGACCAACTAAAGCCCTGCTTGCCGCACTCGACGTGGAAATAGAACAAGCGAATGCAGTATGCCCTTCAGAAAACGAGACACCGACTTCATGCGCACGTCCAGAAGACCGGAAGGGTGTTGCAGCTGCAGAGCAGCCCTCGCAATGCGGTGACACTCGCTCTATCGTATCATGTACGTGGCTTGCTTTGCCTGCCGCATTCGACTTTTGGCTTTGCAAGCTGCCGACGCTGTAGCCTGTCTGAAATAAAAGTTGACTCGCTATCTGCAGGGCTGGACGATAGCGCACCAGCAAGCTAGGCTGCAACACACCAACTCACGGAGCAGCAAGCGTGATTTTGACAGAGTGAGTGGCTCACGCTTTTCCGCCCTCTTATCGCTTGAACCCTACGGAGCTGCGCAATCAAACGAGTCATGATATCTTTGGTTGACACCAGCATCAACAGGACTTCATCCTTTCAATACTGCAAGCTCAGCCGTCAGCTCGTGATTCTCGCTCGTACCTCAAGGCATTCGCATCAGAAAACTTACAAAAAGCTCAGAATAAACTCCCTTTACTTGATTTGAAGCGTTCTCAGCTTGCTTCATCCGATCTTTCCGCTACGTCCGGCCAAAATGGTACTACGGAAGCACTGCTCGCGGGTGCTGCCAGTACCGGAACTGCTGGAGATGCAAAGCTTACAGCAATAGAAGCTCAGCTTGCCAAAAAACAAGATACGGAAATTATGGAAGCACTACTTAATCCTATAACGAAACATACTGCTCTAGTCAAGGTACAAGGACCTTTCGCGAAGCGCCAAATAGCAAGTATAGCTGAAGGATTAGTCTACCTGGAGAGATTAGGGTTGATCTCTATCGTCATTATCGATGACGAATCATGGTCCCATGATGGTTTCATGGGTGCCTCGTCCAGTCATCTCAAGAAGGAAATGCTCACCTTTGCACTCGGACTATCAGAGGCACTTGAAAGTATCGGCGGTCGAGCCGTTCCCATCATGAACAACGTCTTCAAACTTGGCAATGCCAGAAGCCAGCACATGGCGCAGGAGGGTCAAGGCGAGACCGAGATTGCAAGCACGCCGGCTGAAGGCGAAGACGCAGCAATGTTCGATACGGCTACGTGCGTTCACTCGCTTGGACCTATCAGAGCTGCTATAGCACGCGGAGAAATGCCAATTCTCGCTCCAATAGCATACGATTCTGGACTTTCCTCGGTAGCTGTACCAGCGAACGATGCCATCAAAGCATTGACAGCAGTCTTAGTGCATGAAGGGAAACCTAAGACAAAAGATGAGATCGATCTTACCCCGTTAAGAATGATGATTATCAATAGAGAAGGTGGTATTCCTTCTCCTGCAAGAGGCGGTAATCCCCATATTAGCATCAATTTGGAATCTGAATTCGATTACATCAAGGATACTTTCGTCTGGAAGAATACGCATCCCACATCGTTGAGCAATCTGAGCCTATTGCGATCATGCTTGTTTCAACTACCTCGAGAATCATCGGCAGTCATCGTTTCACATCGCTCGCCTAAGAGTTTGATTGCGAATCTGATCAACAACAGGCCTTCAATATCTCCCTCTCTGCATTATTCATTGCTGCCTTCTGGACGAAGTTCCCTTCTCCAGCACATGCCTACGATCGTTCGGCGGGGTCTGCCTATCAGGGTCATCAGGAATGTCAAGTCTATCGATAAGGTGAAATGCACTAAGCTATTAGAGGCCAGCTTCGGGCAGACTCTAGATACAGATGCCTACTACTCTAGATTGGAGCGCGACATGGATTTCATAATTGTTGCTGGAGAGGGAGAAACGGATTATCAAGCTGCTGCAATCGTCACGAGGGAGAAGGATTTGCAAGATCCTAAATCTACTCCTATTTCGTACTTGGACAAGTTCGCAGTCTTGCCATCACTGCAAGGTGACGGTACAGTCGATTTCATGTGGACAGCTTTACGAGACGAGACGTTTGGTCTAGGATTGTTGGACGCTCTGAACCCGAATGGAGGTAAAGAGGGAATAGGTCTAGGAGTTGATCTAGTCTGGAGAAGTCGAGCTGATAATCCAGTCAATAAATGGTACTTTGAACGAAGTAATGGATTTGTTCATATTCCTGAAATGGGAAGTGGAGGAGTTAAAGGAACACTCTTTTGGTGCGATGCTGAAGACAGACTGATTAGACATATGGATGAGAATAATAATAATAGTGAGTGGAAGAGCATTAGCTTGGTCATGAAGGAGGAGGAAGGTAGATTGACCAGATGGGCCAGAGTTATCGGTGGCATAAAAAGTTGTTGGGTGCGTTAGACCTGACAGCTCTGGAGCGAATTCTAATCGAAGGTAGCCGTAAGGTATTGTGTAGCCTATAGAGCCGTAGTAGCAGCAGTTATCAGCAACAAGTGTCGTTTCTGTCTTTGTTTCTTCTTCCTGGGCTATTGCTTGTCGCCACTTGCAATTGAGCGCCTCTCTTCAGCTCTGGCCGGCCGACGCTTCTCTCTTCTCCTCGACTTGCAAGTAAGCATGACCAGAAGCAGGCGATGGTATGCATGGAAGTCTTACGACACAGGACCACTCGAGGATGAGACTGGATATCGCATCCAGGAACGGTGCATTGCAGTTATGCACGGTGCTTCCGAGCGGCGAGCGCAGAGAAACGTTGGAAGCGGAGGTCGGCATGGTAACGCAAACTGACGGTTGGAGTGCATCGACTTGCTACACCGGCTTGTACTCTACGTGATTGCTGCTTTACACTTCTTTTCCTTCCTCTCCGTCTTCCTCTTTGCTGCAGACAGGTAGCCCCCAGCAACGGCTCACTTTGCGAAGACACCTCAGCAAGTCAGAGCTACAGCCACGCTATACTCCCTGTTCGCAGACTCATCAAACGGTTACGGTCGTACAATATATATTAAAGCGAGAAGAGGTACTTCTCCATCATCATGAGCTCGCAACGCACTCCAGAAGGACCAGCAAGGATGAGGATATCGACCTCGGCGACTGCAGCTATACTAGCAGCCTTATCAGACGATGAAGCCGAGAACAATACTTGCGATGACGAGAGTGTGGCATCTGACTCGCTTTGCAGCGCTGTAGAAGCGGGAGAAGAAGAGTCTACAGTGTATAGCAAGAATAGACGACTGCAATATGCTTTATTCCCTCTCCCGCCGTCGCATTCACCATCACTTATAGGAACACGATCATCAACTCCTGTATCTGCTGCTTTCTCACCCAATGAACCACCTAGGATACCTCTCCCCAAGCTACCGGATGCTCCATCACCTATCCTGTTACTGTCTCTATATCATTCTCGACAGTTTAGTACTGGTAGTAGTAGCTCAAATCTGGCACACATCCACACTCGAAATGCGACTGTACAACCGAGCCGAGAGAACGATACAAGTTCGTATAGCCAAGTGAATGATAATCTGTCACATCTGCCTTATTATCTTCTGGAAGCACGTTTCTCCAAGAAGCACGAACGCGATAATGCGATTAAACCATTTGAAGAGAAATTATCCTTACCTCCTTCGCCTGTTCATTTTCACGAGTTTCAAAATATCGACATTGCCGACAACAAAAATGCAGAGTGGTCGGGTGTGGATACTCCTTCACGTGCCCTAGAGCCGCCTCTACCTATTCAACCTCGCTCGGTCTCGCCTGCTTCAATAGCACCTCCTCCTAAGAGTCCGTCTGTCACTTCATTGAAACACTTTGATGAGATGCTATCGATAGCATTAGAGGCGACTGCTGCGAACGCATCGGCTACGTCAAGCAGTAATGATGATATGTCCTCCACCTTTACTAGACCGCAATCTGGATACACAAATCGCGCAGAAAGTGTATACTCCTGCGGCAACAACGATGCGGCCTCTCACAATCTAGAACGTGATGAAATTGAAGATGGAGATGGAGATCTATGGAGTATGAGACAAGCATGGTCGGGAAGTGCGAGTGATCATTCACTCTCCTCGTTGCATCTGACAAGCCGTGAGTACAAGCCTCCTAAGCTCAGCAAGAATAGCAAGATTGTATTCGATGATTGTTCTTCGTCTGATGAAGAGTGAGTCTACTGAATTCTCTGTCCCTGCTTTCTTGAACACGCTCTCTAGGTACGAGTTTGGCTAATCTCTTACTGCGTTGTTTATCTTTTTCCGGACAGGGCTTTCGACCTTTCGTTGGATGTGCATTTGTCGCATGGCAGATCGAAAGCATATTCTACTGATGCTGGTCAAGAACCCAATGAAGAGTATGATGATGATGATGAGCCTACCATTCTGAACATGGAATACCAGCAGCATGCATTCATACACGCATACGATGATTCTACACCCGCTTCATCTGTATCGGACTGGACAAGCAGACGCGATAGTTTAGCTACGAATACATCACAAGCTTCTTCGAACGATACGAGTGCTGCCTGTCGCTCTCCTTCTACTCCCGCAAATGACGGTTTGAAGTTCACTCTGAAAAGGCAAGACTTGGCCGTACCGTTACCCTGCGCTGAGGGGCTAGACGTGATACAGCCAGTTGATGCGGGCGATAAGAATTTCTTAGTCCCTAGTACGCCTTGGGCTGCTTCATCAGTCAAGACTTACCCTCAAAGAGTATCCTCATTGCAACCTCACATTTCCCTAACCTCCCAAGTTCAAGCATCTATACCTCCTCCGCTACATAAGAAAGGCACTCCTCCTACATATTCGACCTTGACCCAACAAATCGCATCAAGGTCCAGATTACCCACTTTTGGATTCACGAGTACAAGACGCCCATCTGATACTCCAAGTCATTCGTCGCTGGACACCTCTCCTCCTTCTTCGGCGCATAGGTCTCCAATCTCAGATGACGGCTCGACCCAGAACAAAATCTCTGTTGCTTTTTCTTCTTCTTCGTTGGCGAGCTTTACGGTTAACAAGTTACGGAATGTTAGATCTACACCTTTATTGCGCCGTAAAGCATCAAGTCAGCTACCTCTTCTGTCGCTTACTCAGGTACTCCAAGTAGAGGGGAAAAGCAAGGAAGGCAACAGCGGAGATACGGATGGATCACACGTAGAAGGCACACTAACAAGCTCGCGCTCCCACCCTCTTTGGGAGCGCGTAAGGGATCATTACCTGAAGTACTGAGGAAGTACGATACTGGCGTTGTCAAGAGGAGAGCTTCTTTCTTACCTACTTCCCTGAGGAGGAAGAGCTAGGATTTGCCCCCCTACTTGGACTAGACGAAGTCTCGTCTCTGATAGGCTGCGTAGTTGAAGGGGTTCCTGATCAGACGGACTACACTGATTGGACGTGTACCAGAAGCATCAAGCGCAATCTCCCTTGGCGGGCGCTATCATCCAGCTCTTGGCCTCTTTCTTCGGCGGAGGAATGGGAAGCAACTTTGCTGTGCATGGGTGTCTTGGGGCTACGCTTGAGAGAAGATATTAAGCTTAATTATTGCCTCTATATCATGCAAGGGCATGTATTTGGTCCAAACCTCGTCAATGGGTGTCGATAGGATGATCTACCTCATCGCCGTTCCTGAACGCCGCTCTCAAGGCGATACAGTACGGTAGTATCACTACGAGTGACAAGATGGTTCATTCAGGCGAGTCTATCGTTTGGCCGCACCGCATGTCGCGTAGAGGATGTTCTAGTCAGGGCTTCAAAGCTCAACATGTGCTTCCGAAATGCAGCCAGAACCTGGTAGCGGTAGCGGTAGCGGTAGCGGTAATATGATAAGTTTATCATCCGGTGAAGGATCCTAGATTGCTATAACAATGATTGATTTGCAGCACGTGTATCCTGCAGTGATCGTCTATGATATAATTACCGTATATTATCAGAAAGAAAATGTCAAGAATAAAACAGTATTATTCTAATCAGGTATAAATCTCAGCAAAAAGGACCCTGATTTTGGATTATTCTGTTGTTGTCAGTCTAGCATTTCTGAAGTAGATTATCACAACAGGCGCTGGGCAGGCCTTCGTGGGTATGCGAAAGTGGATGTTGTTGATGTTGTTGTTGTTGTTGATGGGAGATCCCTTGTCTGTAAATGTTTGATCCGGATGTTTTCCGGTGGGTCACAGATCCAGAATTGCTCTGCCGATGGTGTTGATGGGTTCCCGATGAGATGGGAAGGTGCGCAGGCATGCAATCGGCGCACGGTGTAGAGGCTATTTTCTACGATGGCGACCCACAAGCAAGATGGGTGCCTGAGCATCATCAGGAGGATGAGCAAAAGCTTTGAACGATGGTGGATGTACAGCTGTTGTGTGTGGCGAGGGTGCCTGCAGAAGCAAGTAATCACCGAGTTCTTCTAGTTCTACGAGCAAGTTGCCGAATGTGATTATGATATCCTGCTGACTGGCAGGCACGCCCTTGCACCGCTGTCGGAGCCGGAGGCGATCGAGGTGTTGGGCAAGCAAGCAAGAAGCCAGCCACCTCGGGGAGCAAGTGGAGGGACGGTGTGCAGGGGAGGTTGGCAGGCTATGATACAGCATGGCAATGTATGGTATGGCCATGGATGGATAGCGTGAGAAGCTTACTATAGAGGGAGTGTTGGTTCGTCCCTTGCCCGTGCCCCATCAAGCCGATATCCCAAACTGGAAGGAGCGCCCAGGACAGAGGACCAGCAAGCAGCATACAGCAAGACACACATACGGCATTCGCGCAAGGTGAGCAACGCCGCAGTCGGATAAGCTGGCATGACTGTGTCCTATCCTGACCACATGCTATGCTTCCTTCCCCCTCCTACCCCAGGCACCACCTCGGCCATCACGGTATCAGGAACACGCCCCAGGCACTTGGCTCTGATTTCCTAACCGGGCGGCAGGCAGGACAGGCAGGACAAGACACATCACACAGCGCGGCAGTGCACCGGCAGCATCATCGGTACAAGACACAGCTTCATCCGCGAGGCTTCATATTCATGTTCCATATTGCATCGCATGTGAGCTGGGTCCTCCTCTGGTGCCTGTTGACCTTGCTGCTCACGCTCTCCATCCATTCGTCGTCGCAGCCAGCATGAAGCTCCTCGCCACATGCACCACCCTCGCAGGACTAGCAGCGACATTGCTGCTGCCATCGCAGAATACAGCAAATGCAAGCCCGTTACTATACGAAGGCGCTTTGGCATTCCTGTCCAACGCACTAGACACCCCATCCACTTCCGCTTCTTCCTCTGCCGCCGCCTCTCCCTCTGCTTCGGCGATTTCGCCCAACTCCAACAATAATAATCACGGATTCACAGGGCAAACGGTGAGTGCCCTATCCATGACTATGGATTTGGAAGGCCTTTGCTGAGGATCTATGCTTGTGGTTCTCTTCTATTCCATCGATCTCCACGCTTCCTTCCTCCCTCATCCCATCAAAACTCACCCCTCTACATCGCTCCGGTCGGTCGGGTCGGGTTTGCCTGTTTTTTTTCCACCTCATCAAATAACCTATGCACAAACGCGTAAACTCAAATCAATCAAACCAAACCAAACCAAATCAAATCAAATCAAATCAAATCAAATCAAATCAAATCAAATCAAATCAAACACTATTTGAAATACAATAGCAAGTATACAGAAACTGCGTAACTCGAAATACATTCGCAATAACATTCGATGATGGTCCACAAGATAATCAACCTGCTTTCGTATCTTTATTAAACAATGCAAACGCTAAAGGAACATTTTTTGTTAATGGAATGAACTGGAGATGTATTTATGATCCTGACATGGTTCAGGCATTGAGAAATACGTATAATGCTGGTCATCAGATTGGTAATCATGGTTGGTGAGTTGACCCTTCCCATCACATCTTAGTTTTGTCTGTGATGCCTTCAACTCTTTCTTTTTTGGTCTTTTTACCTGCATTGCCTTTCCTTCTCCTCTCCGTCCGCTCCATTCCCTTTCTCCTCTTCCCTACTTTTCACTTCCCGTTTGTCCATTCTCCCCTCGGTCCGTCAAGGCCTAGATTCTCCTGTATCTCCTTCCCCAAAATTCTCTCATCCTTACCTCCTCTATCTTACTACTCCGTCACTTTTCCTTTCAGTAGGGTTCACGAAACTGATTGCCTTTCTCCATTTCTTTTATTGCAGGGGTCATGACCACTCTTCCCAACTAACAAACTCCCAATTCAACAACCAAGTAGCCTGGGTCGAAGAAGCGCTCATCAAGATTCTCGGAGTAGTACCAAATCATTTCCGACCTCCATACGGTGATTACAGCGATGCCAATGTCGCGGTTCTCACAGCGCGAAATTATTCAGCTGCTGTATTATGGGATCAAGTATCTGGACCAGCAACAGGAACAACAGTAAATGCTTCAAATGCAATGTATAGAAGAGTTGCTGCTACTTTTCCTCAGAATCATATTGTTTTAAATCATGAACAGGATACTGCTGCTGTTACTCAGATTATACCTAATGCTATTAGGGAATTACAAAGTGCCGGTTATAGATTGGTTACTGCTGCGGAATGCTTGGGTGTACCGGCGTATCAATGGGTCGGTGAACCTCAACAACGTGATGTGAGTGTTTGACGTTTTCTGCAGATATTCGTATGATACCTCTTTGATAGCCATTATGCTGACTACTCTTCGTTTTACTCGGGACGTATAGGCCACTTGGACTTGCGCTGGCAAACCAGGCCCAGGTCAACCAGGCAGACACAAGCATTAAAAGCGAGTTGTCTTGAAGGCAGCTTTCACTTCGTAACAGACGTACAAATAGACGACGGTCTCGGAGGGGGTTATTCAGGGGGTTGCTTAGTTGCGATCCGGACAGAAACACAAAACATGGACACTACAGTTCTTCGTCTCTAGAATAACGCAAAACATACCAATGGACATTAATCAGGGTTCCAACTATAGGACATTCGAAGGTTAACAATGGACGATCTCTGCTTCTTTCTATCGCTCTCACAATCACTTTTAACCTATCAACTAATACCACTGCATCAATACGGTGACTCACAAACCAGCAACAACGCAATCATTACAAAGGTCGACACAATCGGGCTTGTACGCGCCATACAAAACAGACACTATTTTCTCCTTCCCTACACACTCTTTTCGTAATTCTCTTTCAAATTATCAATATGAGACCCTTTAATGGCAATAATACAACAATAATACGTAAATTTTCCAAGAGTTTCAGCATTCGAGGAATGGACACTTTCTGCAGTTTCTTTTGTCAATGATCCTTTACAAACTGGTCTTAATATACATTTGTTTTTTCTGTAGTTTGTCAACAAGAGGAACTTTATTGTAATGATTTCATATGTATACTCGTAGTTGTCTTACTTCTTATCTTTGTGTAGGTTCTCAGTTGGAAGGGGCGAGCGGATGCTCGATGACAGGTGGACAATTATCGATAGGGTTCTCTGAGTGGCCCGCTAGCTAGCTCCTTGCTCTACATCTGCCGAATTTTGTCTTACTCACGCGAGCTGTACACAAGATAATGAATCATTTGATGCCTTTGCCATGACTGATAAGTGAAACATAGCCAGGATAACCAAAGATGGTTGACGACGCGTTTCTTGTCACGTGATTCAAAAACGCTTGGTTGTAAATCAACACGACTCTCTTCAACTAGGACAAATCGGAACATGGGAGACACTGAATCCCTTTGCTTGTTCTTCCTCATATATGGAGGACAAAAAGACCCATTATATAGAACATCCAAAAAAAGAAATGTGGAAGGAAAATCCGCAAAAGATCTACGGCACCTCGGATTCACATGTGGTCCCCATAGTACTGACGAGGCTCTAAGCAGCTTAACTTTGCAGATCGGACGGGATGCAGTGCTTTTTGCTTGGTATGGCTGTAGATATTAATTTGCTTTGCGCAGAGAACATACCCTGCTTCAGTAGGTGAGCTGGGATTTTGTGATTCGTCCACTCGGTTGCAATTGGCTGACTTGGACGCGACACGCGACAGCTCTTCGTGCCGAATTTCTTCACTATGGCTGGCAGACTATGAAGCGGCAGCCTCGGTCTGTTTCAGCGCGATACAACGGCCTAACAACTCATAACTCCTCGCCATGCTCGCAGTGGAGTATACGCATGCACTTCATGCCGCTCAAGATTGCAGCTGTTTGCTCCTTGAAAGCGTCTACGAATGATCCCCGGAAGACTTCCAAAAAGTCAAAGGAGCTACGAAGCACTCCCCTATCATGCTGCATTGAGGTCTCTGCTAGATTTGGGCATACATCACTTGCACATCGACTTTTCCAAAGTTCTCCTTTCAATCCCTTTCTTGGAGGTCCGGTCGGTATCCGTGCACCTTCTGGTATGGTCTTCCTTCCTTCCTCTAAGCTTGGGGATGATTGCGGGGACTGCGCACTTCTAAGCTGAAATGCCGAATGTAGTTCTATGCCACTCTTTCGCTCTCTCCTTCTCTGTGTCCCCTCTCCCGTGCATTGCCATCTACTGGCATTGGTTCAGGAAGTGAAGGTTCAGCAATAAGGGCTAAGTACCTCGAATCCGCTACAGTCCACGCTCTCCTACGCGTTTAGGCTGCGACTGCCAGCACACCCCTTTCGCACTCAAAATGACTTGGTAGGTCTACCTTCTCGAAGCCTTCCTTACAGTAATGATACTGAACTATCATCTATCTACAGCATACGGGAGTGCTATACAAGACACGCAAGCCCAGATTGTGTCGCTCAAGTAAGGGCGGGCTCGGTCTGTCATCCATTCGACTCTTGAATGCCCGTCAGCTCAGCTGACTATCTACCTATACTGACTGCTCGGCTAAATTTCCTACCCGACAGCCTGGATGCGTATGTCAAAGCACGTTCACCCTGGGTCGCATTCGAGAGTGTGTAGAAACGAGGTGTCCTGACGCCAGCTATGACGAGTTCCGGAGCTCCATCGTTACGGTAGGGATGCATCTCCAGAGAAACCCCTGCCCGTCCTCCCGGACTAATCGCATCCTTGCACCGTAGGATTGTGGACCAGATGTGGCAAACACCTTGATGCCGGCAAGGCCTCTAATACCTGATTCGACTCCCCCTCGTCACCATAGATCTCCGTCTCCGACCCCACCTGCATCATCGGAACCATCAGAGGGGACTGGCGGAAGTTCTACGCCAGTACCGAACGCGACAACGACGACACCTACGCTGGAAACCACCAGAATGATGAGATCTACAACCACCAGAAGTCCGATGAGCAGTATTGTGGACATCAATCCCGTCCCAAGTAGCTCACCCGATGCCCAAACTTCACTAGTGACAGGACTTGACTCACCAGAAGAAAGCACACGATCTGATCTTGGGTTCAGCCCGGACTCTTCTCTAGATTACACTGAGACGTTACCTTTGGGCAGTAACGTCGTCTCAGTCTACACGCTTTCAGGTGCTCCTGTCCTTGCTCAGACAGCTCGAGGGGCCTATAGCCACGCATCCCCCGCTGGGGCCGATGGTGACCAGGTAGTGACTCTCGGGCAAGGTCGTGAACTGTCAGAGGGCAGCAACTCTCTACAGATCACTGCGGAATATCACCCATCGATGACAAGCCTTGGCGGAAGGCAGGCGCCCAATTACACTTCTCCTAGCAACCCCGGAGAACCTAACAAAGATGCGGGCAACTTGGCATGGATAGGTGGATTGATAGCTGGGGTGATGACGGCTATGCTTCTCCTGGCACTGCTTGTCTATTGCAGAAAACGCCGAAGTAGAGGGCCGCGTGCAAACAAGCAGGTACGCGAAAATACCGATTCGATGGCAGTCACGGACCTAGCACTTGACGAGGACTGGACCAAGTTTGACGCGGAATCACCTGCAGCTGAAAAAGGTAAGAATCGTGAAATCTTACCTTTGCCCGAAGACATCGTGTCAAAGTTCCAAGCAAAGAACAGAGAAAATATAGCATACGCTTTGAAGGCTATCATGACCCCCACGACATCTATCGCAAGTGATGAATCGGATCATAGGCTATGGTCTCGTTTTCAAGGCGTTATGCCGCCTCCCTCGATGCGCAGCAAACGTTACTCGAGAGGCACGGTCCATACTTTCAAGTCAGATGCCGCCAGCTACGGGCAGACTGATCCAGCGGACAGTCAGACGAATCTACCATACCCTTTCGAGCGGCCGTCCTCTTCTTTATTCTCCTTCGGAACTGCTTTGCGAACATTCTCAGTAGATGCACCAGGCAAAACGCCCAGTCAGGCTTCTTCCGTGAACTCCGCCAAAGACGACTGTGTAGCATCGACGACAAAGGACCTGGATCTCGGTTCAGCAGTCCATACCCGCAATGCCAGTAATCACTCGACACCTACAGTCAGTCGAAGTAGCACGATGACCAACGTCAGTCTCGGTGCAGTCGGATTGGGAGAGACTCTTGGTCGCGCTTTATAGCAACTCCGGGTTCTATTTCTTCGTTCTATGTATATACTAAGGAGTGCTTAGCACTCTTGGGTCGCTCATATCCTGGCTTCTTCAACAAGCACGACTGTCTTTCCGTATTCTACAATCTCACAGTCGACCTTGGCATCTCCAGTCTCATTGGTTATGCAAGCGAAATCTGTTGTTTTATCCAATGCGATCATCGGGTGATGCCAGACCTGGAATGAGTTTGTATCGTCAGCAAGGACTGAATGTAGTTACCGAATTTATAATAATAAAAAGCCTTACGTTTGGAGCATATGTAAAGCCTTGACTCGATATAGCGGTAAAGGCTCGCAGAGTCTGAAGGTCCGGCTTGCCGTCTTGACCGGGCAATGCGACTATGATAAGATAACGGTCTGAACCACCTCCTAGAGGTATGAAAGACTGGCCTGCATATTCATGTCGCTCCAAGACATTCACCTCGAATTTAGCATTGCTAGGACCGCCAAGCTCTTGAGTCGGTTGACAGCAATAAACCGAAAAGTTCGGAGATTGTACAGCGCCTGTATCGGTCGGATGTGATATTGCAGTGATTGGCGACAGATGGTTGAACTTCAGAGCAGAACCAAAGTTGGCTATTACTACTTTGGTACCTTTAGGTACGTGGTTGGGATTGGGATATGCTTGAATGACATAGCCATATGGTGCGAAAGCTTCTGGCGTTAGAGGAAGGGCTGGGATTGTTGGAAAGTCCGCATTGGGCAGAGGTTTGTCTGAGGTCGTCGGAGCTGTTATAGATCCGTTCGTCGTAGCTGTCAAAGTACCTTGCGGTGCTTGAGAGGGTTCCGACGAGACACCTTCAACAACTCTTCTGCCAATGAGACGGAGTCGCTTCACGCCGCCATCGGGATATATCGTCATTCTGACGTGGGTGACGGGATGTGATAGCTGATTCAACTGGAGGCAGTGCTGTCTGTGCGGGCCAGTCTTCGTCCGCGGCAGTATCAGCTCCCACGTAGCATCGCTAGGTGGTATTTCCTGCATTGGCAAACTCAGCTTTTTCCCACAATGTCAGCTCAACTTGGAGAAAGAGACTTACGCCATCATATTGGGTAGCGTATAGATCGACACTTTCGGGAAAATTACCCAGGAAATGTGCTGTGTCTATCTCTGTCCAGTCAAGATAACCCGGCGCACCGCTGGAGTCATTCAACTGACCATCAGTATTTCGTTATGCCAGAATGCCTTCTGTGATGCTTAACTCACAGCTTTATGATGACCCAATCAGTATGTCCGGGCTTCCTGCTTCTCTTCGTCTCCCAGCCGTCACCCATGTCTTTGCCTCTGCCTGAAAGCAGCAAGTTTGCGCCAACACCATAATGCTGGTCACTGACTGCCACACAGCGACCGCCGTTGAAGCTGTGAGCTAAGTCAAATGCGACTTGGGGTCCGGGAAAGAGCGGAACGACATTGCCATAGACCCTGAATCGCCCTATACCGCCATCTGGGTGCATGAGCAGCTTGACATGTGTAACAGGTGTTTTGGTATGCTGTTCCGCAAGCAGGAAGAGATGTCTCGATGCTGGACCTAGTGGTGATATAGGCAATATTTCCTTCCACTGTTGGTAAGATGTGGGCATATTCAGCCTACTTTCTGCGATGGACATACTTCGGTATACGCTGTCAGAAACACTCACGTGCTCGCCTGTAGCCGATGGCGTGCCGTCCGGCATGAAGCAAGTCATGACGGAAGCTGCAGGACCCTCATTTCCGCTGAAGTGACCGGTATCGATCTCCAGACCGACAATGGTACCCGATGGAGGTCCTAACCGGATAGTGACCCTGTAGATAAGCGCGTTGAGCATGTTCAGCTCCAGCTTTCCCCCACCTTCCGCTTATCTTTTGGCACGGATGTTCAACGACAAGGTGAAATGACGGGAGCTCACCAGTCGTGGTTGGGATTGTGTCTACGAGTCTCCCAGCCATCGAACAATGCTCCATTCGGTCCAAATTGGCCTTTTTTCGATACTGCCGGTGCAACCTTGAGGAGGTCGCTTGCCGGGCTGAAGAACTCGTCGGAGAAGTCTAGTATGTGACCGCCTAGTGCTTCAGAGGATAGTTCTGGGGGCCACATATGCGTGTTAGATAGCTCCAGAAGAGATATGCAACTCAACAAGTTCGTTGCTCTACTTGCCTACGAGATTGCCGAAAAGCTCCTGGAAGCTGTCAAGCGATACGCTGAGTGCCATCTGGAGATAGATGAGAAGATTCGAAGCAGGAGCTCGAGCCTGCGGTGGGTTCCAAGCAGAGAGTGAGCGTGAACTTCTTCAGTATGTTAATATGCCTGACGTTAATGAAAGCTTTGAAAGGATATCAGATAAAGATGCAATTCTTATCACCTGCAATCACGCCTACAGCAGAGAAGAATGATCGAGAAAATGTGGAGTGAGAAAAAGTCATCATTTGGCCACTGGCTGGCCTTTGGACCACCATCTTCACTACACAACAGCAGCCAGCTGTGAAGCGTCATCATGAAGGTAAGGGTGTGGTCCAGACTGCTAATGAGCTGCCCGCAAGCTAAACGGCCTCCTGCACGGTCCTTCCAGCTCGACGCTACCGATCTTAGATACCTGTGCGGTGATGAATTCAGAGTACTGACCGCCTGCGAGATGGGCAGCAAGAACCACGAAGTCGTACCTGTGTCGCTTATCTCTCAAATATCTGGCTTACGGAGCGGAGGCGTGAACAAATGCATCGGCGAACTCGCAAAGCGAAATTTGGTGGCCAGAGTCCAGCATATAAAGTGTGAGCATGCTGACGAGCTGGGCCTGCAAACGTAGTTTCAGAAAGTATGCTGATTGATTTGTTCACAGATGATGGCTATCGCTTGACGTACGGAGGCTACGACTTCCTGGCTATGCGGACATTCGCAAAGCGCGATACAATCTATTCAGTTGGCAACCAAATTGGTACAGGCAAAGAATCAGATATCTACGTTGTAGCAGACGAGGAAGGCAATGTGAACTGCTTGAAGATTCATCGCTTGGGAAGAATCAGCTTCCGAACCATCAAGAGCAAGAGAGACTACTTGCGAAAAGGACAATCTGCGTCATGGATGTACATGAGCAGACTTGCGGCCATGAAGGAGTTTGCGTTCATGAAGGTACGTTCTGCAGACGCAGCGAGATCACTGTTCCTTACCCAGATACTTACTCAAATATTGCAGGTCCTCCACGAACATGGCTTTCCGGTCCCACGACCCATTGACCAGGCTCGCCACTGTCTAGTGATGGAGCTCATCGATGCATTTCCCCTGTAAGCCATACAAACTCGCACAATTGACCAGAGTGGAGGCTAAAAGATCAATTCAATCGTGTCTCCAGACGACAAATCGCCCACATAGACAATCCTGGCGCCTTATACTCCGAGCTCATGGATCTCATCGTCCGCTTAGCCCGCAGTGGTCTAATTCACGGTGATTTCAACGAATTCAACATCCTTATCCGCGAAGCCAATTCAGAAAAGGGTGAAGTGAATCCAGTACCTATCCTCATTGATTTCCCACAAATGGTATCGACGGAACACGAGAATGCAGAATACTACTTCAATAGAGATGTTGAATGTATACGGACTTTCTTCAGGAAACGTTTCAGATATGAAAGTAGTGTTTGGCCGAGGTTTTTGAGTACCGTAAATGAGAACGATGGAAAGAAGGACTTTGAACTGGACGTCATGGTCGCTGCTTCGGGATTCGGCAAGAAGGAGGGAGACGCACTGGAGAGATACATGAAGATGATAGAAGAGGCTGAAGGGAACGAGGATGATGAAGAGAACGATGACGACGATCAAGAGGATGAGGATGAGGAGGAGGAAGAGGCTGATGCGGAAGGCGGAGAAGAGTACATACCCAGCGACTATGACCACGAAGGAGGTATCGAAAGGGTACCGGCGGCGGAAACAGAAGACGATACAGCGACACAACAGGACGATGTTCGCCAGCTGAACGAAAAGACACAAACATTACAGGTTGAGGGTGAGACAGAGCAGACTAGCTCAGAGACTGGCAAAGCGACCACCTCAGACGCAACAGGGAGCGAAGCAGAGCAGTCTGATAGCGAAGACGAGGAGATTGCAAGCACGACACGTCAACAGCAACAACGGCGCAAAGCGCTAGAGCGCGCAACACGGGACACAGAAGTAAAGCGTCAGCCAAGAGACATGTCTGCCATTGTGACTTCGTCGATGTCCAGACAGGACCGGAATAAGCACCACGGAAAGAAGAGTAGAACAGATGCTGGACGGTCAAAAGGCTCGAAGAAGAAGGCAGATCCGAAGTTTAGAATGCAGGACGCCTTCTAAGGACTCGGAAGGCTGGGTAGTTTGGCTCTTGTTATTTTCGTTATTACAGCAGTCAGTGTGTGTGTGTAGGTAGTGTTGTTGTTTATATCAGTAGCGCCGTTGGCAACGGCAACGATGCAAGGAGACATGCCAGCAGAGTCAGAGACATGATTCCCTACATTGCAAGATGGAGAAAGGACATTTGTCAACATTTAACCTAAGCTAAAGCATACAAACGATAGGAGGAGACATTGTAGCTTTGAGAACAAACCGCATATGACTTCATAGAAGCCAAGCCGCGCGGCAAGTTCGTTCATGAACAGAGCCTACGCTGACGTCCCCGATATGGCGTAATGTGTACGCCCAGTCGAAGGTGGATATAGATAGTTTCCGACAACCTATAAAAGAGAGACACAAGCTTTTCGAGGGACCATAGCCGATCATCGTCGGTACAGACCCTGCTCGTATCTAAAACCTGCAAAGCAAGGTCCATGGCTGACTCTCAAGAGGTCGTTGATAAGATGAAAGAAGTGCAACTTTTACTTGCGGTGTGCATCGAACAGAGCGTCTGAGATATACTGAGCCGAAATTTGCTGACCACCACTACAAAGGCCAGAGCGTCAGCGTGGAAAGTAACGATGCTTGTGCGATGTAACATACAAGAAGCGTCCGTTTAGACCTTGTATGGCTTTGGCAGCGGTGTCGAGCGAATCAAAGCGGACATAGATCTCGCCCTCCTAAAAACGACAGATAGTGGTGGTGTGCTTAGTCAGCATAGGTAGACCTGCATCATTCACATGAGTCGATACACGTACAGATGAATCTTTGTCAACACGGATTTCTGCAACAGGACCATACTTGCTTTCGCACTCGGACTTAACATCGTCTCTAAGATCGGTATCCCAGTCTTTTTCAGTTTCTTCTGAGGGATTGAACATATGTTTAAGCAACACGCTCTTGGATGTGGCAGTGGGAACATTGACTCGGAACCTGCATCAATCATCAGCGTGGTCCACCTCCGCACTTTTCAGGAATCACTCACATTGGTCTGGTAGGCGCAGCCAAGGTGTTGACAGGCTCGGTCCTGGAAAGCTTTTGCATAAGCTCAATGCGCGAAATGTTGTTGAGACTCGCTCCTTCTTCCAGACTGTCTGGACGCTGCATGCCACCGCCTTGTCTCATGCTTGTAGCGACTGTACTAGCACCAGCACCCTGAGTAGTTGAACCTTTTTCTGTGACCAGGCCAACGCGAATCTATCAATGAGTAGGAATGGTCAGCATGGCATTGTGAGGAGACGCATGAATGTCCAAACGTACTGGTCGCCCAGCAATTTCAAAGCCGTTCATGCGTTCCAGCGCTTGTTGAGCATCCGCAAGCTTGCTATACCTGAAATGTCGGCATCAGCACTGTTCTCTGACAGAAAGAAGAGCAGCTACTCACTGAACAAAGCAATAACCCTTTGACTTCTGGGTCACATTGTCAAAGTGCAGATCAATGGAATCAATAGCTCCGAAAGGCTCAAAGATCTGACGAATATCGTTCTCTCGCAAAGAGAAAGGTAGCGATCCAACGTAGATTCGATTCCAGGGGACTGGAGAGTCACCGCGGGCATCGGAGCCAGGGGGACTGCGATTAGTGTTTCTGTTAGTCAAGCTTACGGGCAGTCGACATATGAGCATTGCTCACATTTGGATATGATCAGGCACACTCTGTCGCTGTACCAAACCAGCCTGTCGATTGCGCTCAGCTTCGGTGTATTGTACGACGATCGGAATACCGAGAAGCTTCGTTCCTGTGAGGTTGAAAGCTTTGCGGACATCGTCAATGTCGATGAATTCGACGTAGGCGACACTGTGGAAGAATTGCATTAGAGATATCGCATACGATTAAGATGTAGCTAGTTGGCTCACCCCTTCGACCGTCTCGAAACTCTGTCGAGGATGACGCGAGCGTCTCGGACCTTGCCAACGTTTTGTTCGAAGAACTGGAAAAGTTCGCGGTCTCCGATACGGGCAGCAAGCTGTGTAACAAAGACAGACCTTGCTTCATGCTCTTCTTCGGTCATTCTTGGGAAGGCAAGCAAGAATATCCATCAGCACAGCGTTCCAGGCAGGAGTAGGTGGGTGGTGAGCTCTAACCTGTCGCCGCCAGCGGGACTACCATCCCTGGTATCTCGTCTATCTCTGTCGCGATCGTCTCGTCGTCTAGTATCGCGCCTGTCTCGGTCGTCTCGTCCATAGGGGCGGCGGTCACGGTCGTCACGGTCCCTTCTTCTGTTATCTCGGTCGCGGTCGCTTCGTCGCTCCCTGCTGTCGTCGCGCCTAGAAGAACGGTGAGAAGATCGCCTGTCATCTCTATCATCACGGTGTTCAGACCTGGAAGGGGAACTACGGCGCCTCTTGCGGTCCTCATCACGGTCGTCGCCTGTCCTGTCTCGCTTGCTGGAGGAGCTATAGCTTGAGCGGTGGTCATCGGCATCGTCTCCATTCCTTCGAGAGCTTCTTCGACTATCACGGTCGTCACGGGATTTGGAGTCTGCTCGGTCACCTCGAGGCGTTACCGACCTGTCTCTTCTTCGTCTGTGACTGCGGTGGGAGGATGCGTGAGATCGTGCAGAAGGTGAGGCAGCATCTCTATTGCCGGGAGGTGAGGGCAGAACAAGCGGAAGAATCAGAGAATGCACATATTGAGAAATTAGCAGTTCCCCTTACCTTTTACGCTCCGACTTGCCCTGTGAGTCGAGAAGGTCGAATTTGCCATGAGAAACGTAAAGATCAGCCTGCGGCACATCATCTCGCTCAGGAAGGCACTGCAGCCACGCACCTCGTCGCTGGAAACATCTTTATGGCCGTTCGATGGGGATTGGGCAGAAGATACCCTCTGTGCGGCAGCTTCGGCCTTGCCTCCCTCCAGTAGCTGTTCAATCTCGTCCATGGCCGTCCGAGGTGTACTGGGATGTATTAGAGTTGCGGGAGGAACTGAGTCAGGCGAGCACTCCTTGAATATACTCGCTGGGGGCCCTGCGTGTCCGTTTGCTTCGTCTGCGTCGGTTGCGGTGGAGCAGAGGTGGAGCTGCAATCTGCCTTGAACTCGTTGGCGCTGAGCGTGGCGGCTCTGGCTTCAAGCAATTCACACAATAGCAAACATGTCGACCTACGCGAGGCCAGAATCAAGATCAGACGAGGTGTAGGTCGTAGTGACGCTGGCTCCCACTGCCACCAGCTGACACCCTGCCCTGCTTCCATCTACAGCGACCAGCTCATCAGCAGCGTCGCCCGTTACGACCCCCAGAACGCTAACATTCTCGAGGAGTATCTCAGCGAGCAGGTCAAGAATGACACATACGATCTCATGGCCAATCTCGCCCTGCTGAAGCTGTGGGTCGTGCCAGTCCTCCGGGCTTTTCTTGTTGCTTGCAGAGAGGTGGTCCTCTGACACTTGGCCAAAATTTCCGGGACGCTATTGCTGCAGCATTCAATTCAACCCAGAAATCGTGCAAGCGAGCGACGATGACACAGATTCGCCAGATACAACACAGCTCGTCCTCGTCAAGGCCATCGCGCACGCGCCTTTCGACGCCGATTTCTCTCTGTCTATCGCTCTGCTAGGCGACCGCATGAGCACCTTATTGAGCGGTGATGACCAGCTTACAGCTTTCGAAACTGCAACTCAACTCTCCCTTCTTCTGCGCGAGCGTGATTTCGGCAAGTTCTGGTCAACACTCTACTCGTCAGACGTCCAGCAAGGTCCTCTATATCCAGCCATCGCGAGCTTGCCATCATTCTCCAACCTCGTTCGCAAAAGCATCGCTAGGTCCATTGCCAACACTTTCAGAAGTCTGCAAAAGCAACGCGCAGAGCAATGGCTCGGTTTCACAGGCGAGCAAGCAGGAGGCCTTGAAGCGTTCGCAAAGGAGTACTTGAACTGGACCATCGAGGGCGACAGCGTGAGAATACCTAGCAATGAGGCAAATGACCCCAAAAACACAGTGCAGAGCGAGACAGTGGATCTCAGCCGTGAGTCTAGTTCCGGAAATATCAACCGGTATCGCGCATGCACCACAACTGACACTCCTTGGCGTACAAACAGGTCTTATCCGTACTCTTGCTCAATCAGTGCAAGCTTAGAGTGTATTTGGGGTTTCCAGGGGTGTAGCTTTGCAATCAGTCACTTCGCTTCGACATCTACTCGCACTACTCTTGGAGCTGCCTGATGACAGTATCGAAAGCTAGCAGTCTTTCTTCTAATCGCCTAATATCATCCTCGCCCACATTCGAGACACTGACCCGCAGATGTTTCGAGTTAATTTGTCCGAACGAGTGCCCTGGCAAGCATATAACCCCCAACTTGCTCGCAAGGATTTGTCCAACTTCCAGTGAATCCATGCTAAGATATTCGTAGGGATGGCTGAGAAAGGCATAGTACGCTCCTAGGCCTTCAATCTCCCATGCTGCTGGAGCGTCCGCCCCAGAAAGGTTCGGCCGCTCTGCAAGTCTCGCATTCACTGAATTGATAACTTCACTGAACAACTTGAGCTTTTGTAACAGCTCAGCTGCTCGCGCTCTCCGCCAGGTCTTTTGTCCTTCGTCTGTTATAGCCCATACGAGCGTTTTTTGAGCAGCTCGAGGCGGACATATGATTATTGTATCCAGGACTTTCGAAACTTCCTCCTTGAGCAACTCCTCTGATGCTACGATGGCGCCGACGCGATGTCCTGGGATGGCGTATGACTTGGAGAAGGAGTACAGACTAATAAGCGTGGACTGCCAGTCGGGCTTGGAGAAGAGATTGTGGGAGGGTCCGCGGCCGGGGGGTACGAAGTCTCTGTATGTCTCGTCGACAATCAAGGCAATATTTGCCTCTTTACATAGTTCGAAGAATCTGTCCAGTACTGCTACTGAATAGATCGATCCGGTTGCTGTAGCAGAATTAAGCAAGGGCACCACCGGCAAGCGAATATAGGCAGGGACACATGCTTACGATTGTTTGGTGACACTAAGAGGATAGCTCTTGTACTTTCGTTAATCAACTTTTGAGCTTCATCGACCGATGGTATGAAGGCTTGCTCTTTCGTGTCATAATGGCATTCAAGCGGCTGTAGCCGAACTCCGAGCATGTCAAGACACATAGAGTGGTTGAAATAGTACGGAACGGGGACACTGACGGTGATACTACTATCAGTCAACGCGTTTCACCTAGAGGCAACTCGACTTGCATAATTTCGTCTCCCGCGCCAGCCAGAGTCTGGATAACTACCTGCGCAGCCATGTTACAACCTGCGGTTATTGCAATGTTCTTTGCGGATACATTTTCTTGACACCTGTACGTTTCGTTGATGTCTTTAGCCAATGCTTCCCGGAGACCTTGTTCGCCGGAAAGATCCCCATATTTCGCATTCTCAGGAGACGCCGCATCCTGTCCGTGATGTCGCAAGTATTCTTCATTTGGTCCAACCGCTGGCACACCCTGCGAGCGGCATGTCAATGACGTCTAGGTATACGTGGGTACGATGCCCTATCGCGACCAGCAAAGTGCCAGCTAATCGGGTCAGGGTAGGGTACCTACTTGAGATAGCTTCAGGACCGGTCCGTGAGCGCCATCATAGCTGTCTGCCCATGCCACGGCTGCACGGATAGGAGCTGGATCTGTAGCAGACAGGAATGGATTAGTAGTGTATCCCAGAGGCATAGCTCCGGTATAGCGCAGGAGCAAGGAAAGGTGAATGTGGCAAATCGGCCGAACGATCGGTATGAAGCAGAGCTGCGAAGGCAACCCCATTAAGAGGCCATTGAGATGTGACAAATTCTCAAACTTCGTATGCTACATGATTCTAGACTATGGATGCCTAGATAAACAACGGCAAACAAGGTATGACTGCTAGTCATCAATCTCCATATCCTGGTCAACTTGCATACCATCCAGTTCCGGTTCAGCCATGCTTGGCGGGGGAGTATCTGGCATTGTTCCTGCATCAATCGGTAGTTCCTGTATTCTTACGTCGTCAAAGTTTCTATGTTCGTCGCTCTGAAACCCTGTATCACTTTCGTCATCTTCGGGCTCTTCCACGATTCCCCAGCTAAGTGGTCGATATAAGACAAGACCACGCTCATGTATGCCGGCTCCTCCTGTTGTGGGTGCAGCATTCGCCAGCAAACCTTCCGGTATCGGCTTGTGACCCAGCCTTTGCATCATAGCCTGCTTCCGTAGGTGGTCGCGCAGACGCTTGTTCATCTGGATGGGTCGAGCATTCGCTCGCGGAGGTGAGGTAATGACATTATCTTCAGCATCTGATGATGAAGGAGAATTTCCGGGAGTAGACATGGCAGGAAAGTCGCCTGAAGTAGCTTCGGTGTCGCTTTGTTGTGGGTTGCTGTCGTCATCCGAGTCCGATAGCGTATCAACGAAGACCACATGAGGTCTAGCAGGATCGTAGCGGGGCGCCGGCTTCATATCGGCATCGCTGCTGGATTCGCTCTTTCGAGCTCGATTCCTACTGCTGCTTCTCTTACGATGTGAAGAACTGCTACTGGATGGCTGGTTGACAGTAGGCGTACCGTCGCGACGACCGCGGGGACCTTCATGGGCAGAAAGATCGACGCGTCCCCAGGTCGGCGGAAGACTGCTCACAGACGACGGACGCTCATCAACAGCGGGACTCGTCGAGGAGACTGCTGGGTATAGTGGCCGGTTTGTGCTATAATCTGCTGACGCGATATTCTTCAAGGAGAGGTTTCCGAATTGCGGCTCTAGATCTGGAGAGAGCGCAACCTCTCCAGTATTGCTTTTGCGACGTTTAGCAGCAGCTAAGAATGCATTTGCTGCATCTAGATTGTCTTCGGAGAATCTAACAGCAGCGTTGTAGGGTGCTGCTGCTGGTCCTGCCTCAAACGGCCTGTTGGTTTGGCCTAGGTCATCAACTTCGTCCAGTCGGTGCTTCTGCCTGAGAGGACCAGTCGGATAGCCAGACCAGGTGAAGGGTACCTGCTGCATTTGTGACACGCAGTGGAGGCATTTGCAGAGCGAACTAAGAGGATGGTAGGCGTCTCGTCATCACGATGTAGGTCACAGAGCAGTAGGCGCTTGGACACGCGATCATGCTGGAAGGCTCTCGAAGTGATCGCAGTCAACAACGAAGATGTGTCGCAAAGCCGCTATCGCTGTCTGGAATACAGTCCTCAGTACTGGAGCTTCTCCGACTCCAGACGGATCTGCTCTGCGAAAAGTCACAGTCATATATTCAATGCTCAAGTTGTGTTTTCTGGCCTGCATTGCACGAGAATTAACGGCTACAATTGTCAAGTCTACTTCCATTTTTGCGTAACAACGCTACCCATCAGGTCTGCGTCTTTGATAGTCATGCTCTCTTCTGTGAGCTCTTTGTTTGGGAAAGCTGTCATCAGGACATAGGATCTCGACGCCATACCAGGGTTGGCGGCGTTGATCCAGCGTCGGATGTCTGCTATCGTATGAGTTTCCTGATTGAACTGAGCGCGCACTCTTGACCCATCACCTAGTCGTATCTGGATAGTCGTGACAGGTTTAGACTGATCAATTTCGAAGGGGACTGACGCGGCGGCTGAGGTTGTAGCTGGCGCTGGAGAGGCTGGCTTGCTGGGCACAGCCGAAGAGGTCGAGGAACTGCCTCCGAGAGTGTTCCCAGAACCTGAGAAAGGCTTCGCTGGCTTCTTGGGAGGTTCAACATAGTCCTCGTTGGTACGCTTGGCAACTCTCAGCTCGACTTGCTGACCGAAACGAACGTTCAAAACGTGCTCTGGAGCAGTACCATTCTGGATTGCTTGCAGTGTAGCGGCGTGCTGAGGGTCATCATACCGCATGAGTGGCCCATCTTCCACTGAGAAGCCATCTCTCCAAAGCGTGAGATGTCGCGTGACTGACTCCTCTTCGTAATCTTCTGGTAAGTCGCGGCCGTCCTGTGGAGGGGGTCTGCCTCGACCGAAGAGATTGCCCAAGTTCGGAAATCCGCCTGGCATCATGCTACCGAGAGCTCCGAGACCGCTACCGGATCCAGCGTTGGAGGCGGGAGACGGTGTTTGCTGTTCTGTAGGTGTCTCAACACCAAGCGTGAACCCTGTACAAGAGTAATAGGTCAGAAATGATAGGCGATGAGAGAATTCAAGGTTCTTACCTGAACCTCCAAAGGACGGCTTCGGTTTCTCATTCTTCTTTGCCTCTTCTGCCTCACCTCGGGCAGCACTGCCTCTGCAGACGGATGTGATGTGTCAGAAAGGGCCTGATCTAGCTTGCTAGTGCAGGACCTACTGAGCAGCCTTCTTCAAGAGGTTCCTGACCATTTCGTTCGGTCCATCGATGTCCTCCTCATCATCGTCTTTGCGCGCGGTAGGGTCTTCGATGTTGATACCGCTAATTCACATGCACTGGTCAAGAATATGATACCCTCTTTCGGAATATAAGCATTTACCTGCGGTCACCGCCTGCAAACCACTCCTGGGGTTTCTTCTTCTTCTTGTCGTCGTCATCGCCACCACTTCCACCGAGACTGCTTAATGTTGCAATGCGTGCATTCTGAGCTGGAGCTTTCCTCTTGTTGCCTGAAGCAGAAGAGGAAGATGAACCAGCGTCTCCTGTGAAGCTGGAACTTGATCCACCAATGTTTGCGCCACCGAGCGTGTGTCCACCGAGAGCCTGGTCGCTAGCGGAAGGAGCTGCGGGCGGCGTACTTGACAAGAGTTGATCTGTCTCATCTTCTTCCATATCGTCATCGTCATCATCGTCCACACTCACGCCGGCGGCAGAGCTACCTCCAGCAGTTCCGGTAGCACCTCCAGATTCAAAGAACGTTGACATGGCCATCTGGATTAACTGCTCAGACCAGGCATGGCGAGACACCCTGAGACAATACTCACATCGAGATCACCATTGGAGGACTGCAGAAAGAACTCTGCCTGCTCCGTGCTAGCGCCGGTGATTTCTATAAAATGCAACGATTACGTGCCATGACACAACCGTAGTGAGCGTTCCGCGTCAAGGCAGTACGCAGAGGTTCAGCAGCTTACCTGTAAACTGAGCAATCTTTTCATCCATATTTATTGTCTGTGTATGTCGTTTGGTTGAAAGTGAAGCATGGTCCATAGTGACGGCCTCGATTGCCTTTCTAGCTGCTCGCCCGTCGGCAGTGACGCGCAAGATAGATGTCTTCACCGCAGACCAATCAGTCCTCATGCATACCAGTCGTAGGCTACTGGCAAACAATAAATGAGCTGCCTCATCAACTATATCTGCTGCCGTAGTCACAACTTGCCCTGCAAGGTGCCACGAGGGAAAGTGGCAACGCGCAATAGCAAGTCTGCTGTGTAAAGAGACGACATACTGAAAGATATTCCCTACATTGTATTGCATTTCTAAACTTCGTCTAGATCAATTTACCTGCTTTCGGATGCTAGCAAACTATGACAATATATCCGCGAGCTGGTCTTGCGTCTCAACGTTGAACGTGCCTGCTTTAATCGCCTTGCCTTTCACAGCTTGCAAATCTTCACCTGCGTACGAAACGAGGGGACTCAATTCCACTTCTGCACTTCCGCCTAACGTCGCCCCGGCATCTGCTAGCCAACGTTGTTGTAGTTGAAGAAGATCACGTCGACTTGTTTGAGGATCATCGCTTCCAGTACCAGGCGCGTTCTTCAGTGGGGAGAACTCTTCTTTTCTGTCAACTTCTAGGATTGCATGCTCGGATGTCTGAGGATCCAGATATGGGAGAACATCGAAAATGAAGAGTTCAAGTTTCATTCCATTCGGCTTCTCAGGCTTGACCACCTTTCCAGATTCAAGATCTACGTGTGAGATCTTCTTTCGTGCGATATGATATGCCATTGAGGATGATTCTTCCCCTATGCGGTCGAGGAAGGCGATGTCGTAAAAGTGATTAGCAATGTTTGCGGCTCGGAATAGAAGGTCGTTGGTGTTCGAGTTCGCGTCTAACGCTTCCGAGAGGTCTTTGCTGATCTCCGAGTATTCTATCACGTTCCACTTCTTATCCTTCAGAGCTACAACTCCGACACTCTCGCTGGGATCTAGCTTCTTGACGACCTTCGTGCCGCAGTGTGCGCCTCTTGATATGCAGTAGCCCAGGAAGACAGGGTCGCCAACTCGCGCGAGACAGTTGTCCACGCAGTAGGCATACAGATACTGTATACCGCGCTTCTTCATGTCCGAGATGACAGAGAAGCCTTGTCCGGTAGCTGACGTAGAGCGCAAAGCGGCATAGATTCCACCGTTGCCGTCTGGAGCGACCGCGACAGAGCCTTTTGTATCCAAAAAGATCTTGCCGTCATTCGTGAGAGCTGGTAGGACGCCTATGTGAGAGTAAAAGGTGTAAGCATTGATTCATCTGGAAGGCCTGGCTTCGGTCGCGAAGACAGCAGCTAACTTACCTTGATTGAAGAAGACCACATTCTGTTTATCCAGACCAAAATACCCGTTTTTCTCATAGAAAGCTTCTGTCGCTTTTCGTGTAGGACCGCTGGTCATCACATACCAAGGCAGGGTGCCCTTTGCGAGCTTTTGCAATTTGGCTATGCGCTCAGCTTGAAGCTGGAAGAGAGACTTGTGGCTGGGTAGGCCAATGTCATAGCAGCCTTTCGGTTCCGATGAGCCCAGTCTTGTTCCTTGACCTCCAGCCAGTAGAATAATGCCAACTCTGCCTTCCCTGATTGCATCAAGTCCTTGCTGCCTCCACTCGGCGGCCTTGTTTGGATTGTCATAAGGCGTCTCAACGCTGCCAGGTGGAGGAGGTGCGACAGCAGCGGCGCCAGGTCCAGCAGCACGTGCTTCAGCGTCGGCAGAGATGGACAGCTTGTAAATATTGTTGACGTGTTCTGGATCTATGCTGTTTAGCTGTTCAAGCAACTGTGTCTGCTGTTCGCTCGAGAGGCTGTCGTAGAACTCGAGAACGTGTTCCTGACTGGCCGCAGCATAACGGTCGTACACCTGCTGATAAGAAGCAGCCATGTTGAGCGGCACCGTCGGCAGAGTGCGTTGGATCGATGAAGGAACCTCTGTAGTGTTGGAAGGACAGCAAAGCCTTGCACAGCTGGCTTTCTCGTGCTTCGCCACAAGCAGGAGAGTCGAGCGGCTGATCGCAATCTAAATTCCAATCTGCGCATAACATTCAAAGAACTAGAATTCAAAGAACTAGATCTTGAAATGCTACAATTAAATTCGAATCTGCGTATAGCATCTAAAGAACTAGTTCTTCAAATGTTACAACAGCTCAGCGAGGATGATCGAAGGATGGGAGCGAAGGTGTCGAGGCTTTTTCGGGCAACTCGAGAACTCTCAAATCATGAATGATTCTGTTGCCACGATGCTTGAGCACTATCGTGATATGCATATCAGACCATGAAACTGCCGTTCTCGCTCGATCAGGATTCGCTTTCTCAAGTGCCTTTATTCCAAGTCCAAGCGTCTACATTGCTAGGAAAGACACTGTCCACAAGCAATTCCAGATGTATTCGAAGCAATCTCAATATCATCCTGGGCACGTTATAAATTGTCTCGCCAGGGGCCAGGAAAGCGAGAAGTTCGACAACATTTATCTGGTAAAGTCCCGCAATTCGAGTGCAGCAACCAGTGCATCGAAAGAAGTCGCTGGGGGAGGACTGTGACTTCTCAGACGACACATCATCCTTGAAAAAACCTACAAACGCGTACATGAATCCGTTTCATCACTCTCTATCGTTTCAATCTTTTGAAGCGGCTGTAAACGGCGTGGCTCGACTGGCGAGAGCCCAAGGCTTCCGTATACACCAAAGGAAGAGCCCTCAGAAGAACAACTATGAATTCCAGGGACTTGCTAGCTTCGGCTGTACGGCGCCAGGGTGTGAGTGGTTCATAACTTTGAAGAGGCTACGGCTCGATGGTCCTTCGACTTCAACTGCTCCTGCAGAACAGTGGTAAGTCCAGGCTCTCCACATCTATTCAAAGACAGAAGCCAATTTGGAGATCAGAAGTAGCGTGCTAATGCTCTGATCTTTCGACAGGACTGTCTACACCCTCTATGACAGCCACAGATCAACCTGCAAGCCGGCGCGATCACGCCGTCGCCGTCCCAGTATTTCGAGTATCACCTCGTTGGAGACGGAGCACACCGAAGATGAATTACCACCCGAGTTACTCAGACCTTATGAGAGATCGCCTTCTCTTCCCATTCTCATATATGCTCGAGGATCCCAGCCTGAAAACGTGCCAACAACGGACCTTTCCGCCCCTCAAATCACATCCCAACCATCAGGGCTGCTTGTAGAGTGGGAACCTCCAGATCCGCTCGCTCTTTCTGCCTACATCCAGGACCTTCTGGCTTCTCTCGAACCTCGAGCGTCACAGCCAGACTTTCCTGCCAATTCGATTGATGCACAAGCTTTGCTCGCTACTCTGAGCAATCCCTTGCCATTACCTTCAGTATGCAATCTTGCCACTGCGAGCTCCTCTACCTCCAACACACACTACTCGTCTGAACAGCAACGACCATTTGCGGATGAAGCCTTCGCTGATCGTCTGCCAGTGCAAATGCAAAGCTTGGCGGGGACACTGGCTTCGAACCTTGATAGACTACCGGAACGATTACAGCAGGCAACAAGCAGCCTTCAGACGGGGAATCCTCTCACTATCAGTCCTTCTCAGCTACATTCTCCGCCGAAGACCAATGGTTGTCACTACCCTTCTTCTTTACCCCCCTTGTTCCAGGAAGACCAGGAGAAGCAGCAATCTTCGCAAACCGATGGTCACGATCGTCACTACGAAGAATATGCCGCTCCCATACCGATGGACGACTGGTCTGAAAGCGGCAATGATGATGACTCTGGAGAGTCAGATCTTAGCGAAGGCTTTCTTCAAAACAGCTATGACAGCCCTCCAGGGGCAGAAGGCTACCACGACGAAAGATGGGCTGACACTGCTAATTGCATGCACGGCAATGACGATGAAGTTGTAGAAGCAGCGCAGGCTCAAGCGCACGGCAGCAAGGACACCTCGTCATCTGACTCCGATATACCTGCCGAAGCACTTCTCAACGTAAACATAAGCCGGTCGAATCGCTCCGAGTTGTCAAAGGAAGTCCACGCCCATGGCAGTGCGCCAATGCATGGGGAGCATTTGCATAAAGCAGATTCCTTTAAAGATCATCAGCCGGACTACCAGCCTTACGGGCCAGTAACACCGGTCGTCTATACAGCCCCTGCTCCGATCCATGCGGTGCGACCCCCTTTTTTGCCTGTTGAAGCAAAGAATCCAGTTCGTGATGGGGCAAGATGATGCACTTCGTTGATATTGCACTCGTTTCAAGCTGACATTCGCTACAAAACATTCTTTACAGCTTGAAGAAGTTTTTGATATCTACGATATTTTCTATTCTTTCGAAGAAGCTGAAGCCGCTATTCTGAAGAACGCCCGAAAGTTCGGATTGCCGCTTAAAATCAGATATCGGCCCAATTTAGTGGATCGTAGTGCGAATGCGAGAAAACAAGCTTGCCTGGAATGCTTGCGTTTGTGCGGCTATCGTATCTATCTGAAGGACGATCACAGGGCCCAATGGTAAGCTGTCTTGAGCGAGGAAATCACACAGGTTTGCTGACCTCAGTCGGCAGGCGGGTCATCAATATGGAAGGTGGTCACAAGACAAGCTGTTACCAAGGTATCAGCAAGCCGAAAGTACAACGAGGAACAAACCCGTTCCGGCATCATCGATGTAAAGATAAATATGTAAGTAGAGCCGGGCGAGATATCCGAGAAGAGTGCTAACATAGTCTTTGTAGTCTATGCATGTTTCGGAGCCGGTCGTACAGTCAGCAGGAGCCAAGCGCAAGCGACGAGAAGCATCTATGTCTTCCGATCGCTCATCCTCGCCTAGCATCCTGGTCGTCACACACTCGGATGCAGTCATGAAGTCTGTAAGGACCATCGGACCTGGCTTCACGCCTCCACCGGCGTATTTCTACGCTTCACCCTCACCCTCATCTTCGCCAGTCAAGAAGGCCAAGAACAAAGGCAAAGGCAAGAGCAAGAAGCACGGACGGTCGGCTGACAAAGCCATCGAGCTTGATGATAGCGCTGAGGAAGATGAAAAAGCTGCTCACAACGGCTCTACCATCCAGGATGATGACTTGCCCTCTCCTTCACGCAACGTTCCCATGCATTTCGGGTCCCAAAATTCACACGTTGATGGTCGCCGCCTTGAGGCAGGGCAGTCTGCCCGCAAGAAGCTACCCACTATCCAACAGCTGCTACACGGGTCATCACGTCCGGACGTTCAACCTCGCCATAAAGTCCCTACCAAACCTCTGGGATGCGCGCTAGCCCGAAATCGAACGCAGCGCAAAAGGAGGCAAGCGTATGAAAGTGCTTCGAGGACTGCGAGGCTTAGTTCTGGTAGCGAAATAGGAGAGACCCTTGCCGGCGAGAGTTCCGCAAACGACGACGACGAAGACATGTTCCACCAAATCGACCGGTTCAGTGAGCATCTGCACACACTCGGCGATGGAAAGTCTCCACGAGCATTGAGAAGTGCCCAACGAGCGAAGAGAATGCCCAAGAGATGTGACACGAGGCGTATGAACGGTCAGCACAGCCAGAATGCTCACCTTTTCGATCCACAACCTGTCCCGTCAATATCCGACGCATTGGTGTCTGGCTCGCAGTCTGCAAGACGAAGTCATGGGAGGTCGAGGAAGGAAGCAGGTACGAGCATACACCCTAACATCGCCTCGAAGATGTCACTGCCAGAAGCTGGTTTCTCTGCGGACCAAGTCAATTTCATGAAGAAAGGTGGTTATGCTACCGTTAAGGAACTCGTACGCGAAGGCCTCGATTGCAGTTGGGCAGACTTCTCTGTCTTCGGCTCCTGGCTGAACGACCTCACTATCCCGCCAGGACATGCGTATGATCCCCAGCTGCTCAGACAGACTGTGAAATCTCGTGTGAAGGCCGTTGTGGCAGAAGTTAGAGTGCGCTCTACGATCGTCTGGGAGGCTGCTGGCATGATGGAGGAAGGTTCGGATGTCGATGAAGATTACGCTGTAGCCGGGAGACTCAGTCGTTCCACTAACGACGCAAGTCATGACTTCCGATTTGATCAAGCGCTGCACACAGAAGAGGAGGATTTCAATGCAAGGCTCCGAACATCGCCTCATGCCCCATCGCCGGGAAAACGTAAGAAGTGGAGAGAGCCGCTCATCAACAGGCACAATCATCTCGACTACCTCTCAGACTCTTCTGGGATAGAGTTCCTTTGTGTCAAGAATTAGTTGAGTCCATCCCGCCCGGCCGGAGCAAAAGACAAACGAACGCTGCAATGCTCTGCAGCACATCTGTATATATACGTGTCGATAATTGCTAGTCATAGGTCAGATTGTTGTACAATCAAATGCATAAAGTGAAGCATCCAACCAGCGGATCTGGCATTGCATCCACCCAAAGAAGCATAGATTTCGAAACTGCAGCGTGGGGTCGGTGATGGCATCTCTGCCCTGACTCCGGGTATCTAACCCGCGCATCTCGCAGGACTGACAAGGAGCACTGCTCGTCACGTCGTGTATTTGAGTTAATGGCAATCTCTGGGAGTACCGTTTCCGCTGCCATGTATTGTCCGGGTCTGTTCCTGGTGCCACGGCTCTGACCTGGGCGAAAAGTTATGGCTTTGGAGGACAGCATAGGATGGTAGCTAAGCATCACCAGGCTTTGGGAGACCGCAAACACCAAGAACCCAGAAATTCGAGTACTGGCTGCTGTGTATATCCTGGTAGCACATCGAGACACGCACTGAATGCTGAAAGCTGCTCTTGTCGTCTCTTCCTTCCATGTACAGACAGATTCACCGTGGCGGCCAGCCGGGCGCAGGGTGCCTTGCTCGTGCGTTTCTGTGTGGCCCAGAGCCATGTCGGGCGGCGCGTGAAGTTGGCCTCTGGCTTTCAAGTATCGCGCTCGCGTTGTATGTTCAAGCTCGGTGTTGTTGAACGACTGACGACTACAGACGCGCAGAAGTCTGGGAGTTGTCCCCTTCACTTTGTCGACTGAAAGACAAGGTAGACCCCGCCCATGGTGCTGCAAAACGCAGAGATGCAGTCCCGCTGCTGTCGCTTTTCACGCAATCCACCAGATAGGCACTGCATCTGTCTGGACTGGCCATAGTGCTGCTGCTTTCACACTCTCTGTGCTCCTTACGGCCCTGCTATCTTCACTCTCTCGGTAGCAGCTACGTCGCCAATATTTCAGCAGCGTTGGACATCCGCGAATTCTAGCCATTCCATGGACCTTTGCAGACTTTCATTGGCAGTACTGGTATCAGCACTGGCCTCCAACAACCTGGTCCGCATTCCTCGCCGTTCGTGAATAGCGAAGGCAGGCTTCTGTGCTCTGTAAGTGCCTTGTTCTTGCTTCTCGAATGCTTCTCTGTCCCCTCTACCTTCCCTGTCCATCCCAAACTCGACTCGAACTGCACGATATGACGAACAACACCATCGTGTACGCTGTCTGCTTGCTCACGGCTTGCTTGCTGTCGTATCTCGATGTGCAACGACGGTACTTGAAGTAGAGTGCATCCCGATCACGTGCCGTCGACACAGGGATATCCTGCTGCTTCAAGAGCACATGCACTAGACGCATGCTCTCTAATACGGCGACATGACACTGCTGGTCTGGTTCATCTGCATGTGCATGCAAAAGATTGGTGTTTCCGACTGGATCACAGCGTCCTGTGCGACACGAGAAGACAGGAACCTCCAGCTTCCTTGATTCCAAAGACAAAGACCGTCCGGGTGCATAGACGCCCACAGAGGGCATAACATGCACAGAGAGCATGTTATAATCCATTCTTCAATCACCTATTGATGATGAAGAAAGCTTGCTCATACGGCTGCTTGGAAGAAGAGTTGGTCAGAACACAACGCGACGCCACATCTGAGGCATGGAAAGAGACAAGCATAGCATAAATGAGTGCGCGTCTCATCACAATTCAGGCACACGACACCATTTACGGCAAGTTCCTCGAGCCGCTGTCACGGTTTTCTGTGCATGCGTGGGTCCTAGCATTTTTTACTGCATTCCAGGCGCCCTCTTGGTCACTTTATGGCATGCTCCAGCTGCCGGCATCCAGCGCGCCGAAACTCGCTGCAAGAAGCGACCGTTATAAAAACGGCATTCTGCACCAAAACAGCCAGACAACACGCACGCAAAAAAACTTTGTTTCATACCTGCCTCATCGCCTCTAGCCTATCCAAAAGCCTTTCCCCATGCCACTGGCCATTTCGCGCTCGTTTACCTTTTTAATAATTACACTGGATATATACCCTGTCGCGACCCTTGCGAACCTCGTTTACACGTGCACGCAATTTTGCTGTCGCAGCCACCGTCGCATACCGACGCCCGGCCGCCTGCCTGCCTTTCGGAGAAGCGTGACTACCCTTCCTTTGGTAGCATAGCAGGACAGTACGCAGCACGAAACACCGCATCATCATTGGCGCCAGGTGCCCTTCGACGATAATAGCCACGCTCTTTTAGGTTACGTATTCATCCCCCGGAACGCCTGTCCTCGAGAAGCTCGCGTCTTTCGCCCGTTGAAGAAAAGCCACCACCCACCAGCAGCACCACCAAAACCCCTCCGCGACTCAATTTACAACCTCGCTCCTCCGGCTCGTCATCTCTAGCATATCACAAAACTGCACTCCAGTCCTTCGATCCAATCCTCCAGCGTCAAAGCCTCCTCTTGTGCAGAGAACCCTCGATACTGACTTGTATTTATCCTCTCCCCCTCTTCCTTTCTGTCTACTCAAACCATCGTCCACCTTTGCTCAACACGCTCTTCACGACAATCTGCGACACTCGACAATCTTGTCACTGCCGTCGACGCTTCGACATCATCGCTCTCGCATCCTCTCTCTCTGTGATTGCGTGACGACTTTTACTGCAACTCTTCGCTGAACACGACCTGGCTGCTTGACAAACCCCACACTCCTTTGGAACATATTTAACGACCTGCTTCAATCCGCGTAACGATACGAATCTCTTCTAGATATCTAAGACCACCTCACATAAAGCAAATTAGATTGAAGCACACTAGCAAGCAACAGACCACACTCCAAGGAAATCCAAACCATTGCGATCATTCTTTGATACAGTACAAAAAGCAAGCTGAGCAAGTACTCGGCCCCACACTCATTTGAAACCACTTTCCGTAGTCTTCAGCACTCGCAACACCGTGTTTCCATCGCCTTTAGTGTCCTCTTATCACCATAGCCGTATCCTTCGGCACCAATATCAACGCAGCAAGCTCTGAGAAGTTTATCAGCTTTAGCAATATCGTCATCACGTTCTTTTACCGTCGGAGCCAAGATCTCATCGCAGAGTCTCCAGTATGCAAGTCGTTTCAATTGCCTCGACTTCGACTGGATTCGTAGCTTCAGACAAGTATGCCGCGTCGTCCTCCACATCCCGGCGGTCATCCAGATCAGTTTCCAGCGACAGCTCAACTTCAGCTCGTGTGTCAGCGCATCTAGTGCCTTCTCCAAGCCCGCTTCGGCAACTGGCATCTGAACAACAAGCATCGACTTCCTGTTGCACCTCTACTTCCTACTCCTCGCTCCATGCAAAAGCTCTTCCTGCGTATCCTGCAACCTACTCAGCGGCACCCAATGCTGAAGCTGTCCCATATGCCGCCACGGCACAATCGCGCAAGCTACAAAGGCAAAAGCAGGCAGCCTTAGATAGCCAGATGAAGGCCTTATATGAAGCAGAATACCGCGAAGAAGTTTTAGAATACATGTACGACATGGAGGTGAGTTGGCAACCGCCCAGGAAATAACATAAATAAACATTCCTTTCAAAGTCGCGCTATTCGGCGCGTCTTCTGATCACGTGATCTCTCAAGCTGATCGCGTTTACTATTGTCACCTGCAGGCAAGTACGATGGCCAATGTCGAGCTCATCGACATGCAACCGGAACTCGCATGGTATATGCGACCATATCTAATCGATTTTCTCATTGAGATACACTCGCAATATCGACTCCGACCTGAAACCCTGTTCTTAGCGATAAATATCGTCGACCGTTACGTCTCGAAACGTATCGTATACAAGAAGCACTACCAACTTGTTGGTTGCGCGGCTTTGTGGATAGCGAGCAAGTTCGAAGACGCAAAAGATCGTGTGCCGACCGTAGAGGATCTGTGCGCGGTTTGCTGCTCGGCATATGATCAGAGCGCTTTCATTCAGGTTAGCTCTACGATTCATGCTTTGTCTGCTAATGTATCTGACTCAATAGATAATTGATATCATCGACAGATGGAAGGTCACGTCTTGTCAACCATCGGCTGGCTGCTAGGTCATCCCACAGCGGAGGCCTGGCTTCGCGTAGCCTGCTGTCAAGGTGCCGATCAACCTATGGAAGACACGCGGACACAGCATGTCGCACGCTTCATTATGGAAATTACCCTCTTCCATCGAGCATTCGTGCCCATCAAGCCATCGGACATCGCTCAGGCATGCTTACTTCTAGCACGCTGCATCTGCTCGCCCGAGAGCCAATCTGCTCAAAAGGTGCGAAATTCAGCCATGAAGGCTATACATTCTTTGGTGCTCACTCTGTCTTGCTTGTTCCAGGCCAATGAACACACAGAAGCTGTAAAGATTGCTCAATTGCTGGATATACATCTTGCAGAACACCTCGAGCAGGTCTCCGCTACCGTAGTGAAGAAGTGTAAGTATTGGGCTGCATTCACGTGAAGTACTTTGTCTGACAACCTTGACTGACCTCTACGTATGTTACAGACTCTCCCTCATTCTACTCCCGTTCTTCCATCTTCGTTCGCGAATGGTACCTCTCCGGAAGGCGCTTTGCATACAATCCATTCCCATCCCCCACCCGTCGCCCAGCAGTCCATACGTCAGACGTCGATATGTCCCCCTCATCCTCTTCCTCGACGTATGGCGGACGCGATTCCGACTACGACGAAAGGGATTACGAGGAAGACTACTCAACTGGACCTTCAAGCGAGCCTCTAACGCCGACGACTTCAGTATGCTCTTCTGCATGTTCCTCGGATACATTCGACTCGGTACCCTTGCACAAGCGATCCGTCGACCGATCCATGCATCGAAAAACACCGTCCAACGCCACTCTTTGCGTGCCAGTATCTGGCAAGGTGTCCGAAATGCATGCGAAAGCAATACACAATACACAGCAGGCCGAAGAGATGCAATGGCAATAATTACATGATAAGCACAAATCAGCATAATCGGGTGCTCTCGATCTAGAAGAACACATTCACAACTAATACCCCTTGACAATACAAACCTCTTTTCCGTCGCATTCGTCTTTCTACCATTGTTTTTGTTTTCGAGAAGTGTGCAAAGCTAAGTAAGCAAAAGTGAAATCTGTGCAAACGATGGCCATGCATTTGAGAGGCATGGGTGGCCGTCGGAAGATGGTATCGAAGAAAGTCATCAAGTCCCAGTGGACATGGTCACTACATCTACCTCATCTTCTCCCATCACATGGACTCAAACGAGAATTACCAGTGGAAAGCTACCACTTTCACTTGTTTCAACATTCATTTGACTAGAGACTATCTTCCTGTATTGCCAGTTATGTATATAGCATGCAGAAAAGTGTTCCCAAGCCATCCTTTCTCTCAGCGCTGACGGTAGCCTCACACCACGCGGGTCTCGCTCTAGCTTGCTCCTGTGGTACAATGACTGTTTGTGGCCGCACCTAGCAGGCCAGCGTTGGACTCACTTGACGTATATATCTCTGCTTGCCAACCTTGCAGCATCAGATAGTCTGATCAGAGCCGGCGCGCAATCAGCACAGACGAGCGGATGCAAGACGTCTCATCCGGAACCACTTCTTGGTCGCTGAGACTTGATCAGTGAGGCAGCCAATGCAAGATGAAGGGATCGGAGCACCGACCAGCAACTGCACACATGGCCGACTCCCGTTCCATCTGCGGCCGCTCGATTTCGACATTTCGCCGGGCACGCTGCCGCTTCTGACCTCGGAACAGCTAGGTGATTGCAGATGCGGACTTGAGTACGTCTATGGGCACTGACATATTACACTTCGTGCAGCCCTCGTACAGTTCCATCCTGAAGCTACAGACTTTACCAAGGCCAAGGTACGTCTGTCATCAAAGTGTCTTTGACCTGCCCACTGATCGATACTTGCTGGCGAGCTCAGGCGGAGATCCTCTTCTTCAAGCGGCGTGAGCGAGATCAACACCTCTTAGAGAGTATTCTGGACCGGAATACTAGTGCCCTGCCCCCCTCGACAAGCCATGGCGGGCCCATCGTGGCCACCACCACCCAAGACTCAGCTCACTTAGAGCAGCGCGCTCCGTTGGCTCCTTGTCCCGAAGATGCTGATTCTTCGAGCCCTCGAGTATGTTCAAATGATCCCCATGTGGTTGCCGAAGTCTTGCCTGTATCAAACGGGAATGCTGTCCCGGCTGGGAAGGCACTTCGAACGCTAGACGAAGTGGAAGATGGCGAGGTTACAGATACGGGAAAGACACCTACACCCCAAACGAATGCGGGCTCTTTAACACTCCCAGTAAAGCAAGAGGATGATGATGACGATATCATCATGCTGGAGGGCCCCAGTACAGGCACCTCTCGACAGCTTTCCAGCAATGCGGCCGCGGGGAGACGCACAAGCGTGCCTCTAGCTCTGAATGTTGGTTCGACATATTCTGGTAGCAGGTCGAGTGTAGGTAGAATTATTCAGAGCCTCAAGCCGAACGTAGCAAACAATACGTTGCATCTGGCGCCTTCGGGAAAGGAAAGATCAACCTCAAGGCGCAGGGCTCGAGACGGCAGGAAAGCCTTCACAAGCAACGGACACAGCAGCAGGAGGCGAGACAGGCAACCCTCTTCTGCAGACAGAGAGTCTACGGATCAACAAAGGTACAAGAGAGAATCAAGTCGCAAAAGCGAAAAGCGAAACAGACCAGGGAGACAAGAGTTCTCCCACTCGCATAAAGCGAAGAAGAGGAGACGTGGAAGCTACACGAGCTCATCAGGATCATTTTGCACCTCTGACTCATATTCAGACCGATCCTCCACTTCGGATTGTTCGGGGTCATCCTCTTCGTATACGAGCTCGCGTTCTCGTTCATCGACTCCCGACCGGCGAAGGCGGCGGCATCGCAAAAGCCATCGTTCATACCTTCCTCAATACTGGCTGCCGTATTCTACCGCTCCAATGCCGACGCAAATGCAGATGCAGATGCCAATGGCAGCAGTACAGCAACAAGCGGAAGAAGAGATGTCGCGCCAACAGCTCTCGCACATTTATCGCAACATGCCCAGTAATCCTGCAGAGTTGAGTGTGCGGGCTTCGACATCATATGTCTCCTCACCACCCCGTCCAGCACAAAACAGCTTCGCCTTCCCGCATCAACCCGAGAGGGTGAATGCCCCAGTGTCTAATCAGCCTACGCATGTGCGTTCCTCTGCCGGCAACTCTCATCCTGCTCGGGCTCAAGCTCTGATTAGTGGGCAGGCTTCGCGTCCTTATGAGCCTTCACCGCCTCACAATGAACAAAAGTATCGTAGAAAGGGGCGCCGGCGACACCCCTTGCCTCAAAAACCAAACGCAACTGGCTGGCCAGATCCTCCACCATCTCCTGCACCTTGAAGAAAGGCCGGCTAGCCGGATGACAGACCGAGTCTCCCTCGTAACGACAGACAGCTTCCTGCACAGAACGAATAGGGAGGGTCAGTTAGTCGTACTGTACCCAAGAGAGATGCCTGGGGAGATTCCTCAACAACAGGATCAGGATCAGCTTTGGGAGATGCACCCGGCAACAAGGCAGATCCACGGGGCGATCCTATTCCGGCCACTTTTGTATCCAAGCAGTTTGCAGAAAAGGCAAACGGAGGAGATGCATGGGGAGATTCTGGAGGTAAGGGCAGCAGTGCTTGGGGCTAGCACGAAACAAACGTCCACTATTTCTATCGAGATTACCTGAAACATGTGCGAAACTTCTATCTTTGCAGTATGCCATTGCAGTATCTCATAGGGACGACCTTGTTGTTGTCTATATTTAAGCGTTGTGAACGGTGAAGAACGGTGTAATGCAGATAATTGTAACTGTCTACTAGCTGGTGCAGCGGCGGCATTCGGACACTTTGCACGACTGATGGCAAGTCAATGGCAAGTCTAGTACCATTATGCTGAAGATGACGTTTCGACGGCTTAGAACAATGAGCTGTCATCGTCGAAGTTGTATATCCGTTTCAGACTTCATGCTTTGGCTTCTTAAACCCCTGTCAATCGACGGTCTACTTGCGTCGTGAAAGACGATGGAGCTCCTTTTTGCATTCGGGCATCCACCTTGACTCTGCTCCTACTAATCCACACTCGACCAGCTTCCAACATTGTGCTCCACCATGGGCTTCTGCTCTCGTTGCGGCGAGCCTTGCGCTCTCGCAGTGTGCAGCTGCGGTGGTGTCGCGAAGAGTGAGCGAGGCCGGAGATGCATCCGAGCAGAGACTAAACACTGATCACCGTGCCGCACTTCTCACTTGCAGCTCCAGCTGGTCACAAGGTGCTCTACACTGGACGCTCTGTCACGCCAGACACGGACAGATGGGAGCGCAAATACGTCCAACGCAGCCCAGCGACCACCCCGAAAACTCCCTCAAGAACGCTGCCGGAAGCTGACACGATCCAGGCTAGCACATGGCAAACTAAACGTACGAAACACCTGTCTCTGCCCACGTACGCTATGGCAGGATACACGCTCGACGATGTAGAGACCCTCAAACAAGATGACGCGGGTCGAAGCAACAGGCCAGTTCAAACACGTGACCGCATACCTTCCTCGAAAGAATTTCAGGAAGTGGAGGAAACTATCTCTCGCGCATTCGGATCCGTTCTTGATCCTGCCCATCAACGACAGAAATGGAGATGCCATGATTGTGATCTGACTTTTGTGCGAGACCAGAAGGTCTACCCGGATCCGAGAGCGAAAGCAGACAGCAGTGTGGAGAGCGATTTGTACTGTCCTACATGTTTTGCTGGCAAGTGAGTGGACCTCTTCACTGGCAAGAGAGACAGCAAGGCATAACTGATTGCTGTTCCATTGTTGATCAGATTCAGCCTGGGAGTGTGCCTTGCATGCGCGGAGGCGGTGTTGCCCGACGCCGCAACACCCTTCGTACAGAGGAAAGAGAAGCTCTGGCATGCAGCGTGCTGTGAGTGTTCACTAGGTTGAGAGGTCTGGATGATGTTTCGGTCCTGATCCCTGGAAAATCAAACAGATGCATGTCTATACTGTGCTGCCGATCTTTCGAAGAGTCCGCAAGTAGACCTATACGGAAACCCATGCTGCGCAACCTGTTTCGATAATGCAGCCTTTCTCAAAGATCCTACTGTCGCACGCGTACCAGCTCTGTTATCTGCTAACAAGCCGTCCAGCAACGGGGATAACGCTAAACGAAGAAAGGAAGAGCATCGTAGGAATACCCTCATGCCGATGGCGGCTAAAATGGGTCCTGCCGTCAGCGAGCTCAAGAACAGGCTTACAACGGTCGGTCTTGACAAGACCTCGTCATCTTCAGCTTTCTCGCCTCCCATCAATGCTACCGTTCTGCAGCCAAGCCCTCAACTGTACGGAACACGTTTCACTGCCGCTGCAAATGCGAAGACGCCAGCCGTGGGCTCGAAAACCACGTCTTTCTCTGGAACTGCAAAGCCAACATCATTCGTAACCTCTCAGATCCCGACTACGACTAGCTCACCTAGACTGCCCATCACGAGTCCTCGTATTGCGGCTAGCAAAGCTTTCTTTGATGGGACCGCTGCTGGGAACCCCACTCCCTTGACTACTCCTTTGTCTCCTCCTCTAACCAGCTGGAGTCGGCCGTCGCCGAATCCGGTACAGACTCCGGCATGGCAAAGGCACAGACCTTCTCAGTCGATGCCCGTTATTCCGAAGCAGACATTGCCGCCTTCTGAGCCATCGTGGCTCAAGTCGCCTATTCTGGCGGGCAACTCTGCATTTCTGAAGTTGAGCAAGGAACCCGAGACCGCTGTTCGTGGACGAAGAACGTCAATCAGAAACAATCCGGATGTCCCTGCCGCTGCTGAAGAGTCGACTACCCGAGCGGCTCGACCCCTACCTGCTCCGCCTGCTTCTGTAACGACGGCCGCGCATCCTGTCAAGACCTCTCTGCTACAGAATGAGACGAAGGATGCATCCACTGCTGCCGAGCGTACATCTATTCCACATATTTCGGCTAAGGATGACACTGCTGCAATGCAGACTGCTTCCAGTCCGAGAAAAGTTTCGGCGGGTATACTCAAGCGTAGTAAGAGCTTTCGTCAAACTGAGGCTTCTCCAGTATCGCTAGAAAGCACTGCGCCGCAAAGAACGGGGTCTTCAAAGCCGGATGGGTCACCTCTCCAACCGTCATCAACGACGTTCAAAAAGTCGTTATCCGCTGGTGAAATGGCCGACAAGAGTACTGTCAAAACCAGACCTGTGCCTCAGCGAGCTCAAACCGGCCTTTCACGCTCTAATGCGACTTTCAAGGGCAAGTCAACTGTAAGGGAGAAGCGTCAACCAGGTATACCTGACAGTACCATCGAGCATATCTCCTCAAAAGGATCTCACACTCTAGAAGCGGGTCGCAATGCCCAGGCAAGATGCAGCGGGTGCAATCTTCGTTTGTTCGGCATGAATAGTACAGACGCAGCTGGCGGCGGTCACAAGATCATCGTACTGCCGGAGAGCGATGAGAGGTACCACGCAAGGTGCTTCACATGCGACAAATGCAAGAACCCCCTCGATGATGGCGTGTTTGTAGAGCTCGAGCAGGGCAGGAAAGTGCATGAGAAGGTAGGATACGCAACATCATGATAAACAATCTTCTTGGACTAATGCCACCCTTCACAGTGCGCACCACCGCAGAGAAACATGACTGTGGCTCCCGCCAACGCGAGCGTCTCATCAAGCATGCCCATGCCCTCAAGATCAGTGCAGGCGGATCCTCAAATACTCAAGCCCTCGAGATCAGCCAGCCACCTGCCACATCAATACGCTTCCGCAGCCCAGGTCGCCCCAATGTCACCATCTAAGACTCAAGCAAAGGCTCGACTCAGCTACTCCGGTCCCGCAAAGCTGTCGAAACCGTCGGAAATCTTCGCTTCCCGGGATAAAGTGTTGAATTCGCCTGTATTTGGCGGCATGTATGCTTGTGCAGGATGTGGCGAGGAAGGCACTCTTGCGGAAACGACCTGTCAGTACATACCAACTTTTCTGTGCGTGTGCCAATGTCTGACAGAGCGAGTGTCGACAGTGGGACCTGTTGGAACGCGCTTCCATCATAAATGTCTCAAGTGTATCTGCGGTAAGCAGCTCGACAGCGGCGCAAAGAGTTACGAAGAGGTCGGATCTTCAGGCCGACTAGAGCGTAAATTCGCCTGTAGAACTTGCATTGTGAGCCCCCATGTTTCAATGAACCCTCATAATTGGGCTTATGACGATGACTGCAGGACAATAAGAATTTGGCCAAACGCAGTTTGTCCAGCATGACTGGCATCGCCGCCCTAAGAGGATGAGAACAAACCAATCAGCAACACGTTTCGCCCTGATCAACAAACTTCCTTTGTTCAACATTCACTCTGGTCGCATGTCATCTGTCGAACGGCAGCTGCTATATCTTGTTCGCCTGTACAGGGTCAGAATTACTTACACGAGATAGGGATCGGCGGCTTACGAAGCGACTCGGGGTTGAAATCTATAATGCCTGCTATACTTCTACATTCATGGTACTGCGAGTCAACTAAGTCATGACAGTGCTGAGAAACGACCCTAAACACCCGAGATCACAAGCCGATTAGGCGCATGAGGCTGTGCAAACGTGTCAGTCTACTGCTGGCAGCACAGTACGGTAAAGTAAAGACCTACAGATAGCCCAACGTGATGATCACAAGCAAGGCTAGGATTGAAGCAGGAATCTGGCAGGAGGGTGTTTGTACGTGTCAGCAGAGTGTCCATTGACCAGCAAGGCCGATAATTTTGCTTACGCCTGTCTTGAGGAAGTCCTCGACAGTAAGATACCGCTGTCCAACGTCATCTTCCAGATTGACGGCCATCAGGTTGGGAAAGCCAGAGACCGGAAGTGCCATGCCAGAAGAGCATATCAAGGCAGTTGCCATGATAAGTAGTCTGGCATGAGGTGGTTCCAGTGCATCACCGATGCGAGCTGCGATGGGCGCGACAAGCACGCTAGCAATACTGTGAGACACAAAGGTCGCTACGATGAGAGCTAGGACGGAAAAGATGGCGAGAATTGGCCAAACATCCATGCCGTGCACGGCATGTTCAATGACAGTATCTCTGCTTACTAGTGTCAGCACTGCGTAGACTCCGTTCATCGCGTATTTATTGCTTGACTTACAGATCATCGAGCAGACCAGATGACAGAACACCTTTGCCCAGCGCGATACCTCCCATAGCCAAGAACACGATACTCCAAGGCTATGCGAAGATCATTAGCCTTCCTTCTGCAAGCACTTGCGCAAGGCGAAACTTACGAAGTTATCGAAATCGGCCTTTCTGAGGATGCCCGTTCCGAAGAAGAGGACGATCGGGATCAAAGCAATAACACCCATGTCGCCCACCTTGTCCTCGATTTGGTTCTCTACACACAGCAACAGAACCGTTGCGACCGTCACAGCGCATACAAACCACTGTGTGATCGTAAATTTTTCCTTAGTCGGTCTGACTGGATTGATTGTGGTTGACTTGTCCCATCCATACATCCATATAAGGAGGATCCAAATGAGAATGATTGATAAAAAAGCCACCGGTAGCGCGATGGCGAACCATTGGGCCCAGGAAAGAGGTTCAGACATGTATGATATAGCGATAAGGTTTTGCGGACTGGCGATTGGAGAAGCCATGCCTCCAAGATTGGAAGCTAGCGCAATGCCGAGTACCAACGCCTTGGAATACGTTGAGCGTGAATGTAATGTTCTGAGGATTGGCTGAATGAGCGAGAAACACAGTACGGGAGCTGCGACGTTACTGATCCACATGGAAGCGAAGCACGCGACGCCCATGTATGCTAGCAGAACTGCTGCAGGACGGGTGCCAGCGAGTGAAAGGACTTTTGACGCTAGGATCTTGTCGATATTCTGCTTGGAGAGAGCACCCGCCAGCGTGAAGCCACCGACAAGCAGGACGATGGTACCGGTGAACATCTGTGAAAAGATGAATTTTGATGCTTCCATAGCGGTCAAGCGACGATCTTCTCCATCTGTTGATCGCAGAACCCGCAGGACTACGATGAGGAAAGGGACTAGAAGGGACGTAGCGAAGAGAGGAATGACTTCGAGTGCCCAAAATATACTGGCAAAGACCAGAATAGCCAAGCAATTGCGTTCTTCCACTCGGTCCCCGAAATCGCTCGATAGGATAGCTATGAAAGCAACCACAGCAACAATCCCTCCTACAGCTTCCTTGCTTAGCCAATTCGGAAGACGTACCCTGCCTAGGGGTGTCGACACGGTTTGAGCTTGATCATCTGGAGCATCGAGCTCCTTCATAAAAATGGGCTTGTCTAGACCTGTGCCGCCGCCTATTGAAGCTCGTCGGGCATTCAGGCCAGTACCTGCTCCGGACCATCCTTTTCTCTCTAGGCCAATCATGTCACGCCAGATGGTGTTTCTCTCCCAAACAACATGCTCGCGCAGCTGAATTCGCAACTGACGCAACGCCTCGTTCGTGTCACCGCGAGTCATGACTCTGGCATACAACGGAATGATGGATTGCAGAGCTTCATCCAGGTTTTTCTGTGTTTCCTCGCGGAAGGGATAGGATTTCAGAAGAACTGTGGACATGTATTTCTTTTGAAGCTGGCATTCGGTAACTTTGTCAAACTTCTTCAGAATCTTCCTGAAACCGGCTGGATGGAGTAGCGAACGGGATCAGCTATCGCACATCTACGCTGCATGTCGAATTTTACGTACTTTGGTTGAGAGTCACATATTCTTTCAGCTGTGAAATCTCCCTGAAAAGGGACTGCAAGCGCATCTTGAAGGTAATTCGCATGTCCTGCGCCGCTCTGGAACGGGAGTTCCAGATATCGGCGGTCGAGGCCTCCTTTACGACTCCGTCACCAAAGCTTGAAGCCCTCCTCCTCAAATGTTTTGGGCCTTCTGAAGTTGAAAAAGGTGATTGCGGCTGACCATGTGCATTATTGCCATCCGCAGGGCTGCCCGGTCGGGTAGCCGCTTGCATTGTTCTGTTGATTTGAGATTCAATATCTTCTGATACTTCAGCGGGTAGAGTTGGCATGTCTCGACTCGTTACTCTGCCAAGAGCATCGGTGGAAGAGCTGTTGCTGCCTTCAGAGGCTGTATGAGAGCGCTGTCTGCGCAGCTTTCCAGACGAGGTGGAACCAGACCTACGATGCCCAAAGGATGGGTTTTCACCTTCGGCAGTAGAGGATCTTCTGCGGTGATGGTGATGGCTGCTGCTTGAAGTGCCAGCCCCGACAACTGACTTGAGAAGCTTTGTGCTCTTCTTGAGCAGTTTAGCGGCACCAGTATCATCTTCATTGTCTGATTCTCCACTTTCTTCATCGCTTTCCACGTCAAAATCTCCGAATTGACCCTCTTCTTCTACCTGCTGTATCTCCTCTCTGACCTGCTCGAGCTCGGAGAAGAGCTCGCTCTGCTTTCGGGTGTAAAACATCTCGATCTTGGCTAACTCAGCGTCCAGCAACGTCTTGAAACGGGCAGAGAGTGTGTCTGGTGTAATACTAGCACTGTCTGAAGTGCTTGCGGTCCCATTTGGCCCTCCTCCGCGCCCCAACAGGGTAGCTTGCTCTTCATCCTGCTGCTGCTCTTGATCAGCCTGACGATAGACGAGAGCTTCCTTCTCCGCGCGATAAACAGCGGCCTTGAGAGCAGTATAGTTGATGTACTCGTCTACCCACTCATTCGACGCATTGAAGACGAGTTGCTGCTCGAACCTCATATTGCCGGCGTTTTATCCTCTTCTATCTCTGGAAAGTGATGAGCGTCTGGCTACCAGTCGTGCGGCTTGCAATTGTGCTTCAACGACCTGGGAACAGAAGCTAGCAAGTAAGCACAACGAGTGGTCTACACGGAGGACACACTTTCGCAGCCTGCCGAACCTCGCTGGCTGGTGATGAATACGAAAGCAAGCTGCATATCCTCGAGAGCCGCCACTCTCTTCAGCATGCAAGATGATCGGCTTCTTGTTCTCCTACGAACGTGTTGCAATGCGTACAGCCTTACCTGTCCATACAGGAATCACGTTGATAAGCCACACCTGATAGGATATATACACCCGCTCGCTTTCGAAATACATAGCTTGGACAATACAGCTTCCCGATATAATGCCATCCCCGCTTGGAAGTTGGTGCTCTCGCTCACCTTGTAATGACTTCCTCAGTACCAAGTCTGCGCTTATATGGTCACTATAGCGAGCACCCTCTGGCTATCTTGTGCTTGGAAGCTTCTCTAAGTAGTGTCCCTAATATCAGGACTGACCGAGGTGTCTGTAGGACGTCTGCAGCCTGAGCGCCGATAGTGAAAGATGACTGGACATGCGAAAACACCGGCAAAGCGGGACGAGTCTCAACTTCAGGATGAACCGGATCTCCGGCGGCTTTGCGAATCTGTCTGTCGCCTTCTGTTCTCCTGTCCCGGCTATCAGTCTTATCAGTTGAGAGGCTCGATCGAAGGACTGCAGGATGATAACGACGAGGTGGATTCCTGCGCAAGGCTGTCATGAGCATGCCCGCATAGACTGTTCCGGACAGCACCTCTAGCATTCAGTGCCCATGTTACCATGCATCCAGGTGCTCCCACGCAGCGTGGCCGGTCCATCCCAGTCCAGCGCGAGCAACAACAGCAGCCGGGGCTGTTGAAGAGTTCGCTCGAGGTGGGTGCTAGTGCAATTTCTGGCGACTCCCGTGTATGCCATGCCAATTGTCATTCCTGCAGATCGTCTGGTCGTATTCAAGGAGTCAGGCCTTCTATGGCTCCAATCTAGACAGCTCCCCCAGCTTCATCTCGAGATACCGCAGACCGGGCGACGAGGAAGGGGACGACGACGATGATGATGAGGACGACGATGAGGAGGATGGACGAGCTCAACCAGGCGAACAGACGCAGACCGAAGACGAATGCAGCTTGGAAGCAGGCGGAAGGCGTTCGAGGCAACGACAACGGAACGACTCTGGCAAGCATGGGCGGGGGCAACGCGCTTCTCAGGACTCGTCGCTTGCAAACACAGAGGAAGAAGACGAGGATGAGCAAGCTTCAGATGACGGTGGAAGCACAAATCATCGCCGACATCTCAGCGAGGGTCAATGGGTCCCCGACCTGGACAGTCCGACAGATGACCGCTATCCCAGCCCAGAAAGACGTCGTCCCTCGCCTCATAACCGGAAGGGCTCTTCTCCCTCAGCGGTCCGTCAACGCGTATCGCAGGTTGCAAATAAAGTGCAATCCCGGCAGCGGCATACCGCAGGTCGCTCTACTGTGCCACCTGCATACATTCCATCCGGAAGCAGTCTAGGGCTCAGTACGGACCCGACATATCGCCACTCCCAAGCCGGAGACAGCAGTGCAGTCAACAGCAGCGATGCAGACGGAAGTTCTGCTAATGGAGGCAGCAGTCATCAACCTCCAGCAGGACGCTTCCTCCAGTCGAATGAGCGGACGCCTTTGCTTAACAAGAAACGCTCCCACCAGAACCAGCCACATCAAGCAATCCTAGAGGAAGAAGCAGCTTCATATGGCTCATCCCCACCAGAATCAGTACCCTTTCCTCGCAGGTCTCCCGGAATGAGCCTCAGGAAACGATCAAGTGGGACAAAAGCCAGGCGAAAAAGCTCTAGTGCAATTCGTATCAACCCACAAGGTGCCGCGACATTTGGCCAGACTCTCTTTAACGCGATCAATGTACTTGTTGGCATTGGAATACTAGCATTACGTGAGCTCTACCCTCTTTTCATGCGCGTATGCCAATCAAGCTGAGCCACCCTCTAAAACCCTCCAGCGTTGGCTTTTTCGCATGCAGGCTGGATACTCGGAATACTCCTGCTGCTTTTCTGCAGCGCTCTCACCAATTATACGGCAAAAGTTCTGGCTAGAGCTCTCTACGATGATCCACGTCTTATGACATATGCCGACATTGGGGCTAAAGCCTTTGGAGCTCCAGCTCGAACTTTCATTAATATACTCTTTTGTCTGGAAATATCAGCACTTTGGTATGCCTCGGCTCGCACCTTCTCATATAAGAGACGTATGCTGACTACTTCTGTTGCAGTGTTGCTCTCATCGTACTGCTTGGAGACTCGCTGGCCATAATATTTCCCCTCAACCCAGTGTACTTCAAGCTTATAGGTTTCGCTTGGTGGGTTGGTATGACAAAAGAAACCATCTGCCTGATTGACGCTAGGTCTTCCTCAATTCTCAGCATGTTTCCGACCCTCTTTCTTCCTCTACGCTATCTCTCAGTAGCATCTCTCATTGGGTACGTTTTATGATTGAAACGTGCGGGAGATGTGCTTGCTAATCGCATCAATCGACAGCATCATATCCGTAGTCACGCTCATCGTGACGGTGTTGCTCGATGGCACCATCTCACATTCGCAGCCAGGTAGCCTGCATCATCCCATGCCCACAAACATTGGCCCGCAATGGCGGATGCTACCTCTATCTTTCGGCCTGATCATGAGCGGTGTATGCATCATTTCTATCTCTGTGTGAAGAGATCTTTACTTATCTTATTCTCATTATGGCAGTTTGGAGGTCATGCCGTCTTGCCATCCCTCGCGCGAGATATGAAAGAACCAAAGCACTTCAACAGGGTTTGCAATTTGGCTTTCTCCGTCGCGACGGCTTTTTACCTGCTTATGGGGATCATTGGATACCTCATGTAAGTTTACAAACACGCCTGGCTTCTGATCAAGCCTTGACCACTGAACAATGTCTTCTTGCAGGTTCGGGCACAACGTCACGGATGAAATCACACGCGATCTGCTCAATACACCGACTCTGCCTAGGAAACTGAATTTGGTGGCTGTGGCGATGGTAGCGATAACCCCTGTGTGCAAGTATGCGATCTCGTCAACGTGAGTCCCATCTGTTTGGACAGCTTTTTTTGTCGCGTTACTAATATATCGGTTGATGCTCCGCAGCCCGCTAGATAGCACGGTTTCGTGGCTGTTGGGAGTTGAGAGGGAACCTGCCGGAGTCATCATCAAGCGCAGGACGTCAAGCTCCAAAGGCAGCGGCTTCAGTGGACCAGACTATTCGACCTTCTCGGAAGAGATGTCCGATAATATGGAGACGCCACGTGCACACCCAAGGGAAGTCAATCAATCGACCGTGTCGGCAGTATTGTCTGCAGTCAGTCAGCCACTTTCTGAGATCAAGCCTCAATCAAAAGCGGCAGTCCGTCAAGTGGTCAAAATCGTCACTTCCCTCCTCCTGCTGGCGATAGCGATCTTCATCCCATCTTTCGATAGCGTGATGGGCTTGCTGGGTGCATTCTCCGTGTTCGTCATCTGCGCTGTTGGTCCGCTGGCTGCTAATCTTGCTTTATATCGTAAAAGCATGTCTGCACCTGTCTTTGTGCTTAATTGGGTATTGCTGTTGATGTCCGTAGCTATGGGTGCCGTAGGCACTGTATTCGTATTTCTACCCAAACATCATTGACATTTAACAGAGTAGTATGGCCAGTACGTAGCGTTTATATCGATGTATCCTGTAATGGACAGCATCCATTCGATTGCCTGGCTGTGTAGCAGGCCTCCCCTATATTGTATTGCAATAAACATGTACACCAATAGCCCGATCACGCGCACGCGCAAGGCTTTCGTCGTAACCCTCTACAGGCTCACAGTCTGCTTCAGACCAACTACGAGTTTGCAAACATGTCATCGTCTGGAGTATGCTCATCTTTCTGGTGCTGTCCTGTCGGAACTGACATTGTCGTTCGCAGTGGGAGGTCCGCTTCTCGAACTCGCGTCAGAGACCGTACTTCTACAATGAATCCCAAGGCATCTCCATCTGGGAACCACCTACGGGTCTGAGCGACGAAGAGCTGCTTGGACTGCCTGGAGCGCATGAGAACCTGCATCGCAAGCAAGAAGCCGACTCTGTTCAAGCCTCGCACATCCTTATCAAGCACGCTGGCAGTCGGCGCCCCAGCTCATGGAAAGAGGTGAGGTCATCTGGCTCATTAGAAGGCACATTGAGTACAGAAATCTGAGCCTGGCTTGCTATGAACAGTCAAACATCACACGCACCAGAGAACAAGCCTTGGAAGAGCTCAAGCAGATACAGCAACAGCTTCTAGCAGCCCCGCCTGAACAGTTGCCGGCTCTCTTCGTTCAGATCGCCACCACCGAATCTCACTGCTCTTCCCACAGCCACGGAGGTGACTTGGGACCTTTCAGACGCGGTCAGATGCAGAAACCTTTCGAGGACAACAGCTTCTCGCTCCCTGTCGGCGGGCTCAGTGACATTGTCGAAACCGACAGCGGTGTACACCTGATTCTGCGCACTGCATGAGACAACGAAGGAATTGATAGGAGCATAACGCAACGACATAGGTCATTTAGGCCCATACGAGCTCTTCGAGTTCAATGCGTTGAATCTTGCTAAAGTCTGATCACCTGCCTCCTGGACAGTTTGTGTTCAGCTGACCTTTCGCTATCACTTTGCTCGGCGCAAGCGGTTCTCTGACGGGTTGAGCGCCGAATATACAGACGAACCCAGACATACACATATGCGTGGCAGCCGCGGCCTATGAAGGGATCGAGAGCAAATACACATTTCACAGCAGATACTTACAGAGTTCATGCGAACACATCTACTACACGGACTGACAGCTGTCGCAACTTATGTCGCAGGAATCATCTAGATGGACCGTCTCCTTTGAGGAATTCTCCTCCAAGGGGAAGGCAAGCTCTCCGAGTATCCACCGTAATGAGTTTCTTTCGAGGCACCATCGCTATCATCGCTATCATCGTCTTCATCGTCTTCATCATCGTCATCGTCGTCATCTTCTTCATCGTCAGTATCCTCCTCCAGATCACAGCTGGTCTATACAATGGTTGCCTGGAGGTCCCACCTGCTTCATCCGGACTGTTCGCCACTCTTGATCCGGCTACGAAATTTGACATTTCTCGAACAGCGAGATGAGGGTTCGTCTTGTACGCTATCAGATAACCTGAGGAGATAAAAGTTAGTCCATCAGCTGGAGGCTGCTCTAGAATCGCAATAAAAAGAACTTGCCTTGCAGTGCAGCCACGGAGAACTCCTGATCATTTACCATGCTCTTGAACTCATCAGCTAGCAAATTGACCTCTTCTGCTCCTAACCTTATTCTTTCATTCAGGTCTTCATCTAACGGCAACTTCTTTTCAAGGACGTCTGTTTTGCTCCTGTAATCCTTGTAAAACTGGAGGAACAAATCTTTGGCTTGCTGCTTAGTTGCCTTTTGAAACTGGACGAAAAGGTCAAATCTGCCGGGACGCAGTAGAGCTTCGTCAAAATGTAAAAAGTCGAGATGATTAGTAGAAGCTATTATTATCCTCCCTTCACCACTGTCGATTCCGTCTTAAGACGTTCAACAAGGCTGATAAGCTCAATCTTTCCTCGGCAGAACTTGGTGGGACCATATGACCCGATAAACGATAGCGACCTTTCTTGAGACGAGTCGTACCTTTTCCGCTACGCAACATTGGGGTAGCTTGAGTGGATCTTGCAGGCGCCGCTCGGGTACGATGTGAATTACTCAGGTTGAGCCCATCGAGATCTTCCAAGACAACGATACATTTGCTGGAAAGTTTGCTGATTGCCCGCGAGAGTGTGGAATCATCGAAGCGAGCTGAACCTATAGGTAGGATATAGATAGGAAGATCGAACGTGGAAGCGAGCGCTTGTATCGTGCTGCTTTGCCGTTTCCCGGAGGTCCTGAGAACATGATACCTGGAGGCAAGAAGCATGGTGTGCACAGCTATTTGATCACAGCACAAGTGTTGAGAGTGGATGAAGATAACAATTAACCAACCTCGTTTCCAGGATATTCCTCTACTACTGTACCAATCTTGCGAATCAAGGAACTCTCTCACGTCATCGAAAAGTCGCTGTTTCATCCCCTCGGGGATAATGATACTATCGATACTTCGACACATCTTCGGAGCACTAGCATTCCAATGAAAATGGTCAAAAGTGTAAACTTGGCAGTAAACATTGTCTTTGTGACCCTTGTAATATTCGTCTCTTGCGTATGCCAAGAATTGCATGAGTGGTGCCTTACTTCTACTGAAACAGCGAATGGTAATTGCAGGTTCCGGTCGACCGTAGTCGCCGTGATCACCATTATTGTTCTGGCCGATGTTTGAACGTTCTACACGTCGGCGAGCCTTGTCCTTGCCTATTCTGAACAAAGTGTTGAACTTGAAAAACCAGACCGTTTCAATGTCGCGAGGTCGAAAGAAGACAGGGACTTCAGAAACAAGGTGGGAAGGGGTCCTTGAATCACTTGAAGGTCCCTGGTAGGCTGATGAGCGTGATGATCATCCCGTCTACCGTGTCCCGCCCGCACGCTATTTTGGAATTTGCTGCGTTCTCTGACGGACTGAAAAGTCAATGCTTCCAGATCTCGTGAATTCTTGTATTTAGGTGACGCTTCTAAGATGCAAGTCAGCCATTTGTGGGACTCTACTTGGGTAGTGTGGCGTGAGTCGATGTAGGCGTGCCTGGTCAAGCTGTTCAGAGGGTCCAGATAATTGTAAAGCGACCAGAGCTTGGTTCCGATGAATGACACGATGGTCACAGTTGCGTATGCTCCTAAAGCATATAGTGGACCTGTTGAATCCACAGTGCTGGCGGATGATAGTCCCAAGCCAGGTGGAATACTGGCGGCGGCGCCACTTCGTTGAAAGAGAGACGAGATCTTCTTGAAATAGCTTCGCAATACAGAGAATAAAAGCACCAGGGTAAGGCTCGGTCGTCGCCAGTCGCGCAACAAATCGTCAAGGCGAATGGAGCCGGGATTGCGACTCAGGCCCAGGCGTCGGACGCCGTCATCGATAGACTTCATGTCTGATGAAATGCACCTGAAACGTGGGTGTACGAAAGAAATAAAGCAAGGAAAAGATAAAGAAGAGTGGCCAGCTAGGATCCGGTCCCTCGAGAAGGTCATGTCGGTCATGCTTGGAGTACTAGTCTGTCGTATGTCCGAAAAGCAAGGTCAAATTGTTTGCACATTAACAAACAAGCCGGACATTGCTTGAAGCACGCGAAGGTAAACTTGTGTGTGAGTGTGACCTAATGATCAGTCACACAGACGTCAGAACTTGCACTACGTCCTCGTAATGTTGTAAAAGTGTTGTTCATGCCTGCTCCTGCAAAGTCAGCCAGCTTGCGCAGTATCAAGGCATGTCTTCTCTGCCTGTTATCCGTGTTGCGTGTGACTGTGTTACAGGCGTGCTGTCGCTCTACGGTTAGGCAGCATGACAGCGCTGCAAGCGCTTGACAGCCACCCGGACTGCAAGGCCAGAATTACGGCACAAAGGTAGCGGACTGCAGATGACGAAGCACAGGTTACTCAATCACCTTTCATGTCTAGATAGACCCTCTCCTCTCCGGAACCTTATCACCAAGTGAAGGCAAGCTCTCTGAATCATCGTCATCGTCGTCGTCGTTGTCCTCCTCCTCCTCCAAACCCCTAGTCGGTCCATACAATGGTCGCTTGGAGATTCCATCTACTTTGTCCGTACTTTTCGTTTTTCTTGATTCAGCTACGAAATTTGGCATTTCTCGAACGGCGAGGTGAGGGTTCGCCTTGTATGCTATCAGATGACCTGAGGATACATCATTAGCTAAAGACGCTCTAGTATATCAGTAGTAAAAGCATTACCCTGCAGCGCAGCAACAGAGAACTCCTTATCGTCGACCATGCCCTTGAACTCATCAGCGAGCAAATTAATCTCTTCCGCTCCCAACCGCAATCTTTCATTGAATTCCTCCTCGGGCGGCAGTTCCTTTTCGAGCACTTCTATCTTGCTCCTGTAGTCCTTGTAGAACTGTAGAAATAGATCTTTCGCTTGCTGCTTAGTTGCCTTTTTGAATTTCACAAACAGGTCAAACCTCCCGGGTCTAAGCAGAGCTTCGTCGAATTGTAGGAAATCGAGATGGTTGGTTGAAGCTATTACTATTCTTCCTTCGCCACTGTCGATACCATCCAATACGTTGAGTATAGCTGATAGACTCAGTCTTTCTTCGGCAGCACCTGGTGCGGTGATGCCCCTACCACTACCACCACCACCACCACCACGGCCACGACCCAGTCTATGATAGCGTCCTCTGATGGTATATAGTGCGATTCCTCTACCGCGCGACGTCGAGGAAAGCTGAGGACGTTGCTGTTGCTGTGCATGCTGCTTGCCGGTATTGACACTTCGTTCGGCAGGGATGGGATGCGAAATCTCAGCAGGGGTACGATGTGAATTCTTCAAGTTCAGGGCATCGAGATCTTCCAAGACAAGAATACACTTGCTGGAGAGTCTGCTGATTGCACGCGAGAGGGTAGAATCGTTGAATCCAGCTGAAGCGATAGGTAGGATGTAGATAGGAAGGTCGAACGTAGAAGCGAGGGCTTGTATCGTGCTGCTCTTGCCATTTCCGGGCGGGCCCGAGAACATAATGCCTGTGAGGAAGGCGTAATAAGGTTAGCGAATTAGAAGCAAATAGAAGCAGGGTCGAGAGAGATGGTTATCGAAAACCACTCACCTCGCTTCCAGGGAATGCCTCTGCTGCTGTACCAATCTTGCGAGTCGAGGAATTCTTTGACATCGTCCAAGAGTTTCTGCTTTGTCTCTTCAGGAATGATAATGGTATCAAAGCTTCGACCCATTCTCAATGCACTAGAGTTCCATTGGTACTCATCAAAAGTGAAAACTTGGCAGTACAAGTCCTCTTTGAAACCCTTGTAGTATTCGTCTCTTGCATACGCCAAGAATTGCATGAGTGGTTTTCTAGTTCTACTAAAACAGCGAACTGTGATTGCAGGTTCCGACTGATTGTAATCGTCGTACTCATTCTGGTTGTTCCAAGGATGACGTTGTACAGTTCTGGGAGCTCGCTTGATTATTCTGAACAGGGTGCCAAACTTGAAGAACCAGAACTCGCCAATGTCGCGAGGCTGGAAATAGATAGGGACTTCAGAAGCAGGGCGAGCGGGGTCTTGAATTACTTGAAGAACTTTGGTAGACTGACGACCGTGGTGACTATCCCATCTGTCGTGTCTCCCACCCATGCTGTCATCAGACTTCGTTCGCTCTCTAACGGATTGAGAATTTGACGCTTCTAGATCTCTCGATGTGTTGTACTTGTGTGATACTTCCAGAATGCAAGTTAGCCATTTGTGGGACTCTACTTGGGTAGTGTGGCGTGAGTCGATGTAGGCGTGCCTGGTCAAGCTGTTCAGAGGGTCCAGATAATTGTAAAGCGACCAGAGCTTGGCTGTAATGAATGAGACGATGGTGATTGTTGCGTATGCTCCGACAGCGAACAGTGGGCCTGTCGAGCCTTCGCTACTGCGGGACGTCAAACCAAAGCTGGGCAGGAGACTCGAGGCACCACCACCAGTCTGAAAGAGGGACCAGATCTTCTTGAAGTAGTTCTGCAGTCCAGCGAGTACGAGGACGAGCGTGAGACTGGGTCGTCGCCAGTTCTGCAGCAGATCAGCGAGCATGCCCTGATTGCCGGCCAACCCGAGGCGTCGAGCGGGGTCATCGATAGAGCTCATGGCTGCAAGGCTTGGGGAGCGTGAAGTGATGGGATATGTGAGATGGAGACGGGGAGAGAGATGGAGAAGGTGAACCAAGACTCCTCGACACAACCAAGTCAGTCACGGAGAATGTCCGACGCTGCTGTGCTTGACTCCAGCTCGCACTGTGATCAAGGGCACGAGCCGGCGACAGGACGGCCGTCTCTCATTGTTCTTGACTCGACTGCTGATATCACATACGTCGCTTCCCATCTCCATGACACCGTGAGACTCCCGACGCCATGTCTGCTCCCCTCGAGTCGACTGGCCTGCTCAATGGTGAGTTGCGCTCATCTGTGCTGCATGCAGGCGAGACAGGTGCTGACGGCCCGACTCCATTTCCCAATTGCAGGCAGCAACCAGGGCTTTCCACGCTATGTGAGCATTCTGACTGTCTTCCTGAACTGTCGTCTATCCGTCATTGACTGCTTCTTGCCGTTGCGTCCAGAATCAACCCGCAGGCCCCAGCTATTCCCGCGGGATATTTCCAGTCTTCAACAACCCATTCAGCCCAGCTGCCATCGCTGCAGCCGACAAGCGGGCACGGCAGCGTTTCGCACTGACCCTCGTTCTTGGATTCCTGCTCTGGCTGTTGCTAGGCCTCTTTGTCGGTGTCGTAGGTGGAGAGGGAGCGTTCTGGGGAGACCGTCCATACGACCCGCGATGGCCTGGAGCGTTGGAGCCTATTCCAGAAGCAGATGGAGATGTGTTGCATTGTGCAGACTTTTTGAAGACACTGCCAACTGCAGTCATCGTGCTGCCTCCCACGGATAAGAGTCACTTCGTTCTCCCTGGCCAGCAGCAGCATGGGCATTTGCTATCAACAAGCTCGTGGTGGAGTGACCAAGTACCCACAATCAGTAGCGGTGGTTGGGGAGGTGATGATGGACGGCAACATACAATCTACAAGAGCAAGATATACTTCCATCTACCCATTTCATCTCAAGACGGCTTCTTTACGCTCGCAAGAGGCAGATACTCTGCAGGTCCGATCAGATATGTCCTCGAGGAGCCCCAGTCTTCCAAAGACTCTCCCACAGATGACGATGCTACACTAGCAGCAGCGTCCTCTCCAAACACAGCAGCACAGCCGAAGATTGAGATTGAAGTAGTCGCGAGATGGAACGACAAGGACCTGCTGAAATCGTCCAAAGTATGCGCATTGTCCAAGCACGTCAATTCGACGCATCATGCCACAGAATACGGCGTTGGCATCTACACCCCCTCCCACGATGTTCCAGGAGCATATCGTCATCTTTCATTCGAGACTGTCATTCGCATACCTCCCTCTGGCTTGAGCGAGCTCAAGTCGCTATCGCTCGATGGTCCCATGTTCGCTCCTGTCGATATCAATCTCTCGCCCCTGCAATTCGGCAATGCTCATTTCAACACTTCCAACGGGTCTATTCGTGCTCTCTCGAAGCTAGCAGCTACAAACATAGATATGCACACTTCGAATGGAGCAATCGAAGGCAGTTTCTCTGTCTCTGAAAAGCTGTCGTTGCAAAGCTCGAATGGACGCATTGATGCGACTGTCGAACTCGTTAAACCGGGTGCAGAAGACGAGACATCGCATATCGAAGTCGAGGCGCATACGACGAATGGAAATACATATGTCAACTATGCGAAGCATCCACAGGGTGTTGTACTGACATCGTCTGCTAGAACGACAAATGGAGATGCAGTAGTGACACATCAGCCTACATATCAGGGCACTTTCAGCGTAAGCCCAAAGCTACTAGGCTGTGTAGTCGTTAGCAGAATATATTTACTGACTTCTAATCGGTACCCGCAGCTATCTACCTCATGGGGTAAAGGGACAATTCAAACATCGCATCAAACAAGAGATCCTACAGGTCAAAAACGCAAGCGACATTTTGACATTACGAAAGATGACAGTCAATATGGACTAGTCAAAAAGGAAGGTAGGATATATTGGGGTGATTCTTGGAAGGATATCAACGAGGAATTGGCGGGCGATTCTGTGGTTGTTACGACACTTGGAACTGCAAGCTTGGACTTCAATTGAAGGAGGAAGACTATTCTCTTCGATAAGTCATATGTGAAAGGGAGACTCAGTTTATTCTATGTAGCTTTCAATATGCGTGTTTTTTTCTTGTTGTTTTATTATCCATTACGTATCACCGTTACTTTGCAATCATATATGCTTTCCTGCTTGATCACGCGTGACAGCGCATAGACCTGGCACACCCGCGAGAATCCTTGCAGCTTGCTTCCAACCGGCACAAAACGAGATGCGAACGGACAAGGTCCAAGATCAGGAGCCTCTCTCACTCTTTCAGATCATAGGTAGCTTCGTTACTCTCGCTGCAGTCCCTGGGTTGTCCAGCTGATTGCCGTCGAGTGAATAACGTGTCGCCACAACAGGTCCATCCAGTTCGACATGCGGATATTGCAGTCCGTCGGGGCAAAGGTCGTCGTCTAAATCAAGCAAGAGCTTCGGAATATGGGCACATCAGATGTCATGCAAGGTTGTCGGCTGCCTTCCTGTAACGCAAGGCAACTATGGCAGGCATACTGACCTGTCTCCTGGGCAGACCTACAAACAGCTGATCGACCATGGTTGGAGACGGTAATAGCTTCATTGCTATAGCAACCTAGGATGATGAGCTGATAGAGGTAATATGTCCTATCAGGTCAGGTTCTTATGTCTACAAACCCGATATGAGAGCTACATGCTGTCCTCAGTATACCATTCGGTGCGGACGCCAACTTCTATGATGCGGGTATACAGGTAACCTTACCTATAACGGTACTTTCCGCATCCACAGCCTCGAAGCTTCCAAATTCAAGCCTGGCAAATCACAACGTAACATAGTGAACCGCTTCAATAACTTCGTCCGCGAAGGTGGACACGAGGGTGAAGCTGGTTTCGGTCCTCCCGAAACATCCACATCAGCTTCTTTGCAGGCTGCAAGTGATGGCCGCAAGGAAGGTCAAGAGCACAAAGTCAATGGCGATAAGAAATACAAAGGCAAAATGAAAGGGAAGAACGCTCAACCATTCGATTTTTTTGCGGCTATTCATGCGACCGAGACGAACAAGTCGGATGGAAAGACACAACATCGTTTTGAAGTATCTATGGAACCTGCTTCTTACAGTGAAGAGAAATATGAGCTATACAAGCGCTATCAGATGGAGGTACATGGCGACAAAGAGTCGGAAGTGACTGAGGAAGGTTTTCGGCGGTTCTTATGTGATTCACCACTAGAGGTGGGTCTCCTGACTTGGTTGACTCGTGAGATAGCATTGAGGAGTATACTGATGAACAATACTCAGCTCGAAAGGTCACCGAGTAAATCACAACCATATGGAAGCTTTCATCAGCTTTATAGGCTAGATGGGAAGCTCATTGCCATTGGAGTACTGGATATACTGCCTGGCGCAGTATCGGCTGTATACTTCATTTACGATCCTCAATGGTCTGGTCTTTCGCTCGGCAAGGTATAGTGTGCTCTCGTTTCATGCCTCCTTCAATGCACGTGATATAACAATCATTCTACATTGCAGTTGAGTGCTTTGCGCGAATGTGCACTCGCAGTGGAACTTGAAAATGCAGGTTTCCCGGAAATGTACTACATGATGGGCGAGTCCGAGACTTTGATCAACGCTATCATTCTCATTTCTGATTGTGGCCGATGCTACAGGCTACTACATTCATACTTGTCAGAAGATGAAGTACAAGGCGGAGTACGAGCCCTCGTTCCTGCTGGACCCGGTGACTTATATTTTTTTGCCCTTCAATGAGGTCTGCAAGCCGATGCTAGACGTCGATGACCATGCTGTTTTTTCTGAACTCGAAGGAAGCCTTGCTGAAAGAAGCGAACGACCTGCACCGACGATAGCGCCTCAGAAACACACAGGTTCGGCACAAAAGGACGGTAACATGGCTACGGATAGCGAGAGTGACGAAGTAGACGATGATGAAAATGAGGAATTATCCAACCCTCCTCCACCCGGCTTCTTGGATCCGCATAACCTGCCTCAAGATCTATTAATCCAGATATACACGTTTGAGAATGGCAAAGCCTTGCCCCTGATTGTGAGTCTTGCAGTCTCTCGAGCGCGTTAGATGGGAGACTGAATGTTGACGGATTCCCACGTCCTTTGTAGCTGTCGAGAACATGGCGTTCAGACGCGGTCAAGCGGAAGCAGATCCAAGAAGGGATTGCTGCAATGGGATCGGCGGCTATAGATACTTGTCTGTTTGCTTGATTTGTCTGATGTCGACAAGTGCTCGTTCCTGTCTTTGTAGCACGGGCCTAGTATGTCTCCAAGCTTTAGTAGCATAGCCTCGGTCGTGCACCTACTCTAGCAACATACACGCGTCATCGATGACACACCCCGGCTGCCGCCAGGTGCTCGCTGCGACTTGACGCCTTGCTTTGCTTGTCATTCTGCACAGCAACCAGGCGAGGCCGCATGTACAGCCTTTCCCCCTATTTTCCGCCACCGGCAGCGTCACAGTGACAGACCTGTTGGACAGCAGAAGTGAAGACAGCACGAGTGTGGGGACTGTTCGCATCTCTGCTCTGCTCCATTCAGTTCGAGCCACACATAACACTCCATACACCTTGCACACCCTCGTCATGGCATCGCACACCCAAGATGGTCACCAGGCCCAGCAGGCGGGCAGCGGGACTGGCCTGTTCTCCAAGCTGCGAGGACACGCCGAAGCTGCATTGTCCAAGGTGCCGCAGTACAACGAGCTCGAGCACTACATGCGACAAGCTAGGTGGGTCTGAGTCTACTGTGAGAGCTGCTCTGCTCTTCGGGTCTGACCTTGATGTCATTCTCTGTCCCGCATTACTTGCAGTGTACAAGCAAACCCGCGTCAATCACCACATACAGTCAAGAGCGTGCTGGCCATCAAGGGTCTCAAAGGAGTCATCATTGACCATGATGCAGTAGCTAGAGAGACCAAGAACTACAGCAAGAACATCCTAGACTACGCTCGCGTCGAATCTACTGCGCCCGGCAACGATGTCGCCGACATACAGGACGTAGGCGACAGGCTCGCATTCCTAACTTACAAGGCTGGAGAGGTATGTTCGACTTCACCAAAGCTGTTCGCTTGTCAGACAGAACGTCCTAGGCTGACGTCATTAATGTCTTCTTCTTCCCCTCATCGACCTATTTGACACTTTTGTCCTCGCACAGCTACACGAACAGCACGCTAAGCGACTTGAGACCGCTCGTATTGCACTCAAGGACATACGCAATTATGAGAACACAATCAACCCTCATCGTGAGAAACGTACACAGCTCGAGCGCGAAATTGGCAAGCTTCGCACCGCAAGCAAGCCTGACACCGCCACCAACAAGAAGATAGACACTCTACAGACTGAAATGGATGCTCTCATTTCGCCAACTTCTGATTTGTCGAAAGCAGAACTCGAAGCTGTTAATCTCAAGCGAAGAATGCTAGCTGAAAGCTGCAACACCCAGTTCGACAGCCTACAAGAGCTTGGTGAAAAGCTGGCTATCATTGCAGGATATGGCAAGACCCTCATCAAAGATTGGGATGTCTCCCCTTCCACTGCTGGCAAGAGCGACTATGTTGATGGAGCTCGTACAGCTTCCGTCCGATCTGGTGTCGAAGAGGCCCTTTCCACCTGGGATATCCGAAAGCCCCGCACTCCCGCTCCCACCCTTAATGTCGGGGCTGCAGGTCTACACCATGCACCTTCCTTCCATGAATCACACGCGGGCGAACTAGCCTCTTTGCATTCCGTCGAAGATCCGGTAGGTGCTCACAAACAGGCTTTAGATTCCTACTACAATCAGCCGCCTTCTCCAGCTGCTCTTCACCAGTCTCAATACGGTTCAAACTCGGGCGGTGCTGGATCTGCCGCTCCTGTCCCTATTCCAGGCGCAGGATCCTCCTCTTCGTCTACAGGAGGTGCAGCTGCTCCTCTCACTACCCACGGGGCGAGCCCTCTGGTTCAACAGCTCAACACTGCTCCGGTCCACAACCTGCCCCCTCCCTCAATGTCTTCGAGCACAGGTGAAAGCCCAAGCTTGAGATCAGGCGGAAGCCATGGTGGTCCATCTCCCGGTCCCATCGACACTTCTCCCATGGGTTCCTCTCTAACTCCTGCTCCGTCTCTACCGACTGTAGCAGAGACTGGGGCACCCATCGCAGGCACCGGTGGCCCTTCCAAAGGTGTGTTGCCCTCTCCTGAATCTAGACCTGGCGATGTTGCCGCTGCTCAGAACAAGCAAGAAGAAGCTCGTCAAGACTTGAATAGACGCTTTGAGGAGTATTCCGGTCATACTGGTACAAGTGCTGATGTTGGAGGTGGGCATACCGCCGATCTTGAGAGGGAGATTGGTACGAGGGCCGAGCGAGGCCATGAGATTTTGCCTGCTTATAGCGCTGAAGGATCTACTCTTGATCCTTTTGCTGACAAGCCAGCCCAGTAGCTTTGGGAGTGGCATTGAAATGACCCAATATACCAGTCTGTGCCGATGACTGAAGATTATGCCTCTTGAGGACGAAGTGATACGATGTACCGCCGGCAGAAGGATGCTGCCTTATTGTTCCTGTAGCATAGTGCTATTTGAGATCGTGCCAATCAAGCACTTATGACATTGACTAAAGAACAAGTCATCGACCGATGGCGAAGCTAGCCTTCTGAAATTGCACATGCGTCTGTAAACCTTGAATTGGGATCACTCGGTTGTTGCTTTTTCAAGGGTGATCGCTTGCCTAGAATATCGAGCAAGACAGCGACTATGCGGAGACAATCCTCGTACTGTGCTTTCGTGGGTTCTTGAGCCTTCCATCTGGCGTCCTCGAGATGACCTTCATACAATAGGAGGAGAGGCATCAAGCTTTTCGGAAGAATTGGATCGCTTCCTTGAGTTAAGGGGATATATTTCGCTAGTAGGGAAACTCGGACAGACTTTGAAGAAGGTTTCAAACGTTTCTCTTGTTCTTGAGGAAAGCAGGAAGATGGGATAGCTTTGTCTAGGATTTTGATTGTATCGAGGATGGCAGTGCGGAACCGAACGCCTGCATAGTCGCTTTCTGGCTCTCCCCAGCCTGGCAAGGTACGTCCCGTCGGTTGAGATGCATGCACTATCATTGCTCCCCGGGTATACTCGCTCGCCACGACACGGTAGATGTTCTGAAGAGTAGGTAAGAGGTCAACATAGCGATAAAACTAATAAAGAGAGGTTGCGATCCCACTTTATTGAGATCGTTCTGGCCGACAGGTATATAGCCCTTTGGAATGCCAGCAAGTGCATTTCTAACCGTCCACAATCTCGAGAAACTGATCATCAACGCAATTAAAGCGAAGAGGAGGTATGCACCAGCAGTGATGCTAGTATCTGAGAAGCGGACCTGACCTCTTCCGGTCGAAATCACTTGCTGAAGGATATCATAGCCTGATGCGAGGGTGATGCAGCCTGCTAGGAAGATAAGCGCAACCAGAGAGGTTTGATAGAGGAAGTTGGCGAAGGGCGAACCCTTGTGGGTATGCTGATATGTCGTCGCAGGCATCGCTGCTGTTGCTGCGTGATGTTATCGGTCGAGCAGCCACATTTGTAGCAGTTGATCGGAGACTAATCTACATTCAATATCGGGAAAGCTGACTTTCATCTTCTAATTACCACAAGATTCGTACCCAAGAATGTTCTCACAGACGAGCTCACCGCTGCTCAGACAGTACCTGCTTTCCATAGCCAAACGGCGAATACGTTTCCAACAGCGCTGGAACAGCAATGCGACTCCATCCAACACGATCGTCACACCAAATGCAGGAACAGCTTCGGCTGAAGCTGCTGCTAATACAACGGGCAAGAAGCAGTCACGCTTTGCAAGAATAGTGTCGGAAATGAAGAAGAAGCCGTGAGATACTGAAACAGATTGGAGATCTAGTAAAAAGCTGATCTGGCTGCTTTCCTCACGTGCATCCTGACATCAGAGGGACGCATCTTACAAGCTTCCTGATACTGCACGAGATGACAGCACTGGCTCCGTTGGGTAAGTGCCTCACTACTGAGACGTTATGAAGTTGTACTAATATTCCTGCTTCTTGCAGTCCCGATATACTGTCAGTTTGGACAAGGTCTTCTTTTGAACGCCATTCTAACCATCAGCCTTGCAGACTTCTTTCAATATACCGGATTGTCAGTCTCTTTCCTAGGCGGTCCAATAGCGGGAACAGTCGGCCAGACAGTGGTGCCGACTTTCTTACCGAGTATAGGCGGTCGCAAAGTCGAAGATGTCGCGACAGAATGGATAGACGAGGTGGCCAAAACAGTAGCGAGAGTCGGCTCAAAATACGGTATAATGGGTTTTCACAAGGTGCAGCAGCTTCGTGGAAAGGATCGTAAAGTGGTCGAAGAGGAAGGCACAGAGGCTGTTCGGAGAGGTCTGCATATGGACCTCACAGGCGGCTTGAGAAGTAAAGTTAGCGAGACAGTCAGTGGAGTCAGTATCAGAAACGTGATGGATGGAGGTTAGTGTCTTGCGCACCTCATTAAGTTTCTGAGATCCAGCTGACGTTTTCGATTTAGTCGCTGCATATGCTATAGTCAAAGCTCTGCTGCCCTTTCGGCTAGCGCTGTCAGTAGCTGGCACTCCATGGTTTGCATCACGTATCATTGGTCCCATTCTATGGACCTTCAAGCGAAAGGCAAAGTCCGCATGATGTGCTTGATGTATCCTGTACAATCTACCTGTACTACTCCAACCTAATTACAGTTTCACGACGTGATAAACAATAGCCAACTTGCCTAACTTCGAGGTGACAGCGTATGCTAGCCATATCAAAGTTTCGATTGTCGTACATCACGCTTCTTCGCTTGGTAGATCTGTACATGATGACCAGTCACAGTCTTGAAGTCTTTTCGGAGGATCTTTCCGGAGCTGCAAGTGCGGGAGATTAGCTCTCTTTGACGCCAAGACGTATGAATAGACAGCTTACTTCGATTTAGGGATAGCTTCGCAGACAACGACACCGCCTCGGATCCTGATAATGCAAAGGGTTTAGCGGGCATGTTCCGTCCCAGAATGCACAATGTCACTCACCACTTATAGTCGATGACTTTGCCTTCGATATGCTTCAAGACCTCCGTGACGAAAGCTACTGTCTGAGGGCAAGCCTGACCCGCTTTGGCAGAAGAAGCGAGGAGAGCACTGTCCCTTGGCACAATGTAGGCTTTAGGGTACTCAGTAGCATCGTCTTCGGAGTATATTGCTGTTACGCCAGCATCGGCAACGTCTGGGTGAGCATTAAGGTATGCTTCAAGCTCGGCGGGCGCGACTTGGAATCTGAAACAGAATTATCAGCAGGCAGAAAAGTATCGATACCCCGCAAGACGGCTCACCCTTTGACCTTGATGACTCTATTGAAGGCAACTCAATTCAGTATTCGTTTCTCACGGGCCGGAACTGTTGTGCTTACTCCTTCAGACGGTCGACAATGTAAAGATTGCCTCCTTCGTCAAGTTTACCTACATCTCCAGTATGGAACCAACCATCATCATCAAGCGCTTCCTTCGTAGCTTGGGGGTTCTCCAGGTATCCATTCATCAAACTCGGGCTTCTAATGAGAATTTCGCCTGCCTCTCCTTTCTTCAGGGTCTTGCCTGAACCTCCGACATCTATGATCTTCAATTCGACGGAAGGTAGAGGTTGTCCTGATGCGTTGATGTATTTTTCATACTCTTCCCAGCTGTTCCCTGGCACGAGTGAGGTACTTGCCGTCTCTGAAAGACCATAACCCATCTTGATGAGGAAACCCAGGCGTTTGAACACATCTTCAATGATGGATACTCCTAATGGTGCTCCTCCTGATGTTCCGCCCAGGACGCTGGTCAGGTCATAGCCATCGAGCATAGGTGATTTCTGAAGAGATGCGCATCAGTAAGAAAGCATGCACAGCTGAGACAATACTGCACACCGCCAAGATGACCGCAACAGGAGGTGCCATATGCAAGTGCGTTGCCTTGTAGTCTTGAGCGAGTTGAAGGAAAGCTTTAGGCTCGAACTGCATTTGCATCCGCTGTTAGCATCAACTCACTATCTTTACCGTATTAGAGGCTCACCTTTGACATGCAGACAGTTGTTGCTCCCATAGCAATCCCCAGAAGATATACGTTGCACAGTCCGCTGGATCCAAAGCGTCAGTATACCCGCAGAGGAAGCAGGAGGCCGCCCTATGATGCTCACAAGACATGGAAGAACGGTGCAAAGCCGATGAAGACCTCATTTGGTCCGAAGAGAGGGTTTCCGTAGAACAGCGATTGCACTGATACGAGAATAGCTCGATGGCCGAGGATGACACCTTTACTCTTGCCTGACGTGCCAGAAGACCAGAGGATGACAGCTGCTCTGCGGTCATTCTCATCGCTATCTGGCTGGTATTGAGGGAAGCCAAACTTATCATCTTCGCCATCAAGAAGTGTTTTCCAGTCTGGTGCCGAGCCTTGTTGGCTCTTCAAGCATAAACCATAATCATCGGCAGCCAAATCAACGGAAAAGATTCTGCTTGAAGTCTTGTATGATTCTACGACTTTCTTGTCTTCCACATGCGTCAGAGCTTCACGGATGATATCTACACCGTCTGATCCTGCCAAGGTGAAAACGGCAGCTGGCTTGGAGAGATTGATGATGTGCGCTAGTTCAGCGGGCTTCAAGGCCGAGTTGGCGGTAGTAGCTGTTAGACCAGCTTGCCAGATTGCGAGCTCAATAAGGGCGAAAGGTATGCAGTTGGGGAGGTGGATGAGAACGACTGGGGAAACTATGGCTTGGGTGCGGAGCCCTTTTACGTAGGGAGCTGGATGCAGATTGAGCTTGTTGCGTAGCCCAGCTGCGAGACGAGCCACATCTTTCCGTAGACGTGAGAAGGATATCTGGGCGCCTGCATACGGGTAGAAAGTACGTCTATTCAGCTCCCTCTACTGGGTGGAAAGACCGATAGCTCCGAGAAGGGCAGTTCCTCGATCAAGCCAAACCCGCCTACCTGTCTGCGAATTGATTAGAATAGGCTTCTGAGCGGGTGTCTTGCCTTTCAGGAAGTGGCCCTTGTTGCATGCAGGTCTGTAATGTTGATAAACGCCTCCATCAGCTGTATGCGACCGCTGCATTGACGACCTTCGCAGCTACCCTTCTTTTATCCACTTGGACTTCTCCTCGAATGGATCAGACAGCACGAACTCGGCGATAGTGCCATGGAAGAGCGGAAAGTCAGGTGGAGTACCAGAGATTGCTTCAGCCATGTTCGGCGGTGTGTATAATAAAGGCGAAAGAGAAGGAGCATCGCCAATCCTGCGCCACTTCAGCAATGCAAGGCAGGCGTGTTCCATCAACTGCGGCTTCCTGGGTGTATACTTTTTCCGGATTCCTGACCGCGCCCAGAAGAGGCCGGATAGAGCTGCACGATAAGAATAGGAATAGCTACGATAAACAATGGCTGCAAGTCGTGCTGTGTTGAGCTCAACATCGTTGGTGTGCGCCAACAATTTTTCTTGGCCGAGGTAATTATAACAACGATAAATGAGGTTCTGTCAAGAGCGGCGTTCGTTGATCACGTGAATCATACTTACATGGATCTCAAACAGCCTCAGGCGATACGAAGTCGCATTGTCCCAGGCTGAAGCGATGATGTGGACGCGTATCGTCTGAAGCAGCCCGAATTGGCGCATGGAATTGGCAGGAAGATACGCATGACTGGCTCGCTGGAGCCCTGATCTTTCTCGAGATCGTCGCATCTCTGCTGGATACAACTGCGTGCGACTTCGATTCTCCATGAATGCGACTGAATAATGTATCGTATGCTGAACTGGCGCGACTATCATGGAAAAGGTGGACTCAGACAGCTATGAATGGCTGGTCAGGTAGATAGGCAATCTACGCGCTCCTGCTTCGGTGTGTCGTCGTTCATGCAACGATCATGCTCGTGGACTTATTCCGTGTGGCTCGTCAACTTGGAGGTCATTCCAAGCTATCAAGCTGCAATTGATGCGCGATTCAAATAGCTGACCGATTCTAGCATTGACATATGGCAGGCCTTTCAATAAATCTTGCAGCCGTCTAGCAATGAGATGAATCGGCCGTGACCATGGGGAGATGCTCCTAGCGTCAGCATCTGCTTCTTGTATCCGACCGGCAGGATGTGATAAAGCGACACTGATTGAGCTGGCATATATAACTTTGGGTAGTACCTGAAGATATAGTTGTATTCGCAAGATTAGGTATTACATTGAGCTGGGTCTGTGATAAGGCTACTGCAGCTAACTGTGCATTCTTGTGAGCTTTCTGACAGACCTCGACCTCCAGCTCCAGCTCCAGCTCCTACCTCCAACTCCAGCTCATCGCCAGGCTGCTACAAGTGGCTCTCGACGTTTCTCATATGCTGTCTATAGCGCTGACGTGTGTAGCTAGCCTCCAGGCTTGCGCGTATCATCTGCGAGAACGACCACTCGATCTTGACGGTGTTGCGCTTGTTGGGCAGGGAGCTCAAATGAAGCAGTCAGCTAGCCAGTCTCAGTTAGATAAGAGCAGATGAGGGCTGAGTGGTGTGCTGTATGGGTCGCGTCGGTGGCTCAAATAGTATCCTCCGTATCTTGTAGCCTTCTGTAGTGGGCCATGACGATCTCGGTACTGATAGCTAAGCAGCCCATCCCCGCATTTCAGTCTACGTGACACGCGGCAGTAGGTCAAGTATCGCCTAACCGTCTGCCGCCCCAATACTAGTCCTGCTGCTGATGTCAACGCTGCACGACTTGCACTCCCGATTTCGGCGTCATGAGCCTTGTGAAGTTGAACCATTGCGGTGAGCATGACAGGACAGGACAGCTAACAGCGAAGGCAGCAGCGGTTGCGCAGATCGGTGCCGGGCGTCGCCCTCTCAATGAGCTCCATGATTATGGCTCTGTTGCTTTTCAGATGCGTGTATATGTCGTGTTGGAGGCAAGGAAACAAGAGCCGATCTGCCAGCTTGAACAGCCTGCCTTTGCGGGAGCCCGACTAGAACGCATGGAAATCGAAGAAGAAAGATACGCATGACTGGCCCGCTGGATCCGTGACCTTCCTCAAGTTTACACACGTCTGCTAAATATAAATGCGACTTTCCCTGCTTGCGGCTGAGAAACATATCATAGACTTATCACATGCTAGGCTGGCGCGACTACGATGGAAGAAGCTGGACTGGAGCGTCCGAAATGCAACCTTCTGCAAAGAAAGCACACTGAAATGTATTATTGAAGCATCTACTTCATTGCAATAATACATTTGCAATGCTTTTCGTGTGTCCTTTCTGTCATATATCGCAAGCCAGAGGCCGCTCATGGATGGGGAAAAAAGGCTGGCGGTACTATCTGAGTGCACCATCTCCGGCTGGGAAGGACTAACTGACTAGAGTAGTTGTTCTGTACGCTAATCACTGCTGATAGAGTGCGACTTCTTTCGCAAATGGCTCTCTTCAGCTTACCAGCTACTCGACTGTAGATGGCCTGCATGCAATCCCACGTATCAAGCGCTCTATCTCTGGCTCACCTGAAGTTATTCTCGTTCGCGGACAGCAACAGCATAAACGACTCTACGCTCGCCCTATGAAGTCGACATATATACGTCCCGACGATGGGCATATTTTAACCAAGGATCGGGCGCAGTAGGCGAGTGGTAAAGCACTTCAATGCGTTGTGGAATACATAGTACTTAGTATCTCTGCAGGGCCAGAATGCCCGTTATAACCGATAGCTGGCCACACTAATACTCAGGATCCCGCAAAGGGTCTGCGGTATTAGAGGGACGCCCATACGTTTTTGCCGCGCCATAGCAAGATCCAGGGTTCAAACCGCCTCTCAGTCTCCAATCAGCCTCGCACATTCGCTGTGAAGCCTTTTTGTTCGACGTGACGTCTTTGATCAGGGACAGCCATCGTCCAATGCGAAGCTGGGGCCCAAGCCCTTTGTGCTGCGCGTTGTAGCGTGCGCAGGGTGATGTTGAAGCATCACGATGAAGTGCAGCTGCTGTTAAGCTCCTACTACATCTCGAAAGGCAGTGAGTACATTCTCTTTCGCTGCTTTGTCGCCTTTCTGGCTCTATTACACGGTCACATCTGTATAAGGTGATGTGGCGTAGCTTTGTGAACCGCGACTTACCTAACAAGTTGAGGATGTACCAGATACACAGTACCGCCGCCGTGCTCGTTGAGAGCCAATCCAATCATGCCTCAGTCCCAGGGTCCACCGGCAGCCATGCAGAAACCCGCAAAAGTCCGGCAGTAGTTGCAGTTCTTCTTTACATGGACGCATTGTAAATCTCACATCTTCGCCAGCTCCCAGCATACCGACTGTCTCGCGAGTTGGATTTGACGCTCATAGGGCTGGGTGGAAAGACGTTCAGCGTGTGCCTGTCTGCACGCCTGTCCGGCCTCCGTAGCATTACAGCGCTCTATCTCGGGCTCACCTGAAGTCATTCCAGTTCAATTTGCAGGCACGCGCTCGCCTATAGCGTCGGTTAATATACGTACCCCGGTTTGGCATATTTTGACCAAGCATCTGGGCGCAATAGACGAGTGGGCTAGGAGGGCAGAGTATAGCATGTCCAGGGATCGTGAAAGCTCCTATTGCGCTGCAGAAGTCTCTTCGCATTACAAAACGAAAGAGCTTCTGCCTGGCCTCATGCCCCAATCAAAGTCGACGCTTGCCCACTTTAATACTCGATAGGTACCGAGAAATCGCCCATCGGTATTAGAGGGACGTTAACCTCGGTTTTGCTGCAGCATCCGAGGATCCAGGACTCAAAGCGAGCCAGCAGCTTCCAGCGAATTGCCACTGAAGTCACCACTACTCTCTCTTGTTGCCCATCCATGAGCAATCAGCGGTCAGCGTCATGCGGCTGCAACTCTTTCAGCCGCGCAGACCTGCTGAGCCCCTGTTTACTTCGGGCTGTCGTTTCAAACAGAATACTCCTGCTGTTACAAGCACGACAATCAGAAGCTGTGCAAGCCCCGCCTCTCCGCTCTACCCACTGCAGCGACTGCTGCTCTCACATTGCTATCATTGACATTGTCCCAGTGGGTGACGGTGGACATACCCTAGATCAAGACATCACCGCATTGCTGCACGGTGCGGGGAATGTCAAGTCGTCTTGCAACCGTCGCGTACGGGGAAGACTTGCCTATAACATCTCGCAAAGAGCTCACATCTCCCAAGACATCAATGAGGACCATGTCGTCTGCATCACCAGTTCGCATGCTGTCTCCGGAGATACGCTCATCTTCAGACAGTTGGACAACTACCAGCACCCTCATTCCAAGCAACTACTCGAAGATGATCACACAGAATCGCCCATGCCACCAATGGCATCTGTACAACTATGCTATGTCTGTCGAGACTGGCCAGCACCTGCTCGTTCCGTACTATACGGTCGAGTCTCGCTCACCAGTCTGCACGCGCTTCAGTCGTTCTCGAATGCGATAAAAGGGAATCTGAATCTCCCACAATCAGTTGGGATGGCTTCCTTGCGAGCTGAAGATGACTGGCTGCTAAAAGCTGAGGACGACGACATCGTCAAGACAGCAGAGGAAACCCTTGTGGGTATCTTCGGCGCACTGCCTAACCTCGTCCATCTTTGCATATCAGGTACCTTCATCAACCTACTAAGCAGAGAATTATTCCAAGTCTGCACTTCGTCCCTCATTATGTTATGCATACAAGGCTACTTCTTCAACCCGACCATCCCTTCTGAAGTCTTGGATGTCATCCCTCCATGTCTCACCCGTCTATGCTTGAGCAAGGTAGATCTCGATTTTACTGGAATACACCCAAAACTACCTCACCTACGATATTTGAGGCTGCAGTTGGACCACTTTTGTGACATCAAAGGACTCGAAGTTTTGGCAAACTCTCCTAAACTGTATACCCTTTATGTCTGTCGGAGTCACCAGGAGACGGTGAAACCTTTGCTCAAGAGGATTGGAAAACGCTTAGAAATACTTTGGATAGATCAATCACTTACGGAAGGTAATCTAAGAAAGTGGCTGTTCCCAATGGTGACAGGCTTACGGGAGCTTGTCATGGTTGACATGTTCAATGAGAGGGATATGAAGCATCTTCCACCAAGCATAGATAAATTTACATGGAAGCGGGCCAAGTACGCAGAGCCGCTTGCCAAGCTAGTCGAAGAGTTCACCGATCCGGACTATCTAAGCTCAGTGCGAAGCATACCTCAAATCGAGATGCAACCTTTTTCAGGGGAAAGAACCGATGAGTTTGTAGATCTTATCTCCTCTGCGATGCTCAGCCTGGAGGGAGACAGACGGCTCATGCATCCACCTGGTCAACCATATGTTAATGATTTATGGGCATCATCGTGAGATTGACTGTTTATTGGAGTTAGTTGGTAAAGGCGTTTGTTCGTAGGTCAGTTGCGGGCTATTGCTGATATGGTGGCCAATAAGGGCAGGGCAGACTGTCGAATAGCATAGGCAAGCAAGTCATCCCTACACACTCAGCGAGAGAGTGTCTCTTCTGCAACATTGTCCATACGACATTTTCGTAACTCAACATGCTCACGTTTTGCCCGTGCTTGCTTGCTTTCGTTCTTTCCGATCAAAAGAGACGGGAGAGAAGAGAGCGAGCTGAATCTTCCAGAGAAGGCACACAGAGCGATGGCGAGGAAGGAATAGGCCATCTTTTGGAGGGGAAGGCTCGAAGGGTGAGTTGGATCGTAGCACCACTGCATGGTGGCATGGCTTGCCTGCATGGACCCATCGCATGCATCATTCCCACTGCTCTGCTGCCCGCTTCATGCAGGTTATGGCCTTGCTGTCGGCAGCAGCATGCCTGGTGCAGAGCTCGGCGGTGTGTGCCGGCTGCCCGTGCTGGTACAAGTGCAGCAATGCCAACCACCATCAGCATGTTGATACAGCAATGCATCAACCTCAGTCGTCCATACGCTGCTCCGTTACTGACTTCCATCATTGACGTCTTCCTTGCTCGTCCACGCAGCAGCTGCAGAAATTCCTCCCTCGACGAGCACAAAACACCATGGCAGACGACATCAACATCGACCCAGCACTATCGCACCCTCCAAGCAGCGTCGTATCTGACCTCACTCCCCTCGCTTCTCCCGCGCTCTCACCTTTCCCTTCTCGCCCACCTTCTCGACTGAATGGCCCACGCCAGAGCAGGCATGCGTCGCCGGATATCGCTGTGCCCGCCACTCACGTGCACGGAGGGGACATTACTATAGCAAACAATGGCACCGATGTGCCTGTACCGCAGCAGTCGACCTCGACATCAACATCCGCACCCCAACCTTCAACAATCCCGAAACAGCCTGCCATCGCAGGCGTCAAACGGAAAGTGGATGATTCATCTATCATGCGCTGTCCATATCGCGAGAGCAAGAAATGCAAGAAGGAATACAAGCACATGAATGGTGAGCTGGTGGATGCTGTGCTGTTTCCTCGGTTGTTGTAATGCTAATCCTGGTTTCAAACCCAGCTATGCGGTACCACCTTGAACAAGCACACGCCCAGGAGCCAGACGTCCAGCAGCGACTAGCTGAATTTCCCGCTCAACCAGCTTCTAAGAAAGCCAAGACGACATCGAACAAAGCAAGTCATTCTAGCAATATCAATACAAGCGCCAATACCAAATCTACCTCCCAGCGCTCGGCAGCACCTCCTCTACCTCCTTCAAGTACACCCGCTCCTAATCCATTCTTCGGTCTCTTCACACACGGCTACGTCTTCTCAAGTACAGGCGTACCTTTCCGACCACATAATCGACCTATAGACGCATTATACTACCTCAACATCCTATCAACAGCAGGCATAAAATCACAACAACAAAGAGCATCAGAACGTTTAATGATAAATTCATTGATAAACGCTGATTTCGTAAAACATTTACAAGATAATGTTAATTCTTCAAATAATACTTTGATTCATACCTCTCATCAGCAATTGGATTTACTTGATGAGAAGGGAATGTTGATATCACCAAATTATTCGATACAGCCTTCTACAAGCTTGAATTATGGTCCTTATACTAAAAGAGACGCAGATTCTGCTATTTTGAAATTGGCAAAGACACTTCAAGATGTTGGGCTTGGTGAGGGGATTGATAATGCGCAGTACTTTTAAGACAGTATCCCAACTTTGGAAGGCAATTGACAATCGACAAGAGAAGGTAGATGATTTATCTCTAGCAATTTGTACAGGTGCCGAGATACTTTGTGTACCAAACTACAGACTGTTTAGATTATTACGCGCGCACTTGGTAGCATGTATCGTCTCCATCAATCGTTTACTTCTTCAGATCAAGTACCAAGGTGTGACTTGCTTTCAGTAGTAATGTAGCTTTCTTACAGAAGTGTAGTTTCTTTCAGTAGTTTGACCAGCGAGACGTGGTCCCTTCTCTTTGCAATTCAATGGGGTAATTACGCGCCTTTTGTGGCATGATTAAAGATGAAGGCAATGTGTGCCAAGCTTGGGATAGTTGAAACTATGCTACAGGACTATGTACGATGGTGGCATGCTACAAACTGAGTCCATGCCATTATTTATCAAGACTCATACGCATGGTATGCGAGTACGGAAGTGGATATCAAGCTCCTAAGACATAAAAGCTTACTTCTGTTTGTACCATACTTATAGCATGGATATGGCACTTCTTTTATACGCATAGTGAACCTAGAAAAGAGTATGCCAAGCCAAAGCCAGCAGAGCGGCTGTTCCGACGAGACCGCTACTGTACGTTGAACGGGAGGCTCCATTGGTAGCATAGTCGCTATCCAGTAAACCAATGTATCCACCGATAGTCCCGTTGATGCAGTTGAAATAATCCGTATTTACTCCAGCAGGCAGAGCAGCAGGCTGAACGTCGGGTATAGTGAAGTTCTCATCACCCTGAGCTTCAATATCGGGTAAGGAGTTGTTGTAGCCATCGAGATGAAGAGAGAAGCTGCTTCCTCGGTAGTATTGAACGACATTGAAGGGAGTCACTGAGTAATTTTGCCCATATACCGGATAGACGGAGCAATTTGTGCCTAGGATGGAAACCATGTCCGCGACTGTGCTGTTGTCGCCGTATATCGCAAAGCCATTGTCAGCCGCAGGAGCCGTCCCAGCTGCAGGAGCTGTAGTGGTATTGGTTGAGCTTGGCGAGAGGAGCGTGAAAGCTTGCAGGAATCCACCGGGCCTGGTGTCGTTGTTTGCCGGTCCGTAGATGCCACTACGATAGTACTGTAATGCAGGACATCGCGCGCGTCAGTCAAAGGCTTGGTTATAGCGCAAGAGATGATATATGACCTACATATGGATAGGCAGGGAAGTAAAGCGGCCAGAACATGAATGGGAAGAAGGGAAGGAACCCAAACGATCCATAGCCTCTGCCAGTGTATACCTGACCTCGAGTACCTCCACCGGCAGTAGCTCCAGCAAATGAATTGCCTGATGCGATTTGATAGGATCTTCCGCCGCCTGTTGCGCCTGGACTGCCTCTAACAGCGGCACCGCCAGATACAGAGTAAGGTGGCGGTCTATCGGCCGAGAACATCGAGCACATCGGTAGTCATGGAGGTCAGCACATCGTACGATTTCCAAAAAGCAATGCAGCAAATGGAGATACATAATGTTGCGAGACTTACGGTGCACCTGGACTGTACGCTGGAGGCTTGTCACCACTCGAAGCACTTCGAGCACCCGAACTACCCGACGACGATGATCCACCAGAACGAGAACCGCCGCCACCACCACCACCGCGACCTAAGCGGAGCAGGACGCCAGGACAGACATGCAGGCACATGGTCAGCATGTCGCATACACGGAGGAGACCCGCAGGCTATGCTGCTCACCTCCACCTCCGCCGCCTCGGCGCTTCTCCAGTCGTTTGGATCGCTCTACGAGCCTCGATCCTCGAGGAGGTGAAATGCCGGGAATGTACATTTTGCTGCTTTCAGGATGATACAGCCTCAGTCGATGCGTGAAGCGATGGGTGTGGTGTCTAGGAGGGTCTGGATGGTGTATCCAACAGTCGACCTGCAGACTGAAGGGTGCTGATTTGAGCGAAGAAGACCGACATGTCTGTCGTGGCTGCAATTATTCGGTCTCTGAGGAAAGGTGATCGGGCGGCAGCCGACAACCTGTATGGATTGTCCAGGCTTGTTGTGCAGACACAACACACACAGCTACACGGCATGGTCTGGCCATAGCATTGCGCATTGCTTGCTTGGGTCGCTGACGGGGAAGAAGATGATGGCTGCCAACGCGTTCGACGGGCTTGCCGAGCAGAGAAACCAGGTCAAGAAGGTCCTTGAATGGCAGCGGCACATCTGCGCGAAGCATGCCGCAGTGGAAGGAGAGGGTTCGAGTGCTCAAGACATCAATGACTGTCCTCCAGTCGACGCAGAGGAGGCATTACGTTCAAGCTTCGAGGTCTTGCTGCCGAAGGACTCTTCCGATCATGTGTCCGCAGGCTCCGCTGCAGAGAGCGATGCCTTCCAAATAGTATCCATGGCAGTACAGCTGCAGCAATTCCAGCTTTCCGAAGATGTTCAGAAGAATATCTCAGAAGTCGTTTATAGGCTATGGACTTCGACTTCTCCAGGTGTCGCATGTCGGAGTCTGCTAGAAGCAATGCTGTCTCGCAAAAGTAACCATTCGACAATATTCGTACAGCATTTGCTGCGGATACTGCAGCAGACTCTCACAATCGGGAACAAACGATCATTGCAGATACTGTACCATCTGTTCGACGCATTGGAAGAAGAGGAAATCGAGCGGACCTTTCCAGACCTTATGGATAAGCTGGCACAATGCATATCAAGCCAGTCAGGTGCTCAGCACGCGGCTCGCATACTCGGCAAACTCGCAATACAGAAGACAAAGGGTGATCATATACGTCTGTTGAACTTTCTGAAGCCATTTGTCCCGCAAGACACTTACCGAGCCAAACAAGCCGTACATGAGAATCTCTTGCCACCCATAGTATCGCAAGTCCCAGAACTGCAGGAACCTCTCTTAGACTGGCTACGAGTCGAAGCTCCGAGCTCAGCAGATCATCTGTTTGCTCTGCTGAGTCTGGCTAAACTCGAAGACGATTCGGCCAAGCCTGTTGACCGCTTTGACGATTTAATAGCTTCCTCGATAGTCCATGAAGACCCTCTCATTCGCTTCGAAGCCTTGCGCCTTCTGTCAAGCTTACCAGCTGGTAACGCACCATCACGTCGTTTCGATCTACAACACTTCAAGCTTCACATGATGTTCTGGAAATACAATCTCACAGATTCCGATTCACCAGCTGTACGAACAGGTCTCATCGGCGAATGGAAGCATTTCCTCGTTCGCGCAAAATTGAGCAGTAATGCTGCCAAGCGAATAGTGCTCAAGAGTCAGAAACTACCTGAATCTGCAACGATACCTGTCGAGGCAAAAGAAGCTCAAGCTTACTTGGACGCCATCGAAATCTTTTTGCGTGACTGGATCAAACATGCTGTCGCTCAATTATTACCCGTCAAGCCTTATAGATGTCAAATATCCTCCCTCGTATTCCTCCAAATATTGCTCGAGTCCGGCATTGATTCTCAGTACCAAGCAACAGTGCCATCAAGAACAGGCAAAAGCAAAGATGTCATCAGCTGGCCATTACAGATCACGATCATCACATCCAGCTTGATCGAAGAGCTCGTCACATGCATTCGTTCGACCTACGACGACGTCCGCAGTATTGCCTGCGCCGTTTTGGGCAGCACAACGCTAAACGGAAAGCAGGTTCAGCTCATATCCGATCTTGGGTTTTTGCTCGTTCAACAGAAGAGGGAGGCGGATATTGCAAGCGCTACACTCTACCTCCGTCTAGCATCGACGGCTAGTCCAGATCCGCAATACGATGCTGTCAGTATTACTATACCAAAACTACTGGACATGATGGACACCCGCCTGCAAGCTTTTAGAGAGGCTTTCGCAGATGCTGCGGATCAGTCTCCTATACATGGCATTCTACAAGCTATTGCGTAAGCCAAAATATTGAAATGGACCTATGCCAGGAGCTGACTTGGGAATCTACAGGCACCTCTTGCAGACCTGCTTTTCCAGCGATACAAGCCAAAGGAAGGAATTGGAGGCTATCAGTAGACGGTGTGTGGTTGCCATTTACGACGTTTGGGATATTACAAAGCCTATACTCTGCCGTGATGACTTGGATGTGACGGATGACGCTGATGACGTTGGAGCTGAAGACAGCGTCGTGCTGAATGCATCCTGGCGGTCTATAAAGGAAGCCAGGTAAGTTGCGGTTGTCCACCCGAAAGTGCGTGAGCTCGCTAAGGTCTCTTGACTACAGTAATCTGCTCTCGAACGTGATGTCACTTCCTCTGACTCTACGCGTGACTGTATGGACCGTCGATGAACTGGCCAAGCATGCCTCCCTGTTCGCCACCTGGCTACTCGAAATAGGGCATCGTGGTGTCTTTGCTCATGTCGTAGGTGCTTTTGATGCACCTGTTATTGAAACGCTCGCTGATCTTGCCTCCCTAGTCAAATGCTTACAGTCGCCTTTGTACGGCTTGTATGCGAGTCAAAGGCCCCGAGTCAGAGCTTCCTGCCGTTTGGCTCAAGGTGGGTAAATCGATGCAGAACAAGGGCTCGTGCACTGATCTAGTCTCGTTCACAGTCTCACTTGGTAGACATACTAGATGTCGAGAGACCGTCCGCTCGGCGGAGTGCAGGACTGCCGTATCTCTTGTTGGGGGCGATATCTTGCTTCTCACCACAGTCTACTCATCTAAAAGAAGCTTTCAATAGACTCGCTATTACAGCAAGCCACGCGACTGGAGCTTCAGACACAATACGCACCCATGCTATCCATTGCTTGCGGGTGCTGCTTCTGGACGGCAAGCTCGCAACTGCAACAAAGCCTTACATACGGGCCGGCTTTTCAATCGCTATCAAAGGCTTCGGGAACAAGCAGTAAGACTCTCTTCCACTGAGAGATATCTGTGAATCCTGCTAATCGATACTGTCTCGCCAGTTGGGGTATCCGAAACGCAAGTCTGCTATTATATGCCTCCCTGATTCAACGAGTGTTCAGCAACAGAAGAGAAAATCATCTTTCTTTGGCACGGCGTACCTCTATTGTTGACTTTTTCAGTCAGTACGAAGGCTTAGTACCAGATCTCGTTGAAGCGCTGTCTTCCGGTCTTGGCAACTCTGAGCCAGAGGCACTTGGCTCTGTGTTTTCTGTCTTGCTGCTGCTGTCACTCTTGGCAACGCCGCCTAATAGCTCAAGAGCCGCCGAACTCGCATCAGCTTTCTACCCGCTTGTGGACGCATGTGCTACGTCGGGCGTCTGGAAGGTATGTTAGCGATTGCACGCTTATGTATCGACAAGTACTGACGGACCTGCTTAGGTGCGCGAGACTGCAGCCGCCGCGTTGACTGGCCTGGTGCCGGAGGCCCATGTTTATGACCACTGTCTTAGCGTACTGCGATTGTGCGAGGATGGCCCTAGCTCCAATGAGGTACACTTTACATTTGCGAGTGCCCAACAGCTCAGGCTGACGCAATACTTACAGCTACATGGGCGATTGATGCAAGTCCAGGCGCTTCTCACCAGTGGAACTGAAAGCCATCAACTCGCGACGGTCGACGATATGAGCGGAACTTGTGAGCACGATTGTCTGCAGGGGAAGAAGCTTATTCCGTCGCTTAATAGCTTTACCTTCATTGTCCTTAGGGAGCGAAGTTATGGACTCTCTGGACTCCGTCATACGTCGGGACATGCCGCTACCTATTCTCACGCAGGCACTTGAGATACTAGCCCTAAGTCCCGATTCTTTGTCTGATGACATAAGCGCCAAGCTGCATTCTCTGGCTTGTCGACATTACGGTCAAAGACGCCCAGGTTATTCGACATTTAGCATGGCACTTACGAAAGTTCTTCTCAAGACCGAACCTGACCGATATCTGGAGAAATGCCTGGGAAGTCCGTATCCAGCGGCACAGGCGGAGACTTTGGCATACCTCCGGCAACACCGTGTGAACGGGAAGCACCATCTGTCTTTGCAGGAGGTACTTATCCAGCTAGCAAGCTCCCCGGAGACCATGATAGGAAACAGGAGCGCCGCAATAGAGGTCCTCGCAGAGCGCATCGATACGAGACTCACTAGAGAACATCAAAGTGCACTAGTCCAGCAGTATAAAATGAATAATGTGCCGGTCGTTCGTCAGGCACTGCTGCCGCTTCTTGCGCGAAGTATCGTCCGTTCACACGATCATGAAGCTACTTCCTTCTTACGAACGGAAATCCTCGAATTAGGTAAAGATGAATCAAGCGCGTCTAGGGAAGCCGCCTGCGTAGCCATGTCTACTTTGGGTAGCTGGCTAAAAGACGAGCCTTTCCAATACGGGTTTCAGCTACTACACTTCTTGCAAGACGACGATATCGATGTGCGCATGCTCGCAGGCCGAGTCGTCTCCAAGCAACTTGCTCAAGGGCAAGCATTGTGTACGAGTCGCGCCATCGAGCTCACATGGCAACGGTGTCTAGACGCCGGAACACAGAAAGATATGTACTGGATCACCGACAAACTTGTCTCGCAGCTTATGCAAACTATTGAAGACGCAGAAACAGGCTCTCAATTGCTGTTCGCCGTCGAGCGGACCAACATGCACATCGACATCACGTTGGATCTGTCATACTCTGCCCAGCTTTTGGCGCAGCAGCGCGATGAGGTACGCAAAGAAGAAGGGCTTCTGGCTCGACTGAAAGCCCTTGAACATCGCTTAGACAAGATTGGCAATATCAGCAACGATCACATCTCGCTCGCCGAGTTGCACCAAGTCAGAAATGCATATACTTTCGTTCAGGCTTCGCTGCTTGTACGTACACTACAACAGGCGTAATAGTATAATTAGCAAGTCGTGTAGGTATTCATTTTGCAAATGTTGTTGTATATGAGCCCTCTTGACAGCTGGTGCGCGAATGTGGTTCCCCTCCGCGTATTATTATACATCATGACTGTTTGTGATTGCCTTCGTGCTTCAACCGCTGCAGATTCGCATCCTTTACCATGGCCAGATATGATGGGAGGCGGTTTTCCTGCACGGCCGATGCTGCACCATTGTCCAAGAACTCGAGATAAATCCTATACCTCTCGTCCGACACGATAGTCGACAAGTCTAGCGCCTTTTGTATGTTGCTGGAGAAGTAGACAATGAGAAGACCGTTCTCTACAGTGTAGAGCATGCAATGAGACACACCTTGGCACAAACTCTTCGCCAGAAAGAATCAAAGCTGAATGCAGTCGTAAGACGAGCTCAGGCAGATATGCGCAACGTATACGCTGCAACTCCAGTCGACGGCGCTCGGCTGCAATTGCAAAGGTCAGACAATGATTCGGCTGAAGAACCTGTTTCAAAGTGGAGACTTGCCGTTCAGGAAGAGCATATCTTCGTCACTCTCATTCGTGTCGACCACGAGCCATTCACTCGTGAGCAAGTCGACAAACGTGTTCCACAGCTCGTCGGTCAGCTTTTGCAAGCCTTGAGCAAACCTCATTTGCTCGCTCTTGGGTGCTTGATCAGGTGCCGGGCGTCTACTCCAGACTTCGGTGAACTGCAAATGTAGGCGCAGAACATCGAAAAAGGAGGTGTGGTCCAGGTACTCGTCGACCTGCGTAGAACTGACTCCTGTTGCGTTTTGTCCGTCCCCTGAGGTTGCGAGTAAAGCCGATGGCACTTGAGCAAGAACTCGGGTAGCCAAAGAAGGCGATCCTGCGCCTGCGTTCGGGGTATGTCAGTATGCGTACTCATTAGATAGACTACCAATAACCTACAGAGGAAATATCGGATAAGAGCGTTGGCATGCACGAGCGCTTCAGGGTACGTTGAAGGGTCAAAAGTAAGCCATTCTACGCTGCGGATCAGGTCGACTTCCATTTCACTAGCTTGACTGGAGCTGACTAGAGCATCGAGGCCAAAGCTTGCCTTTGCAGCACTAAAGTCTGGTAATTCGGTTGAAATGCCCTCGACTGTAACTTCTGTGACTCGTCTGGCTATTGATGCCATATCGAGACCATTGCTAGCAGCGGCTTGTAATGCTTCATGTCGACGAAGGCGATCGGTCCGTTCATCGGAAGGTCCATCCATATAACTTGATGTAAATTGCTGGTGTAGATAGCGGGAGTAGACATCCACCGCATGTCCTACTTCCAGCGCCGTGCAGTAGAAGGCGATCAAAGAAGGAGGTTTTTCGTGAGCTTGTAGTACATCGACGTATCCTTCGATGATGGAAGCTGAGGCATCTTCTGGCAGAGGAGGCAGGGGTTCGGCGGAAGTGGTGGCGATTAGGCGGTAGAACAGAATGAGATGGGAGAAGAAGCGTAGCAGCTGAGCGAGTTGACTAAGAGGAGAAAGGGCAATCAGAGAGTAGCAGCTTGCAATTAGCGAGAGGCATCTCTGAACGTTGCACTTACGGTTCATCCAGTTCGTTGTTAGAGTGCTCTAGCTTTGAGGCAAACGAATTGAGAAGATCCGATATACGGTTCAAGATCACCCAGCTTTGAGCCACATGGAAAGGAGATCTAGCCTCGTTGTGCAGCTTCTGCTCGGCCAGCAATTCATTAAAGATCGTCTGAAGCGTTTGGGATATTGCGTTCTTCGCCAACTGCTTTTCTGCGTTGCTAAGATTTTGAGGTTCTTGCTGGCCAGCAGCGCTCGATTGGAAATAGTTGTCTTCCGCTTCCTCGAGAAGGGCATCTATTTGTACTTCTATTAGGGCATTTATATGTGTCCACAGATGATCTTCCCAGGTTTTGGCAACAGCTAGGACTGATTCCTCATCTCCTGATACAGCACCGTAAAGGGCTTTTTCGTAGATTTCGAGATGTCCTGATCTTGCAATTGCTCTGCAACTCTTCTTCCACAATTTCCGACGTAGATTGCCTTGAATGAGCGAATCCTCCACCTCATGCGTACTTTGCAGCTCCATCATATCGTTATCTTGACCTCCAGGCCTGTTTGTGCGCTCGAGACGTGCTGCATTTGACAAGACAGCGTCCTCGAATAGTTTACCACCAGATAGACTTGCAGCTCTCCATGAGCAATCGCTTTGTCTGGCCATATCCATGGCTTGATCGAGCTCGCCAACGCGGACATATTCGAACAGACTGCGCAATAATGCACGCTCGTAATTGGCATCCTCGCTATCTATTGCTCTTTGCTTGCCCTGGGCAACGGTTCTATTGGGCGCATCCGGGTCTAATTCCCGCACGAGCTTGTCGTTGTTCAGCGATTCAGGATTCGTTCGTAGGGCCTGTTTGAGCTGATTCTTAGTATAAGGCAGATAACCTCTTCTTACTTCGGCTGGTTGAAGCGAAGAGTAGGCTGTTGTATGGAGCCAGTCACGGACTATCGAGAGCTCGGAAAGCGAACCATCCTGTGCAATTGCTTGTTGAATGACGCTCAGAGGCGGCGTGTATTTGAAGGCTCGGCCAGCAGAAGCAGAGGTGGAAGGCGTGTCTGATGGGACGAATTGTGTTCGATGAAGATACAATGCTTGCAGCAATAGCCATGTATTCGCTTCCTGGATGTAGCTTGCTTGATCCTCTGGACTTGCCGTTTCATCGTCGGCGAGATCTTCCAGGCTGCCAACAGGCGATGCAACAGAAGCGAAGCGATCAGCATGTCTAAGTATACAGTAACGTTCTCCCTTGTCACTCACTATCTGCCGACCGAGTTCGCCCATTGCAGTGCTATGCCAGTTTCGCTGTCCAGGTAATCGCTGTCCTTTGCATGTCGACTCGCTAACGACGCCTGCTGCAGCGGCTTGAAGAAAGCAGTGAACAGATCGTGGCTATCTTGCCCATCGCGCTCAGCCAGACTGAGGTCTGCCTCCATTGCTCGTAGACGCTGCGGTGCTTGATTTGTCTGCAAGAAGACCTGCAACTGCATCTCCGTCCGACAATGGACCAGCACTGGGGAACTATGCCGATAGACAGAAGGAAACACGATTCACAGGCTCATCCTCTCACTGAGTACATGGGAGGGACCACGCTGCAAGACGGCATAGCAAGTAAAGCTAACGCACTTTCGAACGCGTTGACGTGTTTGTTACCCAAGGCTTCGCACAAGATTAAGCAAAACAATGATAAAAATGCCACGAGAGCAGTCCAAGCTAACATGATATAGAGTGGGTAATCAGAAGCGTTTCACGTATTGCAGCCTCGCAGCCCTGTCGTGTTATTCACGGGTGTAATACGTTGCATTTCGTCAAGGTCGTAGAATAGGTTGCAGGTCATCGATCCATATTAGCACAGAGTCGTGTCGTTCGTAAGTCGTTGCATAGTGACATGGTCTTGTTTGTGGGATGTGCACGACTTGGCGCCGTGTCCATGAGCAAATATCTACCAAACTGAAACTCTGCCTTCATCAAAGATATCTCTGGGCCTGCCATCATCGGTACTACCGTTCGAAGCGATAGTGATTTCGCTTTCATCGCTTCCATCCCTTCTCGTCCAACTAGCTACTCGAGACTGCGGCAATCCATCGATACTATCCAAACCTCTGCTAGAGAGCAGGATATCGAAGGCATTCTTGGGACCATTCGGATTAGACATCGAAGAAGACGTCCTATTGGATGGAGATGCGCGATGGAAGACCAGTTCTTGTGCTGGTTGTGCATGATTGTTATGTGAAGCAATGCCACCTCGACCCGGAGTCCTTACATCGAGTATGCGAGCGCGTATATCGGTGCGAGGTTCCATGGTCGATGGCAAAGAGCCAGCAGAGCTCGAAGTTGCGTACGAGAGCTTCGGTGTTCTGTGCGCTTCAGGTGATACCATTCGATCCTTATCCGTTTCCGTAGGAGCGCCCTGCACCTCTTCCTCGTCGTCGAGGGCATTTTCAAAGTCTCTAGACTCAGCCAGGAGGAGACGCATCTTTTCCTTCTCTTCCATGTTGATGCCTTCTCTGACCTTTATCACCTCGGCAGATGCAGGAGTAGAACGAAGAGGAAGAGAAGGTTGACTTGCGGCAGCGCTGAGTACTCTAGCAAACTTAGCGTGTGAAGCGTTCAGTACCGAACTTTCGGGAGCGCCCAAGCCTGAGACCTCCAGCGCCACAAGATCGATATGGGGTACAGCAGACATTGATTGAGTGTGCCGATGTGGCTGTTGTGGAAGTGTGCCAGCAGTAGCCTCTGTCACCAGCCCAGAACCTATGGGAACGACCGGACAAGGCCGTATGTCCGCCAGGCCAGTAGGTGGAGACAAAGAGGGAGCCGCAGTGAGAGGCCTGGAGGCACTCAAGAGCGAAGACTGGGAGGCTGCTCGGGATCTTAACGCTGGGGATTCCCCTTGAAGCGTACCAGGGCTCGATATCGCAGGGTGATATCGAGACGGCGAAGCAGCTTCGAGACGAACAACAGGCTGCAGTACTTTCTTCGAAAAGTCTAATTCACTAGCAGCGTCATCCATTTCCGCTTTTGCGCCTATGGAAGCTCCCAATGCGGTAGCCGGATCTTGGGGACCGTCAATATCATCATTAAACTGTCTCGAAAAGGTCCGAGACGAGGTTGGAGGTAGTCCAAAGATATCTGCAGCTGACATCCTCCTCTGGGCAGTCACGGGCCTTCCTCTCAAACTAGCTAGCCAACTCTCCCTCCTAGTCTGCAAATGATGGTCGTCCGCTTCCGGGATTTTAGTCAGATTCCTTGAGGGGGAAGGTGATGCTCGTCGAGTCGGCGACCTTAGGCCCGACGTTATCGCAGACCCCCTTCGCCCGGAAGTTGGAGCTGACGTCGAGAGGGTTTGCAACCTTCTATTGAAGCCTGAAGCTTGCGAAGCGCTTAGGCGAGCTGCTAGACCACCATCGTCTGATTTGGCATTGCGATACAATTTCGGTCTGCTTCCTAGGATGAAGCTCCTCTCAGCTGGCGCTTGAGCACGAGCCCTGTCAGGACTAAGCAAGTCGCTCTTCGTGCGCATCATAAGGTAGTCTGCCTCGATCTCTGTCTCCTCTCCAGTCACAGCAGCGGCAGCGACCTCTAGCAGAGGTAGAGCTAGTATAAGGGGACTTGCAGGACCTGGGATCTCCAAGAGCGCTGAAGGCTTTCCTGACGCTTCCGACCCATTCATCAGGCCGACATTCGAATCCGCTTGAACGGCCTTTGTGCCTAGAGGACTCTTCGCAAAAACAGGTGAGCGAGCTTGGGTCACGTTCAGTCCCTTTCCAGGCGCGTTTGTGACTGGCGAAGGGGAAGATGTAGTAGATGGCGAAGTAGCGGGATAAGCGCCATGTACCCTGAAAGACGACTGTACTTCATCTTGCGTAGGCGAACCTGTCGAGAGTGGACTACTCGTAGAAGGGGACAGCCCAACCTGTTGAAGTGAATGAGATCGCCAAAGCCATTCTCTACCTTTTATACCTGCTGTCTTTGGCGAAGGCGTAGGAGCGATACCATTGTCTCTGCTTCTCAAAGCAGGTGTGGATGTTGTCTTTGCATTGCCACGCCCAGTTGAAGCAGACAGCGGATTGCTGTGTCGACTGGATTCGAAGGCTTGGTTATTCCCAAAGCTGGCTACTTTGCGTCCAAGATGTATGAAGCTGGCAGAAAGGGATCGTCTCGGGGTCATGCCACCCGGTCTGCTTGGCGCGCCTTGTCTCACTACTGGCGCATCTGGAGTTGCAGACAGTCTGTTGCCATCTGCTTCAAGAACGGGTGTAGATAGCTGTGACAAGGGCGAAGTACGCAAAGGCACGTTCGGACTTCTCGTTCCATCGCCATACGATATATGCACGTTCGATTTCACAGAGATTGCCGGTGAAGCTATAACGTTATTATACGCTGAGGGCGAGGCAGGCGGAAGACCAGTAGAAGGTGAAAGCGATGGCAAGACTTGTTTTCCGAGTCTAGGTGAAAGCAAGCTTGTAAGACTAGAACTGCTATTGCGTCGATGCCAAGGCCATCCAGGAGTATAGCTCTTTCCATCTCTTCTTTCATCCATACTACTTCTCCTAGTTGTGATCTTGACTACATTGCCTCCATCTTGCAAGAGAGCTGGTGAAGGTGTTCTCAAACCGATCGAGATGGGCGAATGCTCAGTCGATACACTGCCCAGATGCGCAACAGCAGTGAAGCTTGGCCTGCCGCGCTCGAGCGTGTCTGCTTGAGCGGTCCGTGGCGGAGTTGGCAGATTTGGCATCGACGAGCGCTTAAAGCCATGTTTTGCCAATTGCGCTTCAATCTCATGATCTGGAGTCATTGGAGTACCCGCACTTTGTCCGGATGCAGGCATCGCCTCCTGTAATGCGATGTGCGGCGGGAGCGCGCTTGCAGTGACAGCGTTTGTATCCCTGGATGCCAGTATGACAGGTGAGACAGGCGCAGTCACGCTGTCTTTAGCTTTATTCAAGGCTTTATTGGGCTTGATATTGCCTGGCGTCTTGAGCAGTATCTCATCCATGAATGAGATACTTCTTAGTGGATAGTTCGGTCTTTTATAACCTTTTCCTTTCACCCTGGCTGGACCCATTTTAGGCGAGCCCTGCACGATTTCACCACTTTTAGTTCTCCTGCGACTGATTGGTCTGGTATGAGCAGCGATAGGTCGAGTCTGCTGTGCTAATCTATCTTCAGTAGGTAGGAGACCATCATTCTTGCCCGAGAGGTTGACTTTTGGGCGTTCAGCACTGATAGCCTTGATAGGGGTACCATCTGCCCCTACCGCATCTGCATCCGAGCGTTGATTAGGCGAGGACAGCAGAGGTCCAGAGGATGTCTTGGGTCTCTTATTGGCATGTTCACGATACTGCCTGTTTGCATACTTGGCTGGTAATCTCGATGAGGTATACGATAATCTTCTTACGAGAGCAGCGAATGGCATTCCAGCGGCATGTGCATGGGCGTGTACTCTTGGACTCCTGGAATGATGAGCGGGAGATGTAGGACTGAGAGGTAGTGAGCTGTATATAAGCTCTTGATTTGAGGATTCCCGGGGCGAGTGCAGGACATATGGGCCATCGTCTTCGCTGCCTGGCGACAAGCGGGAAGGATGCATGTATCCCGCTAATTCGACAGATTGACGACGGGATGATATGTATGACCCAGGCGAGAAGCAGTCGAAGGCCTGATTACGGATATCCAGGAAGATTGTTTAAAAAATGTTTTGCGAGACAGAATCAGACGTGCACACGTAGGTGGGTCCAGAGACAGCCCAGGATCAAAAACGCCGTATGGCCGAGACACCCCAGAAGAATCACGTGATGTGCAGGGAAGGGAAAATCAAAGCCCATCAGCTGACGCAATGCCATAGATAGAAGAGGCTGTAGGGCAACGGACCTCCATATCCTCCTGCAATGGTGTAGCATCCTCGAGATGCTCTACGAAGATACTGGTGGATGGCAGCTTGAGCATCGCAGTCGACTCCACGTCCGGCTCGACGAGTGCCGGGAAGTCCGATCGCGTGAGTGGAAGTAGAGATGCTGGTGAGGGTGGATGATTGCTGAACGGATCGTCGTTGTCGCGGTTAGAGTACATGTTGCTATCGTGGTTGCTTGAGGTGAGGCTGAGAGGGAATTGCAGGCGTCTGAATGGCAAGAGTAATATCGGTGGCGTGGATGAACGGGCTGATGGAGGGCCACAGCGCGAGGTCGATGGATGTGTTGTGGGACTGAGGTGTGCGAGCTGAAAAGTGAGTGTGAGTGTGTCTGTATGCTACAACGGAGAGGATGCAATCAGTCAATCTTTGGCTGACCTGCGAACAATAAGAAATGGAGAAAGAGGGAAGATCGAGAAAGACGACGACGAAGAATGAAGGCAGAAAGCAAGCGCGCAACTGCCTGAAGAATGGAATGATTTGGGAGGGGAGAAAGAGCTTTCAAATGACGACGATGATATAATATCAGTTCTGCATGATCAGCCGAGTCTTTCTGCTTTCATGAATCCGCCTTCCAGACCTCCGGCGAATGTCTTGACTCTGGCGCATCTCGCATGGCTTTACGGCAGCACAGAGTTTAGCGGAGGGGAGCTGCAGGTCGGTTTGCCTTTCACGGTCAAGCGCTCGGCATGCAACCATGACTGCCGGCCGCGCTTGCTTACGCTGTAGCGTCGTGCTTGCATGATGATAAGGTGGTTAATGCGTGCGAAGAAGAGAAAGAGAGAAGCTGGAAGCCAGAGACCGCAGCAGCAGCTTGCACTTGGACTAATCACATTAGATTAGATATCCGGGGTGATTCAGCTATGGACGACTCTCAGCAGCACGAAGACACGACACTCGCACAACTGCTCAAGCGCACTCTCGCTCAGTCTGAAGCCTACCTCGTCAATCCGCCTCCTCCACCAGCACTGACAGCATCATCTTCATCCGCCACTGCAGCAGCAGCATCAACAAGCAATGGCGCACCAACACTCGCATCCCTCCTCGCGAATCTATCACTCTGCGCGTCCTTGATCTCCCATCTCGCCCTCCTGTCCTCCAATGAAACCCTTTCCGAGCTGTCGACTCCGACGCTGCCATGTCTTCTGGTGCCCTACTACACAGGCATGCTCGACCTCCAGTCACGCACGAAGGACTACAAGTCTCGCATAGATGTGCTGAAGAGAGCTCAAGCTCAATTACATATGTTCACTGACAGGTGTGACGAGTATGAAGTGATTCCAGAAGAGAAGAGGAGGGAGCTCTCCATTCTCGCGAGCAAGGGACTACCCTCGGATCCCATGTCGAGGAGGGATGCAAAGATCAAGCAATACAAAGAGGAGAAGGCGCTGAAAGAGAAGCTGGGAGTGGGTCACACAATCTTCCTCTTACCTTGATGTCGTGGTAGAACGATGCTGACAACCGACTTATCTTGCAGAATATCGAACAACGCCGGCAAGCACGTGCAGGACGACCATCTACGAGTTCAGCAGATCAAGAAGACGAGGAGGACGAGGAGATACTACGTTCACTATACTTGACACAGCTATCACTATGTTACATGAGAGCCTTCAACGAATTGAACAGTATGAAGGGCGAGATAGAGCTACTGCAAAGTATGCCTAACATGTCTGAACTACCTACTTCCCCATCGTCTTCGCACCATTCGGCATTAGATCCAAGGCAGCGTGCAAGAGAAGAGGAGGATTCACAATGGCGATTGGACAAAGTATCAGCCAGTCTGACTTCACCAGCCAGTCATCATTCGCAATTAGTAGATTCATCAGGACGTATATTACGCCCATTTACAATCTTACCTTCGAACTCATCAGTCTCAAATGGCAGCAACAACAACATAGATACAAGATTACGTTTACAGAATGAAGTATTTGGACCAGGTTATAGATTACCTACAATGAGTATAGACGATTATTTACAATTAGAAAATGACAGAGGAAATATATTACAAGGAGGTGGACCTAAGAATACAGCAGAAGTAAATCAAGAAAGAGAAGATAAGAAAGCCTTTCAGGAGGAAGAAGATACTATGGAAGGTGAGAGGAGGAGAGATGAGAAGAGATTGAAGGATTTGGAAGAGGATGAGTGGAAGGATAGTCATAAAAGAGGCGAAGGGAATAGAATCAATATGGGCTAGATAATGATCTGGTCGCAATGTAGCAAACGCAAACCAGATCAAAGGTTTGATGACACTGCGGTGTCTATCTCACCCTAGAGACACTATCGGCTACGTCTATACCAAGCTCGACCCCGTTCTCAGGCCCGTCAGCGTGAGGGTCGCCCGTGATCAGCAGAGAGTGACTGTGCGAGCGTCCACCGATCGCCTCGTCCCCTTCACTTATGGGAAGCACAATGGACTTGAGACGGTAATGTTGTGGGCGCGAGGGAATGTATGGGTGTCGGATGTACATGGAGAATGTACGGTTATCTGCTTCGGTTACAGGCGGTTGACATCCTCCTTATCCAGCCTTCACTAACAAGTCACCAACGTTTTCCCCGGCTGGCATCCGTACGCCTTCCTCCGCAGGGTGTTTGTGATAACGCTTGGTGAAAGGGTCGTGAGATGCCATGCGCCATTCTTGCCGTTCCCGAGACCAAAGTAACCTGCCGCCAAGCTTCGCTGTCGAGTAGGCATCTGAATGACGGATGAGCTTTTGACAAGGCTCTCTCGCCTCCCTCAAAGCCCTCTTCTCTCTTTATATCCATTCCACCTCGTACTCTGACGGTACCGCTTAACCGCATCTTGGATCAGTCGTCAAGTTCATTACCTTCGCGGCTTTAACCTCGTAATGGCCGAACAATGGATGCAGATACTTCAGGATGTACCGCCTGGCGCCGATGTCTTCGACTTCATCAAGGGTATCTTGACGGATCAAATGTTTCCTGAGTTCGGACAGGTGAGTACTTTACTACTCTTGGCGTTATGTGCCTTGGATGGTCAAGTGAAGAAGCTTCCTGTGCTGAGCTAAACATGGAATATTGCCCCTGTCCGCAGACCTACTGGAGTCTTGTCTTCCTATCAGTCGCTTTGCTGTCTGTAACTTTTATGGCCATCGTACTCGGGTTCTACCTCCAGATACGCACCAAAGGCTTTGCGTGGATGATCGTGCAGGACGGAGCTTGTACTCACATCAAACCCAAAGCTTGGGTTCTATTCTTTTGGGGCATCATGTGTCTTCGTAAGTACTGCCCACGTGACCTTAGAGTTCACTTGCTGGAATGCTGTATTGATTCGCGCCGAACAGTACTGATAGTACAAGTTACATGGACACGCATCGTGTTCACCAGCAAGGTGTACTCGGGGCCTTTCGTCGCCCATTCGATCGTAGTGGGAGCCATACCTATCGTCTCATTTGCGTGTCTCACCCTGCATGTGTTGACAAACGCACCTCCACTCCGAAGATTGCTCATCCGACTTAGTATTACTACGAAAGATACTTCCGGTCGTAATTACGATCGATCCGTCTTGCTCATCAACATTTCATTGTTCATTTGGTGCGTCTTTGCTAGTGGGATATTGGCACTTGGCGGACGAAAGGGTTACAGGCAAGGCGAAATGGCTGGACAAACATACGCCGCGGCTACAGGAATCCTGGACCAAGCCAAACTCACTCAAAACATAAATGCGCTTGCTGACCTCGCACCAGTCATGGCGCAATTCGGTAGGTTCCGTCACATAATTTTGTGGCAGATCCGTTCTCGAGAAAAGCTCACATGCATTGATCCTGTCGTGATACAACGACGTCCAGAGATAATGGAAGCAATACGGCACGAGACAAATAACATGAGCGGCTATATGTTCAGCCCTTTCTTCATATTTTATATATTCGGTGCGATTCTTCCAGCTATACTTTTAAACGTCTACATTCGAAATCGCATCAAGGACTATGATCTTGGCAGTGAGTAAAACGTCAGCTTGAAAGAGATCCTTGCCCTGAAGACTTGCTTCTCATCAATGTGTAGTATCTGCGTCCCAGCCTTCCTTCGGGATCGCAAGCTCTTGGCCACCGCTGCAGCATGAACCGGTTGGAAGGATTCAGTCGCTGTCGGAACAGAGCGAGCAGCTGAAGGAAGATCCACGACCTATTACCATCCATTTCCCTCCACATTTACCGAAGGATAGACCCTTCGCCAATGTTATTGAAGTGAAATATACAACACCTGCTCCTCAGCACCTCCAGCGCATCATGGACATGAAAAACACCAAGCCAGCTGACAAGTCCGCACGCTTGAAGACGGCTCTTCGTTGAGATAATCAAATGCTCTTGGCATATTGCGTATTACTAGCTTGTAAGATACACATCATTCGGATCCGAATTGATCACAAGCAGCATGCTCATAAATCATTGCTTTCTCTAGCTATGGGATCACTCGCCTTTTATCAATTGACCGGAGGTGAGTCAAACGCGATTACCACGCTACAACGTTTGACTGAGATGGTAGCAATGTAGCACCCAACCGGTTGAGCGCCGGTCAGGCTCTAAAAATTGCGTTTATGTGGGAGCTATACTCTTTTGCACTGCCTGCGACCTTCACGGCAGCCGTATTCCTGTACGATGCTGTTCGCAATGAGCGGGTCGACAATAATGCCAGCGAGACATCGATAATTCGACCTTTTACCAGGCACAGAGTCACGACCTCACTGCCCAATGTTATCGCTCTGAGGCAAGACGTAAGCGTGCAAGAAGAGTATGCGATGGATGAAAAGCCGGGACAACAGGAGAAGGAGAAATCATACAGGCCATATCGGTGATAAGGTAAGTGTCGACAGATTCATTTGATAGTATTCCGGACTTTGATATCAGCCTTAATGCAACAATAATAAGAGAATAAGAATATGTTTACCGCCTCATCGTGATGCCAAAAAAGGGTTTATACTGTAGCTTTGTCCAGGGAACATAGGAGATGTCCATGTTCCCTCTGATGACTTTCGCTTCGTGTGGAAATGGCCTGGCTAAAGGGCTGACTCGCTGCTTTGAGGGAAATTACGGTCGGACAGGGCAGTCGGTAGGTAGAACAAGGAAGACATCAACACCGGCTGCTTTGGTGTGTGAATATTGTGCAGGAACGTTGTCAGAACGCTGGTTCTAGAGAGAGCTTCCCGGATTGTTGCGCTCGAAGGAATTTGGCCTTGAAGATGGAGCGATGGAACACTATGGCACAAGAACAGGAGTGGTCTTGCACCTTCGCTTCCAGGCATACCGTACAACACTGCACGCCATAAGCAAGCACTCCCATGTAAAGCACCAGCACTTCGTTGGCAGACAGACACATGGACATCTCGTCGCTCCTTCAGCAGCTGCCTCCAGGCGTCAATCTATTCGATTTTCTGGCAGAGACAGTCACGAGCCAGGTCAGCTTGTACCGTCCGCCACACCTGATCGCTACAGATGTGCAGGCTCTGCACGTGTCAATAATGCGATGCCTTAGTCGTGCACCAAGCAGTACATGATTGCCTACCAATTTGCTATGCGATACAGCATCACAGTTTTTATGCCGATTATGATTGATGGGAGCCGTCCCTCTTTTTCACAACTCCCGTTTCCCGACATCATGATCAGGGAAAAATGCGCCTTTGACCTGAACGACGCTAAAGACGGCGCGCACGAGCGCACGTTGGAGGCGATGGCGCTGCTTACACCTTGCTGGAGCTGATCCATGTGCTGTGGACGAGTCTCGCGTACGTTGACACAGCTCACGTACATTGCCGCCGCTATGACGACTTGGTCGACCGACTGTAATTCCCGGGTTTCCAAACGTCGAATAAATGTCCATATCGCCACTCCAAGAAGTCGTGGGCGCGCCAGTAAGAAAGCTATGCATCGTAATTAGCGGGTCCCAACTGTGACATACTACGATGTAACCCGGACAGCTTCCGTGCGCGGTCGCTGTAAGCCCGAGGGCCTCCAAGAGTTTCTCTGCCCTTCTCATTAGCTTCGGAAGGCTTTCGCTTGTACACCTTAAGCATCTTGCCGACTGGGTTGGCGATGGGAGGTCGAAGCAAGCAACTTCGGCGACTCGTTGATTGAATGGGCCGACAGGAAGGTTGAGCTCTAAAGCAAAGCGTTGAACCATTCGATCACATCTATACTAAGACAGTCAACATAAGGTGATGTGGCGTACCTTTGGAAAACCGCGACTTACCTAACGGAATGAGGATGTACCAGATACACAGTACCTCCGACGGGCTCGTTGAGAGCCAATTCAATCATGCTTCAGTCTCAGGGTCCACCGGCAGCCATGCAGAAGCCCGCAAAAGCACGGCAGTAGTTGCAGTTCTTCATTACATGGACGCATTGTAAATCTCACATCTTCGCCAGCTCCCAGCATACCGACTGTCTCGCGAGTTGGATTTGACGCTCATAGGGCTGGGTGGAAAGACGTTCAGCGCGTGCCTGTCTGCACGCCTGTCCGGCCTCCGTAGCATTACAGCTGCAATTGATGCGCGATTCAGATAGCTGACCGATTCTAGCATTGACATATGGCAGGCCTTTCAATAAATCTTGCAGCCGTCTAGCAACGAATATGAATCGGCCGTGGCCATGAGGAGATGCTCCTAGCGTCAGCATCTGCTTCTTGTAACCGACCGGCAGGATGTGATAAAGCGACACTGATTGAGCTGGCATATATAATTTTGGGTAGTACCTGAAGATATAGTTGTATCCGAAAGATTAGGTATTACTTTGAGCTGGGTTCGTGATAAGGCTCTGCAGCTGACTGTGCGTTCTTGTGAGCTTTCTGACAGACCTCGACCTCCAGCTCCTACCTCCGACTCCAGCTCATCGCCAGGCTGCTACAAGTGCCTCTCGACGTTTCTCATATGCTGTCTATAGCGCTGACGTGTGTAGCTAGCCTCCAGGCGCACGCGTATCATCTGCGAGAACGACCACTCGATCTTGACGGTGTTACGCTTGTTGGGCAGGGAGCTCAAAGGAAGCAGTCAGCTAGCCAGTCTCAGTTAGACAAGAGCAGATGAGGGCTGAATGGTGCGCTGTATGGGTCGCGTCAGTGGCTCAAATAGTATCCTCCGTATCTTGTAGCCTTCTGTAGTGAGCCATGACGATCTCGGTACTGATAGCTAAGCAGCCCATCCCCGCATTTCAGTCTACGTGACACGCGGCAGTAGGTCAAGTATCGCCTAATCGTCTGTCGCCCCAATACTAGTCCTGCTGCTGATGTCAACGCTGCACGACTTGCACTCCCGATTCCGGCGTCATGAGCCTTGTGAAGTTGAACCATTGCGGTGAGCATGACAGGACAGGCCAGCTAACAGCGAAGGCAGCAGCGGTTGCGCAGATCGGTGCCGGGCGTCGCCCTCTCAATGAGCTCCATTATCATGGCTCTGTTGCTTTTCAGGTGCGTGTATATGTCGTGTTGAAGGCAAGGAGACAAGAGCCGATCTGCCAGCTTGAACAGCCTGCCTTTGCGGGAGCCCGACTGGAACGCATGGAAATCGAAGAAGAAAGATACGCATGACTGGCCCGCTGGATCCGTGACCTTCCTCAAGTTTACACACGTCTGCTAAATATAAATGCGACTTTCCCTGCTTGCGGCTGAGAAACGTATCATAGACTTATCACATGCTGGCTGGCGCGACTACGATGGAAGAAGCTGGACTGGAGCGTCCGAAATGCAACCTTCTGCAAAGAAAGCACACTGAAATGTATTATTGAAGCATCTACTTCATTGCAATAATACATCTGCAATGCTTTTCGCGTGTCCTTTCTGTCATATATCTCAAGCCAGAGGCCGCCCATGGACGGGGAAAAAGGGCTGGCGGTACTGTCTGGGTGCACCATCTCCGGCTGGGAAGGACTAACTGACTAGAGTAGTTGTTCTGTACGCTACTCACTGCTGATAGAGTGCGACTTCTTCCGCAAATGGCTCTCGTCAGCTTACCTGCTTGGAGGAATTTATGCTCAAAATTGGCAAGCAAGCTGACGACTCAGTCGCTAGGACTGATTGGCCACGTAGATAGGCAGGCCAGTACTCTCCTCTGGGTATGTTCTTCGCTCAAGCAAGGACTACGATCGTGGCTGACTTGTTCGGTGTGACGCAGCTACTCGACTGTAGATGGCCTGCATGCAATCCCACGTATCAAGCGCTCTATCTCTGGCTCACCTGAAGTTATTCTCGTTCGCGGACAGCAACAGCATAAACGACTCTACGCTCGCCCTATGAAGTCGACATATATACGTCCCGACGATGGGCATATTTTAACCAAGGATCGGGCGCAGTAGGCGAGTGGTAAAGCACTTCAATGCGTTGTGGAATACATAGTACTTAGTATCTCTGCAGGGCCAGAATGCCCGTTATAACCGATAGCTGGCCACACTAATACTCAGGATCCCGCAAAGGGTCTGCGGTATTAGAGGGACGCCCATACGTTTTTGCCGCGCCATAGCAAGATCCAGGGTTCAAACCGCCTCTCAGTCTCCAATCAGCCTCGCACATTCGCTGTGAAGCCTTTTTGTTCGACGTGACGTCTTTGATCAGGGACAGCCATCGTCCAAAGCGAAGCTGGGGCCCAAGCCCTTTGTGCTGCGCGTTGTAGCGTGCGCAGGGTGATGTTGAAGCATCACGATGAAGTGCAGCTGCTGTTAAGCTCCTACTACATCTCGAAAGGCAGTGAGTACATTCTCTTTCGCTGCTTTGTCGCCTTTCTGGCTCTATAACACGGTCACCACTGCCATCGCATTGGTGCGTCTGTCGAACGAGACACCAGGCCAGCCGCGTTGAAAGCGGTCCAGGCAAGTGTTGCGCGTCGACTGCGGCTTGGTCACGCGCTCCGCGTTGAATGCGGCCAGGCCTTAGAGGCAAGATGCTGTGACAGGCCATCTTGGCGATGCCTATCGGCTTTGACGACAATGGGCTTGTGCGACGACAGTCGGCTTCGGTGTCAATTGTATGCGGAGTACTGGAGATTGCGGTAATCGCGCGTCGGGCGCACGCCACGGCCAGCGGATGCATTGCTGTTTAACCCAGACTTTCCACGCATGTAAATTACACTACTTGTTTCTTTGCAAATGATGAACCTCTTGCTGCTTTGCCACAAAGTACGACCGGCCCGCGACTCCCACAAGAATGTAGTTAAACCTTGGGAAATACATGCGGCAAGGCCTTCCCTTCGGTAGTGCCCGTCCCTAGATGCCCTTGTGAGTCGCCCGGCTCGCTGCCGCCGACATCGAGAGCTTGAAGGCCCGCCACCGCTTCCTGCCTCCATCCCATTTGCTAGCGGCACGTGCCCCAATGTCCGTCCAGGCCAATAGTGCCACACTCTCATCCGATTCCCTTAGATGACTGTCGGAACTTGTGAAGCCCTTGCAGGCAGGCTATGCTGGTCGGGTCATATAGTAACTTCGCCGGTTGGCTCTGCTTCGTGTACATACAATTTGCCACTTTTCAACCGATATCTACGGCAACCTCGCAGTCCTCATGAACGACTTTTCCAGCATCCTTCAGCAAATTCCGCCTGGTACCGATGTCTTCGACTTCTTAATCACTACAGTTGATCATCTCGTAAGTGCGGTAATGCGATTGCCTCTGCCACCGGATCCCTAGTCCTGTACTGATGCTGCGACGTATGACAGGTGTATCCAGATTTTGGACGGCCATTCTGGATACAAGCATACTTGTGAGTCTTAGGTCTCTAACATGTGCGGCAGCCAGTCAGAGGGGCCAGGGACTTGGAAACTTCTTGCGCGCAGCATGCTTTCGTGCTGAAACAATTCCCTATCGACAGTGCTGCTGGCCTCTGCGGGATAGTAATCTTGGTCATATTCTCCGCTCTGTACATACGATGGCGTCGAAACAGCTTGAACTTCTTCATAAGTGATGGTCCCACGACGCGACCCAATCCGAGGACTGTCGTGCCAATACTTTGGCTCATTACCGGGTTCAGTGAGTTCCGAGAGCTGGACCATCTGGTAGCCAGAAGCGAGCCGATCTGATGCAACACCTAGTGTTCATAATTCATACGTTTTGGCTTCGTTGGTCTCTCGAACGTCGTCACCTTCCGTACTCTCTTGGATGCTACTGGGTGAGCGAAAGTCATGTTCCGGTAGAGTTCTTGAGTACTAATTTAACTCGCGGCGTTATCAGATCATGATGGCTGGCGCATTGGTTTGTTCCTACGCCGTTATTTCCACGTCAATATTGTGCATGGCTCCAGCTATTCGCAAAGGTCTTGCACGCTTGAATCAATGGACTGGAGATAGGGGAAATGCACCTTCCATCCTAGCCGTCAACGGGGCACTTCTGGCGGTGTGCATATTGGGAGTGTGTGCAACGTTTCTGCCAGGGGATTTCAACGGTCGTTCGTTCATGGCACTCAATGAAGGCTACAGAGGGATTCGAGAAGCGTTGGCCAAGGCTCGGGCTGAGCAGGACCTGTCGTATTTGGGATCTATTACTGAATATATGGATTTGCTCGGTGAGTGGAATCCGCGCCGATGCTTTACGTTCTGCCATATAGAGTTGACCTGAGACACGATGGGTAGCCAAAGCAGATCAATTCAGCCGCCGCGCTATTTACATCACTGGCATCGTATACAGCACATATATAGTCTTCTTCTTCGTGACTGGCTGCCTGCCAGCCCTCTTCCTGAATATTTACCTGCGCAAGCGTATTGATAGCTTGGAGGTAGGCTCGTGTAAGTCAAGTCACTATGCAAACCATGTCACTGTAAAGTCGCATACTTACCTTGTATTCCGAATCAGACGTTTCCACCTGGGCGCAGACGGTCAGCGTTTACAAAGCGGACATCGATGCAGTCCAGATGCCATTCGGACATCCTGACCCAGATCAAGATGTTGAAATCATAGCAGGGGGCTATCATCAATCCCGTCCAGTGTTTCCAAAGATTCCTATGAAGAAAGATAGTCCCTTCTCAAACTTGACACCAACCTCGATGCTTCCGATCAATTACGCGTCGATCTTCCAGGCTCAGGTGGATCCTCAGGAGAAAGCAAAGAGATTGAGAATAGCATTGAGACGGGATAATCTTCAGTTGGCTGCATACTTCTTGATGCTGGCTTCGATGGGAAGCTTGGCCTTCTTTCAAGCTGCAAAGGGTACGCGAACACATCTTCCTTAGCCTTCATGTATACGAGCACTGTTTGTCAGAGTACCACTCACATTTCACACCATAGGCCCGTATGCTCTTGCCATGAAAGGCCAATTCATGGCGGCTACCGCCTGGGAAGTATGGTCGTGAGTTATAGTGCCCTCTGTTTGACAGTTTTGACAGCCAGATCTAAGATATTGCATGGAATTATCCAGGTTTCTGGCTCCAGCCATGGTATTGGCAGGTGCTACACTATATGACGCCCTAACCAACACAAGCCCAGACGACGAAGTAGCAGAAGCTCAGCGATCAACCTTCGGCACCAGAAGTTTCACTGCTCCTCCCATGGCTTCGATTCAGCTGTCACAAACCGTCGAGGTGTTCGAAGAGCATGCGTTGCAGGAGAAGAAGTCGATTTCCACGTTTGATATCGAACGACACGACCGTTGAAGTGGAACCTGGCGGTTTTTTTTTGCTTGTCGGCTGGAGGAAGGGATCTAGGAAGCACAATCCTGTCAAGCTGTCACAGATCGAACGGAAGTAGTCACACTTGATTGATCATTTTGCACATGTTGTATGCTGCTGGTAGTAGTATGCCTATAGTGGTAGTATGCTTATTGTGTAGCTGCATGATAATTGTGGGTGTGTGAAATTTAAACCTGGACCTGTCAGGCAGTTGTCCAGAGCGGTAAAACTGGAAAAAACCAGAGAATTCATCAAAGGGAAACACGCGACCGGCAGGCGTGTCTGAGTGTATCCATCGTCCAAATGCTCATGTGAGCTCGATGTGGACTGAGATCCTAATTGAACATTAAAAGACAAGGGAAAGACATGGAAAGCGTACGAAGTAGTGTTACAAAAAGAGCCTAGCTTGAATACTGTTCTCTACTGCTTCAAGACGAAAAAGGAAAGATGCATGGATTCTTTGATGAGTTAGAACGTTCCAATTCGACTAGATTTAGCCGAAGCTAGCGAGTGGGCGTTCCTCGTCATGTTCATACCATGTTCCCTTGACGAATGCATCCTGGTAGGGCAAGGGAGAGGAGGCAAGTTAGCTCAGCTATTCTTCTGATTCAAGCTAGGAGTAACGCACTGTGCACTTTGCCATCGTCACTGATGAGCGCGAGATAGGATCCGTTCTGTAGAAGTTCTCGATAGGAATCTGGAAGACGCCCTTCGTACCCTGAGCGACAGACTTTGGCTTGGCGGCAGCAAGTTGCTTGAAGCCGACCAGAGGGTTGCTTGGTCTATCGACGACATCGTATGCGTTTAGCGTAGGCGATACTTCCCACATCCTATCTCTCAGTCCAGAAAGATCATCATAAGGTAACGTCTCTCCCATAACTTCCGATAATGCTCTAACAATCTTCCAGTCTTCTCGTGCGGCTCCTGGTGGTCCTACAGCAGCTCTTGACACTTGTACTCTTCCTTCGGTGTTGACGTAAGTTGATGACTTCTCGGTGTAGGCTGAACCTGGCAAGCAGACGTCGGCGTATGAAGCACCAACATCACCGTGGTGACCTTGATAGACTACGAATGCATCTTGGGGAATAGCTGATGATGGGATGTCGTCGGCATTGAGGAGGTAGACGAATTTAGGGGTGACGGAAGAAGCGGATGCCGGAGGAGTGAAGCCGATATCATAAGCGGCGGTATGCGAGATGGCCTGCGGTATCGAAGCAAGAAGTAATTAGCATCCCTGAACCAGTCGAATACCCCACATAACACATGTCACTCACCCTCTGAAGGACGTTGAAGCCATTCCAATCGGCATGAACGAACTTGTCCTTGTTCTTGACGACATAATCCGACAAAGCCGCCAATACAGCCGGACCATCAGCATGATCATAAATACCACTTCCAACAATAATCATAGGTTTCTTAGCATTCTTGAATTTATCAGCAAATGCTCCCTTTCCAGCCGTCAAGAACTTCTTAACTGCATTCAAATCATCTCCTAGTTTCTCGTATTGGAAGGTAGAGTTGAAATCTTGTCCGATAAGGCCGATATCTAACCCTGTATTGAGGTATGCTTTTCGTAGACGTGTGTTCAAGATTGCACCTTCATGCCTTGGGTTTGTGCCAATGAGCAAGAGAGCGTCTGCAGTTTCAGCACCTGGAATCGTAGAGTTGAAGGTGTAGTTTGATCTGAGATCGACGCCGGTCGCTGGTGGGACGGAGGCGGAAGCGACTTGAGTATCGAGTGTAGTGTTATCGGATCCTAGCTTGTTGATGAGATCCTTGAGGGCGACGAGTGATTCCGTATCTGCCAATGAGCCAGCGATCGCCTTGATCTCGTTGCCCTGAGCTCGCGAAGCCTGTAGACCCTCTGCGATTCTCTCCAGAGCTTCAGGCCAAGAAGCAGGGACGAACCTATCTCCTTCTCGGATCAGAGGTGTTGTAAGGCGTTGATAGCGTAATCCATCATATGCCCATCTTGATTTATCGTTCAACCATTCTTCATTAACATCGTCGTTGAGTCTAGGTTGAATACGCATCACTTGAGTACCTCTAGAGTCGATTCTAATATTAGATCCAATACCATCTAGTACATCTATCGATTCTGTTTTCTTTAATTCCCAAGGACGAGCTTGGAAAGCGTACGGTTTAGAAGTTAAAGCTCCAACAGGGCATAAATCGACCACGTTTCCTGACATTTCCGTATTGAGGACCTTTTGGACATATGTACCGATTTGCATAGCGTTTCCTCTTCCTGTTGTTCCTAGCTCATCTACTCCTGCAACTTCATTGGCGAATCGAACGCAGCGTGTGCAGTGGATACACCGCGTCATGACGGTCTTTACGAGTGGACCGAGATCTTTATCTTCTACGGCACGCTTGCCTGTAATCTCATGGAAGCGACCTCTATCTGAACCGTATCGCATCGACTGATCTTGAAGATCACATTGGCCACCCTGTCGTCGGAAGATCGCCACAGCGCACGAGAAAGCGATTGCGAATCAGAGAGGCCTGAACATGAACAGGAAGAACAAGGACATGAGCAAGAACGCACCTGGTCGCAGATAGGACAATCTAGAGGATGGTTGGCGAGAAGAAGCTCCATGCAGCCTTCTCGAGCTTTGTGGACTAGGGGACTATTTGTCTTGACTTTTTGACCAGGCATTGCGGGCATGGCGCTGGGTAGGAGGAGACAAGGAAGTCAGTCAATGCAGACTGAGAGAGGTGGGAGAAGGATATAAGCTCACCAAGAAGCCTATGACAACAAGCGAGGAAAGGAATAAAGATGAGTTTCCGGACAATCAAGCAAGTATCGCCATCATTTCCCAACGCACCTGAGGCTTTGGAGGCCCGGGAGAGACTTCGACGAGGCACATTCTGCAGTTACCTGCGATGGCAAGTCTATCATGACTGGGGAGACGCTTGCGTTAGCTCATTGCCTCTGAGAAGCATGCAGACAGCCTCTTTCCGCCTCATCGCCATCTTCGTGGGTGGCACTTTTAGACGCTTCGAGGTTGGCTGTCTGCATTTGTAGGATCAAGGAGAAGCTCACTAGCAGAAGCGGGGTATGGTAGCACCGGCTTGTTCGCAGGCCTGAAGAGGGCAGTAGCATCAGTATATCCAGACCCTGGCTGTCGAGTTCGCAATCTTCTGCTCGAGTTGATTACTCCTGTATCCATGTAAAGAAAGCGCATGATCGTTCAAATCAGCTTGTCCCATGATGGGCGCCTCGCTAGGGACAACCTACACCTGAATGAGAGAGGACCCCTGCTCTACTTCGACCTGCTTTCCATCAATCTCGAGCTGGATGAGCTTGCTGGCGGGCCTCGTAGATGAGAATGCTCTGGCGGACCCGATCTTGAAGCTGGCAGCTGCGAGACGCTGTCGCGCGGCGAGCAGTCCAGCGAAAGGCATGGTGGAAAGTGCGTGTTCAGTCTCTCTCCTAGCCGCGACACACTCTTGCCGGCTGCTTGTGCTGCTTTGCGTGGATGGAAAAGAAGCAAGCAGAGAGAGAAGCCAGCAAAGCAGATCGTGGCCGCTTTCATTGGGCGGCACTGGGCAACAGAGTGGATGCGACGAGTGCCGCTGGAAGACGTCCAACCCCGGACCACACGACGTGGATGCGTACATGCATGGCATATCAGCCTCGAGCAGGCTGTGCTGGACAGTCACGCCTTCATGTACGCCAACCGCGGCACCTGCACCCGTCGACAAAGATGTCAGATTGCCCGCGCCACAGGCAACAGTGATACTTTCGCAAGCACGGGCAACATCACGGGCATGGCCTGCCGTGAGGAGGAGCTACGGGGATCTTGTTATGGGCAGGACTGTACTCCACCACCTGCGACAGCTGCATGTCGTGTGAGTGGTGTAGCCGATCACCCCAATGAGACGCGATGTGCATGCTTTGTGCGTCTAGGCCAGCAGACAGAGTCGGATGCTGTGTGTAGCCGTGACTCTGCGATGTTGTCTTAGAGTGTATTCCTATCCGTCACTGCCTATTCCTCTGCATGCATCTCAGTCGGTGGCTGTCCAAGGGCGACGTGCATCAAGTGACGCGGCCTGGACTGCGTTGCCCATTGCATCTCACCAACACCATCATACACCTGGACAGAGCAGCATACTTGTGCACGGACAAGGCTGCCCTCGACCATGACTGTCTCTTCAGCTGGTGAGCTTGCCTGGTCACACGCTCCTAGCCAGCCGTCGTCCCTGGTGGTCTGCTGTCCGGAGCATGATGAAGATGACGAGGCTCTATGGGCGGAGTAACGCAGTATCCTCGACGCTGACACTCCTCCATCCCGTGTCACGCAGCGGGCATCCTCGCCCTCCTGTCAGAAGATGACCCAACGCTCATCCACTACGCTCTGCAGCAACTCAACACCAACCTCGTCAGCTCGTTCTGGACGGAAATCAGCGACTACCTAAGCAGCATTGAAGTAGTCTACGAGAACACGGATCTACCCTCGGAAACACGTCAACTGGCTGCATTGCTAGCTTCCAAGGTGTACTACCACTTGGATTCCCTGGATGACGCTCTTACATTCGCCCTCTCCGCTGGGGAGCTCTTCAACGTCGAGTGCGAACACCCTAATCAACCCCCGAATGGCGATCTAGAGTACACTGAAACTATAGTCTCGACGTGCATAGATAGATATGTAGAGAATCGTATCGCTCAAGAAGAAGGGACGACTCCAGTCTCGACCGGCAAACAGGCTGAGGGAGCTGCATCCACATCGCAAGAAGACATGGACAAGATGCAAGCTATCGTAGAACGCATGTTCACCAGATGCATTCGGGACAACGAGAACAAGCAAGCTGTGGGGATTGCTCTTGATGCGCGTAGACTGGATGTCATTGAGCGAATCTTCAACGAGACCAAGGATAGCTCTATCCTCACTTACACCCTTGAAGCTGCAATGACGATTGTCATGAAGCTCGACTTTAGGAATAGGGTGAGCAGCATGCCTAATGGATACTCCTATCTTCTAGATGGCTCAACTGATAGCGTTAAACTTTTGCTTTACGCGTGTCCAGGTCCTCCGACTTCTTGTCCAGCTCTTCTCCTCGCTGTCTACACCCGACCACTTCAGCATGGTCCAATGCTTTGTACACCTGAACGATCCAGTGCTAGCGACGTCTCAGCTAGCCGACCTGCTTTCTCCTTCCTCGCTCAAGCAAGATCCAGATAATTTACTCAAAGCATACCAGATCGCCTTTGATTTGGTCGACACCGCTTCGCAGGAGTTCCTGGGTATTGTAGCCGAGGGTCTGGCTTCGTCACCCTCATCCTCAATTGAAGAAGCTACAAGTATGGAAACAGACCAGAAACAATCATCATCTTCCACATCAGCAGTTGATTCTAAACCTTCCGAAATCGACCCTGACATTCTCTCAAAATTACAAGCTATCCTATCAGGTCACGAAACCATTTCACTACAGCTAGAATTCCTCTACTCGCACGCCAAGACTGATTTACAAATAGTAACAAAAACAAAAGATACATTAGAAGCGAGAAATAGTATCAATCATTCTGCAGTTACTTTTAATCATGCATTTATGAATGCAGGTACTTGCTCTGATAAATTCCTAAGAGATAATTTAGATTGGTTAGCTAAAGCTTCTAATTGGTCTAAGTTTTCTGCTACTGCTGCTTTAGGTGTTATTCATCGTGGTAATTTAGAATATGGTTATTCTATTTTACAACCTTATTTACCTAATTCAGATGGTGGTTCTGCTGGTGGTGCTGCTAGTGTTTATTCGGAAGGTGGTGCTCTGTATGCATTGGGTTTAGTACATGCCAATAATGGAGCGGCAGGTGGAAAAGCGAAGGAGTCTTTGAGGTTCTTAAGGACTTGCTTGAAAGCTGAAGGAGGTGAGGTCGTTCAGCATGGAGCTGCTCTTGGATTGGGTGTAGCTGCTATGGCGACTGGCAATGAAGGTAAGCCGCATCCCTTTTGGGTCATGTTGCATCATTCCTGGCTATTTCAACTGACTTTTCGTTGCTGTCGACCTTCAATGACAGAAATCTACGACGAGCTCCGAGACATCCTCTTCCTTGATAGCGCTGTAGCTGGTGAAGCAGCTGGTTACGCAATGGGCCTCGTCATGCTCGGCACAGCGAGCACCAAAGCTATCGATGAGATGCTGCAATATGCGCATGAGACGCAGCATGAGAAGATCATACGTGGTCTCGCTGTTGGAATCTCGCTGTTGATGTATGGCAAGCAAGAGGAGGCGGACTCGCTGATTGATACGTTGATGGGCGATCAGGTAAGCCTTGCAATCTCAACAGTTTCTTTCCAGTGTCAGTGCTGATCTCGCCTTGTCTATCTCCAGGACCCTATCCTGCGATACGGTGGTATTCATACGATTGCGATGGCCTATGCTGGCACAGGAGCCAACTCTGCCATTCGCCGATTACTGCATGTCGCCGTCTCAGATGTCAACGACGATGTCCGTCGAGCCGCGGTCACTTCGCTCGGATTCATCCTCTTCCGCTCACCCGCACAAGTACCTCGAGTCGTCCAGCTTCTTTCCGAATCCTATAATCCTCACGTCCGTTATGGCGCTACTATTGCTTTAGGCGTTTCGTGCGCTGGTACTGGTCTACCAGATGCCATCGAGATTCTAGAACCTCTTACCAAGGATCCAGTTGATTTCGTTCGTCAGGGCGCTTGCATAGCATTGGCTATGATTCTCATTCAACAAAACGCTACACTCAACCCTAAAGTCGACGTTGCTCGTAAATTGTTCGAGAAGATCATCGCGGACAAGCACGAAGATCCCATGGCCAAGTTTGGAGCTTCACTCTCGCAGGGTATCATTGATGCAGGAGGAAGAAACGTTACTATCTCCTTGATGAGCCGGAATGGAAATATGTCAATGCCAGCTGTCGTTGGACTTGCGCTCTTTACTCAATTCTGGTACTGGTTCCCAATGGCGCATGCCGCAGTATTGGCATTCAGCCCAACAGCAATCATTGGAGTGAACTCGGAACTTAGATTACCTAAATTCGATTTCAACTCGAATGTCAAGCCTTCGATCTTTGCTTATGTTCCTGAAATCAAAGCTCCTGAAAAGGACAAGGTAGAGATGGTAAAAACTGCTGTTCTATCTACCACCGCCAAAGCTAGCGCTAGACAAAAGGAGAAAGAAAAGGAGAAGGCTATCGCTGAAGGTGGTGATGCTATGGATACGGATGAAACCGCTACTAAAGAAGCGTCCACTTCGGAAAAGAAGGAAGGTGATGCTGAAATGAAAATCGATGGCGAGGAGGGTGAGAAGACCGAAGAAAAGAAGACTAAGGAACCAGAGCCAAATTATGAGACTCTGCCGAATTTGTCCAGAGTCGTACCCGCACAAATGCCGTACATTTCCTTCCATTCCTCATCGCGCTTTGTTCCCGTTCGACCACTCGTTTCTTCCTCGTCAGCCTCGGCATCTGTCGTCAATCAAGCTGCCAAAGCACCCAATTCAGCTGCTCTTATTCTAGACGCTATAGTGGATGTTGGCATAGGTCTGGGCGCAGGTGGCGGCATTCTAGTCCTTAAAGACACGAGGCCTGGTGAACCGATCGAATACGTTGTTGAAGAAGCCAAGAAGGCATTGGCGGCTGCTGCTGGCCCTGAAGAGATTCCTGTGTCCGCAAACGCAGCAAGTGCAGGAACAGCAGCACAGCAACCACCTCAACCTGCTTCGGGAGTAGATCTCAATGCTCCCATAGCGCCTATGCCAGCTCCTTTCCAATACGATGATTTCGAAGATTAAGGAGATTAAGGGCTATGCGAATTGAGGGCAAGAACACTGAGAATGCAGAGGTTCTAAAGAAAAGGCGACTATAGCTTAGAAATGGCCTAGACGATGCATTGCCTTTTTCCATGTATCAATTGAAATAAAGAAGGGAATGAAGAGACAAGTATTACCCATTGCGTCGTTGACGTATGTGCATTCCAGCTCTGACCACCTAAGGCCTTGTAACATCCTCATCACTGTAGAGGGCTCTAACTCCAGTGCAGCATTGGGCCTGAACCTTAACTCGCTGATGACTGATTTCGATTGCCCTGCCAGAGTGTTTCTACCCATCTCACATTCTGGTACAATATACATGTACTATTCTCTACTATTTCTAATCGCTCTTCACCTTCAAGAAAGTCAATGCTCCTACACATAGCGCTTCTGTACCAACTCGCATCGTAGGTTGAATGACCGGAGCGAAATTACTCGAGTGATTGCTAGGGATGTCCTCCATTATTCTTCCCTCTTTCTTCTTCTGAGCATAAAAGTCTGCATCCACTCCTCCGAAGAACCAGAACAGGGATGGTTTATTCTGGCTGCTAGCTAAAATCGATACATCTTCACTTGCATTGACACGATTTGTACCAGCTTCGAAAGAATCATTAAAATGGGTGTTGAAGGATTTCGATAGTATTCCATTTAGTTTTTCATCATTGTATGTTTCAGGGAAGAATCTAGTTTGTTCGATTGTAGGTTCTTTAGTTGCCCTAGATGCGATATATTCCGCGTGAATGACACGTTTCATTGATTCGATAACCTTCTTGCGCGTTTCTGTGTTGATCGTGCGTATGTCGAGCCCGAGTTCGGCGTGGTCGACTATGATGTTTTCAGTATGCCCCGCTTGAAGGTATCCTACGGTAACGACGGCCATATCGCTCGGATCAGTCTCTCGGCTGACGATCTGTTGCAGTCGGATGACTATGTTCGAGGCCATCACTACTGGATCGATAGTAAGATGAGGCATGCTTCCATGTCCTCCTCGGCCAAAGATAGTAACCTTGAAACTGTCCGCGGCGGCCATGATTGTTCCTGGACGGGCTCCCACAATTCCAGTCGGCAGTGCCATGACATGCTGTCCCAGTACGATATCAGGCACTGGTATGCCATGCTTCGTGTACAAGCCGTCGTCGACCATCGCCTGAGCTCCGGTGCCTCGTTCTTCCGCAGGTTGAAACAGTACGATAAGCGTTCCAGACCACGATTCCCGTAAAGCTATAAGCTGAGAAGAAGCAGCTAGTAGACATGTGATATGCATGTCATGACCGCAAGCGTGCATCACTGGTTCTTCTTTTCCAGTTCTTGAACTTTGCATAGTCTTGGTAGATGCGTAAGGTAGACCTGTCGTTTCTTTGACGGGTAAAGCATCCATATCCGCTCTAAGTAGGACAATAGGACCTTCACCGTTTTTCATCACACCAGCGAATCCATGTCCGCCTATATCGGTTGTAATATCAAATGCGGAGAGCTTCTTCAGTTCAGACGCCGCGAATCGTGCTGTCTCTGCTTCTTGGTCTGATAGTTCTGGATTCGCATGGAAGTGCTTGTACAGGTCCTCATAGTGCTTATAGTCGATCTCTTTTGTACTTATCAGAGAGGTAATGGCAGAGGTGTCGGCGGCATCGAATCCCGATGACATCGTGAGAGCGGTTGATAGGTGAAGGTCTATTTTGACTGCAGTAGAGGGAGAAGAGCAAGCGCAGCGACCTAGATAGTGCTTCTACTTTACTCCAAAGATATACAGCGCCGTGAGCGATGAGAGTATGTTGTAGCGAATAAAGCCTACGTCTATCGCACGGCCCCGGCTAGCCGACCGACCGATCACCAATCGCGAATGAGTAAGACGCGTTGGCCTTCGCAGGTCAAATAGCATCGAGATGGTAAGCTTGATCTTGCTATATTTTGGAGACACACAAGGCGCGAGGGTCTGTTTTGAAAGCTACGCTTTATTCGCCCCTCTCAGCTCCAGGCTTGATGACGGGCACTGTTCTGAAACATATTCTACAAGAGAGGGAGTGAGTGCCACTATAGCTACAAGTCTTCGCTACTACCATACTACTGAGAGGCTACTTAAGAGCTTTCTGAATGAACGTACATGAAGAACTGACAGCAACGACCACCATATCGCCCAAGGGGGCAAGCACTAAGAATGGAGATACAGTAGTATAATCAAACAAACGGTCTTCATGCCATCTCCGGGACAAAGAGAGTTATCATTCACTGAACGAAATGATCAGGCTTCGGTTGATATTGAGATTAAGCCCCGTTCATGCATCGTCACCGAAGGGATCATCGTGTTCGTCGCCTATAGATCAGATTAGATACGTTGAGCTTTTGTTGGCTGAAATGAATGTACACGATTGATGCGACTTACAATAATACGTTCCTGGGTTAATGATCGTTTCGCTGTGATTATCGAAAGGTGAGCAATACATCAGATCAGCCAGCGCCCTCTACCTCCCCTCCCTTCATCACGAACAGGAAGAAAACGGCGTTCAAGAGATCACTCACCATCCAGGTTGAAAGCAAATCAATCCTTCAACATCATCAATAATAGCGCTATCTTCAAATTCATCATCATCGTCATCGTCGATAATGGCACTATCTTCGAATGCATCCTCGTGTATGCCCCCAGATGGAAATGCGGATTCTGGTAAAGGATGAGCGTCCGTCATGGGTGAAAATACATCACTTGACGAAGCTGGTGATGAGGATAGTGTTATATTCCGTTGCGGTTGCTGATGCTGAATTGGGCCAGTTGACATTGGATGTAGTGACATTTTCCTCCCGATATTACTGCTGGAGTGGTATTTGTTATTTCCGTGACTTAGCGGACCTTCATTTATAGCCCAATCCCTAAATTGCGAAGCTAATGACGAAGATGGACTACTTGCGTAGACGCTACTACGTCTCGAAGAGAGCGAAGATCTTGAACCAGCACAGGACGACGAAGAAGCAGCAGAAGCAGAAGAGGAGGAGCGTGAGAGAAGTAGACCACTAGACGAAGGGCGTCTGGCATTCAATGAAGCAGTGCTACTTAAGGTAGACATGCTCATGGTTGGATTGGATCTCCCTCTTCTAGAATCGACGGCATCGAATAGACCAGGTGAAGGAAGACAGTAGGCGAAATCTACCGCTCGGACGATGGAGGATGTACTGAATGTACGACTTGAGCATGATGAAGGGCGTGATAAGGAGGGGTGACGGGCGGATATCATGGATGATGATGACAACGACGATGAAGAGGATGCAGTAGAGGTACTGGCGTATGACGGGACGGAGGTGGAAGAAGAGAGCCTGCTGTCGGGTATACTCAGAGCGGTATTGGGATTATCGTTGCTGTCATCGACACCATCTTGAGCCACCCTCAGCCTGTCCAAAGTATGTAAATCTTGCTTTTGATGCTGCCGTTGTTTGGCCGTCGGGACAAGCGGCGCTATTCCAGGTCGGACATGCTGCATGCTTGATGCGAGTGGACAAGGTCCATTGTCGGCTACAAGGGCATGTGAGGCGGATGTAGATGCACAGCTAGAACTGCACGGGTATGCTGCAGTATCGTGCTTGCTATGGATGTCCGTGATGGCAGCGGTCGGCATGCTCGCATTATTCATGCTCATGTCGAGCGTTTGACGAAGGGGCAGGTGGAGATGTGATGATGGATCAGGAAGAGACTGCTGACTGCAGACTGGGATGATTGATATCGCTCCTGCTACCCCTGCTGTCATCGACGTAAAGCGATGCGATGCGCTTCCTGTGCGTGCTTGCTCGTCCTTCACCACCACCTTGGCATGAATGCAGAAGAGCTCCACGGATGATGGTCATGCAGTCGAAGTAGCCAGGTTCGACTGTGGAGCAGGGAAAGCGGTGTTGCGGGTTGATATAGCGCTTGTAAAGGCGCTCACCAGGTGTGCGCATGCATGTAAAGACGCGCACCTCGTTCACTTCTTTCCACGCCATGGCAGAGCACAGCTCGGTAACTAGAACGCTACATGGAATGCCTGGCTGGCCTTGGCCGAGAAAAGCAAGCAACGTGGAAGAGACCGAGAGATGCCGAATCAACCTCAGACAATGCTCCATCATTCAAGTGACCGAAGTGCGGCCTTCACACAAGCAAACGAAACAATGATATGTCACTCTCGATGACCACGCGGGCTCATTTTATCGGTAGGTTGCATGGATCGGAACACAGATCAAAGACATGGAGTCCCGACAGCTCTGATGTGTATTCTGCGACCCATGTACCGATACATGTGCAAGCTGCCTTGTCGACGTCGTACGCAAGCATGACGCATTGTATCGTAGCCCGTCGAAGGTGCATGTTCAGCGAGGTAGTTGAACCCAGCTCGCAAGCAGAACTTCATGTCGATCATGCCTGTCGACCACACAGTGGGATGGCACAGATGTTCGTATGCAAGAGCATGACCTTGATTGATTTGCTGTGGTCACAGACGCGCTCGCACTGGCATCCTTGTTAGGCTGCACGGTAGACCTGCATCTTGGCGTTGAGCCCACCGGGTGTCTGTCCGGACCCTTAGAAGCCATCCACACTGCTGCTCAACCACACATACAATCAAGTGTGTTCAATTCGCTCGAAAGACTTCACCTGCATCCACCGCGGGCTGAGTCTTGATATGCATACAGCGCCATTCAGGGCTGATCGACCTGTGCAGGTGATTTCTGCACGACTGTCTGACGAAGCGGCAACGAGGCGATGGATGACCGTAGTTTCCGGGCTGTGACGCTGACGAGACTAGGAGTATCGGTCTGCAATAACGCAATGTGCTCTGCCTGTCTCCATCGGCCAGCTTACTGCACTTAGGAAAGAGTGAGGGATCGGCTCCAGCCTGATACTCTACTCTGCAGACAAGGTACAGCCTCTTCGGCCAAGCCAGTCCAGTCCTCAAGTTAACGCAACACCCAGCTTTGTACCTCAATTGTCAAAATCAGGCGGTTCCAACCTCTCTGAGCAAGATGGGCAATCAAGCATCCCTACCACTCTCAACTCAAAATGCCCAAGAAGAGTTCCGGGCAATACAAGCAGAGTATATACCAAAGAATCAGAGTACAGTAATAAGAGCTACTGAAGAAGCACCTGAACCAGCAGCTAGAGAATTAGCTATTTCAGCTCAATTATTTCATCTTAATCCTAGGATGATTGAATTTAGTATGATTGAAGCTGTTGTGAGGAGGGGATGTGAGTGAGGTCCTGCATCGGACTGACAGCCACCTTGGCATGTTCATTCAGCAGAGAGTACCGACTAACCTCATGTGTATCTCCTCAGACGTGGACAAGATACGCATCCTCTTCGACGCTGAAGTATACGCGTGAGTCTTTGTTTCCACTGAGTGACCCTACTATTACTGACAGGATGTCCTTACTCGTCCCTACGCAGTGATTTCATTGTACGTCTCGCCTCAAGAGGGCCGAATGAGGGACGCTCTTCATGGTGTAGCTAAGCTGACTCTCGGGTCCCTCTGCAAAATGCAGCCCAAAATCACCCGCGTATTAAGCTACTCAGACAAAGTTCATTACTTAGAACTCTTCTCGGATCAAATGCCCCGTAAACCATTACTGCCCTTCTACTCGTATCCTAATGTCTTGGATAACTTGCCTGCTCGCATGCCTGCTTTGACGTGAGTACGAGAACTAGGATGAGAAAGCTAGTGGGTGTCACTGACACTCTGCTTTGCTTTGATTTAGTGGTATTCATATCGCTACTTCACCACATCAGTAAGGGCACATTTATTAAGTGTATGCGCCTTCCCTTCCTGTGAAGCTGATGTATGTGCGCAACCCGTTGGGACTTGGTTCCAATCTAGAACGTAGGGTATCTCCAACCTTTTGCACACTTGTTCATCTAGCTGACCTCCACATCGTCATTGTTTTTGCCAAATGACAGGCTGCATTGGGATATAATAGCCAAAGTGATGATCAGAGCAAGAGCTCTTAAAGCTTTAAAGATCGAAGGACCACAGCTCGTATTCGTACAGCCTTGGATCGATTATATAGGATGCAACTTGAAATGTCTAATCTTACGTTATGTCGATATAAAGGTGAGCTAATCATCCAGTACGGCGGGTCATACTTGATTGCGTCACAGCGATGGCCAGAGCTGAACTTGTTTTCACCGCTTATTCATGTTTTATTCGTCTATGTGTCTCTTTCACTTGTCCCTCATGTTGGACGCGCGTGCTTGAACAGATGGAAGTACTGCGTGAAATACTTGGACGCTCTGGAACATCACTTCGAATTCTGCATATCGAGCATGTCACATCCTGCGATCGCGAGCTGTTAGGTATGTTTGATTTTCCTCTCACTTCATTCACAAACATTGTGGCTTGGGCAAGCTGATTAACTTGATCCTTATACAGCGCAATTGATCAGTACATGCGTACCGGACTTGATCCAGCTCACAGTTATCGTCCCTGATTCTACCGCTCTAGAGATAAACAATCTAGAACTGGCAGGCGTACTTGACTCTGCTCTGGCAGCACCCTTGCTTAGCGTTCAGCGAGTTTACGCCCGTGCAATATGATTAAGAGTATAAGAGCTCAGTTTCGCTGATACTGTCAACTCACAGATACATGTACTGCGCTGGTATTTGCGTCTCAGATTGGTCATTCCTACGCGAGCGCAATGCACACGCTACACTGGCGACCGTCGTACCGAGTTTGCAGGTGCGAACGTTCGAGCCTGCCTTCCATGGTCATAGACAGCTGATCAAAGCGCATTCCCAGAAACTGATTCTTCACACTTGCCGAAGAGTCAGACCTGGAGGCTTGACGCTGGCCATCGCGCAGAACCGATTACCCAAGCTAGCCTATCTCGAGGCGCTATGGCGTAAGTGTAAAGCACACAAGACGCCCTCAAATGAATGCGCCATAGCTGAGCTTAAATCTTGGCATCTTCAAACAGCAATGGCGGATTCTAAGATCGAAGATATGGCAATGCTCTACCATGTCTGCAGCGAGCGCAATATTATGCTTTCTCCCGCAATGACGGATTATTACCGTGAATTGAATGCAAACTTAGTCCTTGAGGAGGGATTGCAAGATAGTCGCCGATGGACGGACAAGGCGGTGAGTCGATCTATGAGTGTCATCCCACGGGCTGCTGTTCTTAGTGAACTGACGCCTGTTATACGGGTCATCCAGATTGACGAAGAACGTAAGAGCGCCCGGCATTCTCATCATGACGATTCTGCTAGCAACCATACCAGCCATTCGAGGAAATCCAAGAAACACCGCAAACATGGTAGTAAACATACAAGGATCGACGAGGCTGACGAGTCGACGCCGTCTGACGGAAATGACAGTGGAGCTCGTCACAGTATTACTAGATCACACACTAGTAGACGCAGTCGACGTAGTAGACTGGCTGACTAGCTTTACGCAGCGTGTAACCTTGTAGGATCACTTCACTCACCTCACCTCCGTAACAGCGTTGAACGACGTTACCAGAGGCCCTTCATACCCTAATCCACAAGCTGACTCTGAACTAGCCTCGCTGAGAGAGTCTCCTCTGTCTTCTGACCAAGCTAACTCGAACAGGACGTCCTGTGACAAGACACTACAGGACATCGACAATGGCAGGTATCATCTCACCACCAACAGCACAACAGTACCTTCGTTCAAGCCAACCCACAGCCAAGATCCATTCTCTTCTTCATTCAACCGAGCCAATCAAAGCAACTTTGGAGAATGGTTGGGCTGGTCGCAGAGAAGTCGTGGTCAGTGCTGATCTAGCTCAGGAAAGGCCTAAAGAAGTGGATTTCGATTTCCTGGACGCTATCGTCAGATTGGGTTGTGAGTCTTGCTGTCCATTGGAGTTTGTCGATCCATGGTCTGACTTGCTTGGAACCTCCCTGTTTGATGGTGAAATCCTAGATGTCGATAGTTTAGTATGTTCAAGAGTTCAGGCTTAACAGTTGATGACGGACAGACACTGACTATCTAGAGTCCCTCCACTCAGATTATTCTTCTCGATGCTGATGATTTCTTGTAAGATTGACCAGCCTACTGAACGCAGTCTTAGAAATTCATCAGGCTGATCTCCGTACCTCATCAGGGAATTCATCGTGAGGCTGACCACTGCAAGTTATTACCAATTCAAGCGATTCTGAATCTTCATTTCCACCCCGTGCAGCCCAAGATCACTCGACTGTTGACCTACTCCGGTCGTCTACGCACCCTGAGACTCTTTTCAGACCTCCTTCCCCTTGCGCCCATGCTTCCGTTCTATTCCAGGCCTAATATTCTCGATAACCTTCCCGCACGCATGGAAGCTCTGACGTGAGACCTGTTCACAGACTCGCGCAGTTACAGTATGCTGAAGCGAGGATGCCTCTCACCAGAACGCTACACATCGCTACTACCAGAGGACAGTAAGTAGTGTCATGAGCTCGTCAGAATTTAAGAATCACCCTGAGCTGATGAGATGTTGTGACCCTGCATTACAGAGAGTAAGTGCCAACAGAAGATCTAGGTATTGCTGCTTACTCTATTTGGTCTTAAGCCTGTATTATGGCATCATCGCTCGAGTGATGATCCGAGCCAAAAATCTTGTAGCTTTGAAGATTGAGGGTGCTCGAGTGAGTAGTGGCTCTTGCTTCGCTTTCTTTACATATGCCCGAGTATTATTAACATGTCAGCTAATGCGTTCGATATCTTCTCACCAAACCAAAAAAAGCTCATCTACTTTGAGCCAGAGGCAGAAAAAGATCGCTGGAAGACTTATATCGGCTGTAAACTGAAGACGCTTGTTTTGCGATGGATGGCCCTTCGTTTCGAAACATTGACAGATATTCTTTCGAAATCTGGAACTTCTTTGGAGACGCTTCACATCGAAATGGTTCATGAATTGGAAGGCCCGGCCCTTGGTATGTGCCGATGACAAATCTTGTAGCTATACGATCCAGCTGAATAACATAGACCCTTCTTGAACTTCCTTTTCCTTGGTGTGTTTCGTGCTATGCAGGCAGCCTCATTGGCTTGTGCCTACCGACCCTGGAAAGGTTGACAGTCATTATTCCGCCTGCAGAAGCAACGAGGTCTGGCATCAAGCTCGAGGCCGTGCTTGACATGGCTACAAAAGCTCCGATGCTATCATGCAAGTGAGTGCCCTGTAGGCATTGCAGAGCCTGCAAGAAATGACAGTAATGTGTCAGCATAAGTAGCTAGCGAAGGCTGAAGAGTTTCTCCCGCAGATATCTTTACGCAGCGGGTCTTTCGCTAAGCGTAGACAGTTTCATGGAAGCCAGAAATGCGAAGGGTGCTCTTCGATCACAATGGCCGTTGCTTACGGTAGGCGACGGCCTTTTCGAAGGTGCTTATACATACTGCGAATACTAGGCTTACCGCTCCCGGTTTTTTCTCCTTCTTCCAAGGCATTGGTTGTGCACGATTGCGAGAACTTGAGTATTTCCGACTTGACATTAATTATAGGCCGAGGAAGGTTGCCGAACTTGACATCGCTTGAGGCAATGTGGGGTAAGTGTGTTGTGTCTAGTCGAACGGCTGATCACGGAGTTGGCTGATCATCCGAATTCTGTTTGTTCTCGCTTCATCAGCACGTGTTCTGACTCCCGACAGCAGGGACATATACACATATAGCCCTCGTTTGTACGAGTATCGAGATATACAAGGGCTAATCCAAACATGCTCATCAGAGTCAGAAGATGGCAGGCCCCTCCGCATCAGAATCTCGACACCCATGGCAAGATATTATAGCGACGTCATCGCATGGATGTACTATAAGACGCAAAGGCTATACGAAAGCATGCTACGGGAGCAGCAGAAAGCAATTGATGAAACTGTGAGCTCGTGTATCAGACGATGAACCCCCCGCAAAGGGAGTTATCATATCGTCGTAACCAGTGGCTGAGAAGGTGTTGACACCATCATGGCGGTTTCTCCAGCTCAAGAAGGACTTAAGCGGACCTTGACTGGACAAGGACAGCGATATAAGGTGACGGTAAGCGATTCTTTGGGGTGTTTTGGCCAAGAGGTCAGATATGCACGGCAGACATCTTGCTGATGTCGACAGCATAGCATTTTCAGTTTGTCCAGATCCAGCAGGTCAACGGTTCCTTGCATCTTTAAGATACCCTGTCGTCTAGATTTACACAATGAGCGGCTTGAGGACTAGATCGTAGGTAAGCTCTTTACTCCTCCGCTCCTGGGGGTGGGATATTAACATGAGCATTGTAGAACTATGATAAGGGACAGGAATGTATATGTATCAGCATGATTAATGGCATCCAACACGCCGACGCAAAAGCTTACCAGAGCTGCGAATTGCAAATTGCGAGTATCAGTCAGAGCGGAGCGTCAAGATGTCAGCTCAAACGAATTGCAAAGATAGCGAGCACAAGGAACTCACTCATGTCACCCCAAGGGAATTCCTGCAGGGTATCAATAGAGTCAGTATTGGCGTGCGTTCGCAGTGATAGGAGGCTAACATCGCTCGCTCACCTTGTCACGCTGTTTCCGCAATTGGAAGTTAGAGAGGCCATCTCGTCAGCAGCGTAGCGGACGGCACGCAATCCAGTCAACACAGCCGTTCTATCTTACCTTGTTCATGTATCTGGCATAGGACAATGACAAGCAAACAGCGTCAGCATCATTGCTCATGTCCACAGGCTTCCTTGTAGTGCTGTCTTTATGCAGGGCCAATCGGGAAAGCAGCCAGCGAAGGCTTTCGACGACGACTGATGATGCACCAGCAACAGAGACAAGACGAAAGCGACACTCACGGGTACGAGATTCGCTCCGGGAGTTCTCCGCCGTTGTCTTCCTTGATGTGCTCCACGTGCGCTTGGTGCTCTGCCATCAAGTTGCTGCAAAGCATGAAACGAAGCTCCCATCAGCCAGCCAGCCCGCCGGGTCAGCGATGCAGCAGGCAGCAACGACGCACCTGGAGTTGACATAGCCAACTGCGACGAGGGGGATGGCGACGTAGAAGGAGATCTTCTTCCACAGGTCCGCAGAGCCGGCGGCGTGATCCTTCTGCGCCTGTCTCGCCTCGACGAAGGTATTGCCAGTGCTGCCCGACTTGGCCGTAGCGACGCTGTAGTTGCGACGAGCGACGCGAGGTGCTGCGCGTGTGAATGCTGTGCGGAACATGTCTGGCTTGCGAGGTTGCTGTTTTCTCTGTTCCGTGAGATGGGCGCACGTTGTGGTCGGAGTGAAAGCCTCGCAGTGCCAGCTCCGGGCGGATCAAGAGAGCGTCGACGAACGTAAGGATGGAAAACACGCAATGCTCGCTGTACGACATGCAAAATCAGAACAGCATACAGAGCAAGCGTAATCGCATGACCGACCATCCCGCAACAGCCATGTCTTCAGTGTTCAGCTATGCCGCCAATACCAACGGCAAGCAGCAGTGGAGATTGATCCGCAAGGACATCACGCAATACGGATCAGACATATGTACTCAGGCTGCACTATTGTTGTTGCTTTGGATGATGCTGTATGTACATGATTTGAAAATGCTGCCTTGACGCTCGCTGGCATGGCCTACGAAGCCTGATCTATGTGTGACCTCACACCAAAGGTAGGAAAAGGCAGTCTACATCAGTGACCTGATTCATTTTTCTTTCTACTGCTTTTTCCGCCTCTCAAATCTTTGCCGGCAGCTTCTCCGACGGATCAACTCGTTCGTACATCAGCAGGTAGGCTTGACTCTTGAAAACTTCGTCCACGCTAGCAGGTCTTACTATGTTATCGCTGCAGTAGATCCATTGTCTAGCAGCTTCATGATCTGATTTAGTGACTGCATCGTGCTGCCCTCCTGCCGCAGGAGGCGCCTTGACTTGTGTACCTTCATGTTTTCGCTGTGAAGTGTATGTCATCGCGACATAATGTCCCGACCCCATGTTGCCCTTGTGCACGATGACCGCATATAACCGATAGACGCAATTTGAGCGCATCTCAGCTGAAGGTGCTGACCGTCTGAACCAAGACTTTGAAGAAGCGCGATTACTCTTCCGACCCTCGCTTTCTCCGTTATCCGAACCTGAAGCCAGAGCTTTTTCAACTGCACTAGGTTCAGTGGAAACCAACGGTGGAGGTGCCATAAAGGGAGCCATGTCAAGGTACAGAGGGAAAGTAATCTTATCATCCAACTTCTTCAAGTCGCCAAACGATGAGAACATGGATTTATGAGTCTGCTGGAAGCGCTTGAGGTGAAGTACCAAGATAGGCGGCAGGGACGAGATTAGATATCGCTTGTGAGCTCTTCGTGGGACGAAGCGTTGCGAACGAGGCGGAAGTGTAGGTACCGGCATTCGATAAGGGTCCGGCCTGGCTGCCACTACCCTCTTTTGAGCATCGAGGTCCGAGGGAATCGCTTGATCAAGCGAAAAAGCTGCCGAGCCTCCAAGCGAGCGCCGTGCTGGTCCAGCGGAGACATCTCCATTACTCTGCTCAAGATCTGATAGGTCGCTTCTATCTTCTTCATCTGCTTCCGCGCCCAGATCTGACACCGAGGAAGTAGGCAATCCAAGTGATCCTTGTGATCCTTGTGAATTGAGCTCTGAAGGTGCAGTTCCAACAGACGAGCGAATTTCAGAAACTGACAGAGAAGAGAAGTGGGACTGTAGGGGATCGTCAATGACACCCCCGCCTGTTCCCAGCGGAGGAACAGGCGGCGAATTTGCAGTAATTGTGATGTTCGGAGTTTGCGAAAATGACTTGCCGCCGCTTGCCAGTGAGGATCCAAGTGACACTACTTCCGACGATGCTGGTGTATGAGCTAGGCTACCATTTGCTTCAGCAAGCTGACGTTCTCTTTCTGCCAGCAATTGCCGATTCATCGCTATCATGCTAAGTGCTGGCGTACTGCGACCGCCCAGGGAATCGCTTCCAGCACTGATAGAAGCACGAGGTGTGTCATCGGGGAAACGATACTTCATAGCCGCAAGCTGTTTATTCTCGGCAGCTTCTTTCCTCTGTACTGCTTTAGCAGCTCGTTTTCGACCAACTTGAGCTACGGGTTCTGGATGAAGCAACTTCCAGCACCTTCGACATTGAAAGGCATTTTCACCATCGAGCAACTCGACTGAGGTGAATTGTACGAGACACTGATACAGTCCAGTCTCACTTGCGTCTGCCATAGCGAGCGGCGAGCCGTTCGTCTCTGCTGCTGTGGGTGTAGGCACGACATGGTGAGTATGTTGACCTCCCGGCTGTGCGATGCGGAGCTGCGCAAGAGGGTGATGGTTGGAAGGTAGTGGGATTTCAGCAAAGAGCTGACGAATATATTCCTGTTGCTCTTTCGTAGGCTTTGCAAGGAGACGCGCATGTTTGCGTTTCTCACGCGCTGTCGAGGTATCGCTGTCCCGGCTCTTTTCGCTTGTAACCGTCTTGCTGCTATCAGAAAGTCCACCGACGCGAAGTGATCCGCTTCTCGAGAGCAAAGAGCGTTCTCTGGAGCGTGCCTTTGCTCCATCTCTTGTCCCAAGGAGGCCTCTTCGCGGACTCGGCGAGCGCAGAGAAGCCGGGTCCAAGCTTTTCCGCCTGCGTACACGAGCTTCTCTTTCGTCTTCAGTTTCTTCCTTTGAAGAACTCATCGGCTTCTCCGCAGCAATCTTACCCGACGAAGATGTTCCTGCGCCTCCTGAGCTAATGCTTGCGTTGCTACTAGCTTGGACCTCGCGAGCTGATGTAGCTCCCGCATCATCGGACTCTGAAACTTCAGACTCGGATGGATCGAGTATATTGGTCGGCGCTCGAGGAGCTAGTCTTGGTCTCTCAGCTTCCTTGCTCAGGTTGCTGCTTGAGCCAAGGAACTTGCGGAGCCGATCGCGCTGCAGTCAGGACCGACGACCATCAGCCACGCCACTTCGTGAAGGTTTGGCAACGCAGTGTACTTACTCTTCGCACCTTGCCATCATCTCCTTTGATAGGCAAGCTGATGTCCAGGAAATCTTCTTCTATCCGACTGACACCCCTACATTCCTCGCAGACAATAACGCTAGCCAGCTTACCGCCAAAGATGGTATCGATGAAGGGTGTATACCTTGGCGGGGGAGGATCGCGAGCAGGTAATCGGTAGGAAGGGTCTTCGGCCAGCAGAGATTCCGCTTCCGAGGCGGACAAATCCCCATCATCGGATGGAGAGTCATCGGATTCGCTAGATGATATAGCTTCGCCTGCTGCAGTCGCTGCCTTCCTGCGCAGCTGTTCAGCTACAGGACGTGGACCTTTCCGCTTCTTCTTTTTTTTCTCTTCTTTGCCTTTAGAGTCAGACTGAGGATGGAGCTTCTTGATGAGCTATTAGAGTATGCCGAGCGGCATCAGTATACACTACATCTCGTAAGGAGAACAATTTGTTGGTACCCACGTCGATCTCTTCCATGGAGACACCGTCGAGCAAGAAGCGGAGTAATTCATGAGCATCCATTTGATCCCATTCGTTCCAGTCTTCGTTCTTGCGGTTCCTACGAAGATATATACCGTGTTGTACAATGCAATCAGTCAATTACAAGCGTCATGGCTTTTGGAGAGCCTTTAAGGTAGCAATCCCGACTAACAGTTCTCTCATCAGGTTCTTTACATTGATGGTCGACTGTTTGCCATTCCATAGTTTGACGAGTGTGCTCGCCAGGGCTGATGATCTGCGGGTGCATTTGTGATGCATCCTGTCAGTATATGATTCAACTCATCATGCGGTCCACGTCGGCGACCGGCCGCTGGCTGAGACTGCTGGACACGCAAGACAGACGGGACTTACAGCGGGAGAGAGTCAGGGAAAGGATCTTCAGTGAGAAGCTGCAGGGATGGCGACGTTTCTGTAGTCGGCGTTCCAGGTGTGAAAACGCTTGGACTTCCCAAGCCTTGTCGCTGCAGATCCGCTGCAGCTGATATTCTATCCATTTCGCCGGTTTCTGGGCGACTACCGGTTGATGAGTTCGTCAGGGTGGAAGCGTTGTCGGTTGGAGTAGCACCAGGGTCACGGCCACCACTCCCATCCTCTGCTGACTGACCAACATGGCTAGCCTTGAGTGCGCGCTCGGCTCCGGGATATGCAGCAAGTGCGTCCCTCAGTGGGCGGGAGGCTGCAAGGCCCTGGATGACCGAGTTGAGAAAGCAGGAGTTCCCGAGGTTGTTGATGCCGGGATTGGGGTAGTAGCCTGAGCCATCGCTGTGGTTGCTGTTGCTGGTGCTGCCGTTGCTGCTGCTCTTGTCCCGGTGCTTGAACATGCTCTCGCCTGGAGGACCAGCAGGTGTGCTTGCCCTGGGAGCCTCGCCGCTGTTATCACTGGCCCACCGCGAGTGTCCAGCGTGGAGTATTACGCCTGGACGAGGCTTGAGGACAGCTTCAGGATCCCGCAGATACTGCACTACGGCGTGGCTTGCGAAGATGCGGTGCCATAGGAAATGGAAGAGCCGCCCGAGAATCCCGCTCATGGCGAACGTGATCAAGGAATTGGCGGATGTAGATGAGATTCACGGAGAGCAGAGCAGAGGAGTGTGATCCTGTTGGAAGGTCAGGGCCCTTCCTGTCGTCCAATTATGGGTTACACAGTCCTTCGCATGCTTGCCCCGTCTGCGCCGTCCGAGCTGTATGTCGGGCTGTTTGCCGCTGCTGCATGCATATGATCAGCTCTCTCACTTGACGGGGTGTATGATCTGATAAAGGCACGAAGCTGCCATGTCAGACAGGCGAGACAGTCAGCTATGGCTGGCGGCGGAGCTGAGTATGTAAGACGTCTGTGCTTAAATGTTGTCGGCCTCGTTAAAGACTGCAAAGCTAGACTGTGGTGAAAGCGTATGCATTGACTTTGGGCAATACTTCAGGTGGAATACCTCCTCCTGCGTCTCGAACGCGAATCGTTATCGTAGGAGACGCTTTCGCTTTTGCTATTGTTACTGTCACTGGTGGGATCTCTTTTGCTGATCCGCTATGGATGTAGGCATCCGCGGTAGCTCGAAAAGCGTTCTTGAGTAGTTCGTTCAGGATATACTCGATATGCGAGGGGATATATGCGAATTGGGCGTCTACGTGACCGTTGATGACAAGATCAGGGGCGACGCGAGAATCCTGTAATCAGTACTCTTCCGATGATGAGATTGTATGGCGGAGACTACCTCTTCCATATGCACCTTAGCAAAGGGTTTCAACGTGGTACCCGCAATGACGAGCTATCTTCGCCGGAGTACACCTTGTATGCACAACACCAACTTGACTGCTGTCTTTTGCCTTTCTGCCACCACTCAGTTTTCCCTGACGAGCAGTGAGAAACGAATATGCGAGGTGCCGTGCAGCTGTCATGAAAATTTCGTATTGCGCCTGGGTGGGCTGTACAACGACAGGGAAGTTTAGTCGGACAGAATAGAGTTCTAGTATGTTGAGCAGACGCGCTACTTTGACAATGCAGACGGACTGCGCACAAGCGCACGGTGGAGGCGATGGCGCTGCTTACAGCTTGTTGGAGCTGATGCATGTGCTGTGGACGCGTCTCGCGTACGATGACGCAGCTCACGTACATTGCCGCCGCTATGAGGACTTGGTCGACCGACTGGAATTCCCGGGTTTCCAAACGTCGAATAAATGTCCATATCGCCACTCCAAGTAGTCGTGGCGCGCCAGTAAGAAAGCTATGCATCGTAATTAGCGGGTCCCAACTGTGACATACTACGATGTAACCCGGACAGCTTCCGTGCGCGGTCGCTGTAAGCCCGAGGGCCTCCAGGAGTTTCTCTGCCCTTCTCATCAGCTTCGGGAGGCTTTCGCTTGTACACCTTAAGCATCTTGCCGACTGGATTGGCGATGGGATGGTCGAAGCAAGCAACTTCGGCGACTCGTTGATTGACAGGAAGGTTGAGCTCTAAAGCAAGGTGTTGAACCATTCGATCACTTCTATACTAAGACAGCCAATATAAGATGATGTCGCGTAGCTTCGGGAAACCGCGACTTACCTAACGGATTGAGGATGTACCAGATACACAGTACCGCCGACGTGCTCGTTGAGAGCCAATTCAATCCTGCTTCAGCCCCAGGATCCACCGGCAGCCATGCAGAAGCCCGCAAAAGCACGGCAGTAGTTGCAGTTCTTCTTTACATGGTCGCATTGTAAATCTCATATCTTCGCCAGCTGCCAGCATATCGAACGTCTCGCGCGTTGGATTTGACGCTCATAGGGCTGGGTGGAATGACGTTCAGCGCGTGCCTGTCTGCACGCCTGTCCGGCCTCCGTAGCATTACAGCTGCAATTGATGCGCGATTCAGATAGCTGACCGATTCTAGCGTTGACATATGGCAGGCCTGTCAATAAATCTTGCAGCCGTCTAGCAACGAAAATGAATCGGCCGTGGCCATGAGGAGATGCTCCTAGCGTCAGCATCTGCTTCTTGTATCCGACCGGCAGGATGTGATAAAGCGACACTGATTGAGCTGGCATATATAATTTTGGGTAGTACCTGAAGATATAGTTGTATTCGCAAGATTAGGTATTACATTGAGCTGGGTCCGTGATAAGGCTCTGCAGCTGACTGTGCATTCTTGTGAGCTTTCTGACAGACGTCGACCTCCAGCTCCAGCTCCAGCTCCAGCTCCAGCTCCAGCTCCAGCTCCAGCTCCAGCTCCAGCTCCAGCTCCAGCTCCAGCTCCAGCTCCAGCTCCAGCTCCAGCTCCAGCTCCAGCTCCAGCTCCAGGTCCAGCTCCAGGTCCAGCTCCAGGTCCAGCTCCAGGTCCAGGTCCAGCTCCAGGTCCAGCTCCAGCTCCAGCTCCTACCTCCGACTCCAGCTCATCGCCAGGCTGCTACAAGTGCCTCTCGACGTTTCTCATATGCTGTCTATAGCGCTGACGTGTGTAGCTAGCCTCCAGGCGTGCGCGTATCATCTGCGAGAACGACCACTCGATCTTGACGGTGTTGCGCTTGTTGGGCACGGAGCTCAAAGGAAGCAGTCAGCTAGCCAGTCTCAGTTAGATAAGAGCAGATGAGGGCTGAGTGGTGTGCTGTATGGGTCGCGTCGGTGGCTCAAATAGTACCCTCCGTATCTAGTAGCCTTCTGTAGTGAGCCATGACGATCTCGGTACTGATAGCTAAGCAGCCCATCCCCGCATTTCAGTCTACGTGACACGCGGCAGTAGGTTAAGTATCGCCTAACCGTCTGCCACCCCAATACTAGTCCTGCTGCTGATGTCAACGCTGCACGACTTGCACTCCCGATTCCGGCGTCATGAGCCTTGTGAAGTTGAACCATTGCGGTGAGCATGACAGGACAGGCCAGCTAAAAGCGAAGGCAGCAGCGGTTGCGCAGATCGGTGCCGGGTGTCGCCCTCTCAATGAGCTCCATGATTATGGCTCTGTTGCGTTTCAGGTGCGTGTATATGTCGTGTTGAAGGCAAGGAGACAAGAGCCGATCTGCCAGCTTGAACAGCCTGCCTTTGCGGGAGCCCGACTAGAACGCATGGAAATCGAAGAAGAAAGATACGCATGACTGGCCCGCTGGATCCGTGACCTTCCTCAAGTTTACACACGTCTGCTAAATATAAATGCGACTTTCCCTGCTTGCGGCTGAGAAACATATCATAGACTTATCACATGCTAGGCTGGCGCGACTACGATGGAAGAAGCTGGACTGGAGCGTCCGAAATGCAACCTTCTGCAAAGAAAGCACACTGAAATGTATTATTGAAGCATCTACTTCATTGCAATAATACATCTGCAATGCTTTTCGCGTGTCCTTTCTGTCATATATCTCAAGCCAGAGGCCGCCCATGGACGGGGAAAAAGGGCTGGCGGTACTGTCTGGGTGCACCATCTCCGGCTGGGAAGGACTAACTGACTAGAGTAGTTGTTCTGTACGCTACTCACTGCTGATAGAGTGCGACTTCTTCCGCAAATGGCTCTCGTCAGCTTACCTGCTTGGAGGAATTTATGCTCAAAATTGGCAAGCAAGCTGACGACTCAGTCGCTAGGACTGATTGGCCACGTAGATAGGCAGGCCAGTACTCTCCTCTGGGTATGTTCTTCGCTCAAGCAAGGACTACGATCGTGGCTGACTTGTTCGGTGTGACGCAGCTACTCGACTGTAGATGGCCTGCATGCAATCCCACGTATCAAGCGCTCTATCTCTGGCTCACCTGAAGTTATTCTCGTTCGCGGACAGCAACAGCATAAACGACTCTACGCTCGCCCTATGAAGTCGACATATATACGTCCCGACGATGGGCATATTTTAACCAAGGATCGGGCGCAGTAGGCGAGTGGTAAAGCACTTCAATGCGTTGTGGAATACATAGTACTTAGTATCTCTGCAGGGCCAGAATGCCCGTTATAACCGATAGCTGGCCACACTAATACTCAGGATCCCGCAAAGGGTCTGCGGTATTAGAGGGACGCCCATACGTTTTTGCCGCGCCATAGCAAGATCCAGGGTTCAAACCGCCTCTCAGTCTCCAATCAGCCTCGCACATTCGCTGTGAAGCCTTTTTGTTCGACGTGACGTCCTTGATCAGGGACAGCCATCGTCCAAAGCGAAGCTGGGGCCCAAGCCCTTTGTGCTGCGCGCTGTAGCGTGCGCAGGGTGATGTTGAAGCATCACGATGAAGTGCAGCTGCTATCAAGCTCCTACTACATCTCGAAAGGCAGTGAGTACATTCTTTTTCGCTGCTTTGTCACCTTTCTGGCTCTATTACACGGCCACCACTGCCATCGCGTCTGACAGAACACGAAGGCATGTCCGAAACATCAGAACGTAGAAACCTTGAGTAGCGAAAGCAGGATGGTAAGCATTGCACGGCTGCCCGTTGGGACTTGCTCCCAGTACGTTCGGCACTATGCAGTGCTTCCCTGCAGGGCAGCAACCAACCCCAGTGACCCAGCGAGCCAGGTCGCACGCGGTAAGCGGCGTCGAATGTCAGGATCCCCTCCCCAACGAGCACCTCCTACACCGCTTCACCCTTCTATTGGTGCAACTATCAGAGTCAACCTCCACAATCTAACGCCGCTTTCTCTGCTGCCGCCTTATTCGGCCAATCTACCGTACATTTCGGTCACCTCTCAAAAGCTCAATTGACCTGGGGCACGGAGAAAGAAAGAACCAAGCACAAGGACCATCAGGGGCAAGAGCTTGTTTTGTTTTCGGCTATATCACTCCTGCGGCTACAAGCACCATATTCAGCTGCTGTGGATCAACCCCCTATCCCTGAACAGTATCGTTTCTCGCAGCTACGGGACACACACACACAGCATGCAGTTCAATCTACTGCGAGTCTAGGGCTCCTTTCTTGCAAGGTCAGGCTCAGGATCTGGTGCATAGCGTATCACCATCCGCTCGCCGTAAGTCGCCCCCACTTAAGGAGCCTTCCCTGTCACGTGTCATGACGGTTGTATGCAAATGCAATGCAAGCGATAGCTTAGATCCGCAACAACAGTCGCCCACCCATTGCCATATTAAATATGCTTCAAGACATCACAAACCGCCATCAGCAAGTGGATTGGGGTTCGCTCTCCTTCAGCCAGAAGTTCCAACCGTGTCTGCGGCTGCTGGATTACTGAGCGCCATCTGATTACAAGTAATCACCTGATTTGGAAAGCCTCTTCACCATTCAAGACGAGGAAGGCGTCTGTGCCGTGGCCGTACAACGTCACGAGCTCAAGTGAACCACCAAAGTACTGCAAAACATCGACTATCAGTTATGTCCTGCGCAACCTTCATCCGTGCTTACCTCGCAATGCAACTTGCTAAGCGGCAAACCGAAACCTAGACCAGCCAGATGACCGGCAGTACTCTGCAAGCCAGAAACCTCGTCCAATCCGACTCCACCGCCGGCATTCTGTACACCATAAGGCCCTTCGTCTCTGTGGTCGGTCTCAATATTTGAACCACCGCTATCTGTGTACGCGTCTTGTCGGTCGTTCCACACCTCGCCGACGCTTGCTAGGAACAGGCGGATCAGGGCCACAGCACGGCATTTTGGGAGGAAAGTCCGTCCAGTTTATTTCGGCATCATAAGTCTCCCATTGTAGCTTACTACCCAAGTGCTCACAACAACATGCGCGGCCTGCAGTAATGATAACATCACGTGCGCACTACTCAAACTACCGGTACACCCCTTGCCCAAGCGACCATTCCCAAACTTGACCGTACGAGATTGCGTATCGCTTTTGTTTCTTTGACTTGTGCATGAAGCAAAGCCTGTAAAGCCTGCTTCAGCTCATCGCCCTCTTTCTCTTCTCCATTCAAGCCGTCCTCGTCCATGCCGTTGCCGAAGACAGCAGCCTCTCCTTCCCCAATGAGCACTTCCGAGTGCGCAGAAAGGAAGACATTCATGACAGCTTGCACTGCTTCAAAATCCTTGCGCGACTGTAGGCGGGCAGTGAGAGCCTCAATGAACAGTATCAGTTCCCCCTCAGTAGCGAGTGAGCGGATTTCCAGATCCAATGCTGAAGGTGTAAGACCGAACAAGCGAGCGAAGAACGCTTCGTCTGAAGAAACCCTGTTGTATCAGCAACCATAATCGTAGGACAGCAATGATACCATGTATGAACTTACAGGCATCATTCTTCGAACCCTTCTTCAGCATACTGACCAATTCACTATCAATCTCCATATCGTGATACCCAAGTTTCCTCCCTTTCCTCTCATCCTCTTCACCCTGCCCATTGGCAGCCTTCTTTCCAGCTTGGACAGTACTAGCGAAGTCGTATCTCGTTTCCGTTCCGGGTAAAGTAGGTAAGAAGAATGGAGCAGCTTCGGGTGCTTTAGGTGCTTCTGTAGGCTTATTTCTGGCAGTTATAGTCTCGAGATTAATCAACGTCTGCCATTTGTGTCTTGGCATAAGAGATAGCGTAACAAGCGAAGAATCAAGCTGTCCTTCCGATGCTATATCTTGCAGTAGATGAATATGATCCGCTTCTTGTTGTGTCAGCTCGGTAGGCAGATCAACGACATCGCCCTCTTCGCCTTGCAATGTCGGCAGACTTGCATGAGCTGCAGCCGTCCGAAGCACTTCATCTTCGTCGATTGTACGTAGTGACACTTCGGTGAATTGCGCTCGATTCGTCCTGTTCATCGGATCTCAGCCCGATGTCGGTGAAGCAAAGTCCAGGGAATGAGATTCACTCACCATAAATAGACGCCAACGCTATCGACGTGCGAAGTAGCGAGGAAGTCGCCAGTAGGCGAGAAGGATATGCTTGTAGCCATACTGGGTGTCTTGAAAGCATCAACAAGCTGACCAGTCGGGATGTCGAATGTGCGAATAACAGAGTCCGTAGTTGTAGTCAGAAGCCACCGCGAGTCATTCGAGAAAGCCTGCAGTGCGTCGTGTTGATTATTAGCGACATAAAAATTTGCGTCGATGTACCAAAATGCGACTCACCATGTCGACCACTCGCCCTCGGAAGCCTGCAAACTCTCGTACAATCCGCTTGGTTTCGATGTCGACAAGGCGTACCGTAAGATCGTCACACACGCACGCAAGAAGATTGTTATCCCGCTGCAGTTGTGTCGACACAATACCCGCTGGTAGTTGTACACTGTCGAGATGCTTCGCATTGTGAAAGTCGAAGAACTGTCCAAAGATACAGCGTCAGATGGCAGACGGAGATAAAGGCTAATCTGGAACCGAACTTACATGTATTTCACCTCCTAATGTCGCGACTATCGTAATCGTATTGAGCGCATCGGTTTCGATGCCAGTCACATGCCGTGACCGCTTCGATGATGTATTGCTTGTCGATTTACTGGTTGCAAACTTGAAATCCCTCCTCTTGATTCCGGATTGCATATTCCACATGACTACACTGTCATTCCTCTCGAAGCCCACGAGGCCAAAGTTGCCGCAAGCAGTTACGCATACGGACTGTGAAGGCATTATGTTAAAAATGAGATTCGTCAAACCAAAGAGATAGAACATACCTTGACTGCACCAGTATCTACTTTCGGCCCATCGACACCAAAGCGATGCTTGCCTAGCCGCTTATTCTCGACACTCCACGATCTCGCGTACACATCTTTATCCGCATGTGCAGTGAGCACATCATCCCACTCGCGCTTGACTACACTCGCATTCCCAGCTCCACCTATACCGGATGAGTTTCCAACACCAACAAAAGCCATTCGTTCAACAGCAGGCAGCTTGAGCTCACTGATCGTGAGATTCAGGTTCTTTGCTTTCTTCGAATGCGTACTGGTGCCACTACCTTGCGAAAGCTCAAATGACCGTGATTCGCGTACGATACTCGTATATCGAAGAGAACGGTCACCTTTGCTAGAAGAAAGCATAGACTTGCCATCGCTTCCGTAATAGCGAATTATGGAAGGCGGACTAGCATGTCCTGAACGCTCCTTCAGCAAGCGTGGTGGGGAAGCAGGAGTCTCGAAGAACCATTCTCGGATGGCATTGTCCGCTCCTGAGGATATAAGAATGGCCTGTCCAGGGAAGAAGTGAAGACCGCCAATGCGACTCTCATGCGCTCTTCGAACCACAGAGGTCAAGGTGCCTCCGTTGTCTAGATCCCACAGCGCAATATTCCCATGCACATCCGCGCTCGCTAATGTTTGCGCTTCGTTGTCTGTACGGAAAGATAATGCTGTGATGGATGGCAGATGTGACGGCGAGTCGGCAGACATTTGAAATTGAAGCAGAGTTTCGCCTGACCGGATATCAAAGATGAGAATGCGACCATCATTGAAACCAAGGGCTAGCACATCAATAGCGGGCGACTGCACAATACATGTAATGGCTGAACTGGTCATAGATGATGCGTCTTGAAACGTGGCGGGGGAGAAAGAGTGAACGATGTGCCGTGTCTGCACATTGATGATTTGCAAGCCGCCTTCTTTACTTGTTACCACGACCTTGTTGAGGTATGTGGAAGGGTGGACGGCATGTGTAGCTGTAAAATCGCCATCGAACTCTACGGTTGTTGTGAGTTCCTTCTCTTGAACATCCCAGATGAAGAGTCGACGACCATCTTCAGAGAGGCCGCAGAGGGTATTACCGAAAAGGACGATCTCGGAAATGTTATATGCAGAAGTTGAAGAGGTGCTTGCAGACGAAACATCTGAATCGTCTATCGAGCTGAGGCTGGAAACTTGCTTGCCACGCACATACTCGTAGACAAAATTTCCTGCAGCTGCATATACCGAGTTGCCTTGCACGAGTAAGGAAGTGATATCGACAGGGGTTTCCGGACCTAGACAGGACGAAGCGATGCCCAGTAAAGTCAGCAAAGCCACTCCTGTCATATATAGCCTGGCAATGCAGCCTCTTTGCAGGCTGCTAATACTGCCGATCACGTTTACTCACCGACGAAAAGAAGTGTCAAGCTGCCTGCAGCATCCCACATGGCCCATGATTTGCCCAGAGATGTGACAACGTGGACGACTGGCTTGTCGACATTCTTCGCGCTTCTAGTCTGCAGTGCCAGTGGTACATGATTTGAAATTATGCCCAGGGCTCGAAAAGGCGTGAAGAGCCTGCGGTCTTTGGAAGCCTTGTCAACCTGTCTCGCTTTCTTGGCTGGTCGCGTCGTAGAGGCGGCAATCGAAGAGACGGTCATATCAGGTTCATCGGTAGCCATGACTGACGCTGTTATGCCGAAAGAGCAAGGTGCATGATTGCCTGGCGAAATATTTTGGCCACCAGCTCGATCACGTTTTCCGCACTTCAGCCATGCAAGCCGATGACTCTTTGCTTTGAAGTTATACGCACTTGTAGAACCCTGCAGATGTCACGAGATGGTGACGGAAAGTCGTCCGTGCCAGCGGCTCCAAGCGCAAATGCGGAGGATGAGCCACCCAAGTTTGACTGGCAGAAGAAGGCAACCCTCATATTTCTAGGCTCTGTCGGCGTGACGCTTCTCCTGACAGGCGCAACAGGCTCGCGAATGATAAAGAAGCCACCTACTGCTGGCCCCCGTACACCTTCAACACCTTCTCCAGTGGCCGCGACAGCTTCAACTTCGAATTCGCCAGCGCCCCCTTTTGCTTTTGTTAAGCGTATACCTGGTACTTCGGCACCTGCGAGAAGATCTTCCTCTCGGTTACGACAATTGTTCCAAGCTTCGCCTACTCCAGCGGCATCATTGAATTTTGTTGCAAACCGGCACGCGCCATGGAAGAAAGAGCTGCCAAAGCCGAGTATGTTCGGTGGTGTAGTGGATCCTGAAGAAGCAGCTATTCCTGAACCTGCGCCGGAAGATAGGGTGAATGCTGCACTAGATGCCGTCAAGGCATTCGCATTAGCTACAACAATAACAGTGGGAAGTGCTGCAGCTGGCGTTTTCTTCTTGACCCGATATCTCGGCGCAGACGACGTAGGTTCAGCTGCCAAAAACGTGTACCATGATTACGGACTGATTGTTCGGAATTGTCACAGATACCTACATTCATGCATGAACTGAGACACCAGATAATGGAACCCTTTGCGCGGTCCGTAGCAAGTAGCGACTTTCTGCCAACTTGGCTCAAGTTGAAGGAAAAACCGAGAACTCTTGAGTCGATACGTTCGGAAAAGGTGGATGAAGAGGAATTGAGACAGGTGTTCGAGCGTGGCTGGAGGGACCTCCTCAAACAGACCGGTCAGAAAGATGAAGATGAGCCTAGTCCTGGAGGAACCACAATAGTGGAGATAAAACGAGCATAGAGAATAAAGTCAGTCGTGATAGATATTGGCTGGAGCTGCTTCCAGCTTTGGAGCTTATGAATCTGTTTCTGTTGTTGTACCATTACGATGAAACAACTATGCAACCTGCCTAGTGAAGCCGTGAAAGTACAAGGCGCAGTGCTTTAACGAATGGTGTCCCGAAGGTGATACTGATTATCTACTGCTACTGCTGCTACTAATGCCCCGAGAGGACTAGAGCTTCCATGCAGTCCATTGCCGTGGCGACCCGGATGCGTTATCATCGCTCCTCACGTGCGACGGCTTGCACTTTTGCTGAGGTCCACGCTGTTCCGGTTGGTTGTGACTCCAGCACCCGCAGGACCCGGGCTCCCTTTTCCAGCTCTGTCCTTTCTATCTGCAAGCAAGCTCTGGAAGAAGTTCGCCAATACTTCATTCTGTGTTCCGCCGCTTGAAGGAGGCGGTGAAATCGGCAGTGTTGGAGAGGTCGACTGACTCGGCAGAGGCGGTGACAGAACATGTCCATTCGATAAGGACGAAGATGGTCGCGCAGAATCCTGTTCAGCAAAGTCAAGTATCAGCAGAACGTAAACATCAGTATTGCAGACGTGTGTACTCACCTTGCGATCCACCGTGGCTCGCCTTGTGCTGCTGCCAGTATCAACAGCATTGGTGCTGCTTTCCCTGTCGAGCGCCCTCTCGACGGTAGGTAAGGAAAGCCCGCTACTCGCCATAGGTCCAACCACGCCTGCTGACCCAAAGAACCTTTTCGCAACATCCGTAATATCGGGCGATTGTACTCCAGGCAGAGCCTTCCCTGTTGCTGAAGCTTGCTGTTGCTGGTGTTGACGCAGTTTAGCAGCTTCACGGGCCAGCATGTCATGGTGCGCACGTAGGAAGTCTTGCTCGTTCTGAACCTCCATATGACCTCCCGCAGTGGCGTAAGTATGCCGTAGTGTTTCTGTATCTGTCACTATGCCTTCGTAGGCTAGTAGAGCAGATGTGATGGGTTTGCTCTCGGCATCATCATCTTCCACCTTTGTGCCCAAGTCAAACTGCCATCCTCTGGCTATTGCCGCACAATCGAAACCCTCCCGCAACACGCCAATCTTGCCAAACGAGTCCCAGCCAGTCGGTATACATATCTGCTCCCGATCAACGGCATTGGCTCGATAAGGGAAAGGATACCTTGATGTGCTAGCCACTATCGCTGGAGCTATCGAGCCTTCACTCGTGTCCGGCTGAACGGGAGCGTGCGAGGACTGCAGTGAAGTGGCAGCATGTAGTCGATGTAAGACGTAAGAGCGAAAGCGAGCAAAAGTGGAAGGATGGTATTGTGATGTGAAGAATAACGCTGCGCCATCTGTAGAGGAGTGGAGGGTTAGCGGGCTGCGAATCTCGGACGAAAGCGACACTCGCATTGTAGGCAGATTGTCCGCAAAGCTTGTTGAATATAGTCAATGGTTTCCTCGTTTAGTTCAGCGTCCCTTTCCAGAGCTTGTATGCAGTCAGACTGATAGTGGAATCCAAAGTCAAGGAGACCCTTTCATGCTTGTATACAGTAACATACCTTATTGCAGACCACCACGGTATTGCATCCTAGATTGACCTGTAAGGTGCCTTCAGGTAGGGGAGATTGACTATCGGTGGCGGCAGATAGTGGGAACACCGACGATGTACTTCCTGAAGCAGCATTTTTCGGCCTCGGCTCTTGGTAGCTCCGCACATACGCTTCCACTGCATTCCAATGAAACTTCATAAGCTGGTTCCCTGGACCAAATTGAGGGCAGGACGTACGTAATTCTCGACCCTCTTCAACGACGTATTTACCTTTCCGCCGCCGACTATCTTGCGAAGGGTCGTTCTTCTCAATTTCAATTTCGTTGAAGACTTTGTGTAATGCTTCGAACCATCTCTTGAGATCGCGTAGGAAAGTCCACGGTCTTTCCCAGTCCAGGACTATCAGTACCAATGAGTCGAGTATTGACTCTGGCGTCAACGCCAGAGGGAGCAGCGTTGAATGCAATGCGTTATCCATAGGCGGCACTTGGTATACCGAGAGCCTTGATGATGCGTCTTAAATCGGTAAATCGAGGTGTTCGTAAAGGTTCTGAAGCATCAGTGTCCGCCTCCCCTAGAAGGACGCGCCGGGTCATGTGCAAACACACCTTCGCCGCTTTCACCGTCATCTGCAATATCAATGTACTGGAAATTGATTCCAAGATCAGGAGTATCGCCTTCTGAGGTAGCGACAGCTTTGCTTTTATCCTTCCTGTTGGTGATACTGCTGGCTGATCTATCGCTGTTGTCTGACCGTGCAAGTGCCCTGATCACGGTCGATTTGCCAGAGTGATGATTGCCTGCGAAGGTGCCGCATACAGACCAACCTTCAGCCCCCAAGTTGGCCCATCATGTTTTTGAAAAGAATCCCACCTAAAACCACGATGCGTCTGCTTGACCCAGCGCGGTCGGACGCTCCTGGACCTCTGGTGCTATTGCGGTCTGTTGATGCCAGTATGCGAGACCACAGCGTGCCCTCGGAGCTCTCTGCGGCGTTCTGAGCCATAACACCACCTTCTCTCGTCTTCATCATGCTACTGGCTCGCCTCTCAGCAGTCTACTCGGCCTACTCTCGTCATGTATGAAAGTGCAGAACGAAGCTACGATCAACTCTTGCGAAAGATGCAAGCGTTGTGGCAATCTCGAATAATGCAGGTGTTCCCCTCTCCAATCAATACATTCTGAGCGTCACACTCATCTGCTGCCTTGTGACCATGTGTCAGCACTCGCTAATCGACGCCGCTCGCAGTGTAAGCCAGCAAAGTCGTCTGGCGCAGGAGCACGCGCTAATGTTTACTATGCGGCGCGTAATCCTACGCAGGCGACAGCTGAGGACCTTCTCGAGAAGCTACGAACGGAAGACTACCTCGCAAAGTATATTACAAACGAAATTGAGGATCAGCCTGCTGATAGCTCAAGCATTGGCATTGTGCTTAACGGCAACAGGCAAGTACACGAACAGACATTGACCAAATGCAACGGAGAGGTGTTCTAACGGGCATCGCATAGACCAGCGAAGCTTTCTATTCACAAGGCTGCTGCATTGTCGACTGACTCTAAGGATGCCATATTCCAGTTGTTCGAAAAGAACATGAAAGACAAGTAGGCTACAAGTCATCTTGGGCGGACTCTAGGGCTTGGCGCAATTCTGACTTCTCCTCTTCAGGTATGTTAATTCCAAGAATGGGTATCATCCACAAGAAAAACAAGAAGAGCTCTTCGACGAAGAGAGCAGATTCATACTAATCCAAGATCTAACCGATTGTGAGACTCTGGGCTTCACATCTTTTCGATTCGACATGGAGGACACAGCCGATGACGATGCTCAAGTCGAAGTCGTGTACTGGTGAGTCGAGGCTCCGCGTTTATTACATTCCAAGTATTGATACTGTAGCTAGCTACGAAGTTCAGCTTCACCCGAAGCTTCGCCGCGCTGGGCTGGGACGTCTTTTCATGCGAAATTTGGAGACACTCGCACGCTCCTACGGTCTGGCCAAGGTCATGTTAACTGTCTTTGAAGGTGCGTATATTCCATGTCTGATGACAGCAATACTAAGTGGTTGCCTTGGACTATGCATCAGCCAACATCGAGGCCCGAAGATTCTACAAGCACTTGAATTACCAGAGTGACGAGATCTGCCCGTCCAATTATGACTACTCCGATGGAGATGAGAAGCCTGATTATCTCATACTCAGCCGGACCATAAAAGCCAGATCTAGCCGAAACAAGAAGAAAAAGAAAAGCAAGGGATAGCCTGCGCAGAAGGAGAATGACGCAGTAAACAAGGAGTATGGCAGCGTGATGCTAGCTGAAGGGCAAGAGCTATACACAAGCAGCTCAAGGGCACTCTTGAGATGATATGAAGGGTAGCGTCAGCAAAACATCTGCCAAGCTCAGCGGGCGGAAGATAGTCACGATGTCATGGTCATCAAGATAAAAACAAGATAGCACGAATAAGATGAAGGCTATGATATCATACTGCAAGCACGCTGCTTTCAAAGGCGCAACCTTACATAAATGCCCTGCCCTAAGACAGGATTATCAATACTCGGGCTTGCAGAGGCGGGGAGACTAATAGCTATGTTGAAGAGCGTCACCTACAGAGTGTATGGGTGGAGCCTAGTGAACGAAATTGTACGATTCACCTGAGAAATGGATATTGTGTCTAGGGCACGTGCCGCATGCGGCGACACGGCCGGCCAGCAAGAGATTTGGGCTGTATGCGACATGCAGCTTCCTCTTTCTTGCTCACTCAAACTCGGGTTCAGTTTTGCTTTGTGTGCAATGGCCGTGCCTGCCAGCTCTCTAGTGACCTACATATACGATGGGCGGTGACAATGGCGCGCTGGCGATAATGCCAGCGTCAGCTTCGAGTGCGAATTCTGGCTCGTCCAGCGATAATGCTGTTACGACGAGCTCGGCGACTACAGATCAAGGAGCAAAGTCAGCCTTAGCAAGGTCCCTGACTGGAACATTGGCTTTCTACTTGTACGTTCATCAGTTGACTTTCTGGCGCGGTAAAGCTGACGCTTGTGTCGATCATCTAGCAAGGTGAAGAAGCATGCGCATGCACTGAACGGCAGCTGACTGGATTAACCATTATTACATCTTACACAGCGCCCGGTCAAGCTCTTCAGGCCAACTCGTATATCCGCATGGACTGCCTTTACCGAAATGTCGGCAGCCCAAGGGAGCTCCGTTAATGCAGGCTTCTTACGCACTTTGATCAGCAAGCAAGGCGTGAGTAGCTTAAGTTCTATCTAGAGTCGCCAAGTCATATACTGACATGCTCATCTCTAGTGGTCCTTCTTCTTTCGGGAAGCCTTTCCTCCACTTCTCGCCAATTCCATCGTTGGCTTCACTTTATTCACCACATATACCGTAATGGAAGCTGCCTTGAAATATTTCCCCTCGGATCCAATAAATCCTTACTATATCCCATTCATATCTGGAGCTACAGCTGGAGCAGCGCAATCCCTGATATCTTCGCCATTGGACAATGTTCGAGCAGTCCTGGCAGCACGGTCTGCTAATCCGAAAACGATAGAATGGAAGGGCTGGAGACATGTTGCTGTCGAAGCTCTCTTTCCAAAGTGGCTTACGACGACTATACCTTTCAAGGAGTCTCCTTTCCGCTTTATTGTGTATTGGTTCCGCTCGACCGGATCCCTCTTTCAATTCACACTTCTCCGAGACTCGCTAGGATTCGCGGTGTTCTTCTCTATTTTCGAACTATCCCGCTCACTGGCCAAGCGAGCGGGTAAAGCTGTAGATCGATTCCAAGTAAACCTCAAGAAGCGCACACAAGCTATAGGCTTCAGCATTGATCTCGATGCAATGCTCGAGAATGACCTTGTGCCCCGCGGATGGACAGGAAGAGTTGTGCAAGCTGTGGTTATTGTGATGACCGGAATATTCGCTGGCATTGGGTATGGCATCGTTGGACGACCATTCGACAAAGCCAGGACCGTTGTATGGAACGGCCTAGAAGAATGGTCGCGACGAAACAAGCGGCAATCTGGCGAAGAGGCGCGTACAGACAAGCAGGATCCAGTCGAAGATGGAAATGCTATCCGGCCAGCACCCAAATCGCCCTCTCAGCCCTCGAAAGCTCTCACTCTTCTCTCTCACCGGAGCAAGCACTCGAGGTTGACACTGCATGAGCATCGATTACCTCTGTCGCCGCCGCGCAAAGCTCAGCCCCCTAAACATCCACTCAAAGAGCCATCTATCATGTATGACGATGATCACGCAAGACTATTAAAGCCGCCATCTGCAATCGCTTTACTACGCGAGGCATATAAGCGTGAGGGGCTTGCGTCAATGCTCGGCTTCAGTACGACCACGAGCAGTCAGGTTAGCAAAAGTGGTGCACATTCAGTCACTTCCCGGTCCCAACTAAGCAAGTCAGCAAAGGAACGCAAAGCAGTCAAGGCGACTGCGTCCGTTACCGCCACGGCGACTTCGCTTTTGGAGCACTTAGCAGAGCACCCTGCCTTAGGAGGGACCGCAGTGTTTGACAACCTGCCTAAACCGCCCAAGCAGCATTCCGATGCTCAGCCTGAGCATAAATCTCATCGCAAAGCTAGATTATGGGTTAGAGCCCGAAGTCGGCGGCAAGAAGTGCAAGAAGCCACTGCTTCGCATGCGCGGAGATGGGCCAAGAAGTTGACGGTCGCCAACGTCTTCAGAGTGATTCCACCGTACTGCTTCGGCTTCCTTGTGTATTCTATCATGGCAGGAGATCTTTCTGAGTAGTCCTTCATGTTGACGATTGATTGCCCTTGTGTACTGTCGTTGTTGCAAAGAGGTATGATCGTCCAGCTTCTTCAGTAGCTGTAATGGATAAGTTTGCATCTCCAGAGTCAACCTCATCCTCAAGCTGCCGCCTTGCCAGTCTTTACGATATCATGTCTTGATGGTTCTCAGAAGAGTGACACATCACGATTGACTTCGTTCATCCTTGAAGCCAGTGCGGTCTTGCATTCAGGTCAACGCAGGAACAGCAGCACTCAGGCACATAGTCTACATCAAGAGGAAGGAGGGAGACAGAGAAGTCACAAGATACGAGATAGCTACCAGAGTAGACTCTGCTGGATCAGACAGGTCGCGTGGCACTGCGCGCGTTGTCCCGTCAGGAAGGCGTCGACCAGGTTCTTGACAGCATAGACTGCTGAGCATGTCGTCGGACTGCCTGAAGGATGTTCCCGAGTTCTTCGAGGTGAGGGATCCAACTTCAATAGCTATCTCATGATACTCGTCTCTGCTGGAGCTTAGTGTATGCTGATGCCCCCGCGGTGGCCACGCTCTTGCCAGGTTGATCTCGGCGAATCAATTCTTGCAAGAACTGAAGCTCTAAGTGCGTAGAAGTACACTTACCCGTGCCAATGATTCCGCTTACTTACTTGATCCTCCAATTTGTCTCAATCTCCAGCTACCTTCCGCGAACTGGGTCCTCCAGATTTGTGCCATGTAACAAAGACAACAGGACGTAATGGCGGCAAGGATGTAAGCTTGACGAACGGCAACAATAGCATGATACATAAGTGAACTGTTGCTTCTATTCTTGTCAGATTGGCTCCTATCACTTCGTTTCAGGCGTAGACGCCAGCTCATCGGCGTCAGTAGCAGCCTACATCAACTCACTCACGTATTCAATAGAAGAATCACCTGGCTGGTTTGGCGGAAAGACTAGGAGCGAATGGAAAGTGAAACATGGAGTATATTGGTGCGGTCTGCCTACCTTCCACCTCGTGATCCAAGCTAATGTCGCATCGTCTTCAGTGCATACAATGCGTTCTCACGAGTGGATGTACGCGTAGAAGTGAAAATCCCCGGAGGTGTCGAGGCATATATCGTAGACTCAAGAGGAGAGCGCCATGCGCCTACGCCAGCAATCTGGACGGAGGTCTATTTGACAAGTGCATTACGCTCAATACTATACGCAGACGACCCAAATTACAAGATTGCGGGTTACAGAAAGCTGGATCCTATCAAAACTTTGGAAGATGAAGTTCGCTTCGTCTCAGCTGCAGAATCTTGTTATTCGAAAGGTTGGGAATTTTCATCTTGCGCTGCGATGTACCCTTGCTGATACTGCCCCTGCAGGCTGGTCACTCGGGTCCGACCCTGAAATACAAGTAGCCACGAATGTCTCGAATCATCTGATTTCTGGAATAATGAAATACTTTGGAGACTCGGGAAGGTGCGTCGACATTATATCGAGAATCTAGAGCCTTCCCCAACTGCTCGCCTCTACAGATACGGTCCAGCTGTAAATCTTTTCGAAAAGCTAGTCGTCCGGGATGGCGAGATCGCCAGCTTGTTGGCAGGTGCATATATTGGCATGGGTAAGTGACGAAGATTCTTTAGCCTGCGAGGCAGCTGACATCCATGCGTACCACAGATGAGGAAGTTAAAGCTGTCCAAGTCTTGCACCGAGCAATACAGGAACATTCGCAGTCCTACCCTCTCCTCCACGTGCAAGCCGATCTGCTGCGAACCAAGGTAGATGTCTCAATCAGGTCTTCTCGTCTTCATGTGACTAATGCGTCTCCTTCCCTAGAATAAGCCAGACTGGGCCTTCAAGCTAACGAGACAAGCCGTCAACTGCGCGCCATCAGAATTTATTACTTGGTCAAAATTGACACAAGTCAATATTGAGCTAAAAGATTACGATGCCGCGCTCCTGGCCCTCAATTCCTGTCCGATGTTTACATACAATGAGCGAGACATGCATCGAATGCCTACACCTTCTAGAACGCATCTACCCGTTAAGCAATTCATTATGGAATCAGGCGTTCTTCCTGGCGACTCTAGCAGTGATCCAGGTAACAACGAGCACGACCAAGCAGATGTTGCTCTATTGAGATTGCCTGCTCCGAACCTGAAAGGAACGTGGAAGAAGGCATATGATCTCTTGACGCAGATCGTTGCGCAAGTTGGATGGGACGAATTACTCCGAACGCGGTCGGAAGTGTTCGTGATGGAGGAAGAGTACAGGATGCAAAAGCAACTTCAAGACGAGCCTCCTCCGCCCGAGGTTCTTGAGCAAGGTCACAACGAATCAGATGAGAATGGAGCAGACGATAACGCGAGCACGCGTGCGCTGAAATCGTCCGTGACAGGATTCAATCGGTCATCATCTCCGGGAGCGACATCTCAGCCGAAACAGCGGACACAAACGAACGGGTCTATCTCGCCTGCCGATGGTCTGCAAAGACAGCCGCCGAGATCACCAGAACCTCCAGCTTCACCCATACCCGAGATCAGGATATCTGAGCACGACGATGAGGACGAAGCTGAGAAGGAAGAACAAAGTTGGCAAGCCGAGGTACCAGCAGACGGGGCTCAGCAGAGTAGTATGGACGGTCCGGCACCGGGGGTAGATAAGCCACCAACTACTCATTTGAGTGAAGCGCACGACGCGCAAGAGGACACCATCGCCAACGAGGCTGGCGGGCCGCAGCCAGGTCGTGATGAGATTGTGAATGAACAATTATCCACCCAAGAGCCTCTTCAGCAATCACCATCGAGATCTTCACTAGCGGACAAACGCCTCTGCGAGCGGTGGCTAGACAACTTGTTCATGGTCTTGTACGAGGTGAGACGGTGTGGATCATACAGTATGACTAGTGCAATGCTCAATTACCTATACAGGATTTACGAGTCTACACGATCTGGCGGTCTGAGATCGCACACTTCAGAACTCAACATCTGCCATACCGTAAAACGCCGACAGAATGGGAAATTCTAGGCGACCTCGCAGAACGTCTGCATCATCGAGAGGAAGCAAAAGACGCATATCAAAGATGCATAGAACAGATGGCCACAAGCGGATCGTCTCGCTTCCCTGCCAAAGTCTGGCAGAAGTTGCTAGAGTACTATGTGGATGAAGGAGATGTGCAAAAATCTTTGAACGCTATCATACGATTAGCAACGTATCAACATCGTTGGTATCAGGAAATGGCCTATCCTACTGCCGGTGAGTTTCGCAGTGGTAGAACACACTGCATTATCTTGAGCTTATCGGCCCGCATCTACAGTCGCACGTCAACTATATCGACTGATACAGCGTGAAGGCGTTTCAAAAGTCTCGTACTCGCTTGTCTCCAGTAAGTTGCCCGGTCGGCAGGTAGACGTATCGAGAAATGGATGCTGATCTACTTGTTGTGCAAACAGTGAATGTCCCTCAGCCCGTCTTGAAGCACTGCATTCAGCCCATGTTCCACTATGCGCAAGCTTTGCAGATACCTGGCTCCGAGTATTAAAACAGTGGGGGTCAATGCTTGCCAATACGTTGTGTGATGCAGTCAGCATCCTCGTTACTCTGTGGCAAGAACTTGTAGAAGCCGTTCATGCCAGGAATAGGGAAATTATACTAGCAATAAACAGAAGCGTGTCGAGCTGTGCTCTCTTGAACCAGCAGCCTTCTGACCTATAGCTTCAACCTTGACTGATATTGCTTTCAAACTTGCCTCTCGTCGCGTCTGTTTCATGCACGCCGTCTGGTACGTGCAGGGCTTTCTTTCTCTTTCCCAGTCGCCAGCCTGCGATGGAAGTAAGATCAAGACTACAGGCCCCATCAACGCCATGACCGAGGTGGGAAGCGATGACCTCGACACGCTTGCAACGCTGTCGAGCGTCTCGAAATCGCTTTCCGCCAGCTTTCCATTGCCATTTCGGATTCTCGTGCTCGTCTCCCTGGGAGCTGTATGCTGGGCTCTCAACCTGCATGTCCTGCATCTGCTGGGCATAGACACTGCAGTAGTGCTCGACATCCGAAGCCCTTCCAGTCCCAATGAACACATCCACCCTTCAACGCTCTATCCGCCCGTCTACCAGCTCGCGGCGTGCGTCGCAGCATGGACTGGCCTCTGCTGGGTACTAGGCTTCCAGCTGATTGCTGGCGGCGATGGGCAGTCTGCAGTGGGCAAGATTTTTGCAGCAATGTCGCTCTTTCTTGCTGCTGCTCTGCTGTTCCTGCCCGCAGACCGCCTGAAGAAGTCAGAGCGAATGCTGTTGATCAGGTGCGTGTCACGCTTTTCTCGGGCTGGAGGCGCGCTGGAACTCCGAGAAAGTATCAACATTTAAAAGACAGAAGCTAATGGTCACTTATTACTGCTTCAGATCCCTGAAAAGAACAGTCACAGACAGCATCTTCCGCCCGGTACCCTTCTGCGATGTCATTCTTGCAGACGTCCTCACTTCCTTCGCAAGAGTGTCAGCGGACTTCTGGGTATGCATATGCATCGTTCTCTTCATCACACGCGGAGAAGACGACAGCCTCGTTGAACAGTATCGGAATCTCGGAGTGCCTATCATCACCGCTCTTCCGTACCTGTTTCGCTTTCGACAGTGCATTGCAGAGTATTTTACCGCGCCCGCAATTTCGCCATCTCTTCCAGCTGCACATTCTACCGGTACATCGACCCTCCAAATACCGAGCAACGGACACACTTCTTCTTCACATTCTGGCCTTGGTTCCCACCAACATCGTCATCAACCTTCTATCTTTGTTGCTCCCGCATCCGCAGCATCTACTCCGGCATCGCCACGAAAACGTGCACTGTACAACGCACTCAAGTACTCCACGGCTTTTCCCGTGATTATTTTGTCAGCTCTACAAAATGGGCGAGACCCATACAATCACCCGCTTGAGGCTTCAGTTGTTGGCAGAAGCCTATCACCCACAACTTGGGTTTCCTCGATGACCCTCTTCAGGCTCTGGCTTCTAAGCGTCCTCATCAATTCTCTCTACTCTTTTTGGTGGGACGTCACGAACGACTGGGGTCTGCATCTGCTCAGCCCTACATTCAAGCGCAACTTCCCTTATATCGAAGCTCCCAAAGGGGGAACGTGGCTGAGAAGAACTACGCTCTTTCCGGATTCAACAGTCTACTACCTGGTAGTGATGCTGGACTTTATCTTGAGATTCACATGGTCGTTGAAGCTCTCTCCTCATCTACATTCGATACATGAGATTGACCTTGGCGTTTTCCTGCTGCAAGCGCTTGAAGTGCTCCGTCGCTGGATCTGGGTATACGGGCGTATAGAGTGGGAAGCGGTACGCAAAGGCGGTGATGCGCTCGAGGAGCGGATGCGGCTGCGGCATAGCGACAGTGATGTCAGTTTGCCCTTGCGAGCGGGAGGAGGTAAATCGCCACCCGTGTCACCAACTCCGGGACAGTCTCAGCCTGCTGGGAGTGCCTCTTTGGATCGCCGGGTCTCAGCAAGTCAGAGAAAAGTTAACGCAACTAAGCAGTCACACGATTATGACTCATATTTGGGCGATAACAAAGGACATGGCCACACGATCGCAGTTATAGAATCGCCAAAGCGGTAACAATCACACTTGGGGAGTACATTTGTGCTAGCATTTAGTTACCTTTCTTACATAGAGAGCGTATAATCATATGTATTATGTTACGATGGTACAATCGATAATGTAGTAAGGACGAACGCCTCATAGGAACGGTTATTGGCGAAGATTGCTTTGATGGACTCAGCTGTCTAACCCAATATATCGGAAGAAGAGCGGGATTGAACATCTAATTATAATCAGGGCGAGTCAGTCTGAATCCGTGATTATCGATTGCAACCTAGACTCACGTCGCGATGTAGCCTATGCCGGCGTACACTCCGACTTTGGTCAAGACATCGACATCGTAATGGATAGGTTGGAGACTTTTCACGGGTAGGCTGTTCTTCTGCCCTTGCCCGGATGACCGTTTGTCCGGTCGAGCACTAGCTGTTCCGACGACATGCAGATGATGCGCCGGATGATCTAAGAAGCTCGGACTTGTCGGTGACGGCGTCACAGACAGTTCGCCTTGATCGTTGAAAAAGGAAGGCACCTCCAGTGTCGGCGAACCTAATGCAGTGAGATCCAGCACTGATGGCACAGCATGGATAGGATTGCTTTTCTCCACCTCTCGGTAGCCGCTGTGAATCATCAAGGGGGCATGTCAGCAGGCAGCATCAACAGTGCGTTCGTTCGACTCTACTAACCTCGCTCGCTGATAGTGCCGGCGAGGCAAATCAATCACAGGGCGGAAGAGGTCAAATGCCGGCGGCAGGAAAATATGTAGAGCTCTCTTGGCAATGATACGCCAAACGAGGATGATGGGTATGCCGATGATAAGTTTTGCGAGTGCACAAGCCATCCAAGTCAAGAGCAGATGCCGCGCGTCTTCGTCCAGTGTAAAAAGGCCTGTAGTGGCTACCATTATTTGACTCATGTGGACGTTGTACCAACGGCCAAGTGCGATGCCGAATGCGACAGCGACGAAGGCAATTGCATCTTCGAAGCACGGGCAGTCATCCACGGGCTCCGGATGGATGAAAACGAGGGCGAGGCATGACGGGATCAGGAGAGTCGGTGCTGGTGTTGAGATCAGCGAGAGAATCTGATCCCTTCATTGCTCAGCACTTACCAGAGGAGCCGCTCTTCTCCAGGAAACTCTCGAAAAGCGGCGTGAAGAGCATGTTCGCGTACCATATTGCTGCGCCCAACAAGGTCCCGGCAGCGCAATCTGATACATGGCATCAGACATGGAGTTGAGTCTGACCCCTTGAACAACCTACCTGTCATACTATGCATGCCGCAATAAATCCCTGTACAAAAATCTTATCTCAGTAAGGGTTTCCTAATCGTGCAAGATGTTGGACCTACGGCCAGCGACTACCGAAACGCCGTATAGAGCGCATAGCCCCAGTACGATGCTTCTCTGGAGCAGAGACTCGTGGCCCTGCAGACTTTGCAGATATAGTTGGGCGAAGTAGAGACTGACGGAAACAGCATTGGTAGAATGCGTTGACGGGAAGCCATATTCGAGTCCATGTGAGGATATAGAGAGCCGCTCAACAGGAGGCGTGTAAGGCCGAGGCACGCAGAGGAGGTCCTGTATCCGACAAGGCAATCAGAGGAATGCAGTCATACTGCAGTATGTGGCTCGTATCTGTCCCTTCGGACTTACCTTTATGACCGAGGAGATATACACGCCCAATGCGAGGATGTTGACGAGTCTATAATATGCTATGTAACTATCAGAATCACTTCATATCTTCAAAAAGATGGCCAAACATCACCCTCTAGCAGGTTGAGCGTAGCCGAACCAAAAAAAGATCGGCAGGCCTATCATGAATGCCGCACTGCAAATTACGGAAATGGTCAGCTGCTTTCGGATCGAAACAGACAAGGTATAGTGTCGCACTGTGTTCCAAGGATTGAAGACCAGATGAAATACGTATCTAGAAAGGTCGCTCTCGTTGTTTTCTAGTGATTATAAGATGGATATATACGCGTGATCGAAGTATATGAAGAGTAAGCTCTCTATGGTCAGTCTCACGGCTATAGCTGGACAGCACGACGTGAGGGCGACTGACTTGTATCTTGGAAAGGATTGGACTTTCCCACTCCACGCCTTTAACGAGGATTTTGCGTATCTGGTATCTCCAAGCGGGCAGGCTTAGCTTGTAGACTTCGTCAGGCTGACAGCCCGCAGACAGCGCCAGAACGTCTTCTTCTGCATCTTCGGATGTATTATCCCGGGAATGCTTGCCATTGTTCACTGGACTGCCGGTTCGCGAGCTGCGTGAGCGTGTCGAAGATGCAGGTGATTTTGGTCGCGCCCACGAAGGCACGCTTGACGGGTACCGCTGGCCGGCATGCGTTGGTGGGAGGTCCAGCCTCGGCAGAGATGCGGTATCAGTGGTCCTGTCTAAATACTGCATACTCGAAGCAGCCGGAGGGTGCTGCTATCCTTCTCTCCAGACAATTTGTGCGGACAAGTGAAAGCAAAAGCCAATGTCCTGCAAATGCACGTGCTTTAAAATGGGCAAAGAGGGCAATCGCGCAGCCTGGAGGCAGCGGTAACAAGAAAAGACCAAGCGAGGGAGGAACCGTAGTGTTGAAAGAAAGAAAATCAATATGATGGGCCGTGGGTATGGTTATGGATACAGAGCAGAAAGAGTCGCAACGCTGCGAACTGCCGTTCCGCTGATAAAAAAGAAAGACGCCCGCGCGCACCAAAGGGGAAAGCGCTTGAACGGTCAATTCTATTATAGACGCTAGCATGGCGATGTGAACGAGGTAGATAGGTATATTGCGGCTATTGAACCCTGGATAGCAGGTCTAGCATATCGAAGTCGGCTTGGGTGCAGCAAGTTCTCAGTGCAGCGAAGGTGAACGCGAAAGGCTGCTTCTTCGTCCTGGACTTCCTGGAGCCACATCATCGGCAGCATTCGCGACTCCATCCGCCAAATCTTCAAGAACCTGATCTTTGGCATCCATAGCCTGTCTAATCATCTGAAGCGTGCCTTCCAAGGAGCGACGACGAGTAGATGGCGAGGTAGAAGTTGTACCAAGCGAAGACTGGCGAGAGTGACCTCGTCTGAAAGAGCCGCTAGGCGAGATGCCCGACATTCCAGTGAGTGGCGAACCCATTGGGGAGCTTTGACTGCCGATTGAACCTCTACGTGGTGTTTCGGGCATAGAGGGCGAGGAGGCGAGATCGGTGTTGAGAGGCGGTAGGTCTTTGCTTGATGCCGTTTCCAGGACACCAGACATAGCCGAGCCACCTGTGGGCGAACCGGGGGACATCGGAGCCATGGTAGGAGAGTTTGCAAACTCTTCCATACCTTCGACATCCGCAGCATCGACGAGATCAGGAGGCAATCTTTCATTTTCAATGTCACTCTTTCTAGCATCTCCAAAGGAAGTGATGCTTTCTTTGATGCCATCCGCGCCGTTTGCCAGAGTACCGGCTGGTAGCTTGGGTTCACCAGTAACAGACTTGAGCTCGGAAACCGCTTCGGATTCCTCACGGAGCACCGCGAAGACACGGGACATCTTGCCGACCGCAAGGATCTTGTTCTTGATGATCATTCGACGTTCAGCGATCTCTTCTGGAGATGGCGAAGCCACGCCCATAGCTTCCTCCTCGACTGGGTCGGCTTCAGCTTCAGCCTCTTCCTCTTCCTCCAACAATTCTTCCTCCTCGAGTTCCTCCTTGCTGCAAATGCCGAGAAGGGCAATAAGCATATCCGTGACTGTGTTGAACTCATTAGTCCATTTGCGCAAGACGGCCGGAAACACGTAAAATCTATTGAGCAATTAACTTACTCTTCTCTCCGACAAACGGCAAACTCCATGTGAACACATCCATGAAATTGGGCAGCCAGTAAGGGTGTGGTGTACAATTGAATTGACGAATGTTCATTACGTTATTTTCATACTTGAGGACTGCCGCTTTATTATTATAGACGTCTAGATAATTCGGTGCTGAAAAGATGGTCATGACTGATGGGAAGCCTGTTGTTCGTGTTTTCTTGTACATTCGATATCTGCAATATGTCACATGCATCAGTATTCAATGTAGGCCATCAACAGCGCTGTGAAGAGGAAAGCATACCCTGCATCCTGTGCTTCGTGCGCACGGATGATACTCAACAGATTGTTTCTCTCAAGGAAAGCGCACGCAGCCGTATAAGAGAAGAAGTAAGAGCACCCTCGAACATGATTGTGTATGAAACCTTCTGTGTTGTTCTCGTTTCCAAAGTCTTCCAGCGGATCTGCCCACAGCAAGTCGCACATCAAGCCTGACGTGGGTGGCTCTCTGAAACGATTGACCTGCAGAACGAAACATTAGCTTCAAGATACTGAAGAGAGGGACATGGCGCATACTCACGGTTCGCAAATCGTCTAACGTTACTAATTCCGGAGACAAACCCCCGTGAATGCAAAGGAATTGTTTGTTCATGATGGCAGCTAGCGGGAGACAGCAGAAAGCCTCTATACATGCGTCATATACGCGTTCTGAGTACTTATGCCGGCCTGTCGTACGAATAGCTCTGTATAAGCAAAGCTTTGCATGCATTCTGGAAATTGCAAATTGACCCACACTCCAGCTTAAAAGTGAAATAGTCTGTTAAATGCCGACATTCGTGATTACCTCGCAACAGGAAAAGCGTGTCCGGGTACCAAATCTTCAAAGCCCAGATGTACAGCACACACTGCAAGACAGGCGATACGGGGTAAGGTCCTGATGTCAAAGGACGCAGTATGATTGTATGGGGACTCACCTCGATGGAAAAGTACCCTCGGTCTACATAATCTCCCAAGAATAGGTAACGAGTATCCGCAGGGTTGCCGCCGACTTCAAAAAGCTTCATTAAGTCGAACTGTGAATATCAACGGGCACCTCCTCGCAGTCAGAGCAAGATTTCGCATAGTAGAGAGAATTGTAAAGCGTACATATTGTCCATGGATGTCTCCGCACACTGTAGTACAATGTCAATCAAATAGTCCGATCATCTTTAGCCAGAGACTCTCGAATTGAAACAGCACGACACACCTGTAATAGGAGCCTCTACTTCTAGCAGGTTTGGTTCTTGACGCAGAATTTCTGCAGCTCGTTGGATGATAAAGATAGCTGTGGATTGCGAATGAGCGCAATTCAATGCAGTCAGCGTGATTGGCACTTGCTTCGGGCTCCAGCTCGGACAGCAAGCCATAAACACAGTAGCAGCAACCATTAGACAAGCCCAATGAAGGAGCCTGAGCATGCGAAACGCTTGTCTGTGTGTCTGCTTGCACTAGCCGCTGCCCGTCTGCTGTGCCTAGATATCGCCGTGATGAGCTCACCTTGATCATCAGTCAATCGTCCCTCGCGGTAAAAGTGATTCTTCAGGAAGGCGATATCAGGTTTGGATGGGTCCTCGCGTGAAAAGAATTGTTCATCTGTGGGCTTGTAGAATGCTGGTGCCTGAACATCTTTGACCACTCGTTCTACCGTGGAGACTACCGTTCCATCGTCCTGTACGTGTTGCGTGAAGTCGATTTCTGGGACTACCGGCGCATCTTTCTGAGGGAGGGAACCATCGTTTGGTGAGGCCAGACAGATATGAGTGGGAGTATCAGTGTGGTTCAAATGTATAGCCTGGCACTCCCGTATATGCTGCTGCCGAATGCTCCTCTGAGGAATTGCGTCGACGCAATCGCGGCGTTCGCTTCGCGTGCGATGCTTTGCCCAGAACAGCAACTGCAAATGAAGCGGACAGCAAGCCAGACTGACCTTTTGCTTAATCTGCGCAATAGCAGCAGTCTGTCTAGCTGCTCGAGTAGCTGCGTCCTGCATCACCCAATTGAGAATTGCACCGTCAGCTCTGGCCCCGTGTACTCTCGTCTGCAGCCAGCTTTCAAGGTGCAGACAGTGCCGCGAGGTCCCCGCGCGCGTGCGGCCTCGTTGAATGAGCTGGAGCGAGTCTTGAGACATACCAGGCTATCCATGACGGGTGGACTGCGATGCCAATGCGGTCTCGAGGTGTTGCTAGCTACCTCGCTGTTGCCGTCTGGTAGTGCCAGCACAAGTTCACAATGTTGCGAGTTGTGTCACTGCTGGATGTGGCACCAAATGGAAGGGCTTCTAAGCCGTCGCTTTGACCAAGTCTTGAGTCTGTATCTCGGTGAATCTTGCCTTTGCTTGCTGTCTAGCTTCTATGTAATGGAATATGCTTTAGAGCCCAGGTCAATGGGAGCGGAGCTGAAAGGATGCGCAAAAAGCAGTGGCAGGCTCAGGCAGTCTATGCAGGCAGAATACACTAGTGACCAGCAAGTAGACGTATAGAGGCTTTAGTCCCTACCCTGTGCCCTTCCTTTCCTTGTCTGGCGGTCCTGCTGCACTCGAGGTCCGTCAAACGCGATTTGCCACATCTGTACGCTGGCAGTCTAGAAGGCTACTAAGCATACATCTTCGAAGACGAAGCTGAACAATGCGGGTGGTAATAGAATAGAAGTCAGACGGCATATCTATCAGATGGAGCCTAAGGGACATCCCGTTAAACCATTACATTGCGAATACCGGACTTGCACATAAAGGCTGAAGGAATAGATGCAGCAAATACACTGACTCCTCGGGAAACTTACGAGAGAGCAATGCCGAATCATAGTACAAAATGGTAACTAACGTGATTGACAGAAGCATCATCTCCTGTCCTGGTCAATCTGTAGGCGACAAGCTCGATCCATCGTCCGGTTCCAGGAGGCTAATAGTGCAACGCATCAGCATATAAAGAACAAGATCAGATTTGTAATGGAGGCCCACCTGTAGCTCTTCTGTAGAACACATTCTCCGCCGTTCTCCAGATCAACATTATAGCAATAGTATATCCCCTCACTGGTAAGTACCATAATCTGAGGTGCAGTTCCAGAGAGAGCAACCACGCTTTTCACTCCCGCTTGTGGAAGCTTCAGGAATGCAAAATCACGATGTGGTTCCCAGATTGAGGAAACGTTGCTAGGCAGTAAACCACCTATCGATCCTGCTAATGACCGGCCAATTGTGAATGATTTATTGCGCAAGGAGCTGATTTGCGGGATGGCAAGTTAGCTTGAGTTTCACGATTGACTTGGACCCGTTTTTTCGTACCTCGCATTCTGGCTCCGTTTATTGTCAATGAAAGCGTCGTAGGAGCCTCTCCCGCTACTCGAGCTGAACCGTCCAACTTGACTGTCATTATCATCGTCCTCGTCACCGCTCCCTGTGCTTGCTCTAGCAGCCTTCTTAGCCGCTGCAGCACGTAGTGCAGCGGGTGTTTTAGCATGTTCCTTCTGTTCCGCAAGAAGCTTGTAGATATGTACTGTCTCAGAATCGCTGCTTACGGCCAGTAGTGAACTGACAGGGTTGAAAGCTATGCTGAATATCCGAGCACTGTATGTGCCTCTGCGGAACTGAGCTACGCTGTCGCCGTTGGGAACTGAAAAGACACGGATGACAGTGCCTTTATCGCTAGCTGTGGCGAGGAGAGTTCCTGTACTGTTGAGTTGTATGCAAGCGAGTGAAGCCTTGTGCGCCTGAACGATATTCGTCACGCTCAGGGAGAGAGCATCGAAAAGAATGACATCGCCTGCTGATTGCGTTGAGCTTGTGACGGGTGCTGCTGATGGGACCGAGTTGCCGAAAGGTGTGGAAGGTGTAGGTAAGGGAGATGGGTAGGCCAAGTAACAATTGTCTGATGAGGGCGCTAATGTGCATATTGCTGAATGAAAGGTGGTCAGCGTTCACGTTCGTTCACGTAGTGTATACGCAACTATTGCGTTACACACCTTGAGGATTAGGGCTTGTCTCTATAGTATGTAACAGCTTCATATTGCTGATGTCGTAGACGTAGATCTGCTCTTCTAGCACCACTACAAGCCGTCTTCGATTGAGCTTTACCGAGAGGACCGAAGTCGGGAAGTTGAGCTCGCATATTGTAGATTGCCGCTGCAGTACGGTGATAAATCGCCGAGGATGGTAGACGTGCGGGGTGGAGTATAGCGATCGAAGAAGCCACAGCGAGAGTGTGATTGTTTAGCTACGGTTGTGGTTATAGACGGCAAGGACGAGCTTGACATACCTTTGTATTCACAATTTGTAGCTTGCGAGTGCTTGAGCCAGGTTTATCGCCAGCTCCGACCAAGGCGACCAGGCTCGTGCAGAATAGCATCTCTACGATGGAGCATGCACTCTCATCTGGCAATCATACGTCGTTGCATAAGTCAGAAGTTGCAGTACTAATGCATAATGTCGCTCACTCCGCCAGTATACCCGCCCAAATGGGTCACAGTTCGTGATGGAGTACCCTTTGCGCGTGCCTACGCTGATGCAGGTGGCATCTTGATTGAAACCGGCGCACAGCAATGATGGATTTGCCTTATAGTTTCCTGTGGCTGTCTTCTGTACTGCATTCTTGCTGGTTCGCTGCTGCTGCTGCTGCTGTCCTCCGCTGCCTGATGGAGCCATGCCGGGCTGGATGACGCTGCCAGTTTAGCCCGCCTTAGGGCTCGGTGTTCAGCAGTAAGCCGGAAATCACTGTTCTGGCCAGACAGATCCAGTGCTAGAGAGGCACATGCACCAGCCAGAGGCTGCAATGCTTGCTGTGTTTCGACTCTCTGCAGTATTCCCGATGTATTGCTCGATTAGGGTGAAGCTGGAAAGTGAGTGATAGCCGAAGTGCAGGTCAACTGCTTGAACCCGTACCACAAGAAGAGTCAGGTAAGTGCATTCACTGACCAGCAGACTTCAGGTCTATACTGCACATCGCCTGTAGTGCTGTCCGTCTTGCACTAGCTCCCGCAAGCATCGAGAGTCCCGGTCATTCTGGCAACTCAGGCCTATAATGACAGAAATAGAAGGTGCATGCTACTGTGGCCAAACGAGGTATACAGTGCATAATCCTCAAGATAACCTCAAAGTATCTGCGTTCTGCCACTGCTCGAGATGCCAGAGACTCAACGGTGCGCCGTGCATTTGGGTATGTACAGATGTGGCGACTATGTACAGGCGCTTGGTACCAGACATTTTACTGATCACAAGGCTCTGTCGCGACCCCGTTAAACCCCGCAATCTCACACAGACTACCCATTGGAAGGCTGAAGGTGTGACATGGCATGCGGAAACCCAAAAATACGAAGTAGTAGAAGGCGTCAAGTATCGGTTACGCTGTAAGACATGCGGAGTTCCTATAGGGACCTGGAACGAAAAGAAACAGCAGTGAGCGTCTGCCACTATGTCTGACGAGATTAATATCTGATTGTTAAGTGTAAACTCAGGTGGTCTCTGTGGCCGGTACATTTTCAGCTTCGCGACCCTCGGACCAACCGGATGAAGGTAGAACATTTACAGTGGCTGAAGCCTACATCACACATCTTCTACTCGACGCACATCTTAGAGGTAGCTGATAGTTTGCTCAAGTACGAAGGGTACGAAGGACAAAGCACTCGAATAGGATAACCGAGATAGCATGTGTAGCAGCTAGCATAGTACTATTCGCCACTTCTGGCTTTCTCGCAAGTCGAATCTGTGTTGGAAACGGTCAAGCTATAGCGCCGCTGGTAAGAGTGTTCAATGCGTCTAGTCCTACAGCAATGGAATGCCGTCTCATACAGCAGCTCACTGCAATGCAGGCCATCTCTACGATACATTAGTGATCGAAATACACGCCTCGTTTCTGTTTCAACACACCTTTGCTTCTCTGCTATTTCCATATCGCCTGATTGCTAAGCCCTCACATCGGTGACCACAAGCTCTGCCTACGAGAACACCTCATGCCCGGCCGCGACTTGATTGCACCATGGAGACGCTGGACCAAGACCTGCTCGAGGCGCTAGCAGCCGAAGTGCCAGAGTACAGCTGGGAAGGCCAGGCGAATGCTCCGATACCTCGCGTCGCACCACCATTAACCTTCACTCTTCAAAAAGCACGTTCAAAGGCTTCAACTTCTCGCATTGCACTCGGGGAAAGCGGTGACTCTGCTCTGAATGGATCAGCAGGCGCATCTAGGGGTGTAAGAAAGGCAGCCATGCGCGCAAGCAAGAACGAGCAGGCATGGGATGGAGAGATCTTCCCTTTTGGATATGAACTGCAGTACCCTGTGCCTCCTTTGACTTCGCTGCAGCCACTTCGACCTGGTGAAGACCCTCCAAGAAGTGACACCATCGTCTCACCGTATGTCCGGATACCACCGTATACATACTGCGCGCGGACGAGCATCAATCGTCGCAGACCGGCTGTCAGCCTGCACAAGCGCTGTAATATGACACATCTGCCTTTCTTTGGGGAAGAGGGCTACGAAGACGAAAGTCATTTCAGGGATCTAATCCATACTGAAGCAAGAACAAACGGACTGAAGGTTCAATTCACTATTCCCAGCGAAAGAGAGGAACCTTCTCATGGCGATCAGGAAGACATGTTTAGCAAAACGCCGAAGGATAGTGTGTGCGCCATCTGTCTTAGCGTTGGCTGCATTGTACATCGTGAGTATATATGGATACTCCCGATAATCTACATCAACGTCTGACCTGTTCGCTCTAGATGATGCCCCTGCAGTGAAGCAGCCAACTGTAGAAAACGAAGATCCTCTCAAGGCTACTCTTCCTCTGTCTTCTGTTTCCGGAACAAGCGGCAGCACCGGCTTGTTGCGCTGGCGGAGAAAGAGCAGAGACAGAAGTCAAGACGGCTGCGGCAAGGACTGTATAATCGTCGCCACTCGCCGATGTGAGGCGGAAGAAGTGATAGAGCATGTGTCATACAGGGAGTGGAGCGATAACGACAATGTTGAATTGTCAACCGTCCTCGCTGCAGTAGGCGAATCAATCGCTGCCTCAACTACACCCAGCTGCATATTGGCGAGCTATCTCAGCCAAAGAAACTGCGTCGACGTAGCAATGGCGATATCTCATGACAAGATCCCGGCTCTATACACTATGGCTGGCTCGTCTGGCAGATCTAGCGGACATCTGCCATCCCCGGAACTTCCAGACTCGGATTCGAATATGACCGGCTCAGCTGCACACAAAGCTCTGCTTGATCGACATAGAGGCAAGAAGCGAAAGAAAGACCACGAGGATGCTCGCCAAAAAGATATCGCTCCTGGTCATGAATACGTAAATCCATTCGACGATGCAGCGAATGACTTTTCAGCTGCCGAGCTGCGCATGAGGGTGCCTCGAGTTCTTTTGCCGTGGGTACCATGTCATCATCCAGGCAAACCTTGTAGCAGTTTCACCGGAAAGGAAGACTCTTCAGGCGAACACTGCACATGTCGTAAGAATGGCACGTGGTGTGAACCAGGATGCGGCTGCCCCGTCGATTGCAGTGAACGCTTTCCGGGCTGTGAATGCGCCAAAGATGGAAGAGAATGCAAGATCGGATCTGAAGATACTAAAGGGAACAAGACGAGTGGATGTCCCTGTTTTGAGCACTGCAGAGAATGTCACGTTGAGGTCTGCGCTGGTCACGACGACAAGAAGTGCAGGCTTATGTCCCTCCAGGACGACAGAGCTATTGTAAGCACCGTTTCTTCTAGGAAGTCGACATACGTAATGTTAATCTCCTTCACACACAGCGGACATTCATCGCACCAAGCCAGCTGGAAGGTTACGGCCTCTATGTCGGCGAAGATATCCATCAGGCGAGAGTCTATCTGGGCGAGTATAAGGGTGAGCTCATCAATGAGAACGAAGCTGTCGTGCGAAGGTGAGAACAAGGTTTATTCTTGTATTCCGCATGCTACTTCCGTCGTGCTGAGCTCGAGTATCACGGACATAGCCTTTTGTATCAGAGCCGTGGGCGCTCCTTCCTGTTCGATCTCGCAAAGCTAAGCATCGTCGATGGCACCAGACTCGGAAACAAGGTACGCCAGCAGGACGTAATTTATCAGTTTGATAAATGGATGAATCTGATGATTGGCAAACCCAGACGCGGTACATGAATACTTCCAAACAAAGACGTAATAATGTTCGGGGATGCTCGACACAGCTCAACGGCGAGGTTAGACTCCTACTTCATGCAGAAAAGGGTAATAAATCCAGGTTGGCCAGAAATGACGAACTTTTGCTGGGTGAGCCGGAACATCCCATCGCTGCGCATCCGTTTTTGCTAATGTCTTTGCTCTTTAGATTATGGTGGAAATTTCGAAAGTAAGTCTGTCGTACCAATAGCAACGATGCAACATCCACTAATGTCCTGCTTGCAGCTTTCTAAGATTCGCAGGTAGTCTTGAGTTGAGAACCGCGTAGCAGCTCTGTGGTTATTTCTAGTTGGAAGAGTGAACGTTGTTGTAGAATTACCGCCATGAAAACTCCTTGCGAAGACTACGCCTTCATACTGTCTGTACTCGCGCGCAGTGCTCCTACTTGACCCACCTGCTACAGTGAAGTCGTCTAGCAAATTGTAGGAGAGCTGGCTGCTCGATCACTGGCTTGTCGGCATACTTGACAGGACGTCTCTCTACTCTTTCCTTGCACTATACTTCACCCTTTCCATCTTCATTACACTCCCGCTATGCCTCGTAGGCTTGGTGCGACAGTCCCGCAGACCGTGTCGCGGCTGCTGCAAGGCGGACTTCTGCCTCAGCCGCCAGCATGGTTTACAGCAGTAACCAGCGTAGCACCAGTCAGACCTTCTTTGACAAAGCGAGTTCCTCGACAAGATCCTGAGCCATCGACTTCTACATCAAGCTCCTCGAGCGATCCCTATGCCTGGAAAGGGTCCAGAAAGATGAAGTCTGCAAGATCCAAATCTCAGTTGAAATATCGACCAGCGAAACCAGCAGAGATCAAAGGCTTGGAATTGCAAGATCAGCTCAGACAAGCTTTCTACAAGGATCATCCATTCGAAGCCTTCAAGGGCATAAACCTAGTAGAGAAAGATAGTGTGCTGGGAGAAAGCGCAAAACCAGGTCCTGTCGGGAAGCATTGGACAGAATTGCGGCAGAGAAGCAGTAATCCTAGCCCGGAGGAGTAAGCAGCGGATCGTGACAGCCAACTTATATGTGTAGCACATGCTGATGGCTTGTCTTGCATCAACAGCTGCGTTGACTTTGTCATCAATTTGCACAAGATTCATGAAATTCCTCTAGCAATCGCCTATTCGACTGGCATTTCGCAATATCACGCCCTTAAAGCTTCCTATGAAATTGCTTTGTACTCCGCTCAAGTGGAACTTCAAGCGCAAGGTCTTCAATGGCCAACCGAGTTCTCTGCTGTAGATAGGCGTGCGCGAGCCGATGAGAAAAACATTACCGAATCGGTCAGGAAGGCAGCTAAGTTGAGCATAGGAGAATCGGCGGCAAGCGGGGCAGCTCCACGAGTCAGCTTGTTGGATCCTTTCCCTAGCTCAAAGACGACCTGGACAGGAGGCCTGCAGTATTTGACCGGCAAGGAGAGTAAAGCATTCAACGAAGATGCAGATGTGCGAGGAGCCGGGTCGAATCAGGGTACCGGAACAGGGTTCGGCAACATCAGTAGATCGTCAGAGTCCGCTCAATAGCAAGGGGGACTTATTTGTAGTCTGTAAAAGCCC